>JAWNOM010000389.1:350000-1550000 GCA_035045965.1 Drosophila aldrichi | reverse complement strand
TGTCCAAAATAACTAAATTATACAGCGTGTCGACATTTTTGAGTACCTAAATTTATTATACTTTAAACTTTATTTGAAATACAGAATGTAATATGTTTGTATGTATGAATGTAATGTTAATATTGAATACAAATGAATTAATCATAACAACGAAAAAAAAACCAGAGGGACAGATTAATAATAGGTGAAAGATTAATGCAAATAAAAATGCAACTCAAAAATAACTACTAGAAAACAATTTCGAAAACAACATAAATTTTTAACTGAAAAATCGAGAAAAAAAATTAATATATGTATATGCATGTAATTATGCATGTTGTGTGTGCTTAAATATTTAGAAAGACAGTAATAGGGCAATGATCGCTGCCCATGCATTGGCTGCGCATCACATTGTCCACGACACGTGAAACAAAGCGCTCGGAGACAATGCAATAATCCAAACGCCAGCCGACGTTACGGGCACGCGCATTGGACATATAGGTCCAGAAGGTGTAGGCACCGGTCTGTTTGGGGTACAGGTGCCTGAAGGTGTCTACATAGCCAAGGGCCAGCAATTCAGACATCTTCTCACGCTCCTCCTTGGTGAAGCCGGCGTTTCGTGTATTTGTCTTTGGATTGGCCAAATCGATCTCGGCGTGCGAAACATTCATATCGCCACAAATGACAACTGGTTTGAGGGCATCCAATTTCTGGACATATGCCTGAAATAGTTGCTCCCAGCGCATACGCATTTCCAGGTTAACCAGCTTGCGTCCCGAATTCGGCACATAGACATTGATCAAATAAAATTTCTCATATTCGGCGGTGATCATGCGACCCACATCATCGAATTCCTTGTTGCCAATGCCGTACTCCACATTAATGGGCATTATTTTGCTGTAGATGGCGACGCCTGCATACCCGCCGGACATGCACAGCCAATACGGATGGTAGCCGGGCAGACGCTCCATCTCCTCCGGTAGCTGATCATTAGCGCATTTTGTTTCCTAAGAGTGAAAACATTTGGAATATTGAATACTTGGTTCACACTTTTCACACACTGCATACCTGCAAGCAGAATATATCCGGCTGCTCAAACTCCACAAATCGTAATCCATCTTTCTTTAACCAGGCGCGCAGACCAGCCACATTCCAGCTAGAGATTTTCAAATTGAATGCCTGATCCGTTGGCGATGTGAATTGACTTTTATCATAGGCCTCCACCTTTAGTGTTGGTTGCTTTTTGGCCTTGGACGCTGGAAGACAAAAGTTGAGCACATTTTGCAAACTTTTCAATACAGCAGTGCCACAGCCGGGCTCCGTCAACGTACTTCTTGAGCCATCACCTTCATCGACTGCAATGGAGTCGCCGTCCTCCTCGGCGACAGCAGCAGCTCGCTTGTGGCCGCGTGCTATGGAGTGGAAATGAATGAAAAAATTTCATCATTATAACCTGCCCGCCCGACTGCTTACCTGGCTTGTTCTCTAGCACATTCTCTTCTTCATCTAGTTTGCCGTTGACTTTCTTTTGGCCTCGCTTCTTGGTTACTGTTGGGGCCTCAACACTGGCCACCTCCTGCTGTGGCTCATCAGCTGCTGCCTTCCTGCCGCGCTTCTTTACAGGAGCCTCAACATTTTCATTATTGATCTTTGCTGGTTTGGTACGTTTCTTGCTAGTGAGCTGAGGTTCAGCTTCTGGTTCGTCGTCATCTGCTTCAACCAGCTCGGAAATTTCACTATCTGCCAAACGTTTTGTACCACGCACACGTTTAGCAGTTGTTGATGTTGTTGCTGCAGCTACTGACTCCGTAGTTGTATCAACTTTTTTTGCCCTTCCCTTGGTGGCAATGTCAGTTAAAATCTTCTTAGCACGTCCCTTAGCTGTTTCCGGTTGCTTGTCTGCTTCAGCCACATCGCTCTCCTTTTTCTTCTCCTTCGCCTCCTTTTTGCGACCGCGCGCTTTTGGCTCCTCCTCCTTGATCGGCAGCTCAGCAGAAGCTGCCGTTTCGTTTAGGGGTGTTTTCAATTTCTTAGCCCGTCCCTTGCTTACTTCAGGCTCTTCAGGCGCTGGCGTTTTCTCTTTTTTCGCGCGCGGCTTTGTGACTTTAGCTTTAGTCTTGGCCGCATCACTTGCCTCTGTAGGCAATTTTTTAGCACGTCCTTTTGGTTTGGGTGGCTCTGGATCTTCGACCCCAGTCACCTCCGCCTTTTCAACAGGCTTCTTTCGGGCTCTAGCTGCAGACTTCTTTACAATAACCTCCGTTTCATCCCGCGCATCATTCACATCGCCTTCCGTAGTTTCAATTGCTGTTTTCTTACCTCGCGCTTTGCTCTTAGTTGCTTGTTTAATAGCAGCGTCGATAATAGCGACCCCCTCCTCAGATGTTCCATCGTTGCCATTTGTTGCTGACAACTCTGATGCAGGCTGCTGTTTTGTTGCAGTTTTCGAGCGAGGCATGATAGTGTTGTTCTGTCTTTTTTACACACAGCTAGAGAAATTGCGTAGCTAAAAAATTGGATCGCAAAATCTATAGAAGCGTTGTGTTCACTTTTTGCTTATTTTTAAAATGTGGACAATACAAAAACAACTACCGACCATGAACTCTGCGCGGGCAATGGCAATGCCATCCCAAGCCGGTATCATTTTTTGCCCGCGTGAAGCTGACTGTAAAATCATCGCTATTATCGATAGCACAGGTTAATAAGGTAAACAACCATTTCCCCGAAAAGTTATATGAATTATAAATACACGTATAACTTTTCTATAGAATTTTATTTTTACGAAGATTTTCTTTAATTTATATTGGAGCTTTGAAGTATAAATGTACTATCTGTGATTGGCATACCAATTGAGATATCGATATCACAAAACCAAACAATAATCTGGTCACTGTAACTGCACAATAGATTTACTCAATATCGATTGTGTCATCGATTGTTTTTTTCTGTACTACCCGCTGCATCTTTTATTTAAGTTTTTTCCTATTAACAATTTGTTTTGTTAACAATTTATAGTGTTTTCAGTGTGATGTGCATGTAAATTTAACTGGGAATATAGTTATTCAACGACAAAACGCAAAAATTAGCACAGATTTTGGCAAAGACCCGCATCAGCAGACATCAGCAAAGCAGCATCTCGTAAAAATGCCAAGTGAAATAATTACGCTCCAGCTGGGGCAATGTGGAAATCAAAGTGAGTGCAATTTATGCCCTTAGTGAATTTTTATAAATTCTTCCTGTATTTTACTGAAACGATATTTTAGTTGGCTTTGAGTTTTGGAAACGGCTCTGCTTGGAACATGGCATCTCGCCTAGTGGGGTACTTGAAGAATTTGCCACCGATGGCATGGACAGAAAGGACGTGTTCTTCTATCAAGCGGATGACGACCATTATATACCGCGAGCCGTTTTGCTTGACTTGGAGCCGCGCGTTATTAACACCATCATGACTTCTGCTTATTCCAAAGTAAGTAATGAGTAGAACCTTTAACTACGAAATTATTAAAAGTTTTTTTTTATTAGCTTTACAACTACAATTATTAAACCTTTTTCTATATTTTTATTAGCTTTACAATCCAGAGAATGTTTACTTGTCGAAGCATGGTGGTGGCGCTGGTAATAACTGGGCATCTGGCTATAGCCAAGGCGATAAATTACAGGAGGAAATATTTGATATAATTGATCGCGAAGCGGATGGTAGCGATTCCCTTGAAGGCTTTGTGCTATGCCATTCCATTGCAGGAGGCACTGGTTCGGGCATGGGTTCATTTCTGATGGAACGCTTAGCGGATCGTTATCCCAAGAAGCTTATCCAAACTTACAGTGTGTTTCCCAATCAAGATGAAATAAGCGATGTTGTAGTACAACCCTACAACTCAATGCTAACGCTGCGTCGTCTAACAACTGCTGCGGACAGTGTCGTTGTCCTGGATAACACAGCCTTAAATCGCATCGCTTGCGATCGATTGCATATACAGAATCCAACCTTTACACAGATCAATACTCTAGTCTCCACCATAATGAGTGTTAGCACAACCACACTACGCTATCCATCATATATGAATAACAATCTCATTGGCCTAACAGCCCCCTTGATACCAACACCTCAATTGCACTTCCTCATGACGGGCTACACACCGCTGACCAGTGACGCTAATCTTAGCAGTCAAGTAAATGTATTGCAATACTCCGCATATTTTATACCCGATTTAATGAAAAATACTTCTTTTAGCATAATCCGTTGTCCTCGCACCAGCCTGTCAATGTGCGCAAGACAACTGTGTTGGATGTGATGCGGCGTCTGTTGCAGCCAAAGAACATGATGGTATCGACTGGCCCTGACAAAACCAATCATCACTGTTATATCTCAATACTGAACATCATACAAGGCGAGGTGGATCCCACGCAAGTGCATAAATCTTTGCAGCGTATACGGGAGCGCAAGTTGGCACAGTTTATTCCATGGGGACCCACCTCTATACAGGTGGCATTATCTCGCTCTTCGCCGTATGTACAAAGCAACCATCGTGTCTCGGGCTTGATGTTGGCAAATCACACGAGCATTTGCTCTTTGTTTGAGCGCACTCTGAATCAGTATGACAAGCTGCGAAAACGTGGCGCTTTTCTGGATCAATTTCGACGCGAGGATATCTTTAAGGATGATTTAACTGAATTGGACGAATCTCGTGAGATAGTTGACGGCCTCGTACAGGAATATGAGGCGGCTACACGCATGGACTATTTGCAGTTTTCAACAACTCGTCGTGGTGACAGACTGGATGGGGTAGGGGATGCGAAATCCGAAGACACCAAGTCGTTAAACAGTGGTGATAATTAGCCAAATATTCTCCTTGTGCCGATCACGTGCCATGATAGAAAAAAAAAAAAAAACAAGTATTGCACTTTCTCGAATATTCATTTTAATGTAATGTGTCATTATTTATGAATTCTTAACACGAAAGGATTTCAAATCCTTCAAGTATTTATCATAAATTGTTTGAATTTTCGTATGTTTTTGTGTATTACTGTTTGTAAGTACACTGTTTAAAAGGGAAAAGATTGCACAATCATTTTTTTTTTTCTAATTACAATGTTAAAACAAAAAGATAATCTAATAAAGTTATTGTTAGGTGATTTTAATAAGCCTAATAAAAGTTAAAAAGAGGTGATTAATCTAGGTAAAGGGCAACGAAGTGGCAAGTCAGTTTTTTTTTTTTTTTTTTTAATAATAGGTGTGGTGAGTTGGAGTCTTTATAAATTGTGGTGGCTGGTCGATATTTCACAGTGCTTATATGTATATTATTTTGTTTGTAAGTGGATGGTCGTTCTTAATTTTTTTATATTTACAATTTTTTAAAATATTTGTAAATGTTCATCGTTTTACAATAATAAATCCACGGTATAGCTAAAGTGAATTTAATATTAAATGAATATGTTAAAAAAAAATTGTGAATCTCTTAATGCTTCGCAATAATCTGTCGTACCAATTGTTTCTAAGGATCCTTCATTTACCCACGATTTCAATGGCGCCAAATATTCCTGTGGACACACATCATGAGCCGAAGCAGCCAATTTCGACATTCGCAGTGCTGGACTTGGAAACGTCGAATTTGCCTGAGTATAGGAATAATCGTGTTAGCATCACGGAATTGTGCATCAACGCCTTTGATGCTGCTATTTTAATGAATAATACGAGCTCAAAGGACTCCAACCCAGCAGATGAACCGGTACTCAATGAACTGCCCTCGGCACCAAGAGTGATGCACAAATTGAATCTACTATTTCAACCATCAATGCTTGTGCTTCCGGAAGCAGAACATATTACAGGTCAGCAACAATAAATGACTCATGCGGGAAATTCAAAAGACTGATAGGTATTCTTTTGTGTGCCAATTTATCAATTATATTCCAGGCTTAAGCAACTACATTTTGGAGCGCGAGTCAAAGTTAAATGAGAACGCAGGTGAACTTATAAAGAGGTTCCTGGAGCACTTGCCCTCTCCCGTATGTCTAGTTGCGCATAATGGCTGGTCATTTGATTTCCCCATTATTAAGCAGGCACTTGAGAAGGTGAATATCAGTTTGCCAGCCTCAACACTTTGCGTTGATTCACTGAGGGCTTTCATGGCCATTGACGATAAGCGAAATGATAAGCCAGCTGTTATTCAGGAGAGTACTTTGCCAACTGAGCTCGTTAGTGCTGCTGACAATTCAACTGAGCTAGTTGATACCCCAAAGGAAATCAACTGGCAGGCAGTAAACGAAAGCACGCCCAAGCGCGAAATTCTAAACCGTGAAGATGCAAAACTTAAACGCCAGCGTATGGATGCCGATGGCACGGATGTGCCAGCCATCAAGAGGTCATCCAATGATATAAAAGCACGACGTCAACTTTTTACTGGACTCAACAGCTCCACCACAAAACGTTATCCACCCCGCGGTCTCTATAGTTTATCAAATTTGTATAACCGTATATTCGAGAGACCGGCTGTCAATGCCCATGAAGCGGAGGCTGATGTCGTCATGCTCACTAAGCTTATCCAATATTACGGCGTAGATTTTCTAGCCTTTGCTGAGGAGCAATCCATTCCATTCGCAGATGTTGTGCCACTTGGTGGCAAGGTCTCAAAATCCACTAAGTAATTAATTTTAAGTTTTATAACGTAATACGTTGCATGCTTGCACGATGATCTTAATTAACTTAAGTAAAGAAAATTTTTAAATTGTTCAATTTTAAATTGTTATAGATATTTTAAAATGCAATATATTTTTATATTCTAAATTTTGTATTTTTGATAAATATTGCAAATCTGATCTGTGTTGTTTTCTTTTAATTTGGGTGCGAAAAAATAAATGTCAAGGCACAATTAACGTGAAATAAATTTTAAACAATTACGCATATTTGAAAGTTTAGTATTTATTCCTCAGCTAAAAAATATAATATATGCCCTTATTATATCGATACTTGTTTACTTGATATTTTGTACAGTCACAGGTATTTCAATATATCGATTACACTTGTAAAACTGTCACAAATCAGCTGTTCCTAAACAAAGAATCAGAACAATTTACGTTGCGAAAAAAAACAGTACATATATTAGCGAGCAAAGATCAACATACAAGTGGAAGTAGCAGCGAAATAAAGAAAGTTTCATTTATCGACAGTTACAAGTGCACTGAACAAAAAAAAGGAAAGAAAGTGAATTATGAATTTATCTTTCGCTGGTTGCGGTTTTCTGGGCATTTATCATGTCGGTGTGGCCGTGTGTTTTAAGAACTATGCGCCACATTTGCTGTTGGAGAAAATTGGAGGTGCATCCGCAGGCTCCCTGGCCGCATGTTGTCTGCTTTGCGATTTGCCCCTTGGCAGTATGACATCTGATTTTTTCCGGGTAGTAAACGAGGCTCGTCGTCACTCGCTGGGCCCCTTCAGTCCCTCGTTCAACATACAGACGTGCCTACTCGAGGGTCTGCAGAAACACTTGCCCGAGGATGCACATTTGCGAGTGAATGGGCGATTACATATTTCACTGACAAGCGTCTATGATGGCCAAAATGTTATAATCTCACAGTTCGAATCTCGCGAGGAGGTGTTGCAGGCCTTGCTCTGCGCATGCTTTATTCCAGGCTTCTCGGGCATTTTGCCTCCAAAGTTTCGCGGTGTGCGCTACATGGATGGTGCCTTTTCAAACAACTTGCCCATACTTGATGAGAACACCATTACAGTCAGCCCCTTCTGCGGCGAGAGCGATATTTGTCCACGGGACCAAAGCTCCCAGCTGTTTCACTTTAACTGGGCAAACACAAGCATCGAAATCTCCCGACAAAACGTCAATCGATTTGTCCGCATTCTGTTTCCTCCCCGCCCCGAGTTCCTTTCGAAATTTTGCCAGCAAGGATTTGACGATGCCCTTCAGTTTCTGCACCGCAACAATCTAATCAACTGCAGACGTTGCATTGCTGTTCAATCGACGTTTGTTGTCTCCGAAACAGTTGCTCAACCCCCAGAATTTGATCCAGAGTGCCATGAATGCAAAAAGCATAGAAAAGTACGTAGCAATGCAATTGTTTATATATATATATACTCTGCTTAATTATGAATACGATTTGCTTATTGAATGTAATGCTATGCAGGACGCTTTGACCTCAAACATGCCGCAAACTGTGCTGGACGTAATACAGGACTACATTGAGCAGGCAAACAAAGGATTGGCCAACTGGATATTTAGGCATCGCGGCCTCAAGCTACTCTCGCTGCCAGCCACAGTGCCAATGGACTTTTTGCTGGCCACCGTATATAAAATCTCCAGTCTAACTCCGAAGCTAACTAAACAAATGCGACAAGTGATTTCTCAGTTGCACAATGCAATTCAAACGCGTCTCTTTAGTAAATTCACGCTCTACGACACGCCACACTTTGATGCAACTGGATTGTTGCATTCCAGTCGCTTGTACGGACCGCGCGTCTCAATCTTGGTCGATGAATGGTCTGTAGAATAGTGAATATTTCCAAGCTAATTGACATAAACTTAAGCTTTGTATTTACAGCGGCGCCACCCCACTAAATGTCGATGTTGATAACTTTGAACATGTTCTTAAGATGAGCACGCATAATGATGCCCTCTATGCCTACTACTATACCGATAATAGCACCAATCACGTGAAAGTGACTGAAATATTTGACTTTGATGAAATGACGGAGCACGGTCAGTTGGCTACAGATTTGCAGCTCTACGAAGGCTCCGTCGAGGATCATCCAAATCCACGCCAGTCTCATTCACATAATGCAGTTGTCAGCGAATGGAATGGTGTTGAATCTGGTTAGTATTGTACACACTAGCACACCGACATTTCACCTCATCAGGATCCATCCCCATTTACCCACACATTTCTTACAGTGCAAATAATGCCCACTACACCCGTATTACACGATGTTGCCTTTTAATCACTCGCACACGCATTCACACACACCCACGTATTGGCTATACAAATTCAAAAGCTAAACTAAATGTTCATATCATTATCAGGTATATTTCATATATACTTATTTAAGGTGCACTCATACTTTGATCTTTTAATTTGATATTTCATATTTACTTCACAGACTTCTTCATAGACGCTCAAACGCCCAATTCGACAGAAGAGCACGAATCGCCGTACTTCAACACATTAAATATCGAAAACGATTCGGAACAGACAAATGATTCTTTGGCTAATCAGCTTGCGGCTCAATCATCCACAAATAATACCGATTTATGTATAGAAATCGAATGAGCTTTCCACTCATGACAATCGAAACTCGAATTTATAACGAATACAACGATTCCAAAGCGGCTCCTAGCAAAGCGAAGAGCCTTATTTAGCTTTCCGTTAGCTTTTAATACTTATATATTTGTAGTACGAAAACGTATGTTTCTATGTATGTAATTATGTAATTTTGTTTTACATATGCTCTTTGCTTCATCTAGTTTTCTTTGGGTTGCAGTTAGAGCACGTTATTAAGCATTGTTTTATCCTTGGCTGTTTATTCGTATTTCAAATGGCTTGAGAACATCTATGTTTAATGTCTTCAATAATAAAAATGTATATCATTTAATCTAGTTATTCGCTTTTCATTTCTTTGCCTTAAATTAAGGCAGTCTAACGGACAGAAGCAAATAGAGAGAATAATAAATAATAAACCTGTATTTTGACTAAGATCAAAAATTGGCCAACAAAAACCATTAATCACTTTTCTTTAGATAATACACATCAAATGAAATTTGGCAGATAAATTGTTATTTTAATTATACAAATCGGTGCACAATATTTCTCGCCCTCATTGTCCAATCGCATTCAATTATCGCAAATGGTTTGTTTTATAATTTAATGATATAGATCTGTATAGACTTCGGACACTACAACATGCGTAATATACTTATTTAAATAGATTAATATTAATTACAATCCATACATACACCGTCTCAGCTTATAAAAGGACCGATGCATTAACATTGAAAGAAAACTTAAACAAAACAGAAGTGTTTCCGTGTTGTTTTATATTTAACATTATCGCTTTATTCATTGTTGTGTTTATAAATATAGTGAGAATTTGTTGTTATTTTCAAAGCTTTCAAAGGACTTATTGAAGTGGCATTTGCCCGTAATTAACTGTACAGTATAAAAAGGGTTTAATGAAGAAAACTTAAAGCCTACGCTTTATACAAGGGAAATTGTAAAATTATCTTACATAATTTGCCCGAAAGGCCGCCATTTACTCAATATGCGGTTCATATATAATTTAAATTTACAGTAGAATTTATAAATAGCTGCTAAATATAATTATTACTTGTACATATGTTTAGCTATGTATGGTACCTAATCTGTATCATGCGCATTCTTATTTTGCTTGTGTGAGTGTGTGTGTACATGTGTGGGTGTGCGTGCGTTCGTGCGTGCGTGCGTGTGTATGTTGTTTTGGGTTTGCGTATATGAGCTGGTGTTTTTGTGTGTATGTATGTGTATGTGTGTGTGTGTGTGTGTATGTGTGTGTATGTATGTGTGTATGTATGTGTGTATGTATGTGTATGTGTGTGTGTGTATTTGTGTGCGTGTGTGTGTGTGTGTGCTGCTGCTCATGGTTTATGTCAAGATCATTACGAAAAGACTTAACAATTAGCCGCGCCCGACACAGACACCACAGCCAAGCTTAAAAACTAACCTAAATGTATATACAATTATTGGCGACATTCGCTCCTCACGTCTGCGTGCGCCGATCGTAGTCACTGCGTCTGTAATCAGCGGGATATTCTCGCGGCATGACTGGATAGCCGCGTTCACTCCGATAGCCTGGCGGCGGTGGTGGCAAAGCCATGCCATTCGGAAGGTAGTAATTAGACGGCAGGTAATGGTTCGAGTAGGCATGAGACGTCACTGCGGACTGGTATCTGTGGGAAATAAAACAAGGAATTGATTAATCATGAAATCGATTGACACACATACGATAACATAAGATCAAAATGTTATAGAATATTGAAGCTTTTCTAGAATCCGAATAAAAACTAGTTGATAGCTTCATGTTTTCATCAGTTTGTTAGCTCTTGGAATTTACCTGCGTTTGTCTGGTCTTCGTTCGCGATCACGCTCACGATGATCTCGATGATAACCGCTGCCGGCAGCACTGCCTCCTCGTGTATATAGAGAATCGTATCGCTCGCGCTTATAGTCAAAATTGTAACTGCAATGAAAATGAAGTTAATAAAAAATTGTCAATGGTTATATTAGTGCCTTCGACATACCGGTCCCGTGGATGCCAACGATCCATTTCAGAAGCATAACCAGATGGCGCAGGCGACGGCTCGAAGCGCCGGCTACTGCCGCCAATAGCTGATGGTGAGTTGAGACCAGAACGACGTGTGCTACTTCCGTCATAACCACCCGGTGGCCCACCGCCGGCTCCACCGTAGTATTCATCGCCTCTATGATGCTTCTTGCGCTGGTCCTCGTGGCTGCCATGTCGCGAGGATGCCGCTGTATCCATATTAAGGCGCTTGAAAGACATCGACTTCAGGTTGTCGCTGATTCCAGAGTTATTTACAGCCATGCCGCTGGCCTCTGCATCGTTCTCATCACGTTTTCGCTTCAATGGCGATTCGTTGGTAAAGCGGCGTGTAGATTTCTCATCGGTCGGCGTACCCGAATAGCGTCCCTGACGCTCCTTGTCCTTATCTTTCTTTTTCTTCTTCCCACTCTTATCACGCTCCTTCTCCTTGTCTTCAACATCGCCATTTTCAGCCCGTGGGCGTTTCGACTTTCCGCTATCATCGGCTGCTGCATTTGCTGGCTCATCTTTCTGCGTTTGCTGCTTAAGGGCATGCTTGTAGATCTTGAACAGGCGCTTGGCATCCAGCTCCGTGAACTTGGACACAAAATACCACAGATTGCTGCGCCACTCCTTCTTCTCAGTCTCGCCATACGGTTGCAGGCAAACGTCAATTTGTCGCCCGATCTGCAGTAGACAGTCGCGCGTGTGCTGCAACTGATCCTGGTCGGACAAACTGAGATCGGGCTGATCTAGAGCTTTGAGCGCTTTCTTCACCGGTCGCATCTTCTCCTTGCATTCATTGAAAATGCTCGGATCCAAGTCGCCGAGCACTTCCAGTGCACGCGGCTCATTGTTGGCCGTAAAGTGCATAGGCTTATTGCCATTGTTGTCGGAGGCGCTTGACTTCTTGCTACGAGTCTTTGACTTTTTCTTTTTCTGCGAATTACCATGTTCTGTCACTGATGCGGCTGCAGTGATTGGCGAGACGACAGCGTTGCTGCCATCTGCTGTCTGCCGTAAGCTACTGTCGCCCGTCAACGAGGCGTTACCCTCCTCAGCAGCTCCATCCTTTCGCTCTGGCGTACTGACTGCCACAGTGCTTGAATTGAGATTTGTTTTTAGCTTGCGCGGCCGGCGCTGTCGCCGCTTTTCGCCTTTGGTCAGCTCAACATTCTTCTTGATAATCTTGAGCAGGTACTCGGCCCTGGATTGCAGGTGCTTGGCTTGCGGCTTGCGTGTGTCGTTAAGTAGTATTTTCTCGCTCAGCTTGAGCGTTGGATCCAGTTTCATTTGCTCCCAGGAGCCAATACCATACTGATAAATGCCGCGCAGCAAATGGGTGTCCTCCTCGACACCCCACTCCACATCGAAATTGGCTGAACGTGTCTTGATGTTGAACACCCACTGCTGCCGCTCGACCGCTGAGCTGGGCATGAGCTCGTTAAGTGGATGCAGCTCTTCCTCACAGGCCAGCAGCGTTTTGGCATTGAACGACACACCGCCCAGTTTGACAGAGTAAGTGGCGCGGGTGCGTCGCTGTTTGCTGCCCTGCTGCTCGTCTTCTTTCACAGTCTTGTTTTCTTCCTCCTTGTGCTCGTCCAGGAACTGCACGCAACGCTGATGAAGCATCTCGCCAACTCGCTTAAGCTCCGCTAATGGCTTCTCCTGCAACTCCGCATCGCATGCAATCGCCTCTAGACGCTGCAACGGCGCTGGGAACTTTTTATAGCTTCGTATGAAACGTCGCAGCTCTGCATCGGTGAAGCCAATGATTTTCTCTTTCATTGCGGGTCGTCCGCGTTTGCGTTGACGGCCACCTCCATCCTCGCCTCCAGCTCCGCTGGCATCAGAGCCCATTTCATAATCAGAATCACCTGAATCGTCGCCCTGCTTGGAACGCTGCCCGCTCTTGGGTGCGCCTCGCTTGCCGGAATCGTTTTTATTGGCGGCAGCTGTTTTGCGTCGCGGCGGCAAGTACAAGTCCTCCATTTCCTTAGCACGCTCCTGGTCCTCAATGACTTTACGGAAACCTTCGGGTATAATATCGTCCCAATCCTTGCTGTCATCCTCATCGTCAGCCCCTTGCAGGTCCTTACTCGTCGACTCACTGGGTTCGTCCTCCTGGAACGCAGCTATGCTGGCCACCTTGAAAGCTGACAGCAGATCGTCGCCCGGCATTTCCGGATCTTCGTTGCGTGTCTCAGCGCGACGCAGTATTTCATCAATATCGCACACAAGCTCCTCCTCATGCTCCTGCTCATCCTTGAACAGTTCCTCTGCGCCAAATTTAAGAATGGCCGACAAGTCATCTTTGTTAAAGGGATTTGAATTGGACGAGTGACCACTGCCACTTTTGTCTAGCACCGTTCGGCCTGTGGTATCCATGCGCTGGATCACCAAATGATCGAGCACCATCTTTTGCTTGGCGCGCTCAACAATTTGCTCCTCGACGGAACGCGCTGTCACCAGGCGATAGATATTCACCTGATTCTTTTGGCCAATACGATGGGCACGGGCTTGCGCTTGCAAATCATTCTGCGGATTCCAATCCGAATCGAATATAATGACCGTATCGGCTGTGGCCAAATTGATGCCCAAACCACCAGCACGTGTCGATAGCAAGAAGCAAAAATCCTGACTACCCTCAGCATTAAAGTGATCTAATGCCTGCCGCCGCATTTCACCTTTGATGCTGCCATCCAAGCGCTGAAACGAGAAATGTCGCTTCTGGAGATAATCAGCGAGCACATCTAGCATGCGAACCATCTGCGAAAATATGAGCACACGATGACCCGTTTCCTTTAAACGGCACAGAAGTTTATCTAACAGCACTAGCTTGCCGGAGCCCTTCAGCAGCACCTGGAGCGCTTCGTCCTGCTGCAGGCCAAAAAGCTCAAACTCTGATGGACGTATGAGTGCGGCATGATTGCAGCACTTCTTCAGTTCAATGACTATGTTAAGGAAGGTAGAGGTGGAGCCGCGTTTGCCCTTGCGCAGCGCATCAAAATTTTTGGTAAGTATCCATTTGTAGTACTGCTTCTGCAGTGATGTCATCTCCACACGAAGTATTTGCTCCACTTTGGCGGGCAGCGATTTCTCCACATCTTTCTTGACACGTCGCAGTATATATGGCTCGAGCTGTTGATGTAGGCGCGTGTAGCCCTTGTCCTCGGCATTGCCATGCTGCAGCTCAAAGTTTTCCCATGTATCGAATTTCTCCGGCATTATAAAGTGAAGCAGAGCCCAGAGCTCTTTCAGTGAGTTCTGCAGCGGCGTACCCGTAATGAGCAGTCGATGATTTGTGACAAATTCCTTGAGCGATTTGTATAACAGAGAGTCGTCATTTTTCAGCCGATGCGCCTCATCCACCAGCAATGCCGCCCACTGAAGGGTGCCCAGAAATTGTTTGTCCTTTAGCACAATCTCATAGGTCGTTAATATGCAATTGAATTTCAGTCTTTTGGAGCCTTCAAACTGCCACTCGTATTGCTGTATTAGCTCGCGTGACTTAACGTCACCCAGATATGTAACTACGTTCATATCGGGCGCCCATAAATCGAATTCCCGCTGCCAGGCGGTCATTGTACTGAGCGGCACCACACATAAAAACGGTCCATACAGATGATGAATCTTGAAGAGTGAATAGAGAAAGCATATTGTTTGAATGGTCTTTCCCAGACCCATCTCATCGGCCAGAATAACGGAGTTTTCCTTGCACCAGGAGTGCAGCAGCCAGTTCAGTCCATCCATTTGATAGTCACGGAGGGTGAGCCCCTCTACCAGAAAATCGGGCTGTGACCTGATGCGCGAGAACTTGGGACGATATTTGATCACGCGGCAGTGACGCGATGGCGTCCACTTGGAGTTTTCTCGCTCGGTGAATTGTTCAACGCATCGTTGCCATTTCCTAAACACTAACGTTGCATCCTCCCACGTGGACTCCGAATAAGGCAACGATTGCCATTTGCACAGGAACTCCTCGCTGCCATCTTCGGGCTTCGTGCCACGCGCTATTATACGATCCACATTGTTATAGGACTTAAGCAGATCATGCTGCAGCTCTTGTTGGCATTCAAAGTAATCGATATCTTCAGGGCCTGCATAGCGCCGCCAGCAGGCTGTGTCCTGCTCCTTTTTAATGAAGTTGTCCAGCTTTTTCATGCCCTTCGCCTTCATTTCGCGTAGCGTCGTCTCCGATTCCCAGGTATTGTGTATGTAGCTCCAGCCTTTCCATTTGATCAGGTATTGCACCTCCAACGGCTCTGACGAGTCCTCAAAACCCGCATTCGGATCACATCCATTCTCCTCAATGGCATAAATTGTCGTTTGATTTCCGGTACAGCCTTTCTTGCCATCACGTTTTGCAAGTATTCGCTCAATAGTTTCACACTTCTCCTCCTCTTCAGCGGCGGCCGCATTAGCCGCTGCTTGACTTTCATCGTACTCGAATTCCAGCAAGTCCTCCGAGTCAGTGGCCTCGTCCTCAGACGCCTCTTTGTAACTCACAGCAGCGGCGGTGCGACGAGTTGCGCACCTGTTATTATTGATATATGATTGAGTTTCATTAAATCTTATGATATATTTACATTGACATACCTCTTGCTCGCATCATCATCGTCGCTCTCCTCAGAACTAAAGGATTTCACGCGACGTCGCGACTGCTGATGTTGTGATTGTTTGTTACCGCCGGAACGCGCATTGCACTTGCGCTTCTGTGTAGCGAAAGGTGCCTCATCGCTCTCTGCGTCGTTGCTCCCGTCGCTCTCGTCGGAGTCCCAACTGTGTATGAATAGATGCTTAAAAGGTTTCGCTCAAGAATTCTAAAATAATACGAATGCACTGCCTTTTGTTTGATCTATATATCGAAAAGCAATTTTTTGTAAGGCTTCCCCTTTAGCAAATCCTAAAAAATGTTCATCTTAAAAACAAAATAGTAGTAAAAACTTAATACTGTACATTTCCTTAGCATCATCTTATGATTCATTACTAAAAATCTAATTAATGTAATAATAAAACGAAATAGAGGACTTTTGTTTTATATAAATTCATGATCTAACTAAATGTTGTTTGAAAGCAATTAATCTAATTCTAATTTATTGAACTTACGTTTTGGTTTTCTTCTTCTTTTTGGCAGGCCTCTTTGATTTTTCTGCAGCGGATGGCGCGGCTTTTCGCGGCTGTCGCGTAGAGCGCTTAGGTCTGTAATCTTCCTCCTCATCCTCCTATTGGGTTGTTTAAATAGTTGTTGGAGAGGCACTAAATCATGAAAAAGATTCAACTTACGCTGCTGCTACTGCTGCTGGAGGATGTGGGCGAGGCATTAGCGGAGCTATCACTGGCATCATCCTCATCGACGCTGGCTTCGCTGACGGCCTGTGATTTTTGTGTCTTGTCTTCTTCACCATCTTCTTCTTCATCATCATCATCATCGTCGTCTTCATCGTCATCATCCTCTTCGCCAGCCTTGGCAAGGGTTGCTGCAGAGGTGCCCGAGGAGCTGCTGCTACTACTCGTATGCAACTTGCTGCTGTTGCTGTTGTTGTTATTACTGTTTGTTCTGTCCGGCTCGACGCCAGTCTCTGCATCTGAGTCGGAGTCACTGGCACTGGAACCACTGCTGGAACTGTCATCCTCATTCCCATCCGTATAGCCATTCGTTTTGGTATCAGCTTGAGCGGCCACTGCTGTTGGTGGAAAACCTGCCACCGCCGTTTTGGCAACCGTTGGCTCCTGCGAACTGCGTCCATCGCTGGAGTTACCTGAGGAACTGTCTGAATCAGAGTCGGAGCCCGAGGATCCACTCCCACTACCGCTGCCACTGCCACTGGCCTCTTCTCTTGTGTCATCTTGTTCGTCTGAGCCTATACTATGCGACGATTCATTGAGTGCCTGTGCAAGAATAAGGAAGAAGATTATGGTGAATCACATTCGAAATCTGGACATTCATTTTAAGAAATTCATGAATTGAATATTAGTTTGATGCTCTTCACATGATACCTTGAAGATTGAATCCAAATTAATTTACACTCCTCTTAGTCAATTATAAAAACAAACATTTTAAATCATTTAAATTGAAGAAGACTTTTGGATTATGTAAAAGACTGATCTGCCACTTATAATAATTCTTAAAGATCAATTATATACATTATATAGCCCAATACATTAGAGCTCAATATATTTATATTCTTAAGGATATGAAACATTTGACATCCTCACGGAGTATATTCGTATTGATAAGCTTAACGTAACCAGAAATCCGATTGTTTATAATTTATTTTAATAATCCCACAACCTCTCTGTAAGCTTGGGTTTATATATTCAGTATCCCTTAAGCACATAATAGTATCAGGCAATGGGTTGGCGGAGCCTGATCCCATCCAGCCATTTGGCTGCATATCTTTTTGAATATATAAATATAAAGCAACTAATCTTCCAAAACACACGATTTAGTATTTAATAAACCTGCCGCATCATTGGCAAATGGCTGTGGTACAAAATAACAGCTAAGATTAGACAAGAGCTGAAATAACACCCTGAATCCTGGCTAGACACTAGCGAAATCCTTATATTGCCGAAAAACTCAGAGTAATATGAAAAACGTGAGAAATTCTGCAATTGTCACAGCCTGGGATGTCGACAATGTAATTGAAATGCCTTGCAGTTAAAGAATAACGTATCTACATTCCAATTGAGTGGCTGATCCTCTCCAGAAATTCACTTAATAGTATTAAAGGACGTTTTTTGATACAAATGCCAGCATGTGTTAGCTTGAACATGTTGTTTGATCCGGGTACGCAGGGGTACTACTAAGAAATGGATGAATAACACTTTATACGCGATCCTGGAGAGAAAAGCCGGTAAATATATAAAAAATACGCGGATTTCATGACACTGGCGAGAATTTTGTGGTCTAAATGCACAACATTGTTGCTAAAATTTAGAGAATTCGAGTTAAAATGATTGAAAATAGATTTTAACAATATAATTTAGTCAAATCAAGACTAGTTCTGTGGAAGATTGGTTTTGGCGGGCTGATATTCCACGAGAATTGGCCAGAAATTCAGTGTTTGGAGCACGAGGAAAACTTTGCACCTGACAAAATGTGGTTACGTAATCGATGAAAATTTTCAATTTCTACTTGAATTGCTCGAAAATAATGCAAATTATGCATTTTTGTATGCGGCATTCAACGAAAACAAACTGAAATGCCCAATTTCAATCGAAATTTGCGAAAATGGGTACCCAATGGATTTTCAGAAAATTAACACTGGCTGCCACGTTGAATCCTCTGGAATCGGTTGACGATGTGAAAACGGTGAAACACTATTGAATATACAATATTTAAGCACTTTTTTGATTGAAAGCCGTAATAGCTGGCACACCAAGTGCCGTACGTGTGACGGGAGTCTCAAACGGGGGGACACCTCTTGGGTTAGTCTTCGTGACTGGCACATGCCACACCCACAAAATCAACGTAGAAATTCCATATAGCACAGTTTTTTATAATAATACTCACACGACGACTCGACTTCAACTGATTGATATCGCTTTGTTTCGAGCGATAGTAAAATTTCATATTTTTCTTGTTATTTTTTTTTTCTTTTACACGACGTTCACTGTCACAGCTTTTTCAAGGCCTACTTACCTGGCTCATTATATTTTCGTGGTAGCACACAGAGTTGCCTTATAGCGCTCATTAAACATGCAATACACTATTTAACGGTTTTGATAAATGTTTGTTTTGGTTTGAAAGTGAGCCACTTGTTTTTAAATGCAGTTTTCAACCACACAAAAGATGTTCACGTCGTCTTGGTCTATTGCTGTAAAAAATACGCCATTTTGTTTTAAGCAGGGCTGCACTGAAAGCCAAAACTATCGAGTCAACCAGGGTTGCAAATAACGATAAATTCATCGTCATTACACACCTGTTTCCGACTGCATCCAGCGATCCAGCTGATTTCTTATACTGCACGATTTCAATATTAAGTTGGCAGTTCCGCAACAACTGCTTTAACTACGTCGACGCTTTCAGATTCTAGCTATTTTCTAAATTTTGCAGTGCTCGTGCATTAAAAATTGAAAGAATTTCAGCATGTAGCACTCGTGTATACTTACGGACGTGTACAAAATGAAAGAAGTTGGCATAGCGCTGCCCAAATCGCGGGGTATAGGCGTAGGCATTGTAGGCGCTTTTCTTCTATTCTTCGTTTTCTATTATTTTTATGGGGGTTACATGACGCTTACGCTCTTTGCTGCCATTTTACTACGTATGTAAACGGGAATATATCTGTAATTGTTCCAATAGAGTTCTTCAATTATTTGCAGTTATCTTTTACCATGCACAAGACCTACTCTTGTATCATCCGGATTTGCCAACAAACTCACGCATTTACATACCCATCCCCACAATGCACAACCTGCCGCATCTTACCGTTAGCATAAAGACGCCTGATGGAGTTACGCTGCATGCGTTCTGGATAAGCCAACCTGAGGAACGCTGCAAATCTGTGCCCACGCTACTCTACTTCCATGGCAATGCGGGCAATATGGGACATCGAATGCAGAATGTAATGAGAGAGTATAAACCAAAGTTTTGTATACCAGTTTAATTCAATTTGTTCCTTTCGTAAGGTGTGGGGCATTTATCATCATCTGCACTGCAACGTCTTGATGGTCGAGTATCGCGGTTATGGGCTATCGACTGGCGTGCCTTCCGAGCGTGGTCTGGTAACAGATGCACGTGCCGCAATTGATTATTTGCACACGCGCCATGACTTGGATCATTCGCAGCTTATACTGTTTGGTCGCTCGCTGGGCGGCGCCGTTGTAATCGATGTAGCTGCCGACGCTGTCTATGGCCAAAAGCTGATGTGCGCCATTGTAGAAAACACATTTACTAGTATACGTGATATGGCGGTCGAGCTGGTGCACCCATCTGTGAAATACATACCAAATCTATTGTATAAAAATAAGGTAATTTTAATTCATCATTCTCTTTCGAGTGTTTATTGAATCATTGAATTCATTGTACACTTCCGCTTTTCTTTCGCAGTATCATTCACTTAACAAGATAAGCAAGTGCTCGGTGCCTTTTCTATTTATATCGGGCCTTGCAGATAACCTAGTGCCACCGCGCATGATGCGTGCCTTGTATACCAAATGCGGTAGTGAACAAAAACGTATGATTGAATTTCCGGGGGGTTCACACAACGACACCTGGATAGTCGATGGGTAAGCTACACCAGAATGTTTTTTTCGAAGGGTCTGATTCGTTTAAACAACAAAACAACGATCATCTGAATTCATATATAGTAGTTCTAGTCCTAGATATCCTAGTTACTAATCGTACTCTAAATAATAATTGCTTTAATTCAGAAATATTTAAAACTACATATATAATCTAATTAACACTCATTATTTTTTAGTTACTACCAAAGCATTGGAAACTTCCTGGTCGACCTATTGCAGCAGCCTTCTCCGCTGCAAAAGCCACCGGAGAAAAGCAACGTCTGGGTCGAACTGGAGCATAAGATTATCGACGTTTAACTCCCCCATATTTTATAGGTATACACATACAAACTTACACAAAAAGTGTTCTATTGACTGTGTTAACACTGCATTGGTTTATTACTGATGCACACATGCATACATAGAGACAATATCATGTGTGTTCATGATAGTTGTTAAATGTGTGTGTGTGCAAAGTGTTTTTAAATCTGAATTCTGCACTAGGCTAAGACATTTTACGTGCTTATAGTTCTGTTAATGAAGCTGACAAGCATTAGGAACGGCTAGTTCCATATTTTAAATGTTAAACTACTTATGTATATTAGGTTAATTGTTAACAAGTAACAAATGAAATTAGTTTTTAGATTAGCCTAAAATCTAAATCAGGTTCCGCAAATGCAAAAACAATAAATTATTTGTAAATTCAACAACTAGAAGCCCAGGAATTGTTCCTCAGCGCTATTCTCCGGGTCGAAGTCTTCGTCATCGTCATCGTCGTCGCTTTTTGAAGTGCGTTTAGGACTCTCCTGATGTTGTTCCGCTTCATCATCCTCGGTAATGCGAGCCGTTGGCTTGGATTCGGCCTGTGATCGATGATGGAACACAAATGAAACACATTTACTTGCTGTCCACGCCTGGGACAATATGCTGTCAGGCAAGCCGCGATTATTTGAGCAGTGGAACCATTGCGACAGATGTGATGTGCAGTCTGTATTCTCTGCTGGTGGCTGTCTTTGCACGTCCTGAAAACAACGCTTGCACTTCAGTCTGAAGAGTGCAAGGAATACATATAGCATTTGCATTTTTTAATAAATCACCACGGACTCACTTATTATGCGTATCGGATAACACATTCGCCTCGAAGCTAAACAAATCCTTAAGATCATCCCGTGTGAAATGCTTTTCTGAAGACTCATTGTTGTCTATAATTGTGCTGGACAGCGACTTCTTGTGTGTCTGCCTTTGCAGGATTTTCTCCTCAATAGAGCCGCTCTTAAATTACAGATAATATGGAAATGGAATGGAATTAAATGGAATAGGAATTGCTCAGGCACACTTACTGCGACCAAGCGATAGATATAGCAAGGCTTTTTCTGGCCATCGCGCCATACTCGAGCCATGGCTTGCTCATCGTTAGCCGGATTCCAGTCGGGATCAAACATGAATAAACGATTAGCGCCTATCAAGTTCAAGCCGCAGCCGCCGGCTTTACTGCTTAGCATAAAGAGAAAGCAATCGGTACTGGGATCGTTGAATCTGTCCACAACCTTGGAGCGCTTCTTAATCGTCATGGTGCCATCCAACCGCACATAAGTGTACTTCCGCTTGCGCGCCAGCTGCTCAAACAGATCCAACGTCTGCGTATAGTTCGAAATGAGCACCACTTTGTCATCGCTATTGGCTCGTATGGCAGCCAGCATAAAATCTAATAGCATAAACTTGCCGCTCAGCTCCGGGTTAACATCTCTAAAACCATATGCAAATATTAGTATAAATATTTTATAAAAAGAATAGCTGATGAACAAACTTCGGTTTGTAGTTGGGCGGTAAAACATTCTGCGAGTTCTCGAAACCCTTTTCCCTTGCAGCAATTTTCTCGTATATCAAATCCGGATGATTACACAGCTTTTTCAACGTTGTTATGTCAGCCAACGCCGTCAGCGATGCCTTCTCATTGCAATCTAATTTAAAAAAAAAAACATGTTTTAACAAACATTGGCCGATTTAAATTCACTTTTTGCTTACCTGCCAGACTGCGTCGCACCTGATCCGATTTGAGGAAATTGGTATAGAGTTGCAATTGAACTGGTGTTAGCTTGACACACACGACCATTTCAAATTTAACAGGCAGATATTTCGTCAGGATTTGATTGGTTCGCCGTATAATACATTGATTGACCAAGCCAATTAATTCTTGGGTCTTCTGCAAGGCTCGTTGACGTTCAGCATCCGTCGAATCAGCATTTTGGCCGCGTAGAATTGAATTTTCAAAGTTACGTTTAAAATCGGCGGCAGTGCCCAACATTTCCGGATTGACAAAGTTGACCAAACTAAAATACTCGGTCAGATCGTTTTGTATCGGCGTACCGGAGAGTAAAACACGTCGTTTGGTCTTCAGTCCCATGAGAGCTTGATATGTGAGATTATCGCTGTTCTTAAGCCGATGGCCTTCATCACAGATAACCATGCCCACCTCCGTTTTGCAGAGAATATGTGCGTAGAGGCGGAATGTTTCATAACTGATCAGCAGCACAGGAGTTCCACAGCGCGTAGCTGTATTCATGGCAAACTGTTCGAGAGCGCGAGTCGTGTCTTCCTTGGAGCCACCCTCCATGGCCAGGCAGTGCATGCGGCCATGTAACCATTTAGTAAACTCCTTCTCCCAGTTTTTCACCAGCGATGATGGGGACACAACAATAGCCTTGGAGATCGTTGGCTTGCAATCGGGGCTTTGACGCAACAGCGTCCACGTTAAGGTGACGCACTGCAGGGTCTTGCCCAGACCCATTTCATCAGCCATAATACAGCCATTGAAATTACCTCGTTTACCTTCTACACATTCATACATAAAACGCACTCCTTCACGCTGATGTGGACGCAGCACGTTGCTGAGGATTGGGTCAACTACGACATGTACCTGCACTTTACTTGGATCCATTGACATGCGCTCATGCTCGGTATAGACCGGTGGCACATATAAGACCAAAGCGTTGCACGCCTGTGGATCGTGCAGGGCACGCCGCACTATGGTACGACGCACACCCAGAGTCCGATTTCCTCCATAATCTGGCACGTAGTTGGCAATGGGCACTTTGAACTTGCGCGCCAGCACCTTGGCAATGGCCTGCTCATACTCACTATTTGCGGTGAAGCGTATCGGTAGCGGAATCTCGAATCGATTGGTGGCATCGCGTAATGCGCTTTGACGCTTCTGCAGCTCCTCTTGACACACACGTTTATTTTTCTTTTGTAATGGAGGGGTGAAGGCGTCCTTGGACTTGATACGTACTCCCAGTCTTTGACTGGGTGCCAAACTGCGTCTCTATTCAGAAATGAGTACAAATTTATTTTTATTTTTATGAAATTACAACTACAATTTCAAAGAATATGCGGCTTACCATTTTATATATTTTTAATTTAAAGGCGCGGAAAATCAGCTGTTGACATGTCGTTTAACAGCACTGTCAATTTAAGCGGCGTTTGGGCACATTTCGAAGGCAACTATGGAGTGACACTTTGTTTTGTCAAGAAAACTGTATAATTATAAGAGAATGTTCGATTTTACAAGTCTATAACTTCCTCTTTTATTATTCTTATTTGGAATTATAAAGTTGAGTTTTAAATATTAACAAATTTACAATATTCATATATTTTAAATTAAGAAGTATTTCACAAATTGACGGTGTCATTCCAGCACGATTTCATTTGGGTGACCATAAAGTGCGAAATACAAAGTATAGTAAAATATATATACATATGAATATTTTACAGCACTAGTCTTTTCGCACTGTAACTTTCTGAATAGAATTGATAAGAACTAGCCATTTAAGCAATTTAGGAACTGCCAGCGAAGCTTAATTATATACGTGTTATAATTATTCATATGTGGCATCACAGCTAAATACAATGTGTACATACTAAACATCCGCAGCGTATAAATTTATCTCGCCACGAGCGGTCGCTGCTCGGGTTTCGGCGATTTGCAGTCGTGGTGTTTTGTTATTGGAGCAGCAGCAGGCAGCCGTAGCAGCAAACAAGATTAAAAATAAACTAGCTTGAAATGTTACAAATTTGAATGAGCGAAAAAAATGCAAACAACACAGCTGAGCACGTCACAAACGCACAAATGCAAGAAAAAGTGCAACAAAAATATACAAATATTTTTGTCGGGTAAGGTTAATGGTCATAAATGTAAAGACCCCACACACATACACCCGCAAGCGGAGACATGTACACATATATGTGCATGTATGAATATAATATATACTAATTTTTTCTTTTGACAGTCTACCATCCATATATTTAAATGAGACGTTGATTTCAAATTAAAAGCAGAGAAACTCTACTAAAGCGGACAACGCGATAAATTAAAATATATAAGTAAACCAACGAATAACACGTTCAAAGTGAAGGTCAACGCCACTAGCAACAAACAAAAACAATAACAAGGTGATAAGTAACGGCAACGGTGGCTGCCAAAAACGATAAACGAACAGCCCCAGCTGCTTGGAATTGGAGCTAGCACTCAAGTTCAAGCTTCAGCTCCCAGTTCCAGTTCCAATTCCAATTCCAGTACGAGCCAAACGATACGATGAGCTCAACTACATTGTCGATCGTGGCACAGCGCCTGCTGTTGCCGTCGCTGCTCTCCCTACTCCTGCTAATTGTGAGCGTAATTAGTGATGATGCGAGTACGATGCCCACACAAAACATGTCGCACAAGGAGCGCGCCGAACTGCGGTAATTGAACACAGCTACATATAAGCATTTCCTAACATGTCCATTATTTTTTTTTTTAGCGAGGAGTCACGCGAAATGTTCTATCATGCATATCGTGCCTACATGGAGAACGCATATCCTGCGGACGAGCTGATGCCACTTTCTTGCAAAGGACGGTACCGCGGTGTGACGCCATCCCGAGGCGATATGGACGACATATTGGGCAAGTGAGTATAGCTGATAGAGATAACAAAAATCCCCCGATAACTTCAAAATTCGACAAATTCGTGTTATAGATATGTATTCGAAATGATTAGATAAAACCTTGACAATTAGTATACTATATTAAGTTTTTAATCGCTTTCGAATTGCTTCACAATCTAATCTTATTTCTGTACATATTTTATATAAACTATGCTATCAACTTTGAACCAACAAATTTTTAAAAACCTCAATGACCTCCAGCTAATATATTAAGCAACTTTCGAAGTCTACTTAATATGTCTGATATCCGTATTAATACTACCGATCATTCTGCTTTGCAGCTTCTCTATGACATTGGTGGATTCACTGGACACCTTGGTGCTGCTTGGCGATTTTGCTGAGTTCGAGCATGCCGTTAAGTTGGTCATACGGGACGTGCAATTTGATAGCGATATCATTGTCTCTGTGTTCGAGACGAATATTCGTATGGTGGGTGGCTTACTGTCGGCTCATATACTCGCTGAATACCTGCAAAAGCAAGCCGACGTGATGCACTGGTATAAGGGTGAAATGCTGGAAATGGCCCGTGAACTGGGCTATCGTCTGCTACCGGCATTTAATACCACGACGGGTATACCGCATGCGCGCGTCAATCTGCGATTGGGCATGAAGGATCCGCAGCTAAAGAAGTCACGGGAAACGTGCACCGCCTGTGCCGGCACCATTTTGTTGGAGTTTGCTGCATTGTCGCGCCTAACTGGTGATCCTATCTTTGAGGTGCGCGCACATGCTGCAATGGATGCACTATGGAAGCTGCGACATCGCGGCTCTGATCTAATGGGAACGGTGCTGAATATACACTCTGGCGATTGGATTCGCCGTGATTCGGGCGTGGGTGCTGGCATCGACAGCTATTACGAATATCTGTTCAAGTCTTATGTGCTACTCGGTGATGACAAGTATCTGGCTCGGTTTAATCGCCACTATAACGCCGTGATGAAGTACGTCAGCGAGGGACCCATGCTGCTGGATGTGCTGATGCATCGGCCGCATGCGAAGTCGCGAAACTTCATGGACTCCCTACTGGCGTTCTGGCCAGGACTGCAGGTGCTCTCGGGTGATCTAAAGTCGGCGGTGCAAACCCACGAAATGCTTTACCAAGTGATGCAGATGCACACGCTCATACCAGAAGCGTGGACAGTAGATTTTCAAATACATTGGGGTCAGCATCATCTGCGGCCGGAGTTCATAGAGTCTACGTATTTCTTGTATCGAGCCACCGGCGATCATCACTACCTTCAAGTGGGCAAACGGGCGCTGAAAACTCTGCAAAAGTACGCGAAGGTCTCCTGCGGCTATGCGGCCGTCAACGATGTGCGCACCGGCAAGCATGAGGATCGTATGGATTCATTTGTGCTGTCCGAGACGTTTAAATATCTGTTTTTGCTGTTCTCTGAGCCACAGGATTTGATCATCAATGTGGATGAGTTTGTGTTTACCACCGAGGCGCATCTGTTGCCACTATCTATAGCACAGCTAGGGAACTCCACGTTTAGTAAGTGACATTATACGTAACTCCATGAACTGCGTTAATTAATTAATTAATAATTGTTTACAGGCTTTCGGCAATCGGACGAGCACAATGTACTCGATTTCATGCGGACTTGCCCCAGTTCCAATAAGCTTTTTCCTGAAAAAGTACGCAAACCATTGCGCAACTTCATTACGGGCTCGTGCCCGCGCACCATCAGTGGCAAGCGACTCAGTGCCCTCGATTTTCAGGCAAGCAATGCAGATCATCTGCGAGCTGTATACGACATGGGCATCACCATGGTTTCGGTAGGCGACCGTAGCCAAGGCAAGGTGCGACTGTTTCATAGTTTCTATAATGTAAGTTTTCTTTTGCTTCTTGCACTTGTTCGTTCAAGGCTTCTCATTTTTGTTTTCTTATATTAAGATATTATATGGTAGAGCTTTCCATAATTTAATTCATTTATATATTTGTCCATAGGCCAAGAGCCAAGAGGAAGGCGAAATGGGCTTGCAGTTCATGCAGGAAATGCTGGAACTAACCAAAATGCAGAGCATGAACCAGCTGGCACAACTGCAGGTGCGTAAGAATTATACGAAGAATTTGATAATGGTGAGATTTTAAGCGACAACAACTAGAATATCTACTTAGTCATATTCATGACTCTTACTATTGTCAAAAACTACGAGTGTACAGATTATAATTGATTGAACTAACATCCATTTCCGTTTTATTTTGTAGGCCGTTGCTTATGCTTTGGATGAGCAGTCGCAGGACTGGACCGCTTTGATGGCCGGCCCATCACACTTCAGTCCAGAGCTAATCGGCGAACAGTTTGTCGAAGGTGAAGTAGTACTGGCCAGTCCGTTTCGTGCCTGCGACGAGAAGCTGGAGAACGCCAGCGATATATCGGGGAAAATTCTTGTCGCGGAGCGCGGCGATTGCACGTTCGTGAGCAAAGCGCGTTTGGCACAAAAAGTAGGTGCCACGGCGCTGATCGTCTGTGATAATGTATCAGGTTCTTCCGGCGAGACGCAACCGATGTTTGCGATGTCTGGCGATGGCAAAGATGATGTCGCCATACCCGTCGTCTTCATGTACAGTCAAGAGTTCACCAAGCTGTCGGCGGCGATGCAGCGCCGTCCACAGCTGCGTGTTCGCATCATGCAAATGGTGGAGTTCAAGCGGTGGCAACTGGCCAAAGAGGCTCATCAGAATGAAACAGCGGCTGCAGCAGCGGCTGCCGCTCTGGCTGCGGGGACGATGCCAAAGAAAAAGCCAGATAAGGAGTTGTAGTGACTGCTCAAAAGTGCGCGAGGGCCATTTCTTTAACGCTTCGGTGTGGCGCTTTCTTAAGTTCTAAAGTGCTTTTCGATAAACATTTCACTAATTAAACAATCATTTATAGTATAATATATATAAGTTTATAAATCTTAACTTTTGTTCGCAGCAGCAACGGCTAGCGAGTCTTTTTGCACTTTGCTATTTAAAAAGTATAAGAACTTTAAATTTAAAGCTAAAATATCAGTCCGACTGGGCTCATTAGCTCTCCACCTCGGTCGATGCGCCAATTGTTGAAACAATTTTTTAGCATTTCATTGAACATTTTAATAAGCGTAAGCATTACTCAGCTTCCTAGTTAGGCAGCTGCCAGGCTGTTCTATCTGAGTTTGTATCCGTCATGTATAATATTATATAGATATTGTTCTGTATAGAATCGTACTTATAGACCATAAACATTCACAATTTTTATATGAATTTTACTTTCCTGTAAGTATATCTTCTGTAAATACGTTAGCTGGTAGTAAGAAATAAATATTAAAATTGTATTAATAATAACTAGATCGTAATGTTGTATTTGTAACGATTAAAAAAGTGTAGCGGAAATTGATTAGTTCATATACCAAATACGTTTAATATACATCATTTAAAATAAGACAAGTGTGTTCCAATTAATTGAAGGTTGGATCGTCAGGAAAAAGGCCCGCCCCATGTCGAAAAAGTAAAATATCGTGTTGTTTAATTTACTATTAGATATATTTATATATATATTCTCTTCTTTATTCAGTTTCTTTAAATTTTGTGTTAAATCTAACACTGCTCTCATATTACTATATAACTGCCTGGAGCAATGTTTTCTTTGAGAAAATAAAAATAAACATGTTTCGTAAAGCTTGACCTGAAAGCTTAAACTAAATTAAAACATAAATCAACTGGTCTTCATATTTCCTAGGCAACGATTGATATTGAATTCCGATTAACATATTTACATATAAATATGCAAGTGTGTGTATATATATATAAAGATTTATGGCTTAACTTAAATAGATAACGATACTACTTCAAAAGCATCTGTGGTTTTATACATTTAGCTATATTTAGTAATAGAAGGTAGGATGCTACAGACAAATTTTGGTAGGCGTTAAAGGATTCATTAAAAAGATAACTAAAAAACTATATTTAATTTTCGATCCCAATCTGAATTAAAACGATGAGGAATTTAGAGTGGCTTGTTTTTTTTAATGTTTTCTTGTGTTGGGTTGTCTATCCCCATTTTTATGTGTTCTCTATACGGGCACTGGCAACTGGGGTGATCCATCAGTTGATTCCGCCGTATTCTTCGCGTTCGCAATCAAACTTTGATGCGCAGTGGCCAACTTCAATACATGATTGGAAATGCTATCCACCACTAATGTGCTCGGTGTCATAGTTATCACCTGGGACTTTTGTCGCTTATAGAATCGCTGATTGCTCTGGGGCGCCAAGTATATCAGCTGACGCGGATCCGTAGTGTTAATCCACATTTCATCGTCCCTTGGTGACTTCAGTATTACATGATCCCCCGTATTGACGGCCACCAAATCTGAATCGAATTGTGGCGAAGGCAGACGGTGAACGTGCAATACGCGGTGCGTTGGCGTGGCGTGCGACAGCTCGCAGGCAATGATACGCAGTTCTGGCCATTTGTTCGGCTCCTTGACATGTTGATACAACACAAGCAGGCTGCTCTGATCCATTTCAAAGCTTGGAAAGTGCATTACGCCCAGATTCTGTCCCAGATCGAAGCCCAGGTCATAGTTCATTAACGTGTCACCGCTTCGATGATCCCAAATTGTTATTCGCGTCTGTCCATAACCAATCAAGCGATCCTCCGTCAGGCACTCAATGTGTTTTAACTCATGACGCAACTGCTTGAACTCCCGTATGCTGGCTAGTGTATCCAGCGTGGGTGTCAGCGAGTACTTGCAGATGCCAGCGCGCGGCTTGCCCACCATCAAATCCTGCTGCCAGGCCATAACAAAGTAGCGCGACTCAGTTATGGTCGTGTAGATCACCTGGTTCGATTCGCTAAATTGTAAACATATGTGAATTATTTTGACGTTTATCGGAAGATATTTGCTTAGGACTCACCAATTGACTGCATCAAGATGCACCGAGTGCATCTTGGGGCGCAGCTCCTCGTCACAGAAGTAGTAGACATTCACATACAGCGACAAAAGGTTGCTCTCACGCTTATGATGATCCAGCGGATGGCTACGCATCTCAATGTAAACGGGCGTCGAGTTGTGCGTGCACAGGCGATTATCAAATGGTGCCGAAATTTCAATGTCTAGGACAAAATATATAATATAATATAAGATAATAATTCACAAAACGTTGAGCTGCAGGCATTACTCACCGTTGGTAAGACGACGCGTTGCACCCAAAGATATCCATCGCTGGGTAAGGCTGTCTGTGGACTTCTCTGAGTCCGCAGACAATTTGCGTGATTTCTCATTTATGTTCGAGCCAAAGACATCAATTGCGTGCTGTGGATGCGCCGGATCGTGGCCCTCATCCTTCTGCAGTACTTTGAAAATTTTCGAGTACTTCCAAAACGAAACCAACTTCTCCTGCACCACGATGAGCTGATCGAGCTCAAAGTATATGTAAAGCACCTTGCCATTCTTTCCCGCCAGCGGGTTTTGTAGCTCGGTCAGTCCTTTTGTAAGGGACAAGAGGCCACCTGGTTGCGTTGGGTGAACGTTTGGCATTTGGAATGCATTGGCGTTCTGTGCTGTGCCAGCTACTTGGCGACTTCGTCGAGAAAAGTGTGGCGTACGCTGTATGGATGGGGGTGTTACTGGCGGATAGTTTAACGAAGGTTTGCTCAGTTGCGCAAAGGACGAGGTAACATCGAAGAAGCCTTCCGGTTGTATCTGCCGTTGGGCCTTTGGCGACTGTTGTTGCTGTTGCTGCTGGTATTCTGTCTGTGCTATATCCTTGGGTTGAAACACAGCATTCACATAATGACGGACTGCCGCACTATACATCGGCGGACTGACAACGGAGTTTTTGTTGATAAAGTCGTGAATGCCCATCTGCGGGCTGGGAGGCTGTTGCAACTGCGGCTTTGCGCTCAATTCAGGCACATTTGGGCCCACGTCAGTATTGTCTGCTCCTTTCGGAGGTTCTTCTTTACTTCGTGCCGATGGCAGAGATTTGGTGCGGAGACGCTTTCGCCTAACCACGACATTTGGCTCCACTACCGGCAGCCTCGGCTTCTTGGGCGTAGGCGGTGATGACTGCTCTGGACGATTACTCAACGAGGTACCATGGGAGATTACCACTTGCTCCGGTGGCGGTGGCGTCTTTTTGACTTTTTTCTTTGGAGATTTGGTTGGTCTGGCAGCTGGTGTCGAGCCACCGGCTAGTCGCTTGCCTCGTCCGTTTGCCGCCACATCTGTCAGCTCGTAGCTCTTCAGCAGACTAACCTTGCGATTCCGCAACAATTTCGAGTTCAAGTACGTCGTTGATCGCGTAACTAAATCGCGCTCGTTCGGCGTAATCGCGGTGGTGCCACCACCGGTGGTTCGGCGACGCTTCGCTGACTTGTCCATCATCTTTTTAAGCACCTTGCGCGACGGCCTGGCCTCTGGCGGCAGATCGGGTTTCCGTTTCTGCTGCAGGCGCTCCGGCGAGGTTGTCGTTGAGGTCTTTGCAGCCGTTTTCGCAGACAGCGGCGGCGACGGCGTGGAATTATTCAAGGACTTTACAATGTAAATGGAAGGCTTGGTTTCGCGCGCCTGCCGCAGACGATTCTGCATGCACTCGTGCAGCTCTTTTTGGGCTGGCGCTGCCGAGGCATACACCTTGGCAAATGCCGCCTCCAAGGACATCGACTGATAGTCGCTGGGAGTCATGCCAGAAGCGCCCTGAGGTTGATGCTGATCGACAGCCTGAGAGTGGTAGTAGTATTCCACAGGGGTACCGGCCACCACCGACGGCCTTGGGTATATGAATGAGTTGTTTGTTGCCGGCGGCATCAAGGTACCGCTAAGACCCGTCTTTTTGGTGCTAATTGTGATGACGTTATTGCTGATGGTGCTGCTATTGTCGCTGACCAAATGCTGATTAAGATTTTCAAGGTGCTGTTGGGATTGTTGCTGCTCAAGATGATCGTGTTGTTCATCGTGCTGTTGATTATGTTTCTGCTGGACGCGTTCCTGTTGTTGTTGTTGCTGCTGCTGCTGCTGTCTTTCTCTCCGTTTCCCGCGAGCATCGCTGCGCATTCGGTCCAGTTGCTGCTGTGTGCGTACACGCAACGAGCGCCGCGCCACATTGCTGTTCGCCAGCTCCCGCATGGCATTGGCCACCGCATTGGCCGTTGCCAGCTCCGTGAGTCCAAGGTAATTGCAAAATTCGTGCTGCTCATAGAACTGTGTATCATTGTGGAACTCCACACTATTTGCGCGACCTATCAAATACAAAGATATTCATTATAGGTTAGAGAAAGAAAGAAAAACAAAGAGTAACAGAGTCAGACATAAAGTCATTGCACGATATATGTTAACGTCAGAAAACTTACCTGAGGAGAGACGTTGCGATTCCTGCTGATGTTGCTGTTGCATCATTATATGGTTCTGATCTCGTTCTCTGGCACCCGACAGTGCTCCATCCAACTGATGCTGCCTAGTTTCGCCTTGGCGATTTTGATTGGCCATCGAAGCGTATTCATGGCATTCGTTGTACTCCTGCTGCGCAGTGTTCGGCTCACAATTACCTAGGTCTGTCGTAGACGTTTCTTTTGTGTCCACACGCAATGACAAAAAGTTTTGTGTCCGTGCTGCTTTCATCAACGTATCCGCCTGATCTGATTTGCGTCTCAATTGGGGCACCAATGTGGTCGATGATGGATTAACCATTACCTCATAGCAATCATCGTCGTCATCATCGTCGAGGATAATCAGTTCGGTCTGCTGCACCGGCACCGTGTGCAGTAGGCGTCTATAGCATGGTCGCTTTTGCCTGACTGCATCGTCACTGGAATATGGAGTGTCCGGTGCTACAGTTGCGTCCACCGCATCTTCCACTGGCTGCTCTTGCATGGCTTGCGTCATTTTCAAGAAATTTTGTCGCAAATATTCACAGAATTCGCCAAATGTTTGCTGCTTGGCTGGCTCAGCCTCGTGCTGTTGAAACACAGCCTCAAAATTTTCCACATCCTCGACAGCCTCGCAGTTCTGTGAGCAATTCCAGCTAGTCACCTTCTCTTCGAGGCTCAACTGCGGCTGCGACTGGCATATATTGGCCAGCCGGCGATCCATCGCCTCGGCCGAGAGCGTGTTCTTTAAGAGAGGCATATACTTCCGTTGCCTGGGCGGAGATGGCTCCTCCGCTGTGCCATCATCGTCGTAGTCATCATAGTCGCTGGCATTGGGCATGGACGTGGAGCTAACTGGGAACTCTGTAGTGCTACTGTGTGGTATGTCATCCGAAGCGGTAACTGTAGCTGCTGTAGCTTGCTGCTCCCTATCATCAATGGCATGCGTCTCCTCAATACTGCTGGAAATGTTGAGCTGCTGCTGTTGTTGCTGCTGATGATGTAATTGTTGCTGCTGATAATGTAGTTGTTGCTGCTGATGATGCAGTTGTTGTTGCTGATGCTCCTGCTGATGATGATGTCCCAAGGCAGCATGTTGAAGCTGCAACTGCAAATTGTTCTCCTGCTCATTCACTATACAATCGTCATCGTGGTCCTCCAGCTCATGGTCGTACACCTCACAGATATCGGGGCGATCGTCCCCATACGAGTCACTCGCCTGATTTGGATCCTCATCGACTCCATCGAGTAATAGTTGTTGCTGCTCCTGTTGGTGGTGTTGGGCGTGTTGCTGATGCTGGTGTTGTTGATCCAGGGCCGCATCACTGAGATAAACATGGCTTTCTGCATTATGCTCTTCGAACTCCTCGGCAGCACACATATCGTTGCAATAGTTGACGCCATTATTGAGACGCTCCTGCTCGTTTGCTGGCTGCAGACCCATCAAGTAGCTACGCTCCATTTCATGATCCGTATGAACACCGTGGGCAGACACTATAATCTCGCAGCAATGATCATCCGTCAGCAATACAACGTTGTCATCATCATAAATGACGCAGTCAGCGTGCGACTGTTCAATAACATTTTGGCAATCGAGGGCTACCTGCTCCTGGATCGGCTGATCCGACTCCGCTACATTGATGTTGCCATTTGTAAGCAAATAGTTGGCAGATGTGCCTGACTCCAGTACTGCTATTGGTGTACCTAGAATTTACAAAGCAATGAGATAAGTGCTAGAAAATGGTTGGTCTGTGGATAACTTACTTGTAGTCGGGGTGTTGAGATAACCATGATTCGACCGTTGGCACTCAATGAATTTATCCATATTGCGGAACATGCCATATATAAGTGAAGGGTCACCACCATCCTCCGACGTGTCGCTGTCGCGAAGTGTATCATCGAAGCCTTTGAAGCCATTGCTATCGGAGTTAGCTAACAGGCTACGTATTTCCGAATCATCCGATATAAACGGTAGCATGTTGTCTCGTGAGGGATCCACCTCTTGAGCATTCTCATTGGATTGCTGCACCTCTGTCGATTCCGCTGACGTCTGACCAAAACCCGAATTTGTTGTTACTTCTGCTGTGCCGGAGGTCGGCGGTGAGAAAATGTCAAGCAATCGCTCCTCGGCCGCAGCGTACTCCTTCCGAGAAGCTCCTCCAGTTACTGTTCTCCGCCTGGGCATTTTTGTGTTATGAAATTTACTGAGCACCGCGAATTGAGGGAAGCAACCAACACTTCGCCACTAGCTCACGATGCAGCGTTTTAAGCAAAGAAAACGTTTGAGACAATTTTGTAAATAATAGTTTTCGGAATTTAGCACGTGAAATTTAAATAAAATAAGTTAATCGCTCGGTTCTGCCCTCTATACAATGCCGAAATCGAATCTGACATGATGCTCGTAGGTTTGTTTGTTTATTAATTGTAGTGCGTACGCATAAATCTTATATTATTTCATTTTTTCTATAGTCCACTTTATTTCCCTATTTTAAGAACGCACGAAAAAACAAATTTCTTTGATAGCAACAAATCGCGGCACTTGTCGGTATGTGAAGAAGAAGCATTGCGTATCGTTTATGCGCCGCCCTTTATCGAGGTTTTGTATTCACACAAAATTACTAGAATTCTATATGTGGTCAATTTTTTATTGTTTTCGACTTGATTTAGGCATTTTATTATATTATTATTTTTTTAAATAATAAATCAATAACAAGAGTTATCAATTATTTAAATATATTTATTTTGTAACTAGTGTTATTGCCAATTAATATTAAGCTCAAAATTTCCCAATTGAGATGTAAACATTTCCTGCGATTGGCATTTATTTTTGGTATTTTATGCCTTTATGTGATACGGCCACCCTGGCAATCAGCTGTTAGTTTTGTTTAAGACAACGTAAATGTAGAGCGACTAGAACGTCAAAATTACACACACTTGAGAAAATCGAGGCGTTCGCGCGCTGATAAGCAAAACAAAAACTAAGTAGCTGCTCCGGAACTGTCGAAATAAAAATATTAAACGTACTCACAACTCGACACAAACAACTTTAGGCGCTCGAACTGTGCACGTCGCCTCCGTTTCTTCGTATAATAATCAATGTGGTTTTAGTTCGGTTTTTTCAGTGTATATTTAAAATCTGCATATATAAATAAATATATATATGTATTATTCGTGATTCTTGTTTAGGACAATCTCTAGTCGAAAAGAAGGAAAAATTCTAAAATAATTAAATAATGAGTGACAAATTAGTGAACGGTACTTGCAGCAGCAACGGCAATGGCAACGGCAACGGCGATGCCAGCAACAAAAAATGCAACGGTACAAGAAAGGAAGTGCGCGTATGGTGCGATGGCTGGTGAGTCAGTTTGTTGATGTCTAACTTACATACATACACATATGTACATATGTATATGTATGTACATATAAATTATATGTACGTAACTCCGTGAGACGAATATCTCTTGATTAATTTTAAGTGCATTGTTGTATAAATATAATAATATACAATTATTTCTATTTTCTATTCGAACGGCATTTGAATTTCATTGCGTCAATCTTATCAATACAAATAGTTTGTGAATATAGTGCGCCTACAAATAGATTAGCCATTCATTTGAATTAAAATAGGTCCAAGGTCAGAACTAAAAGCGAAACCCGTGTTACTTATTAAGTTCTTCCATATATGTATATTTATACAATCACGACGTAGTATTGCAAATTGGCGAAGCAATAGTCAATAATATATCTAATTCTCTACAACATTCGTTGCGTTTGATCATCATTATTAACTTCTCCACGCAGCCCGTTTGACCGGTTTCTTCGTCTGTCCTCTGATCAGGCTAGACATATAATGATTCTTTGTGATATGCAGCATATAAAGACTTATTACCCACATACAGACGTTCATGTAGATATGTATGTATAAACATACGTAAAGATATATGTATGGTATGCCTGTTCGTATGTATGTATGTATGTATATGCAAATGTCAATCAAAAGAGACTTCCGCAACTGCTCTGTCGTCCTCTCTCTCTCTCTCTCTCTCTCTCTCTCTCTCTCTCTCTCTCTCTCTCTCTCTCTCTCTCTCTCGCATGTGCCTTTAGAATAGATGCACACGCCCAAGCATAGCAGCATCGCGTGATTCTCTGTATGTACAGTGTACACAATGCTGCGTACATCTGTGGCACCAGCATAGCCTCAGCTCTTTACACTCTTTAACGTCATCCCCTCGTTTCTGTTTACGTCTCGCACGTTTCTTTCGGACTTTACATGGTTTACGTGGCCTTACGTTGACTGTGGGCCGGTCGGCATCTGCCCAACCATCACGTGATTCTCTTTGCGCGCATGCTCCTCGCTCGCCAACGGGGCGGCCTACTTTTGGTCTGGCGGACGCACGCCATTGACCCAACTGTAAATCGACGACGTCATTGTCGGCGCATTTGTAATTTCCAATATACATATGTATATGTATGTATGTATGTACGTACGCATGAGCCAATTTACCCTACACCTGTGTGAAGAGGTATAAAAATAGTGTTGTTAATCAGTGTTGAATACAGAATAAAATGTAAACATTATGTTTACGTTGCAATGAGCTTGCTATTATATACATGTATTATATTAGACACTATCTGTATTTTACACTATATATTATATATTTTATATAATATATATAATATCAACATCATCATCATTAATCGAGAGAGCTATTAAAAAAAAGATTATATATAAATATATATTGCCATAATTAAAAATATAATATATATAAAAAATATTAAATTGCTTTTTGTCAATTCATAAAATGCTATTTATTTTTCCTCTCTGTATACTTATATCTATTTTATCATAAAAAAAATCTGAATTTTAAAATTGTAAAAGAAACGAACTAAGAACTATACATATTTTTGATCAAGTTATGATCACACAAAAATCTATTCAATGATTACAGGATATCTTCTAGCGCAGCATTGCAATTTGCATATTTTGTGTTTGCTCGTTTGCATAATTGAATTGACATTTCGCATTATAGTCAAGGTCAGCGGTCAAAGCAAATCACCAGGGAAACTTTCTCAATAGGCAAACTGTAAATAAAAACTTCAAATTCGCTTATATATGAGTTCACAATTCTATATATGTATGTATATGTATATTCATGTGTCTTTTTTAAAAAACACTTGAGTTGACTACATTTTTATTATAATTTATTTTTGAAACACAAAAACGAAAACAAATACATATTTATTTTCTTGACTTTAAATTCGAAGTAAACTTATGTTTTACATGCTGTTGCTAAAATGATTAACAAGTTCAGATAGTCGAGCAGTAAAAATTAGGGTATCATAATGTCAATGAATGTGTGACATGATATAGCGCACACCTGTCGTATATGATAAGCCGAGTGTAGACTATAAATATAGTATAGAAACTTTATCAAATGAAAAACTATATATACCAAATATTTAAAGACCCAGATACACACATGTGCATGTCATATAGCATATATGTTGCTAAAACTATATATGTATATGGTAGTTCCCCGATAATCCACATAAAAAGAAATTAAATTTACCCAAATTTCGAACTATATTAGCTGACTCACGGAAAAAAAGGAATTTCTGTTATATATGTATGTACATACAAATATATTTTCTATCAACCTTTAAATACGATTGATATGTGCGTCTGTATATATATATGTATGTATGTATAACCTTTTAATACCATTTAAATAGGCCAGAGTTTTGCGAGCACGTTTTAAAAAGCATATTTTATAGCTGAGCACTTCCCGGGTACATTGAATGATTAGTAGTGCCACATGAGCAGCAGCCGCCCCTCGGTGATCTGGGGTCAATGAGCACTGCTCGTGGGGATGGCTATGCGCAGATAGGTAGGTGATAAGGAGAATCATGCGAAATCCATTCAGCACCAGCTGTGCCCCATCCCCAGCTCAGCTCAGCCCAGCCCATGCTATAAATAAGTAGCAAAAATATATATACATTCATGTGAGACGTGGCCCTTTAATCTCTGGAAATTGAAACGGTTTCCCATCGATAGGAAAGATCATTGACGCAAGCGTTAGGTTGCATTGTGGATTGCTCAAGAATTTGTTTGTATTAATGTCGTGTCAATGAACTTGGGCCGTCCAAAATCAAATGTAAACCTCTTTGGGCATCCGTTGCGCCTCCCTCAGCATATCTTTATTTTGTATATACATATGTAAATAAATATGTAGGTATGTAATGCGCCTTCGTCGCTATTCCTACGATTCGGTTATCGCTGGAGCGCAAATTCTACTCGGAATCGCGTGATATTTTCTTAATCAGCGGCGGTCAGCGTAATTCAATTGATTAAAGCCACAGAATGTGCTCTGTGCTATAGTTGATCCTCTACACATGTGTACTAAAGACGTAGCAGCTATATATGTATATATATAATTCCATTCGGCACAGATTTCTTGGGTGTCGCAAAATCTCCGGGAGCAAAGGTTCTTCGTTGGTTGGTTCATATTGTTGTTTTTATGAATGATGATTGGACCACACTCTGCTCTGTCTACCCAAAATCCAGTTTGTTGTTAAGGCTGTCTTCCGAACCTTATCGCTTCAATTGAATGACGTCGCTTAGGCTCACAGTTTGTGTTCGATTGCCCAGACGTATGACTAGTTGAAATTATTTATGCTATGGCTAATCTATGTATTTTCTGGGCCTTGGTCATGCCTTGATGCTCTATACTCTATACTCACTTATATAATTACATTAGTCAGTGTTTCCAATCACCTAGTAAAAAACGTGGCCCAGTCTGACTATTCGATATACATACATAGGTGACGTCGTGGCTTGCTATCTAGATTGGCTTTACTGGCAATTGCCTGGAATTCGATTCGCATGCTTATTGTTGTCGTGAGTTAAGTGAGTGACTTATCAGTTGTCATATATATACATATATATATAACCACCTATGGCACATTCATTCTTTTCGGCTTAGTGTGGGGACTCTCTTCTATAAACAATAATTATTTATTTGAAATTAGCTGACCTTGTCCAATTGATATCATGTATTCACTTATCTACTAAAGTTTCTGCAAATCATTTAAATGTCTTAAATTGCTATATATTATATTATATATTATGTTTTGGTTTTGGCAAGCTTTGAGCATATTTATCTACACACTGACATCCGCTTAAAATTCTACAGTGTTTTATTATAATAATCACTGTTTACTCTGCTACACTGGGTGTTCCTTTGTAATACGCTAGCTTAGCTAACTTTTGGATAGCAATAAAATACCAACAATATTTACACGTATAAAATTCGTAAGTTTTAGGAGAACAAAATTTGGCAAATGTTGAATTAAAGCGTCTTGGCACGTACAAAACATTTGGCAAGAACTTGTCACGTGTTGGTTAGAAATGCGCTTGGATTCCCGCATTCCGTACATTATATATATAAGATTATACATATATGACAAATGACTGCACAAATCAATGGAAATCATCATGTCTCACACACAAGCATCTCTCGCTGTTGTGGCGATTCACAACTGATGATCGTGTCCAAAGTGCGATGATGGCGACGATCGACAAAGAAAGAAAAAGTGGAGCAATTCAAGCAAGTGGCGTCCGTCTTTGGGGGCCAGACATTGACTTATTCGCACTTTGAGTTTAAGTTATGCCTCTCTGGCTTCATTTGCTTTACGCAAGTGCTTGTCTCTAAGCGCATTCATTGTTCATTTGAATATTCGTAATTAAAGTCTCAATAGTTAATTGAATAATGTGGTTTGTCTGCCATTTGTTTAACTGCGAAAAATTCTATTGTTTTGTATGTTTTTCTTTTTTGCATTGACGCTTTTAGATGTATATGTCAAAAGTCACACGGGCTGTGATTGAATTTTTCCGCTTAGTTAACAGCTTTTTCATTAATTGCCGCCGGGGAGGTATATGAACCCGGCTATGAATGGAAAACTTTGCCGTCCGTGTGCTAATGCGTTTGCTATAATCGGCTTCAGGGTTATCAGCTACATTTAACTAATGTTACACATGAATCAGTCAGGGATCGCATCATATTCGATTACAACAAGGTCGTTTCAGTTCATTGGAAACTTGAGCTCAATCAACTCTGAGTAATATTGTAAATGGTATCAGCTAACTAATTGAAAGATCTATCAATAGACTTTTACTTTATTCTATCTTGTTTTTTTGCATTCGCTAGCTATAAGGCTCAAGATAGACTTTTACTTTATTCTATTGTGTTTTCCAGATCTAAAACTTAATTAGTTCAGCGCCACGCGCTTCGTTTCTTCTATAATAGATAAGGTCTTAACAGAGATTCCTAAATATTTGCTTTCTCTTTCTATTCCGGTTAAATTGATAAGGGAGTGCACTGGGGGCGGAAACAAGATAAAACTACAAAGACAACTACAACGTGAATATTAATTTGAATGCTTGTTTTTTTTAATTGACAGCTATGATATGGTCCACTTTGGGCATGCCAATTCACTGCGACAAGCCAAGGCACTTGGCGATAAAGTAATTGTTGGCATTCACACCGATGAGGAGATCACCAAACACAAGGGACCGCCCGTTTTCACCGAAGAGGAGCGCGTGAAAATGGTGAAGGGCATTAAGTGGGTCGACGAGGTGGTTCTCGGTGCGCCCTACGTGACAACTCTCGAGGTCCTCGATCAAAATGACTGTGATTTCTGTGTGCATGGCGGTAAGTGGCCTATCAGTAATGTATCTCGTCTTTTACTAATTATTGTTTACTTCATCATAGATGACATCACAATGACTGCCGAGGGTGTCGACACATATCATCTGGTCAAGTCGGCGAACCGTTACAAGTGAGTGACCCACACATATCGAAAGTGTAATCTGTAACTAATCATACTCCCTTTCACGCTCTCCCTCTCTACTCGTCACAGGGAAGTCAAGCGCACCGCTGGCGTTTCAACCACAGACCTTGTGGGTCGCATGTTGTTGCTAACACGCAACCATTTCCGTCAAGGCTCCGCCGAATATGATATCGAGAAAGAAGGTAGCAGCATATGTGTGTTACTTAGTTTAATTAATAAGCTATAAGTTGCGTTCTTTTATGTGCATCCATCTCATCAGCCAGCTGTTACTCTCATATACACACATACGGTTAACTAACCCGAACTCTAACAATTAATGTTGCTTTGGACACTCTCTTTTCTTTTATGTATTCTTTCTGATACTTTCTACTTTACGATACTTTCCTTTCGCTGCATGTTGAACTTAACACACACACACACATGGCACAACAAAAACACATTCAAAATCCAAGATCCAAGTATGAGGAGAGAAGCAAAGTTATAACTTCTTAATTAATACTTAATACTTTTATAATTAATATGAACCGTAATGGGGTACGCACGCTTTGCTTTTAGTTGGTTGAATAATTTCCCCGTTAGAATCTGTCTACATAGTCCGTAGCCATCTTTTGAATCTGTAACAAAATAAAAAAGAACATTTGCTTTATTTTGCTCTCTACATCTTTACTATTTCTCTTCTTTTTATTTCTATGTGCGCACTGTTTACCACTAACCAAAACTCTCAAAAATCAAAAAACCTATGAACTAAAATCTCAAAATCCCGTGCGTGCTGCTGCCCCGCGTTCAAACCAAAATGAATATCCTTGAAAAATATATTTATATATGAAACCTGCAATCAAATGAAATCGAAATGAAATATCAAACGAAAACCTAACTGTAATTTGCGCTATGTACTGTAATGCCCATATCTCTACCAATCAAAAACCAAATTCGAAAATTTCCAAATTTAATAATCAATAAAACAGCAAAACTTTTAAAAATTCAACAACTGCAATCCCGTTTAGGTTCATCGAACATGGGCCAGGATTCGGCAGCCAAGAGTCCCTGGACCGGTTGCAGCCAGTTTTTGCCTACAACACAGAAGATAATCCAATTTAGCGATGGCAAATCACCAAATCCCGGCGATAAGATTGTAAGTATAAACACAATTAATATTTATTTATTGCATTGCATTAATTGTCATTTCGTACACAGGTTTATGTGGCGGGCGCATTTGATCTCTTTCACGTGGGTCATTTGGATTTTCTGGAAAAGGCTAGCAAATTGGGTGACTATTTGATTGTGGGCCTACACACAGATCCCGTTGTCAATTCTTATAAGGGCAGCAACTATCCCATCATGAATCTGCATGAGCGTGTGCTTAGCGTTTTGGCCTGCAAGGTAAATAGTGCCAAAGGACAACCTCATGTCTCAAGTCTGTACTAATATCTGTCTTCTCTGCATTGGGATTGGCAGTTTGTCAACGAGGTGGTCATTGGTGCACCCTATTGTGTCACTGAGGATCTGCTGGACCATTTCAAGATAGACGTTGTTTGCCATGGACGCACGCCGATCGCTCTTGAGGATGGGAAAGTTGACCCATACGCTGTGCCTAAGACGCGAGCCATCTTTGAGCTGATCGACTCTGGCAACGATATGACCACAGAGCGCATTGTGGAGCGCATAATCTTGCATCGGCTAGAGTATGAGCGTCGGAATCAAGCCAAAGAAAAGAAGGAAATCGAAGCGTTCGAGGCGTTGCAGCGACAAAAGCAAACGCAAAAGGCGGGTTAGACTCGATTTTAATACAATAGACAATGTTCTTTTTAGCTATCATCTTTCTCGTTAAGTATGTTTCGTTTTATCGTTGTCGATTATTTTGCATTTCGTTTTGTTTTTGTGTTGGGCATTTGCGAAAGCGAACTCAGCGGGCCCCGAATGTTGAATGCCCCACAACACACACATTCACCGCTCACACACACACATACACAGCTGTATACAAACTTGATGTATACATATATAATACCATATATAGTAGCTTATCAAATCTAAATTGTTCGTATGTAGGCTCAAAATCTGTAAATTCTTTTACTATTTTTTAAGTGTAACGAGTGCGAAACTCATCAAAATTGTACGAAATATATTTAAGTGAAATCTATAACAAATGTTAGTGGATTATTGTTTATATTCACCAACAATCTAATCAATAATCGAAGATGCTAGCTGCTAGCTTTTGGAGCCAGCTTGTAGCTTCGATCGAGCGTAATCTCTACAATTGTGTTTGCTGTATCAACTCCTTAGTTCAAATCTATGTCTGTGTACCAATATGTTTGCATGTATTTAGTTTGTTAAACAATATATCATTAAACTATTGCCAAAAACAATAAAAATTATTTATAGCCTAAATGTCATTTTATTGATTGATATATAAATATAATAAGTTAAGTTCTAACTAAATCTGTCAAATTTTTTGCTCGCCCATAACATGCAGTTCCACATTGAGGATCTGCTTACCCTCACTTTTTGCCATTAGCTCGCGCAAATCCTGAAAGCTAATGACAACGACGTTGAAGTCCGTTTTAATGAAATCACGACATGGCGCTGGCTTTAGACCAGATGTTGGCAATTGACGCGATTGCAACCGCTTGGAATAGTAACGGGTCGATTCGGCGGGCTGTACCACACAGCGTAACGATACGGTCACGCCCTGCATCGGAGTCACTACCCAAAAGGCAACCACATCATCGATTTGCTTACGGTGCCAAAGTAATCCATGTCGCGTACGGCAGGCAAAGAGCAGTAGGACCCCATGCTGGGAGTACTTGCGATATTCCTTTGGCAGCAATGTATTGCGTGGACATTTGAGGGGGTTCAGACCAAAGCGTTGGTAGCCATAGACACTCAGCAGAGTATTTACGTCATAATCGAGATAACTTAGGTTGCAAGAGGCACGCAAGGTTTGCTTTTCAACAGGAAATGGCACGTCCACGAAGGGGACACCTAGTCGGCGCATATGCACATTTATATAATGAGAGAGCCAACCATTCGGATCTAATGTACATTCGCACCCGTGGCATGGACACGAAATCATTTTCAGGCGAGCCCATTCTGATTTCTGATCCGGAATTACATAAAGTGGAGGATGGCGGTCTCGGTCTACAATGGACTCATACCGACTTAACTGCACCATCTTGAAGTCTGTCGAGGCAACCGACACCGGCAGGCGATAGTTGGAGAAATGTTTGGTGAATATCAAATGCTTGGTGTCTTCCAAACGTTTCATGTGCTTCTCTTTTCGGCGTTGCCGCCGCTTGCTGCTGCTGGATTCGGGCAAATCGTCAGCGTCGAAGCCAATGGGATACCCATTGGACGAGCTGGCAGGTTGCATTGTTAGGCCTTAAAAATTTGATTACCACATAATTTGGAAACAAAAACAAAAAAAAAAAAATGTTGAAACCTAAATATTTTACATTTAGGTTTCAAATAAAAACTGTCGTTGATGGAAATTCAAAAGCAACCATTTTACGCGGGCACAATTCAATACTGAAAAACAGCTGATAGATTAACAGCGCTGTTTCTTCTGTAAGACAGCACTGTTCTGTAACAGCAACATTATTGCATGTGCTTGGCAGCACTGAATTTCTTTTAGTTTTGAGCACCAATAATTCTCAACCAGTTGTAGCAGTGAAATGGTGTAGTGGTGTGAATTTAGGAGTTTAAAGTTATCGCTTCTCGGCCTTATGGCTAAGATCAAAGTGTAGTATCTGTTCTTATCAGCTTAACATCTGATAGTTTCTCCATTGGAGAACAACAAATGTTAAACTGATTTTTGGAAATAGACGGATGGCTAGGGGCTTGCTCCACCTCTGTCGCGGGTTGGCCCGGTATTGCAGTACCGCCGGGATTTCGGCCCAACTAAGTAATAAATTTAAAAAGTAGTAGCAGTGGAATTCGTAGTCTTCAATTGTAATTCCATATATATGTGGTGCAAGGGAGAAAAAAAAAATGCGGGTACCGTCGTAATAAATAATTACGGTTTTATATTTTGGGTGGCGCTTTCTGATAGGGCGGTAATAATTTTAATAAAATAACTAGATTAATTTGATTTAGTCGTATGTTTTTTATTCGTAAATACACCTATTATTAATACAGTTGGTTTTGAATGTTTGCTTTTCGTTTTTGGTACATTTTAATGATACAGTTACAAAGTTATTCGCGTACTTTTTAAGAACGCACCAACAATGCTGGCGATTTCACATATTTTAATGATTATTTGATAACGTAAACTTTAAATAGGTTTGAGTTGAACAATTTTTCAGCAATTACGATACGTCGATTAACATCTTTGCCATGTGAATTTCGAATTTCAGTTTTGTTATTATTATTTTCGTATATATTCAAGAGAACTTCTACTACGGAACGATCAGATGCCGGCTGTGCTGTTTTTGCTGTTGCTTTCCAGACTAACTACTATAAATAATACTAAACTGGGTGTGTAAATAGCTGAGCTACGTTTTATGTACATTAAACTGCAACAAAGCTCATTAGCTTTTTAGATTTGGTTGGATTGGATAGCACTACGTTCAACTTTCAAAGAGAAAATAGAGTTGGTGTGATTGGCTGGGTATATTAAAAGTGCTTAAAATAAGATTCGTAAGGTTTTTGGACTTTGGGCAAGCGCGGACTACTTGCTGGTAATGCTGCTTCTTACACAACTACGGCGCCAGCCTCGGATCGGCTGACCGGCAAGTCGGGACAATTCTTCCAAGTATCTGAGAGTGGGTCGTAGCATTCGACAGCGCTGATTGTTACTTGTGCACGGTAAAAGTTCACTTCGCAGGGCTATTCAAAAGCAATGAAGATTTATTAATTTATAATAATCATTATAGAGCATTAACTCACCTGATCACCGCCAGCCACATAGAGTAAGCCATCGGCGGCAGCCACAGCGGGTATAGCGCGTGGAACGTTCAGTGCGCAGACCGTCGACCACTTATCATCATCGAAGCTGTAGCGCTCTACGGAGCTAAGTATGTCCTGGCTGATGCTGCTCCCGCCCACCACATACAAGTAACGATCGAGCACAGCAACGCCCATTTGACAGCGTGCTGTTTGCATGCGTGCCAGTTGCGTCCATTCCTTGGTCACAGGATTGTAACTGAAACGAGAATCCTTTAATATTAATTTTTCCATTGGATAAAGTATTGTTGATTACCTTATTAAATCTGGTAAATGTCTGGTAGTCGTAGTGCAACCGCCCACTATATAGATCAGCCCTTCGAAGCTAACGACGCCCATGCTGAATCGGGGTTGTGGCATGCTGCCAATCAGTTTCCATAGGTCTTTCTCCGGATCGTAGCACTCCATTGTGCCGCCAATGTCGTCACCAATCCAACCGCCCACAGCAAACAAATTGCCGCCCATGGTGCACAATCCGAATTCACAGCGGGGCACTATCATTGGTGCTATTGGTTGCCAGATATCGTTCTGTGGATCGTACATCTCGCCGTTGGCCAGAATTTGCGATCCACGTTCACCGCCCACCACATAAATCTTTCCATTCAATGCCGACACGCCCGGCAGAATGCGCCCCACTTCCATGGGCGCCGTTTCAGTCCATTCACGGCGGAAAATATCGAATTTGGCCACCGTTTCGAAAGTGCAATCCGCCGAGTTCCAGGTGCGTGGCGTATCGCGATGTGATCCTCCAATAATGTAGATATTTTTCTTGGCCAGCTGCCGCGGACAGACGCGCAGTGGCACCAGTTGGCCGCGCTTTGATGCAATATCTCGGCAAATGGAGCGTAATGCGATTTTCACAGACATGTCGCGACAATCATCCTTCAAAGCCTTATCGATTACCTTCACGGGCACCAAGGCCATGCGGACATGCGACAGTATGTCGAAGACATAACAGCGCCGTTGCGTCACATCGTGTTTAATCCAACGAAGCGCCGCCTGGAACACTTGTGATTCAGAATCAACACGTAACAACTCCGAATTAAGCAGCTGCGATAACAAAACTTGCGGTGTCTCTAGAAACTCGTCCTCCAGCGTTATCTGCAAGCAGAGAATAGAACAATTAATTAAAAGTTAATTAAAATAGAACTAATCCTCTTCAATTTGATGATAATATCATTCAATCATCAATGTCTCAAACTTCTCTTCACTTCACTAATTATTTCTTCACAGAAATTGTTATTTATTTCTTAGTTGGGCCGAAATCCCGGCGGTACTGCAATACCGGGCCAACCCGCGACAGAGGTGGAGCAAGCCCCTAGCCATCCGTCTATTTCCAAAAATCAGTTTAACATTTGTTGTTCTCCAATGGAGAAACTATCAGATGTTAAGCTGATAAGAACAGATACTACACTTTGATCTTAGCCATAAGGCCGAGAAGCGATAACTTTAAACTCCTAAACTCACACCACTACACCATTTCACTGCTACAACTGGTTGAGAATTATTAAGGTGGAGTTAGGAAAATATCCTAAACAGAGTTCAAGCATATTTTTGTTGCCTACCTCAAGGGTGCTTTTCATGCATTGTTGAAATAGAATTCGCAAATGGTTTAAGTGAACATTGGGACTAAGTGCAGGACATTTGCCAGACACAAATTACTCTGGTTTCTCTTCAGTTGTCGAATAAATCTTTCGCCTTTTACTAAAGATTTCCGTGGAGAGGAACACTCTAATGAGTCTATGAGAATTTTTAGCAGAGCCTGGAGGCAACTCCCTAGGCCATTAATTAATACATGTTTGCTAGTTAAATGCGATTCAAAGTTTGCTTAATTTAGCAATGCAAGTAGAGAGTCCCAGGTTCAAACCCCGGCTGAGTATGATTTTTTGTTTTATATTTTTCACTTAAATATAATTTAAAAAAACATTTGTTATTTACCGCTGGAAAATTGGCCTGCACAAAGTTCATTGCACTCTTTGCTAGAGACTCGCAATTGTGTGCTTCTGCAAATCGCAATATACCCAGTGCATTGGTGGCATGCAATTCGCGACACAGAAATTCACAACAGCCGTCCACAACTTCGTTCAGTTGAAGCATATCCGCGGCGGCGAGCAATTCCTGCACATTTGACTTGGAGGAGGAAGATATGTGATTATAGAATTCGCATTTGGCAGATAAGAAGGTGATGGAGTGCTTACCTGCGAAATTTCACAACGCCCTGTGTAGATGAAGTCCAAGAGTATGTGTAGGATATCGCCATCGATTGTGTGCAATACCACTGATTTCTGCTTGACTTCATTGAGGCCCAATTCGGGCCTGAACATGGCCTCGAAGTAGGCGCTGGCAGCGCTCAGCACTGCGCGATGTGCATTGAACGTTGACTCGCCTGCAACAATTTCGACATCGCAGAAGCGCGACTGCTCCCGCAATTGGTTTAGATTGGATAGCACCTTAAATGGGTATTGGGCGTTGCAGTATGAGGGTAGATTTGTGCGTTGGGTGCTAGCTGCAGACGTAGCAGATGCAGTAGCAGGCTGGTTGAAGTAATCGTTATCGTTATCGGTGGTGTTTTCATTGCCGTTGTGACAATTTGCATTTGCATTGAATTCATGGTGCATGGAGTAGCTTTTCAGTGGTGGCATCTCGTTATACTCTTGCTACGACTTATGCTGACTCTATGTAAATGCACTCTGGCAGCTTTTTCACATCCAATTTATTATTTAATTAAACTTAATTGCTATTGCTGCACTTTACACCACTACGAACACAACTGTTTTCATTAATCAAGCACACAACACATCACACACACAGGCACTCGACTCGCATTCACACACACACGCATGCATAACTGAAAATAACTATGCATGGAACTTGCACATATTTGGTGCACAGATTGTTATTTATGTTTGTTTATTGCAGTATGGGCTTTTTCAAGTACTTTACAAGTACTTTCTATTGCACTGATATGGCTAAATATAATAATAACTAAATAATTGTTTCGCGACTGAACAAACCCATCAGAATGAGAAATAAATAAACTTTTACTCAACACTGGCAACAGCATACGCAGCTGTGGGCACCCATAAATTTTAATACTTGTCGAAACTTTAATAGTGCTCGACTGAATACTTTCAAAAATCTGATGACACTCCGAAGGTCACTCTATATTGTTTATATATATAATAGCTAGAAGAATATTTATTTAAATAACAATTAGCTGGAAATTACGATTCAGAGATAATTAGAATATTTATTAAACTCGCCATAATCGAACAGCTGTTTGTAAGCATTTCAAACGTTTATATGCTCTCTTACACGCTCTCATTGCTATAAAACGTTTCAGCGAGAAGCAGATGGGTTAAACAGTTATTCAACCAAAAATAGAATTGCTATTATTTGCTTAAAATAAAAATGCTTCGTAAATTGTTGAGAGTGCGGTGTCAGAGGCTAGTGCGTCGATGGGCTAGTACAGATCCGTTAAGTTTTCAGAACGAGAAGCTGCAATCATATTTGGAATCACTGCGTCAGGAATATTATACGCTACGCGTCAATGCAGCCGGCAACAACAGCCTATACGCACGCTTGACCCGTTTGGATCCCGTTGTCAATAGCCTGGAGAAGCACAGAGCCCTGCAGCGCAATATAACATCAGAGAAGGATTTGGCAGCTGAGAAGGATGAGGATATGCGCGCGCTTATGGAAGAAGAAAACAATGTGTACACAAATTTGTTGCGTAAACAGGAGGACGAAATGCTGCAAGAGCTGCTTGCGCTGTCAGATGATGAGGATTATCCGGCGGTTATATTCGAGGTGAACGCTGGTGCCGGTGGGCAAGAGGCCATGCTGTTTGCCCAGGAACTATATGACATGTACACCAGTTACTTTGACCACATGGGCTGGGACTACGAAGAGTTTGACCACGACACCACCGATATAGGTGGACTGCGTCATGCAAATTTGCAGGTTAACGATCCGGAGGCGTACAATTGGCTGCGCTTCGAGGCGGGCGTACATAGAGTGCAACGTGTGCCGGCCACCGAGAAATCTGGACGAATCCACACCAGCACCGCCTCCATAACTGTGATTCCAAGGCCTGCTGATGTGCAAGTGCAAATAGCAGAGCGGGATTTAAAGATTGAGACGAAACGTGCCAGCGGCGCCGGCGGGCAACATGTAAACACCACAGACTCGGCCGTGCGAATTGTACATTTGCCCTCGGGATTGGCTGTAGAATCACAATCGGAACGGTCTCAGCTGAAGAATCGCGAGTTGGCGCTTAAGCGACTGCAGGCGAAGCTCATACAGCAACAGCTACAGAGTGCTGAGGCAAGTAAAAAGGCTACCCGTAAGGCACAGCAGGGTAATCTGAACCGCAATGAAAAGATTCGCACGTACAATTTCGTGCAAGATCGTGTGACGGATCATCGAGTACAGCAGGGTGGTACTCTGCACAATCTTTCTGGCTTCCTCGAGGGCGGTCAACAGCTGAGCGGTTTAATTGAGCGCCTGCAGTTGGAGCACCGCAAACAGGCGTTAGTGGAGCTACTGGAAACGTGGCAGCCGCCGCCACAAGAAGCAGCAGATAAAAACTAAATAATTGTTAATTAAAATAGGAAAACTTGAATAAAAAAATTACTTTATTTTAACAGACGCGCGCCCAGTCGGCTGCGCTGCCAATGTGAATGAGATGCTCCTTAACTGCCGATTCCAGTATGTCTCGTATCTCACGACAACCGGCCATCGCGGTCTCTATGACCGTCTCCAGTTGGTCAATGTGAAAGCGTTCGCTCATCTCCATAAAGGCAATTTTTTCGGCAGTGGGTAATGCTGCTATGGTCAGCTTGGGACCACCGGAGACTTCCTCAATGTGAGAAATGTCAGTGAGCGGAATATTGGCGTTGCTTAGGGATGCTGTGCAGGCAACAACAAATTCGTTTAGACATATCCCCGCATCGATAAGTGCCAGAGTGGCAGCGTTTAGAGAAACAGCATAGTTAGCACCGTCCGCCTGCAGGACTTCCACGTAAATGTCGATCTGAGAGCGTGGATACAACTCAGATTTGATAGCTGCGCTCAGAGCCTGCTGCAAGTACATTTTAAACTCCTGTGATTTTCGATCACCACGCGGTCGATTTTTGCGCTCCGAAGTAGAGAACGTGGCCTGACTGTATTGACAATTTATAACCAGATCGTTGCCTTCAGTTTTTTTGCCCTTGGCTTGATGCGGTCCATACACGGCGGCCAGCACTTTTGTATTTCCTTGTTCCATGTAGGCGCTGCCGTCAGGCTGCTCGAATACACCCAGTTTGCATTTGATGTGGCGAAGCTCGTGCGGCCGGCGGCCATCCAGACGCAATCCTTGTTCACTAAGTAGTTCCATACGAGTCGACATATTGCAGTTTATATTAATTAAATGCCACACGTGCAACAAAGTTGTTTACACTGTTTTTTGATCTTCTGTAGTTCTTCGATGTCAGCTGTTTATTAACATGTCTATCGAAGCGTGCATATTGTGTTATCGATATATTGACAGGGATGCAACAGAGTGTAACCATATATGCATATTAAATTAAATATATAAATTACTTTATAGAACTTGTTAAAAAGTAGCTTTCAACATTTATGGGATTTGTGTCAATAAAACCTTAAAATTAACAAAAGTTTAACTTGGTTGAAGTAAAATTAACTATATCGAATGTCGGCCGGTTATCTGTTCACCGGAACCGTTCAGGTGAACTGATTGCAAACAAATTTATACAACTCTGCAGCACTGTATGAAAAATAAAAATAAAGTTGTAGAATAAGTGTTGAAATAGTGCTCTCTCTTCAAAAGCCATGTCAAAGTCAAGTGCAGGTGCGTACAAGAGTCAAATGTATTTGGGAAATATTAATACAACTCTATTGCAGCACGATGGGTGAAGTTTTTCAATGCCGGGGGAATTCCGTCCCCAGCAGCGGCCAGCTATGCTCACATATTTGTCGAAAACCGCATACAAGACGACATGTTGCTCGATTTAAATAAGGAATACTTACGTGAGATGGGCATCACGCCTATGGGCGACATAATTGCAATATTGCGTCATGCCAAACAAGTTAGCGAACAACATGTACTCGACAAAGTACTCATAACAGATGCGCCTTCGCCCAAACCCAAGGCCAAGACCAAAAACCAAGTTAGTGCATCTGCGGCATCACCTAGCAGCAAACCGATATCAGCTTCAACAGTTGTCAATGCCAGTGCCAATAAGGGCTCACCACCAACAAAACCAGCGCGACGCGTGCTGCCGGAGCATGAAGGCAAATATAAAGTTACTTTGCCATCGGGCACAACAGAGCGGAGCAAGCAAATTCTGGCCAAGCGGGAGCAGTGTATGTTATAGTCATGTTGATAACCGCAAAGGCAGCTATATTCAATTTTCAATGTATTGCAGTATATTCGGATCGTGTTACTAGCACCAAGAAAACCGACGTTTTTGCGCGCTTGCACAAGAGCAAGTGCGACGATGATGCTCAGGAGGGCATTGTCTCCAGCAGTGCCGAGAGCAACGTGCGTGTGCACATCACCGGTGTTCATAAGACATCTAGCGGCAAAGTGGCCGCCACTTCTAGTAATAACTCCGTCTTCGCACGGCTCGGCGGCAAGCAATCCTTGGATGCAGTACAACAAAATACAGTTGTGGCCAAGGAGATAAAATCGATTTTGAAAAACACTAAAAACACCAGCGGAGGCAGTATCATCAAACGCAACACATCAATAGTGAAGGCTAAAACTACAGCAGCGCCACTGGCACGATCACAGCAGAAGGTGATGCTTGTCCATAAGGTGCCATTGAAATGTGGCGATGATAGCGATGATGACAGTATGGATGATGATGATTTAAGAGAGGCTGGTGATATAGACAGCGAAGAGAGCGAAAGTGAACAGGATGTTGTTATGGCAGCACCTGTTGAGAAAATTGTTAAATTCGCATCCACTGCGGAAGTGAGAGAAATAGCACCAAATACGCCATATAAAGCACGCGGCAATAGCAACTTTGCGCGTAACATAAAGTCCCGATTGGGCATGGGTGAGCTTTACTGCAGTAAATACTTTTGTATATGTTTATTAATTAATTTATTTTTTTGTCAACAGTATCAAAGCTACATGCCACACGTAAAACATACAATCTCAAAGCGTCTCCGCCAAAGAAACCAGGCGCGCGCCTTAGCCCTGTGAAAGGAAAGGCAATACGCATGCGCAGCGATGAGCTGCTCACACGACAGGATACGCTGCCGGTGCACAAACGTCTGGGCACATCGACAACCGCTGCACAGCCTCCAGCATCGCATCGAAATCAGCAGCGGAATCAAAAACCGTATTTCGCGCCACGGCGAACTTCGAGCGTGAATGCCGGCAATAGGCCAAGGGGTCAACCAAATTCGGTTTTCGATCGCCTGGGATTTAATAAATCTCTGTAGATTTTAAGTCAACCCTAAAGTAATTGTTTAAGAGTTCTATTTAAATCAGTTTAAAAGTAAATGCTTGCAATCATCAAATAAATGAACAGGCCTCCTTTAATATTTGTGAACCTTGAAAATTAATGAACGAACTCTTAGTTATTGTATAAAATATATACAATACAATAGTGAATCCTAATATTTGATTTCTGTTATTCATTCATATTCATTCATACATATACAAGAACAACAATTGAAAAACTGACAATTTTGAAAATGCATTGCATAAAACCTAAAGCCCAATGTTTGACATTTAACATTGAATTGAAAAGCGGATAATTTCATTTTATACATTAAACTAATATATTTTATTTGGTTTTCTTTAAGTTCTTAGTTTAATTAAATAGTTTATGTACAATTATTACTACGTCTAGATCAGTTTCATTCATTCCTGTCTTCATATCATATACAATTTGTGAGGCACTTAAATTTCTATATCACTGGTTGCTAGGCAAATCACCAAGTTGGTGGACATCATCTCTGTGATGCCACCGATTGCGGCTCCTATTCATTCCCTTCACTGCTGCAGCATGGAGTAGAGAGCATTGCGTAGATGTGCTGGCCAGGTATTTGCATCCGGATTAATGCTGAGCAATTGGCGCATTTGGAGCACGGTGCGTTGCTTTTGCAGCATGTAGGCGAATGCTTGATGATTGATGCTTGGCGTGGGCGTGGCTGTGGGCGTATAGAACTGATTTGGCTGTGGGTGTGTTAGGTGCTGCATCTGCTGTTGATGTTGATATTGATGCTGATGTTGAGGTGGCGTTGTTGGTGGCGTCGGCGGCAGTTGGTACTGGGGCTGCTGTTGACACTGTCGCTGCTCGGACTCCTGACGACGCTTCCGTGGCGTATTATCGCTTAGTGCATATGGACGGAATAATGGTGCAGCCGTGGGCGAGTCACCTTTGCTGCTGTCGCGCTTGCCGAATTTCTTGTGCTTGTAGCAGCCCGTATTGAACTTTTTGTGAGTGTATCCGACAGTACTCGTCGCGCTTTCGTGTTGTGCATAATCCATATGTGAGGGTGCCATCGTATAGCTGAGTATTTTGTGTGTGTGTGTGTGTGTTAGAATGTTAAGACGTGATGTTGTTACTTTGGTGGTTGTCTGTTGACTGTGCTCCTTCTGCTGCGCAACAGCTGCTTTTATAGTCGACTGGGCTGCTGGCTACCTGCTCGCTCAGCAAAATTATCATTAAGGTGAGCTGCGTCTTGTTTATGGGAAAAACTTCGTTGACAAAAGGTCTGCATTGTCATAAAAAGAAAAGGATTTGTTCCAGAATATATATGGAATGCTGGCTGGCTGGCCGTTACCTGCTCGGCCAAGTCCTTTTTGTAATTAATTTTTCATTTGCCCAGCGGTGCTCGGCTCGCACCTACAGACATGCGAGCACCTTCTATGCTCTCTGCTGTTTGCCTGCCTGCACTTATTTCAATTTTCCTGGTATTTTCTTTAGGAAAATTTCAACAGAAGACGTACATTCAGGCAGCGCCTGCGCCCCGGCCACGGTATGCTCTTTGATGAGGTAGCAGATCCCGTTGCTGGCTATCCAGAGTCGGCTCTGGCTCAGCGCTTTCTTGATTCTTATCTCGCTTACCGCTAATCTGGCTCATTAAGTTCGACAGCATTCCAAGATGCTGCGGCTCGACGGCTTACTGACAATGGCCAATTGAATGGAAATTTATTGGGATTTTCCCGAAATGTTGCGTCGATTTTTAATGCGCAAAGGATGTCATTTAAATTATGTAGCTACAAGGTTAGATCATTAAATATTCGGGGCATATGTGCCTGCACTAAGAATTTTCAAACACTTAAAGATCTTATTATAACATCAAATCAAAGAGGTTGTCTTTTCGCTTTTTGATAAGCCAAAAGCACCAAAACACTCTTGAATTAAATTACTATATATTATAATTTTACTATATATGAATATATAATGTTTTAACAAGCATATAATATAGTGTAATTTACATATGTCAAATGCAGTAGAGGAAAAAATTATCAAAATATATTGAATTTCACAATCTATAGACATAAGTTAAAACTGATCGTGGGATCCTTATGGATTGTGTTATTTTATTGACTATGAAGGAAACAAAAACTACAAAATCAAAGCCTATAGAAGAAGATCTGTGAGAAAGGTCATGGATTGCATCAATCATATAATACGCGATTCATTCACAACATTTTCCAGTTACTGCTTTCTTTCGGCTCACTCTTCTTAGAAGTCTGCCTCGGTGATAGCATTTCCTGGTAGGTTTGTGTGGGTGCATTCCATCAGGAATGAAGCAGAACAGTTACATAATCGATGAAATATAGGAGATTGCACTACATTTGCTAAAGCAATTCTTTCCGGTTAATTGTAGAGGGTGGAATCAGATCATTGTAATCAAACAATATGGCAATCTTTCAGCTTGAGGCTCTACCATTGATGTCCCTTGCTCTTGTGCTCAGCATTTGTTGAGTGCAGAGCTCAAGCCCACCTAAAGATAAATCCGCTTAGCTGTCGCACGGCAGTGACTACATAAATCAATGGACAAGACCTAACAACGAGCCATTGAATGAAAAATCCGACATAATTCTAAACGCAGACACTTCGAGCAAGAGAAACGAACACCAAGGCGATTTATATGTATGTATATATGAGAATATATATACATATACTTACATATATGGGTCTTTCGGGTATTCAGTAATCATGGCCAACACCTTTGGGAAGAATAACATTTTCAGCTGGACAAGCTGAAGTCATAAATGCAATGCGGATCGGCGGCAACAATAAAACTTTTCAGGTGCCACAAAGAAAGCCGAACAATGCGCTTGCAGACATCGTGGCCATATGAGCGCCAGGATTATACTGCCTGGCTGTGATGTAGCTCTCGTTCTGGCTCTGTCTCTGTCTCTGCTCACTCAACAGGTATTTCCAGTGAAAATCGCTGGCGATACAAATAGTCGAAAAAGGACAACTGGTTTATGACGCCCTTAACTAACGCAAGCATCAGCCGGCGGATTAGACAGGCCAACGGACGACATACCTGGCCAAGAAGCAGATAGCGGGTAGCACAGGTAGGTGAATGCCCAAGAATGCTCTAGGGTTACATTGAAGGTGATTAGCTCGAAGCGCAGGCACACGTTGGGATGAATGAAGTTGATTGGGAAATACCTGACACTGGGATTGGTGGGAAATTGTCCGTCGGCCTGTCAAACGCTTTGATATCCATTACCTAATGTTGCATAAAAGATTACGCCCAGCACAATGGCAGCACAGTCGACATCAAGACGGCAAACAAGAACAACATCAACACCAGCAACCAGCCATCTGCCAGCATGGATAACTCTGCTCCGATAACCACCGACTATGCACACAAAAAGTTCTCCGCATTGAAGCGCAAGCGCAGCCAGGACGAGGAGACGGACGATGATGTGGTTTTCATCATGGAGCTGCCCGCCAAGCGTCGTTTCTTTCGCCCCTGGCTGGACGAGCCCCGACCGACGATCACTTCAGCAGTGGAACAACCACCGCGGCGACCTTCACCCAATGCAGTGGCCACCACCTACCATGCCAACATGGTGCGCTCTCACACGCCACGCCTACGCAGCCCCAAGGCGCAGCAGCGCCGCGATCGCAACACCTTGGCCTGCCTGCTGAGCCGCCGGGCCCGACAAGCCAAGCAGCTGGCCATGGAGCAGCAGTACGAGCAATACCGCCAGCAGCACGAGGCCAACTTGGAGCAGCAAGTGCGTTTGAGTCTCTACTACGTCCGCTTCCTGCAGCAGACAATGGCAGCGACTCGAACTGCCCTGCCCGACAGCAGCCAGCAGAGCCTGCAGCACGGTCAGCACACCCACCAAACGTGGCCCCAACAGCAGGCAACGGCCACGAAGCGCTAGAAGGACAAACTTCCGATTTATGGAAGATTTATTGTAGCTAGTTTATTTATGTATAGCATTAAGTTATTATTGACTTTGTGATAACTTTTAAAGTTTTATTTATTTATTATTGTTGACCATGAATAAATGACATTTGCAAAGAATTTATATTTGACGACTTCTGATTATTTATGATTTATATGTAAAGTAGTTGAAGCAAAACGGATCTAATTTTCTTGGTTAGAATTGTTTGACAACAAAGCTTTTCGCATACTCTAGGTGTATCATTGACTGTATTCATGATATTGGTTTCTGAATTTTTTAGGTACACTCCATTTTAATCCATATTGAGATAAATGCATATTCGCTTTTATTGGGAACTCTTATAGTTGCCTTAGCTCATTGGCTATTCATATGCATACATAAATATATATATATATATATATATATATATATATATATATATATATATATATATATATATATATATATATATATATAATGTCATCAGCATTAGGGAAATAAAAACACCAGCCGGTCCTTACTTTAATATTATACGAGTATATGCTCCATTCCTCCAATCTTTCCCTAATAATCAATTCATGTAAAATATCTTTCCACCTTTTCTTTCAAAAAGTGCTGTGATTTGTTTGCTTAAAAATTATAATTAATAATTATAATGATCGTGATGAATTGTCTGGCAGATTATGAATATAATCATTATATGTATTTATTTATTTGTTATATTATAATTTTGCATATTTTATTCGATCTAGAAGTACCAACGCAAACCAGAGCAGTTTCACGTAATTAAATCTCGGTTTATTTCACTTTTAATAGGGCAGGATTTTAACTGAACTTGCTTAAAGCTTTGTATCTACTTGTTGTGCTTTTAGGGTTGATGAAAATGTAAATGTGAATCAATATCGTAGGTAATTCTATTATATCAATAAAGCACATTGAGCTCAATGATCGACTGAATGGATTAACTACTAAAAATGGAATATTTGCAGATCTGGTTAAGAGCAGGGAACACATGCTAGAAAACGTGCCCTGCGAGTGATTCATACCAATTAAACGTATATTGTAAATACGTATTTACGTATATATAAATTAACACTTGATCAGTGATTATTTAAGTCCAGAAATGTTAACACTATTAGATCAAGTTCAAGAGTTTACGATACTTATTCTTATAATAGTATTAGTAGTTAATAATATTACATTTCATATGACGGTTTAATATTCCCACAAGTTTTATTTGTAAAGATATTGATAGAGATAAGGTAAACTATTTGCTCTGGTCAACCAAAAAACAAACATTTGAGATTCTTTTGTTTGGCCGATTCCTTTGGTAGACCTGCAGGAATTTCCAAGAAGTGTGACAAAAAATGCTAGAAAATACCATGAAGTACGCGCAGGACCACACGCAACGCATGGCGTCAAGTAGGGCAATAAAAATTGGATTCGTGTGTAGTCGATCGGGTGTTTTCCAGTTCCGGTAGCCGCGACAACACATCTGATCTGATCTTTGGTGAGCTGCTGCGGCCGGGGCAGGTAGAACAGGTAAAGGTAAGACAACAACATGTTCTGCGGCAATTAACCGCCGCAGGTCATAAAATATGCAAAGCACTCGGCCCAAACAACGATTAGTTAGGTAATAAAGATGCGCTAATCCGTCTGTTTACTAGACCCAATGCGCATACCTGCTGATCGAGGGAGGGGCTGCTCCTGCGCATATAAACAGGATATCAAGCGGTCAGCAGCAGCATTCAGACACTCGACGTCAAAGCATCAACAACAGATTGCCCAAAGAAAAATAATGGAAAAGCCCAACAATTCGAACAGCTATGTGCACAAGAAGTTTGCGGCCCACAAGCGTAAGCGAGATGTGGACCAGATTTTGGAGCAGAACAAGGAGAACATTACGCTAGAGGCGCCGCCCTGCAAACGCCGCCAGATGAAGGGATTCTTCCGCCCATGGCTGGACAACGAGCAGAACATCGACGCAGCCTCCAAAACTCAGACAGCTACAGGCGCCGCTCAGCAGAAGCCCAGTGCTCCAGCAGCTCTGGCCGGCACATATCACGCCAACATGGTGCGCCGCTGCCAGACACCGCGGCAGCGCAGTCCCAAGGAGCAGCAGCGCCGCGACCGCAACACCTTGGCCTGTCTGCTGAGTCGGCGGGCCAAACAGGCGCAGGATGCGCACTTATCGCAGCAGTACGAACTATATCGTGCGCAGCAGGTCGCCATAATGGAGCAACAGGTCCGCTTCGGTCTCTACTATCGCCAGTTGCTGCAGCAGGCGATCTTCAAGCAGGGCGTCACGGCGACGGGCATCCAGCTGCCGCACCAGCAACAACAGTTCCTACAGCAAATGGCGCTATCGCAACAACTCCTGATCTTTGGATCCAAGCAGTGATGCATGGATCTTCTATTATCTAATAATCGAATCTATTATCTAAGATAGCCATTGAATGTGATTTAGTTGCCTAAGTATTAATTTATTCATTGTTGACTTTAATATTAAAAGAAAAATTAATTTTATAAATACGTTTTGTTTATTTTGAATGATTTTCAAGCATGGGAAATTCGAAATCTTGGAATGAAATTAATGTAGCTTCAATATATAGTTGATTTTCGGCAATTCAACCAGACCGACCTAGATGGTTATTTTTGTATATCTAAATATATACTAATTAATATCCAAGTATATAACGTATTGCATTCAAAGATGATTAAAAGATTACAAATGTCATACGATATTCATGATTCCATATAACTGACCTCTGATGAGAATAGAATAGATGTCATACCTCCATGTTACTGATCTCATAATGTTTCATCATCTAACAAAAATAAACCATAAAAATTATTCTGTATAATGGCTTTGGGTAGCAGATTGAGTACTTATATAGAGTATTCTTTTAGTTTTATCCAGTGGGATAACTCTAATTATGTTTAATTATGCAATTATTATATCATCTGTGTATATTTTGCATGTCTACAGCTTTGATTATCTTTGAGCTATGCTTATAAAATCTTCTTGAAATTAATTTAATGATAGAAAATTGGAGAAATGAATCACACACATGGGTAAAAAAACTCAGATGTCATTATGAAGATATGTTTATTTATTTAATGGAGTCAACAATTTTTATTCGTGCTTCGATGAAGCATTTTAGTGAAATCGTACGCTTATCTTTATAGACATTTCAAAGTAAATTGAATGGTTAAATATAAATAATCTCTTGCTAAGTACAGTACAGAATAAGGAACGTCAAGTTAATAAGTAAACTAGAACAGTTTCAGAAGAAGATGAAACTCAACCATGCTAGAGTATAGACCAACGTGCGATTTTCAATTTAAATTAAACTAGTTCACAATTGCTGTCTAATAGTAAAGGTGCAGCTAAAGAGCTAAAGAGTCTTAGACTTAGTCTGAGTTAATTTGCTGTTCTCATTTATTTTTTGTTCATTTGTCAAGGTTGAGCATGGAGCAGCATAGAGCATATCGAACACTGAGCGAGCTGTAGTGAAATTACGAAATACACCATCCAATCAAATATCAATATTGGCTGAGCAGGCAGCAGACGACGGCAGAGCGAGAGAGAAGGAGAGTGAGCATGAGAGAGATAGAGAGAGACTGCAATAGTCTGAGTCTAACTGCGAAAAGCTCAAGTTCAGCAGCAAAAATGTTGCAACCGCTAAGTTTTGGTATATATATTTGAGTTACTGTTGCTGCTGCTGTTATTGTTGCTGTTGTTGTTGCTGATATTTTCACACCGAATGCAGTTTTCAATGTTAAACTAGCAATGCGATCGCTATAACAAGAGCAACAGCAATAGTTTTGCATTTAACTCAAAATTCACATAGCCACGCGCAAGAGTGTATATGTGTATATGTGTGTGTGTGTGATTGTGTTGGTAAAGTGGGTTGCCTTTGGATTTTCCAGCTTGATAGGAAGTCGCTTTGGAGCATTATCAAATGGCCTACAATGAAAATTAAATGTAATTAGCTGCTCGGACATTGCGCAACGCCGAAAATAAAAACCCCAAAAGAGTTAATTACCAAATGGAGCGGTACGCAAACGGACTGGGGGGGGGGGGACGCTGCGACTACGACTGCTCAACATGAATACCCAACTTTAATTAACTAACTGTTGTTATTGTTGCTAGACCCAGCACAGTTGACTGCACCACGGCTCAGCCGAGTCAGTTGCAGTTGCTCTGGGGCTGTTCGCATGGCAACTTCCTTATGCATAGCATAAGTATGAGCGGGAGCTCGAGCTGTTCATTTCAGCTGAGCATTGTCTTTGGTACATTGATTTTCTACCTGGCTAAACATTGTGAAAGGAAAGGCCTTAATGCGCTCATAACTCGCATCTCAACAGGAGCTAATTTTGTTCCATAATCAGCAAATTGTTACCTATGTATTATGCAAATAATATAAATATTCATTTTAATAATAACAATAAAGTGATATTCAAAATATTTTTTCATTCAATTCAAGTCAATGAAAATATTAAACGCGTATTATGAATAAAACAGATTTCTTTAAAAAATGCATTAATTATAATTTTAATAAAATAATAATAATAATATTTAATAAAAATAAATAACAATTAAAATGAACAAACTATTTTTTGTTTGTTTTTAATTTAAAGAAAAATAGTTAAACTACATAGATGGGCAACTACTTGAACCACTTATTTCTAAGGCAAATAAATGTTTGAAAAAACTAAACCCAAAGGTTCGAGCTTACTAACTTTGATTATAGATTTTAAGTATTAATAAGAAAATAAGATGATATAGTGAATGAAAATGCATAGATAAAAGTAATTTCCGAACTGGGTTTGACTAACACGCACATGAACATACTTGATTGAGTTGGGCACGCCCCTTTTTTGACAGGTATTATCTCTAATGTCATTTGATTAATACATATACATTATATACACGAATTATATATATTTTGAATACAATAAAGGCATGAAAATAAATTCTAATTAATATTTTAGAAATTGCAAAAAAAATGTGGAGTTGAACATAAATAAATAATGGGAGTCAAAATAAACTGAGCTGGGAAAAATTAAACAAGAGAAGTATATTAAATTGAAATGAAATGAAAAATATATATTTTTTATTTAAAATATCTATGATTAATCTAAAAATAAAATAAACAAAATAATACCTTATTAAAAATAATCATATTTAAAATTTACACCCCTTATCAAATAGTTTACGGCATAAAAACATGAAAAAAATTGATAATAAAAAGTACATTTTTGTTTCTTAAACAAAAACTGAATACAATTATTTAAATACTTTAAATCAATAGATTATATACTAAATAATAGTTAGTAAAGCTTAAGTGGCAGGCATTTACATTAAATCACACAGTGATGAAAAGAGTGTTTTCTAACACTGTTCGCCTTTAATGCCGTTGATCAAATAGTCGATGCTAAAGTTCTTCACTTGCACTGGAACGGGCGCGGGGGCAGAGTTCTTTGTGGATTGCTCGTGCTTGACCAGTTGATTGAGATGATTGAAGTACGCCGTGGCACGCATACTCTGCTCAACAATCTTCAGGTGCTGCACAGTGAACTCTTTGTACTGCTCCTCGATGGCCAAGTGCTCGAGTTTCTTGACGCGCCGACTCATGCGACAGGCGATGGTGTTCTTATTGCGTCGATCCTGATCTTTGGGCGAACGCTCTTTCTTGGGAAACTTTCGCACCATATTGCCATGGTATTTGCAAATATCTCGCAGTGCCTCCGGACTGATGGAGGGCGGCAGCGAGTGCGAGGATGAGGCAGATTCCGAGCCATTGGAGCCATCGTATACGGTGCTGTTGAGCCGGCGACGCTTGGGCAGGGACATCAAGCTGGAGCACTGGCTGCTTGTGTCCTCTTCCTCGTCGGAGGCGCTGTTGCAGCTCGCTGTATCTAGGCGTGCCAGTAGCTCCTCCTTGATTTGCAGCTCCAGCTCGTCGTTACGTGGACGCCGCAGATCGAACTTCTTGTGGCGATAGCTAAGCGGATTGCTGCCTTGCATTGTCAAAGCCATTTCTCAAGATGATAATGATGATGATGATGATGTGTGATTGGTTTGACGTTGTCTCGTTGACTGTTGTCCTGCACCGATGCGCGTCAAGCTTATATATGAGAGATTGCCGAGTCGCGGCTCTTATCAATTCGCCGACTCTAATCCGCATTTTATGATGTTGTTTACACAAACTGCAAAAGGGAAAACTATTTTTGCAAAACAAAAACAAGGCCATAAAACCAGCTGATGACCTGCACACTGCGCACGGCGTACTGCATCCTGCGTTCAGTGTCCTGCATCCTGCTTTCGCGCATGCGCCGCAGCCCTTAAGCGTACCCTTGAGCCTTACCTACCCCGCTGATAAGCCTTTTGTGCGTGCATGTTTGTTCTTGCGTGCTCGAGTGTGGCCAGGCCTAGTTAATGAGCTGGCGTTGGGTATTCATGAATTCATCTGGCTATCGGCTGAAGACAGATTTCCACGCGCGTGTGTGTGTGTGTGTCTGTGTTTGCCCAGCTCCCTAGGTGGCAAAATGCGCGCCTTTTGTTTGGCTTTCATTCAATTTGCGTTTGTTCCGCAGCCAGATAATTTCGTTTCTATTCTTATTCTCGCTCGTTGCCATTGTCGCAGCTTTTGTCAATAGTCGGAGGAGGCTGTGCCATGTGTGTTTTCTTTTCAATTCCATTCGAATTGTTCAATTTTCGGTTTTGCTCGAAGCATTTGCGGCTCATTTGTCTCGTCACAAAACATTCTCAGTGTGCGCGTGTGTGTGTGTGTGTGCGTGTATTGATAAGATATTGCCGAACTGGTTTTTGTTTTTCTCTTTATTTACTTTTTGTTTTTCTTAAAATTTCAATTTTCCTGGAATTGGCATTACTGGTGCATCACACTGCTGATTACGATAAGACGCAGAGTTTGCAGTGAGCTGAGCTCTTGTCTTTCACTGACTTTTGATCGGATTGCAAAAGGCAGACACGGAGTTTGGGCATTCATTACGCCAGCCGATAAGAGATATTCGGTTTGGGTTTGGGTTTCAAAACCCAGAAATCCAGAATAGCTGAACTGTGCTGTTGATAAGTGAATGAGAATGTTGCAGATACCGGTTCTTGAGCATAGAAAAAAAAAAACTAGATGCGCCCTTGAATTTCAGATAAGCCAAAAGTGATTTATGTAAAAAACGAATATATATTAAACATGATATATGTAAGCTAATCAGTTATACTGCAATCAAGCTTTCATCAATTTTGCATTTCATTTTGCACCTATTTAAGAAATTCCCAATCACCTTTGCCTTATTTGTAGTTTCACTAAATCTAATATTAATGAACAAATATCTAAAGATACAAAGCCAAGTATGGGTAATTCCAGCAAGTCAATTAAATATCACGTGGCTATCGAGCAAGATCCATTTTGGGCTGCTCTTAATCTTGTTCACGACTTCTAGGTAATATTCTAATTAATAAATTAGTTAACTCACTGCAGCTCATGAGTTCTCTGAAGAGATGTTATTATTGACTAAAGTTGAATTCAATTACTGCGAATATGCAGAGTCACTCAATCAGATTTAAAGCAAACAATTTGATATGGCTTGGCCGCACTATGCAACAAGATCTATGCGATATTTGTGCCAAAAATAAATGATTTATAATTAGAAATACAAGCAGTGAGTTTCCCATATTAACTTGAAATTATTCTTTGTATAAATAATGAGGTATAATGAAATTTTAAAGCAATCACAAGGCGTGTTAGTTGGGCTGACCTGAGCATACCCTGTACAGTTTTATCTTTGATTTCTGATTCCATCAGATTACATCAAATTTAACTAGTCTGTAGATTCGCACTACTGACTTTTTGATTTATTTTCTCAATTTGCTTTACACGATTTGTGGATTCAAGTTTTTACAATTTATCATTCGCCAATTTTTATGATCTTCCACTTACAAATTCTAATTGCTATTTAAATAATCTCAATGCTTCAAACACATGCCCAGTTGCATAGTGTAAACAACAATTAATCAATTCAAAATGTGAAAAGGCTTTCATTTTTCACAGAGATTACATTTATGCAAATGCACATGCAATGCTTTGAATCCCAGTTGCAACGCTACGCTTTAAGTGAGCAGTATAAATCGTCTTAGGCATTGCAACATTTAGTTAAGTATCGGACATGTCTCGCGTTGCGGATTTCTGAACGCCTGATTGGCTTTTGAGTGTCAGCCGGGCCAGCAATAGATTCCAATAATCAGTGCGACGACGAGGAAGCATCAAACGGCTTGAAGCGCATCCAAATCGGACAGCTGCCGGTAGTTGAGCGAGCTCTGGCTAGGCACGACTTTTGTCTAGGGTATTTAATAATGTCGTTTGTATTTCGCTACCGATTTCGCTTTGGATGCCCTCTGCTCAGCGCTGTTGTCGTTGTCATTAGGCTCCGAAGCTATATTCGTTTCACTGGCTCCATCCCCCAATCCCAGTGCGCATCAATCGACTGTGGGTGCCTATTATTGCGTTGCGTTTACTCTCTATTTTCGCCATAAATACCAGGCAGCGGTCGGTCGTAGGTCTCAGATGTCGGTTCGCATTTGCATGAGCCGGGGGCGTCGCTGTCGTACTGTCTAACCAACCATCCTTAACTGACTTCAATTCCAACGAAAGTGAAATTTTGCGCATTTGAAGTAAAGCAAGAGAAATACAACAACAACAACAAAAATATTTAAATTAAATTTCAAGAAAATGGCCAGTGTTTTAAGTGCATTCATTTTGGTGTCGTGCCTGAGCACGATTTTGGCTGCGGATGAGAGTCTCGGCTTGACAACAATTGAATTTAAGCCCATCACAAAATTGGGTGAGAATAACGACTGTTTCTATTTGATATATATTTATTTATATATATTTAAGTGTTAAATTCATATTAATTGATTATTTGTAAAGCCAAAAACATAAATGCATATCCTTTACATATTTATGCATATAACCAAAACCAAGTTCGTGTCCTAAGTCTTCTGATTTTTGTTTTTTAATATAATAGAATATTAACTGGAATACACTTTAGCAGCGTGAGTCAGCCAGAGAATTGTAAATATTGCTTTAATAGAAGTTTTCTGTTTACACCTTTTTACACTATTAGTACAAAGTCAACATCTCGAAAGCAGTTTAAATGTTAAGTCAACTCAAAATATTGCTTAAGCCCTTCAAAATCAACTTTAAACTATTAACTGCATACATGCATTTCCCCGCCCTTAGTCACAAGTATTTGCAGCAAAGATAGACTCAAACATAGACTCGTATAACAGAATTCCTAAATTAGCGGATAAATATCAGCAATTCCAATAAAATGCTACCACATCGCGGCGATCGTGTGAAACACGTCAAGCTGTGAGAATTTTACAACAATGCAATTTCATGCAACTGCATTAGCGTGTATTGGAGCCAATTTACTGAGAACAAATTTAGCAATAGTTGGCAATATTATTATAAACTATTTATATAAAAAGTTATCTATACTTATTTAATTTATTTTAGATACTTTAAAGCAGAATATAAACGTTTTCTATATAACAGTCTTCAATTAAAATTTCAAGCACCTAAAAATATAAACAGATTTTCGAATATGCAATTTCATCCAACTGTGTTGGCCGGTGTAATTATTCAAAATTGACAACAAGTGTCAATCATATAATGGATGATGTTGCCTGAAAAAGGTACAGCCTAATGGTCACATATAAATGTTTGGCAAAATAATCAAATAATTAGTATGCATTATGTGAATATGAAGAAGGCTATAAAGAATAAGCTAATGGATATTGGATTATACATATTTGGATTCATAATATGCCCAATAATAATACTTTTTTTTTTAACAAACACTCAAAAGAACAAACAAGTAAAAGCGAAAATAGTTGATAGCACAATTCGTGTCTATATGTTGATTAAGAATTGAATGCCATCAAATTTAAGCAGCTCAGGGAATTAAATAATTAAACTAAGCTTTTTGTGCATTAAAAAAAGTATATATAACAGAAAACTTAAAAATTCAAACGAGATGATTTTAAATTATATTTTATATGTAAATTATATTCACATTTTAAAAGTATAGAATTTATAAGTTAAGTGAATAATAAAAAGTATGAAAGTGAAAAAAGTATAAAACTAATTTAAATATTATTAGTATAAACTGTACAAATTTTAAATAAACTATAAAAATTAGAAATAATATTTACACTATAAAAGTATAAAATTGATAAAAGTCATTGACATTTCATTAGATTATTCAAAGAGAATTCTTAGAAGCCTTCACTCAAGATATAAAGATCAGAAGCTTTTTGGTCTTTAAGTCGTTATATTTTTGTAGGCCGCAGTCGATTGTCACTTCCGCTGAACGGCCTTCTCCCGTCGTAGCGGCCGTTTGCGTTTGCGTTTGCGTTCGCGTTTGCAAAAAGCCTTCAGTGAAAAAGATTTAAGCGACAAACTTGATGCGACAGAGCGATATGCGCCATAAAATGAAACGCTTCGTCAATGCTCAACGCAAAGCACTTGCAATTGAATGTTGGCATTTTTGTCAAACAATAAATGTGCTTTTAAGTCATTTTGTAAATATCTAACACAACCGGCAATTAAATAGCTCGCCCGCGACGCTTCGCTTCGGCGGGGCCGGGGAGAATCGCAATTATGCACGGTGCATCGATTAGCGGCAACAAAATTCTCGACTGGCCAAAATGTCACGTTCTGAGCATAGGCCTCATAGATCATAGACCGATACGAGATGCGTCTGATGTGTGTCAGGGGCAAAGCTCATGAATGTTCTATTTATTTTGAATGCTAACTTCGAATAATGTCAAATTCATTGAATGGAAAATCATGTTTTTAATTTGAACAGCTGACGATATACCGACCTGCCATCAGTCGGACAACAATATCAATGAATGCATTAAACAGGGCTTTCAGCAGCTGACGCCACGCCTCAAGAACGGCATCAGCGACCTCAATATACCGCCCATGGATCCCTTTGAGCTGGGCAAGAGCTCCTACAACTACAATTCGGGCATGCTCCAGGGCCGCATTGCCATGAGAAATGTGGCGGTTCATGGCCTCAGCGAGGGCATCGTCGACAAGGTGGACTACCGCCAGAAGAACAATCGTGTGCGCATGGAGATGATCAGCCATGTGCCACAAATGCTGGCAGAGGGCGCCTACAAGGCGGACATCAAACTGAACGACATGAAGATAACTCCGAAAGGCACCTTCAACGTAACGCTGAGTAAGTATGCGTCAATATTATATGTACTCAAATATCGAATTTATGATAATTACTATGTTATCCACACACACACACACTCATACACACGCATTTGACATTTTAGGCGACGTCAGCATGAAAACGCGCGCCATGGGCGAACTATACGAGCGCGACGGTCACACCTATCTGCGTCTGTCGAAGCTCGAATCTGAGCCCAAAGTGGGCGACATGCGCATCTATGCCAATGGCCTGGTGCCCGACCCAGCGCTAAGTAGGTTCAACAAACGGCCAACAGCTGAGCATTAACTTAAACAATTTGCCTTTCGATTGCAGACGATGTCATCTTGGACTTTATCAATCAATATTGGCGCCAGCTGTACCAAGCCATGTTGCCCGAAACCATGGCCATCTGGGAGCCTCAGATGCTCAAGCTGGCCAATGAGTTCTTTGCCGCTCTGCCCTTCGACTTGATTCTCAAACAGAATTAGCTTTGTGGGCGGGGCCGGTCTGCATGTGGTAGTCTCTATACAATCGTATTGCTATATGGTTATGTGCTTTATTCATGGTGTTAATTTAGTCTGTATGCAAATAAAATGAAATTTATATTGAATTTCTTCGATTCAGTAACGGGTTTGATTTCTTTTATTAAAAAGTTTGCAACTTGAGCAAGTAAACATTACTGAAGCAAGAATATATGTGTATCAATTTATTCATGTATTCCCTATTATTAATGATAGACTTCAAGAGAAAAGATACAGAAGCACTCACAAATATATAATTAAAATTTAAATTAACTCTGCCATATATACATATATGATATATATGTACATACAATATATACCTTTCCATTTTACTAGAAATCTAACCACTTCAACTGCTTAAAGTATAAAATTACTTGTCGGCTTACGCTTAGGTTCTGCTTATTTCCAATTAGGTACTATTCAAATTATTACCACAAATCATTGTCTTTTGACAATAAAGAACTTGGGGTCAGTCAATGTGGAATATTTGCTGAACTAGATATTATTGTTAGAGTAGCGACTGGAAATTCAATAACAATGCAAAGACCAAATCAATCGTAATCAATAATTTATATGTACAGAAAGTCTTGGAATACTTAAAGTAATGCATGTGTATTTATATATATAAGCATTTGGGACGGTATTTAAAAAAAAAACACAAATTTTAACTTATACAAATTTTCGACTAAGTAAAAAAATATTAAGTGCCACATGCAAGCTCGCGTTTTCGCAATAAAATATCCGGAGAGGTTTTGAACCCTCGCTACTCTAACAAGACCTGCGTCGCCTTTACCATCCACGTCACTGGATCACTTGATCAGCTAGTAGCTAACATAGAAAAACTTCATAACAGAGCATTATCTGACTTAACTACAGTAACGGATAGAAAATCCAGAAATCAATATCACATTTCTTTAAATATGCTAGACGGAGCAGTTTTGTAAGTACGCATAGAAAAAACGATGAATGACCATTGACCTCCCCTATATAATCGGGTTGACAGCGTTTGGGCTGTGAGCGAGTATTCTTCAATCGGTAAGGCCCGACTTATTTGTTTTTGAGTTGATTTTTCAGAGAATAAAATAGGGCGATGCTGCGCCCGGACGATTCAGTTTGTGACGGATGATGCTAACAGAAGGTTGACAGGCGATTAATTAAGGAAACCTCAAGGAATATTCCCAGCTTATCAATTGGAGCAACATGCAGTATATTGCTCTATTAGCGATTTGCCTTTTGGCCAATGCACCTCATGCCGTGCTCGCGGCGTCAAAGTATATTACGGGTGTGTACGACATATTGGAATGACGTTGCGCATGCGCAGAGTATAACACCTTTTTTGATTGCTATCGATAGACGAGGACTTTGCCAAGTGTTCCAAGGATGCCGGGCAGGCGGGAGATTGTATCAAGATCCTTATGAATGAGCTGATACCACGCATGCGATTTGGTGATCCCGAGCTGAACATTGAGCCCTACGATCCGCTAGTTATAAATCGCCTAAGTTTCATGTACTCAACTGGACCGATCGATGGTAAGGTTTCGGTTAGAAATGTTAAGATCTACGGATTCGCCCAGTACAAGGTCGACAAGGTGAATATTAAAGCTAATGGGGATAAGATCAAGCTGCGAGTTCTCTCGAATATGGAAAAGATGAATATGCTTGGCGAATACAAGGCGGAATTGAATGTAAACTCGCTGCAGTTAAAGCCCAAGGGTTTCTTCAATGTAACGCTTTGTAAGTGGACGATATTTGATTGCAATTGATATCCAAATAGATATATGTATAATTGTGTTGATTAATTGATTTCCTTCAGTTGATGCAACGTTTCGAGTGATTGCGAATGGCGAAATTAATAACAAGGATGATCATCGATACTTGCATCTCAATGATATCGAAATAGAGCCAAAAATTCGTAATCTAATCGTTAAAGCCAATGGCATCTTTCCGGATCCTGAATTAGGTAAGTTTCTTTGTGTGTGAAAACTGTATTCTAATTACATCTAATTGAATTTATTTTACAGACGAACTCGCCATGAATATAGCCAATAGCTACTGGCGCGATATCTATGCTATTATCCTACCAGAGACACGACCATCGTGGGCTCCTGTTATGCTTCGCCAGATCAACCAGGTTCTGTTGCATGTGCCCATCGACCGCTTAATCCAGCCATCCCATTGAGAATCAAGCCCTAGACCTCATTTGTATACATAATACATTGGGATCAGACAAGTACTGAAGTTACTTATTATATTTTAATGAAATCAGGTTAAGTCCAATGAAATCAGCACATGTAATTATATGTCGTTAATAAACAAGCTTTTCTATACCCTGCAACTATTGAAAATGGGTATATTAATTTGTGTATATAGGAAATATATAACAATTATATACCTATTCATATTGAATTCGAATATTGATTAGTATCACGCTGAAGAAATTCAAATTTTAGACGAAGCTGCTTCCATAGCAAAGCTTCTTCTATTTCTTTTCAAATAACGAATAGCTTGTTCAGTCAAATTGATCGAAACCCCTCAATTTATGCATTAATATATTTGATTCAACTTACATATTTCAGGGAAATCTCCTGGAAAGAGAGAAAAGAAAAACATTGTTTAAGTAAGCAAAGGTATTTTCAAATCTGCTACTCCCAACTAGAGCACTATTAATAATTTAATTGTTTAATAATTAGCGCGGAAGAGGTTTGCAGCGCAAAGTAATTGCTACTTAACTAATTAAATAGGTTTCGATAAATGCTACAAATTAATTTCATTTTATGATATGCATAATTTTTAATAATGTATGCAAAAATGCTGCACAATAAATTTAAAGTATATATATAACTATTTAATAAAATGTTGTAGAAGCTGCCATCAACAAATATTTCAAGCGGAAATTTGGTTCCCAAAAAAGTTCCTTGATCGATTATGAAAGTCTTATGGACACTTCATATGGTTACAGGGTATAATTAGTTAACCGCTAAACGCTCCAGTCATATTTGTTGTCAATAGTTAATTATTAAAATTATATTAATGCAAATCATTGTCATTGTCGAAGTTCAGCTGACAATCGTCGTTTTTTGTTTGAATCGTTTTCCATTTAATGATTCGGCATTATAATAAATATCTCAGTCGCCGAGCCGGTTTTCAATCAGTCGAAGCCGATGTGCCGGTAATGTTTTATCGTTGATTTACAAGTACAATTTTCCAAGCTTAGTGGAAGCAACTAACTTCAAATTAATGTCGTGCCCGTTGCTCGCAATGTGCCTGTGCTAAATCTGAGAATTAAATAGCGCCAAGCAGTGCCCGGCCGACTCAGTCTAAGGCGGATCATTCCAACAGCAGGTTGACGAGGACTCAGCTGAGCCGATCGCAATTAACTTGATATATATTATATAAAATATATCAAATAGCCAGCAACACCATGCATTATATTGTGCTGGCAACGATTTGCCTTTGGGCCAGCGGAGTTTATGCAGCGCCCGCTGAGCCAAAGTACCTGATGGGTGTGTAGAAAGTGTTTGAATGCCGTTGCGCATACGCAGTGTATAACGTAGTTTCTTATTCAATTGTCAGCTGAGGATTTGCCCAAGTGTCCTCTCGACGCCGATCAGGCTGGCGAATGCATCAAGCTCATTATGAACGACCTAATACCACGTTTGCGAATGGGCGATCCCGAACTGGGCATTGAGCCGTACGATCCTTTCGTCATAGACCGCTTGAGTTTCCAGTACTCGAGTGGTGCGGTCAATGGCAAGATTTCAGTGCGTAATGTTAAACTCTATGGCTTCGCCGAGCACAAGATCAAAGATGTAAATGTCAAGGTCAAAGGGGATAAGGTCAAGCTGCGAACCGTTTCGGAAATACCCAAGATGAATATCTTAGGCGACTACAAGGCAGAGTTGCAGGTGAACTCGTTGCAACTGAAACCCAAGGGCACATTCAACCTAACGCTATGTAGGTAGTCATTATATTCTGGTAACCGATATATATCGTCGACTTATATATTGATTGCAGCTGACGTGGAGAACCGTGTGATTATGGATGGCGAAATTTATACCAAGGATGGTCTACGATTCTTGCGTCTCAAGGATATCGAGGCGAATCCCACGGTTCGTGATCTGGTCATCAAGGCCAATGGCATCTTTCCCGATCCTGAATTGGGTATGTGTGTGTAGTCATTTTGGATTCTATTTTCACTACTCTAAGCTGAATTTCCTCCACAGATGAGCTCGCATTGAGTGTGGCCAACAATTATTGGCGTGATATCTACGGCATTATCTTGCCAGAGACGCGACAATCGTGGGCTCCTGTGATGCTGCGTCTGATCAATAAGGCTCTGCAGCATGTGCCCATCGATCAGTTTATCCAGCCACCCAAATGAGCTTCAGGCTCTAGAACACTTGTATGTACATACGTTGTTGTGAATTTGCCTTTAGTAATTATTTTCATTATTGAAATATCTGAATTAAATCAGGTTACCTCCAATAAATCCGCACTTGCAATTATTTGTCATTATTAAACTGAGGCGCATTGGAACAGGTTTTAGTTGAATTTTGTTTTAGTCATGCTCCAGTTTAGGCGCCCATTTCGAAACGGCCCCCTTCCTAGAGGGCAGCCAGCTAATGGGGTTAAGTGCACGACACGTTGACCTTGATATCGTGCTGCTATCTATATACATATATTTTTTAGTTGAAATATATGTCTATCGTAGGCAGTGGCCAAGTGCAGGCATTAAAGTGAAATTGAGTAATGTAAATTTGCGTTACGAATGAAGTAGCCAACAGTTTTAGAGTGACTGCCAACGGTATATGGGCATTTGTTTATGTCAAAATTACGGTTAATGCATTATTATTCATATCCAATCGTGACTACTTAGACGCAATTTACGGCTTAATTGAATATCTTTCAATTTAGTTTCAACGCTGTTACATGATTCGTGTTTTGATTAGGGCAAAGATCCGATTGTTAGTTGCTGTTAATTATGTAATTTATTCTGTTGTACATTAGAATATTACAATTATATATACATACACATATGAATATTATATAAAGTCTTAGTGAATCATTTGAGATCAGAATCGATTTCTACGGTATCTGCTGTTTTATAGTATATTAATTAAAGCGTTCAATTAAGTTAGCTTAGATAATAATCATTTTACTTTATTCATTCAGATTTATCTTTTCATTTTTGACAACCTAATACATTAGCGTAATATTTTTTTTTTAGGTAGCAAGCCCAAGGAGAAACCCACCCTAATTATAAATTTTGCTCTGCCTGCCTCAGATTGTTTGTTCAACTTTAGTCTACATTAGAATTCCCAAGGAGTTCAAGCATGTCTTAGAGTACATCGGGGTTGGTTTTCACAGTTTCTTTACTCTGGCTTCTCTTCAGTTGTCGAATAAATCTTTCGCCTTTTACTAAAGATTTCCGTGGAGAGGAGCACTCTAATGAGTCTAAACTGAATTTTTTGGTTGTGTCTGACAGCGTTTGCTGCCAGGCCATAAATAATAAATCGGAAACATTCTTTATAATATTTTCTTGTGTTTTGGTCAGAGATAATTTGTTGTTTGGAAAGCTGATTAGGAATCGGAACATTCGCGCGCTAAGTAGAGGATGCGCTTTAGAAAATACATATTATTTTATAATAAATTTAATGTTATTTAGGAAGTGACCGAGTATATCAATTGGAAGTGAGGAAGCTTCGCTCTGTATCATCTGATAAATCATTCAACTTGTTTCTATATTTCTCCCCCTTGCTGTTAATAAATTGATGCAGTTCTATACGGTTGCCACAGTCGCAATTGACTCCTGCCAAAATAAACGATGCTAATAAATCAATCAGGCCGTACGTTAATTGTTTTGTAGCAGCAAATATTTACATATATCTCTATATAGTAGTAGCGTATATATATAGTATTTCAATAGAGCTGCTTACAAATTATCTAATACATATTGTTTACACTTACAGTTTCAGAAGCACTAGCATTACTTAATGCCTCAGATGACGTCAACGAACCGGCTCAGTAAGTAGTTTTTGTTACGTTCAAACGAGAACATTTTATCGGCCTGCCAAAGAGTTGACATAAATAATATAGTCTATAATTGAAGCTTAGCAGATATGTTAAGTGCGGTAATATTCCACTCTAGATTATTTAGCCACCGGATCGGCGTTAACTATGCCATAAATCAGCAATTATAAGTTAGCACTGCACGCGTTTGTGCATAAGTCCGATTCACTCAGATGTGCTATGCATATTAAATTCTATTTTGAATATACTTTAGATTATGTATATATGTATATGTATATGTATATGTGTGTGTAGCAATTGCTGAATGAACATGCGAGGCACACGCACATTTGTCGTCTGCTCGAAGACAGGTGAAGCATAATAAGCATAAGATATTTGAGTCATTTTTTTTAGTTTTTTTTTTTTCTTTTTGGTTTGCTTAGCCAAAACATATTATGACGCATCTGCCAAATTTGACACTGGCTTTAAAGGCAGCACTGTGAAGCACCTGCAGTGCAACGATCTGGTTTACAATTATTTCATTCAGTGCTCATTTTCATAAATAAATCCTCGGCACCTCACGTCGATCACCTTGAAATGAAAAACGCCCAAAAACTACACAAACTCAAATGTTGTGGCGGTTCAAGTGTAAATGTTGCCAGAGATTTATGTCTGGCCCACATTTTACATGCTCCAGCCGAAGGCGAATCCAATTCCCCCAACTAGACGCAGCGCCTGCACAACTGCAGCAATGCAGCTCAAACTGTACCGGGGATTGGCATTGGCATTTAGCTGGGTGTGTTGTGGTAAATGGCAGCTTGTTGACAGCTTCCTCATTGTTGTCAGATCGACTAATTTGTAAGCGCAATCTTTTGTTGTTGTTGATTGATATTAGCTCAAGCATTTACTTAAATGATACAGATTTGTATACTCTTACTTTACACATGAAGTGAACACATTTTTTTAAATAAATAATTATAATGAAAAAGTGGTTTTAAGTAAGTCATTATAAATAAATAAATAAATATTAATACAAAAGGAAATCAATAAATATGTATGGAAACTTATACTTCGTTTGTGTGTATATATATTAAATTATATTTACAACGATCTTTATATTATATATCTAATATTTATTTCTAATAAAAATATTTAATATAATTTTTGAGACTTTTGAAGTTGAATTGAAAATATTTTGTATAAATTGCTGATTAGTTTTCAATTATATGTTAGATATTTTTATACATACATATGAAGATAAAATCAAAAAACGAATTTTTCTAAATCATATTTTAGTAAATAAAAAAAAAATAAAATTGAATCATCAATCAATAAGTTAAATTAATTATCTATATTTAATAAAAAAACAAGAAAAAAAAATAGTTATATAAATAAAGAGTAAAGTTATAATATAGTTGAGGTATTGATATAAAAATATATATACACTAATAGTAGTGCATTTCTTAATGTAAGGTCTACTCAATAAACAATAGAATATATATGTATGTATATATTTTAGTGTTTTTCTGAAAAGTGATATAAAGATCTCTATCAAGTGTAGCACATCCATTTAATTTAAATAGACTATATAGAATGCTGATTACTTTTGAATTATAATCATGTCTAGACGTTTTCTCTAATTTAGTACACTTGGCATTCAAGTGGGGCTCTTGATTGTGCAAACTCATGCTGAGTATTTCGAGCACAGTGCTGCTCAAACTGTGTCGCTCAAGTTCTCAAAGCCACTGTGTGAATAACTCAACAAGACAAAAGCTTCGAAAGCTCAGTCAGCGCGCTCCAAAAGCCTTCGAATTGGGTATTTTGTTGCTGTTGTTGTTTGTATTTGTGTTCGTTTTTGTTATTTTATTTCGGCAGCGCGCGCATGGAAAAACTCGAACTGAAAACTATAAATAAACGTAAGTTTTATGCAGCGCTCATTTGAAGATTTGCAAGCGGCGGGCCGTCAACAACATAAGTTCGCTGAATTTTTGTATCTTTGGCAACTGAATTGGCTAGCTGTGTGTAGGTGTGTGTGTGTGTGTTGACACTGTTTAGCAGTGTGTGTGTGTGTCCGTGTGTGTGCGCAATTGCAGCAACAATTGCAGTTAACCGAGAAAACGACGGCAACAACAAACTGTTAAATTCGTGTAGAAATAAAAGTGAAGCCGGTTTTCAAAATTACGCAAAAACCAAAAAAAAAAATATATATATATTAAAAAAAGAGCCAAGCGAAAATTGCCCACGTTTGTATAATTGTATGTGTGTGTGTGAGCATTTTGTACCTGTGTAAAATCAAGCCAAAAACCAAAAACAAAACAAAAACTATTCAATTTAAACAAGTTTATATTGCCAATTGTGAAAAAAGTGTTGTCCGATTTGACAACAACAACAACAACAACAAGGAAAAAGAAAGATATGCAAGCGTTTTACATTTTACTAACCGTCGCGACGGTCTCACTCGGAAGTGCCGCGTCCGCCACGCTGCCAGCATCCGGTCCCACAAGCGAGCAGGAGGCGGAATTTGCGACAACCTCCTCAAGCGTCTTACAGTTAGATACAGGTAAGAGAGTCTGTGTAGATATGTATGTATATCTAACACTATATACAGCTTTGTTTTATACGCTTATGCAACATGGCCAGAACTTGATATTTAAATGAAAAGCGAAATGCAAAATCAAAGCACGGAAACAAGTTTGTTGCCAAAGTCTTTCGCTTTTCACAAAGCGACATTTGGAATTGGATATCAAAAATATATTATTAATCAGCTGAGTGACAAATAAACTAATATTTGTTCATGGCATATTTGACGGATTTTTGCAATTGCGGAATTCATAGTAGGAAGTGTTGAGAGGGGAATCTAAAGTCTGATTTCTGATTTCTGTGGCATATGATATTTGGTTATTTTTATAGAAATAAATTGTAATGAATATTTGTAGATTTTTTTTCTTATATAATAATACGTACATTTATAAAAAGCCTGGAAAATATTTGAATTTGATTTAACTCAGTTGTTTGTCTGTTCAATTAACTAAATCTTCTATATATATTTTTTTTTAATTCGACAACAGCCTTCGGCAGCCCATTGGCAAACTTATCGCATAGTGTGATTTTAATGAGATTTCCTGCGCAATAGCAAAAATAATAAATATCTGTAGAAATTAGCAGGTCTGCTAACCAAAAAAAAAATAAATAAATAAATAAAAAATAAATAAAAATACTTTTTATTTATTTGACTCTTAACACTCGAGAGTCAAGCAATAAAAAATCTGCGCCGCTTGAACTTGACATATATTTTCGTTTTCATTTGTAGTTTACATTTTTTTTTTTTTTTTTATTATTATTATTTTTTCTTCGTTTGTGTGGTAAAAGTTATAAAACCGCAGCGAGGCAGCACTGAAAGTGAATGCTGTAATACAGTAGTGGCCAGACGGAGATTCATGTGCCTTGTGCAAAAAAGAAATCAATTTGATTGATTATGCAAAATAACTGACAGAGAATCAACACAAAAAGTCAAACTCAAATATTACCAATTGCATTAATTTAATCAACCGCAAAGCAACAAATTGTTTATATATGTATACGCATATACATATGTTTGAGCTATTGCGAAAAAGAGTTCGCGACAACAAAGAGCCTTACACTATATATATAGACCAAGCAAATAAAAAAAAAACAAAGAAACAGAAAAAAACCGGCTGGCGGCGTGCGCATTTCTCAAAAGCACAAAGCTAAAAACTGACCTACATCAATGCGAAAACGGCGTCATCGTCGCTGGGCCTTTCAGTTGAGAGACGCTAAAAGCTGCAATTGTAACTCGTATCTAATTGCGTAAAATGTCGAGCAACAACAACAAACAACAACAACAACAGAAGCTCAAGAAATTTATTGACATTTGCACTGCGACTTATGCAAACTAAAGACTTAAGCAACGAACTTCATTTTAGCTATGGGCGTAAATTACAGCATTTGCGACGCCTCTTCCAAATTTGACACCTGACTGAACATATTTAGTTGAGTTTAATTTGCTATTCGAGTGCTGTTTTTTTGTGTTTGCTTGTTTTTTATCGTTTCTTTTTTTTTCGTGCTGTTTCACCTTTGACATTGAACTTGTCAGCCAAAAAAGGTTCGAGTCCAAAGCACGCAAACTCTCAAAATTTGGCAGAATAATTACAGACATTCAAATTGCCTAGGCGAATCGCAGACATAATCACACATTCATCACAGTTGTTAACTAAAAATAACAAACAAAAATGGAAGTTAAACAAAGTCAAGTCGAAGCTGAGCGTAATTAGCGACTTTTTTAAATACTTTTGGGATTGTTCATACTTTGAGTGCACAAACATAATTGCAATTTTATTTCCGCTTAGAAGATATAAAGGCTTGAATGTCATTTAATGAGACATTTTGCCTATGAGAGAGGACAAATCTTAAATCTTAAATGTTTTACGCTTGAGGGGCTATATAAAAAGATATGATATGGTGTGTATATACATATATACACATAACCATTTGATTTACCATATAACATTTTAATTTGAAGCCTTACATTTTTGTTTTACTATATAATATATATATTTTGAGAGCTCTTTGGCATTTTAGCACTATAAGAATTTCAAATAGGATGTAGCTTACTTTGTATATTAATTGATCAGATTAAAGACTTGTTTTTATAAAATAATTTAGGGTAGTTTTCATAAAACGGATTAACCTTCTAACTTTAATCAAAACAATAGTACAGCAGATTGTACAATCTCACTGTCAAGCAACAAGTAGCCTTAAATGTATACTTTTATACATTTTGTATAACTTTTTAGCACACGAATTAACTATGTATGCTCCTCAGTTAAATTGAAAATCCTAAAAAAACCTAAATGACTAAAAATTTGAGTGCTATAGGGAGTAAATGTAATGTGTGCTAAAAATGTGTACTAAAATACATTTTAGTACACATGCTAAGAGCACATTACATTTGCTCCCTAGATAAAATGAATTTAAATACCAATATATAAAAATATAATAAAATGTATTTATAGTACAGTTTTAGTACATTTTTTAGTTCATCAAATACATTAAATTAAACTGTATGTCAATCACAACTAACAAATAGCTTAAAATTTCTTTCTTAGTGCCATTTCTCTCTTGTCAGTCAAATTTTCTGTTGTAAGTTTTCTGACATCAGCTCTTGGAGCTAGGGAACAAAATTCAGTGAGAATCACAATTTCCTGAACTAAACCTAGTGTCTGGCTATTTTTAGTTCATGCCACAACTCGTTTATGTCTGTCCACCGATTATTAACTTCAATTGGCTTTGCCTGCGTCGTGTGTGGGGCCCAATTATGAAGACCTTGAGACAGCGAAGCGTCATTGTCACTTGTCACCCTGACACGAGGCACGCAAAGCCAACAACAACAAAATGAACAAACGCAATTTGAATGTCAAAATTGAAGAGAAACCTGTACGGAGCATGTCAAACTGTGAACTATGTGCCACGCTTGGCTAAATGCCTCGACAGGCGCTATGCGCAATGATGCATGCCTGGCTGAGCTTAGCCACGTCTATGTCTTAATCAACAGACTGTTTGGCCTTTTGGCCGACTTTATAATTGCTGTGTACTAAACTTTTGGCACTTTCACCACTCTTTCAGCATCACAATCGCCATTTGGCAGCATCGCCGCGTGCAGCCTGAGCTCAGTCGAACTGGATGTTTGCATACGTGGACTATTTGATTCGATCGTGCCCCAATTGAAGTACCAGGGTCTGTCGGAATATAGCATGGGCTCTATTGATCCGTACTTCTATAAGCGCGGCATCTTTCGGTACTCGAACGACGGCATACAGGGCGGCCTGCTCATAAAGAACATGGAAATTTATGGCATCAGTGGGCTGAAGGTGAACACCGTATCATCCAATTTCACGGACAGCGGCTTTGTCATCAAATTGGGCGTGGAGCTGCCACAGCTGAAGGCTGGCGGTTACTTTAAGGCGGATGTCAAGTTTGGCGGCCTGCGTCTGGTGCCCAAGGGACCATTCAACATTACCATTGGTGAGTAGCACTAACTAAAGTTTGATTTTAATTAAATATAAATATCTTAATTCACAGATGACGTGAAGGCTACGATTCTAACCGATGGACACATTGAACAGCTGCCCAATGGCCACGAGCGTTTGAGCTTGCATCGCCTGAATGCGAATGTGAATGTTGGCAATGCTCGGGTCTTGGCCAACGGCATCTTCTCGGATCGCAATCTGAGTAAGTCGCTGCTATAGAGATCGTCTATGAGTCTCTAATAAATTTGCTTGCCTTTCAGATGCTATGATCCTAAATTTGGTCAATGAGAATCTGCCCGAGATTACACGCGTCGGCATTCCCGCCACCCGTGAGCAATGGGCGCCCATTTTGGTCGCGCATATCAATGAGTTCTTCGCACCGGTTCCTATAGAAAAGCTGTTGGTTCAGTAAAGTGCTCAAGGCTCAAATTGTTTGCATTTTATAGCTAATTAGTTTTTAATTATTATTATATTACAAAGTATCATTTAATTTTAACGCTGCTTCCAAATAATTACTCTGCTTCTAATTGAATTGTCAGCGAATCGAAATTCATATTTATTTATATGCTTTTGCTTTAGAAATATCATCTTTGTGCACGTATTATTGTTTAAACCATTTCAAAATTATTAAATTCTATTGAAAAACTGACGAAACTCCATTCGTAATTGGCTTAAAGTTTGATGAGCACTGGAAATATTTGTGCTCGCCCCCCAAAAGTAGGCAATATAAATGGATTTCTTTTTGGTGAATCAAATTAAATTATTTGTTTAATGGGCTGAATGAAGAGATAATAAGCGCACAAAGGGGTTATTGAAAAACCTCGTATGGCTTTAATAAATAAAAAAAAAAAAAAAAAAAAAAAAAAAAAAAATTATTTGTGGTATGCTTTATAGCAACGGAATTGATTTGAAAAGTTGGTAAAAAAAAAAATGTAATATATTACAAAAAAAATTGGCTACACTCGAAATGGAAAATATATATACTATAAATATATTATTTTTATTAAATTCAGCTTTTTGTATTAGACTCTATAAAGAGTTCAGCCTTTCCCACTAGGGAAAGAACTTGTATTTACTAATAACATTAACATTGATTCAAAAATATTCCCAAATCTAATCCCAATTAGTTAAAAATCACAATAATATAAAACAAGAAATCGTATAATGGTAAGATCAGTTGAAACACATATGTGTATAAATCCCTATCTCTATCTCCCTCTATCTCTCTCTATATACATATGTCATATTTGCAGCTTAAGCAATTTGTCAGCCGTAACAAATTGTTTTTTTTTTTTTATAAAATGCCAAATTGTTTTTGGCTTCGAATGTGTCATAGCTCTTTCCCCAGCTCTTTGCCCTGTTTGGTATGATGTCTGTGCGACTCATTGAATTACTTTCGAAAATTCAACACTCCAGATCGAATCGAGAACACTTTGCGATCAATCAACAGGCAATTGCCCCCTGGCGTCCAATTATAGACAATTAGTTGGCAAAATATTGATATGCACAGGCCCAATTGTTTGATGCCCAGCCATCTCGCCAAAAGGTTGAGGCCACCATGGCCGTGACACTCGAGAACGTCACATCAAGTCAGCTCATTGAAGGTGGGTGAGCCCCTTCTGGCCAACAATAAGCAGGCCAATCTCTCAAACAATTGAATTCATTTGGTATATTAATGCACCGACGCAGTTCGTGACAATTGGATTTTGACAGACATTTGTATTTTAATTGAAATCTGCATGACATTTCTCTAACATCTCAACACTTATTATAGAAATTGCGCATAAAATAATTGATTCAAATACTATGTACAACAGATTTGAATTGAAAGCTTAACTAAAAAGGGCTTTGTACTTATGTATAACATATATATGTAGATTAAATTCAGCAATCTATTGATTAAAAGATTTTTCAATTTAAAGTTCTGCTTCATATTATCTTTGCTCTAATTATCCTTATTTATCAAGTGCAGCAGCTTAACGAGCAATGTGAAATGTATTTTAACTTTCGATTAATAAATTACTATTGGCTTTGCTTTGTTAATTTACTAAAAACATATAATAATGCTTTGCAGCTATAGAAACTATTTATTTTTATAAAATTTCAAGCCAATATCATGAAATTCTTGATATTCAAATTGATCGATTAATCGGTCGGTCAGCTATGCCTCTAAATATTTAAAATAATAAAAATAAATAAATAAATAAAAAAGATACTATTTAAAAGATTATAAACTAATATAAAAATATAATATATACATATAAAAATGCATAAATATATAACAAATTAAATAATTTAAAATATAGTCAAAGCTCAAATGAAAAGTTTCATATTAAAAAAATAGACAAAAGTAAAAGAAAAATTAATTAGTATAATTATAACATAATATAATATATTATAATAATATTACTAAATATATTATAATATATATATAAAAAAAAAAAAACAAATATCCACATGTTTTCTTTGAGACATTGATTAAAAAATCCAAATGAAATTATTTAATTAGTAAAGTATATTAAATAGGAATTTTGTGTCAGTGCGTCTTAATAGCAAACGTAAAATGCAATGATGTAGTTGACGTTTTAACAGTATGCAGCTATATAATGTTCTCGGTCTCGATCTCGGTCTAAATCCCGGTTTGTCTGCAACTGGAGCAATGTGCGTGAGCGAGCTCAGTGTTGGCCAGTCGGGCGGAGGCAGGAATGAACAGGAGCAAGTGCAAGCATTTGAATAACTTGTTTCCAAATGCAGTCTGCATTTGCATTAGAGATAAACAAAAAGCTAACCAAAAGACAACCAACTCAGATGACCGCCTATCGTGTGGCGAAGAACAAGCAAATCGATACGCAAAAATTATTGACGTTTCGGCAGACACTGCTTTGCGTTAGCGTCTACGTACGCGTCTGCGTCTGCTTCTACGTCTGCGTCGCTGTCGCCGTCGTTGGCAGACGGCAGACGGCATAGCTGTTAACCAAACTTCGCTGGCATCAGTTGGCTCAGAAGCTTGCGGACCTCGCTAGCCAACGGTCCTGTTTCTAATAAGCGCGCGAAGGCCAAGCGATATCGACATTGCGAGAATCAAGCCCAGAACCAGGCGAGAAAATATTCTGAGTCGTCTGCCCGCCCAGGTGAATGCCATCGGGCAACGTGCGTCGCATTTTAAAGCCAGACGCGCTTCGTTTGTGCGGTTTATATACTATATTGTAACATTTATATATGGTCTGCAATTCCCGCTGAGCTGAAACGAAAACAAAATAGTAAAAATAAGTACATAAATAATAAAAAATAAAACAAAAACAAAAAAAAAATAATAATAATAAAAAAAAAAAAAAACAAATTATTTTGCTGGCAAAATGTTTGCATTTTTGCGGATTTTATTACTTTCTGTGCATTTGTTGCATTTTAAAACGACATTAGCCGAGAATGTGCCATCGATAAGACCAACAACAACAACAACATTATCGGATCAAATTCTACACACAAAGGCTGTTGAGTCCCTAGCCGCGTCCAATGCCACATTCGAACGAGACTTTAATGCCCACGAGGATGGTGAGTAACGCTCAAGTTGAACAATCTCCAAATAATAAGAAAAAGTGAAATTCGGAATCCAGATATAAGGAATTCAACAAAGAAATTAATTTTGAGCTGCTTGACAATTCTTTAAATATTATTTTGTATCATAAATTAAACGCTAATGAAGATATAACTTTTTATTTAAGTTTAAGAAAAAAGTATCAAAGCGAATATAATACATACATATGAGATATGAACAAGACTTAGACAACAAACTTGCGAGCAGTTTATGAATAATTATGCTTTGCATCAATAAATAATTATTAATATTGACTAACTCAATTAAAATCCATTAAAATCAACAGGTCTGTCTTATATCTAGAATTAATTTTCCACTTAATTTTATGGAAATTTCAGAAGACTTAGGCAACAAACTTGCAACATAATCAGCAGGAAAATTCAGATTAAATATGTTGGAATTCGTTTTTACTTTTCTTTGCATTACATCCCATTAAATACTAGATATACGTAATGTATAAAGGTTCAACGACTTTTTGCTATGTCCGATAAATTTATGCTAAGCACGCAGCGGTATATTGTTTTTTGTGACCTTCAGAAATCTATAAATTGCCCAGTGAAAATAAAAAGAGAATTCGTAGCTTGTGAATTACTCTTGATGGTGTGCGTCTCTCAGCTGCGGCCCTTTGAACCAGACTATTCGTCTGTTAGATGCCAACTTTCTATTCTCACTTCCGATCTTAAAGCAAAGAATTGTCGCAGTGGAGGCGGATTTGCTATGAAGATTTCAAATTTGGTGTACTCATACGAAATTGCTGGGCTTGTCGCATGTACCCGTCCACTTTTATTTATGGCCAACAAAAGAGGCGTGATATTTGCTCATGTTGCGCTCTGAAAATATCGCGACCACTTAAGCCTATTAATGTAGCTCTTTTTCGCCTTTGAACAAAATAACAACTGTCTACTTAATTGCCTAAGAAATCTGTCTATTCTTTGTGTAATTAAATTGCAATAGGACAAAGGGTAGCAGCAATTAGTTAGCTGACGCTCAGCAGCAGCCAGTGCTGACAGACATCGCAATAAATTTAAGTTATATGGACACGCTCACCTATTCATATTCATATTCATATTATACAATTCAGAAGACTTGGCCCGCGGCGATTCAGCGCAGCTCGGCTCAGCTTACAGGTCCTGCAGCTCATTTCAAGTTTTTGCGCCAGTCTGTGCGCTTATATTAATCCAGTTTGATTTGTGCAGGCTCTGGGCATCAGTTGGCTAGCAAACGGACCTTGAACTTGTGGCTGGTTTATCTATGGGCATCTTAAGTGTCTTATGCCACACGCTTGACACTAAAGTTAATAAGTTTGTAGCACTAGGGGGTGTTTCTTAACTGACTGCCTGCCTACCTGCCTAACTAACTAATATGCAGTAAAATATAATGTCAAGTAATTAAACCTCATCAATAAGAGTTCATTAGCCTCAAGAAAAAAAAAAAAAAACTATTTAGCTAGGCAACGTTTTTTTTAGCAATTCAGTGTTGACAAAGAAGCATGTCCATAGACGAAGATGATGAAGTAGAAGAAAAACTGAACCAATATTTACTTAAAATTCGTTCACGCTTCGAGTTCGAGTTCCAATTTGAAGCTGTGATTACTCAATATTTTGACATTTCTGTACGAAGAAATTTGAAAAAAAAAAAAAAAAACAACAAGCAAAAAACAAAAGCCAGAATATTGACAATAAACTTAAGCGCTTTTCAAGCTGAATGACAATTGCTGTGCCATTTTTTCCATGTCACTCGTTTTTTTTTCGCTTTTATCTTTATTTTTTCTTCTTCTTCACTGTGCTGTGCGCCTTTCAACGCACAATTGACAACATTTCTTTGTAAAAACAGCGTGTCGCTTGCCCCTAAGCAACTTTCTACTGTCACTTGTCATATTCATGTATGCATGCATGTGTGTGTGTGTGTGTGTGCGTATATGTAAAGCCCATTGGCAACTTCTTAAAACTGATCTAGGCAGCTATTGTGCGCCGTCTTTGTTCCAGCTGCTCTTGTTGTTCTTGCAAGTTAACATAAATCTGCCATTTGTTTAATTTATTTAGCATTTCGCGTGTGGCCCATATTATAGTCGAAGTTGATTTATTTATTCACTAAAATCTTTGCCTAAATGAGTCGTTTAGCTTGCTCTCGATATGATTGTGTGTGTGTGTGATTTATGTGTAAACATTTTATCTTATATCATGTAAAAAATAGACGAAACGAGCTTCCCAACTTCTTTGCTTTTTGTCTGACAGCCGTTGGCAAACATTTCGCTTCATTCATAAGCAATTAACACATCAGATTCTATTATTCTGCTCTATGGGCATCTGCAAATATTATTATTCTAATTTTATGGCAACTTTATTTATTTGCTCTTCAATCAAAGCTGTGCTCTTCATCTGAATAAGTTACAGAATCTCTTTAAGAAGAACTGCAATTCGAAAGTATTAGGTTTTGTTATATACAAAATAAATCAATTGATTATAATAGTAATTAAAATCAATTATTTATAATATTAATAGAAAAGTTTAAGGTCTGCAAATTTCATCAATCAATTTATTTATTTAACAGCGAATTTATATTGATTCATCTGAAAAGCTTTTTAATATTAAATTTTATTGTATATCAAACTTCCTTATCTAATATAAAATATACGATTTGACAAAGAAATATAGGATCTGTTATAAATGTTACAGCATCCAAGGCAAATCAAAACAAATTTTAATCTCTCATCTCGCATTTATAGTTCAAATTCATTAAGGAATAAATTGAATCTAGATTTCTAATTAAAGACGCATATAAAAGGGTCTAATTGTTCTTTTTTTTTTCATAATACTTAACATATTTTAAACAAATTTGATTTATACTTAAACTCAGTTTAAAGATATTCAGCCTTCAAGAAATCCAATGTTTAACCCAATAAATTACTTTATCGTAAGGCATTACACATAATAAAAATATTTCTTTACAATTGTTCAGGTGTTAGTTAGGTGTTATATTAATGGATACTTAAATGTGCATAAACTTCGATCGGCTGGAATTCGCATATACCAGGCTGCACGTGTTTCTTTACTTTTTTTTTGTCTTCTGCCCTGTTCGTAATGGAGACTACGTTGACGACTCGTTGCGCATATTGAGTAAACATTTTGTAAATGATATTTGCATATTACGAAGCAAACAGCCCAATAAAAATGTTAGTAGACTCACCAAATTTTGATGAATTCTGAGTCATGAAACATGAAATTTGGGTGCACAAGACATTCCAACTGTAAGCCAAATTACTTCTTAATCACTTGGCCCAAATCATGAAAACATTTTGATGTTTATTGTTATTGGCCACAAATCTTGTTTGATGGATTGAAAATTCTTATGACAGCTGTCGACCAATGGGCCAATGAAAGTTGTTTATACATTTGATATGAAATGTGATTAAAGGAAATCGAATCAATTCAGCCTTATATCCATATGTAATTCTACTTCTATGATGCAAACCCTATTTTTGAAGATTTCTTATATGAATTTTATATTAATAATAAAATGAAAAAATAATAATTAGATATTTTAGCAAATAATATTCGTCTTACACCTATGTGTAATATAATAATAATCTAGTAAAAAGGGGCTGCCATCATTGCTGGGTCAGTTAATTTATATTTGTTATATATTGTTGAATTTATCTTACAAATTATATACAGATATTGTTTCGATTTCTTATCAACTCCCTAGCATCCTTATCGCCAGGTACAGCCAGGCAGCAGCGACAACTTCTATTTGATCCGAGCTTGTTTCTACTGCAGGCCAGTCTGGCCAGTGCTGGAATCTGGGAAGGCTCCAGGTGCTTAACGTCCAGAGCCCAGCCTGGCAATTGCGTTCGCATCGACAGCTGCCAATCGTATTATCGCGTGGTGCGGCAATTATCGATCCTAGCAGTGCGTCAATGGCAACCGCCGCTTGGCTCACTCGGGTTTGGTTCTGATATATGCAACTTTTACGATCAGCTGGGACGCATTAACAATGGCATATGCTGTCCAAGCATGGATACTAAACCATTAGGCGTCTTTCCAATACCAACGATCCCAACAACAACAACAACAACAACAACGACGACGACAACAGAGAAACCCCTGATAGGTGCCGATGAGATTGAAGAGGCTGATGAAGTAGAGGACCCAGATCAGCCGCAGGACAATGTAAATCCTGATGAAAATGACAAGGATCCAATTGATACTGTTCAAAACAGCGTTGAGGACATGCCCGACTTTCAGGATATCAACCACATTGAAGCCAATGCACCCGAGCTGCAACCAGCACAAACACCATCGACCACGCTCCCCACTACCGCCGTGAATCCCTACCAATGGCCATTCGGCAACTTTGCCGGCGGCTTTCCACAGTGGCCGCCACCATTGCCCACCCATCCGCCCAGTGTTGGCGGTTGGCCACCACCGATTCCCACACATCCCCCAAACCATCAGTATCCAACGCATCCGACCTCACGACCCATTGGCACCACAACAACAAGCTCGGGGCTAACTACTCGCCGTACAACGCCACGCCCACAGGGCAGACCGCCAACGACCACGCGCCGGCCCAGCTATCCGACGACAGCAACAACAACAACGACCACGCGCCGTCCAACAACTGGCTACAGTCCAGAAGGACTGCCGCTGCAGTGCGGCAACAAGAATCCCGTCTCGCCCGACCAGGAGCGCATTGTGGGCGGCAACAACGCGAGTCCCCATGAGTTCCCCTGGATGGCCGTGCTCTTCAAGTCCGGCAAACAGTTCTGCGGCGGCAGTCTCATAACCAACAATCACATTCTCACAGCGGCGCATTGTGTGGCAAGGTAATTGCAATTGGGAAACTTGATTCTTGATGAGGTATAACTGATCTTAATTCCAGAATGACCTCATGGGATGTGGCCGCATTGACAGCCCATCTGGGTGACTATAACATCCGCACGGACTTCGAGGTGCAACACGTATCGCGTCGCATCAAACGACTCGTGCGGCACAAGGGTTTCGAATTCAGCACACTGGTAAGTATACCTCTAATATATCCTATTATATTATACATACATATATCCAATGATATATTTCTTCTACGTGCTTAGCACAACGATATTGCCATTTTGACGTTGAGCGAGCCGGTGCCCTTCTCCACCGAGATCCAACCGATTTGCTTGCCCACCTCGGCAACCCAAAAGGCCCGCTCCTATAGCGGACAGGTGGCTACGGTCGCCGGCTGGGGTAGCCTGCGTGAGAATGGACCCCAGCCATCGATTCTGCAAAAGGTGGACATACCAATCTGGACGAATTCGGAGTGCGCTCATAAATACGGACGTGCTGCGCCCGGCGGCATCATCGAATCCATGATCTGTGCTGGTCAAGCGTCCAAGGATTCGTGCAGCGTTAGTCAAAGAATTTGCTAATGTAGCAACAGATAATCAAACTAAGCTTCGTTTTATTTTTTGACAGGGCGACTCTGGTGGCCCGATGATCGTCAACGAAGGCAACCGATACACACAGGTGGGCATCGTCTCGTGGGGCATTGGCTGCGGCAAGGGACAATATCCAGGTGTCTACACTCGTGTCACCTCGCTGCTGCCATGGATTTACAAGAACATCAAATGAACTAAGTATTTTGCATAGATTAAGTCGTGATATTGGGACAACCTTAATAAACATAATAAAGAGCATCCAGAAATATTCCTTTTATTTCTAGTATTAAACCTTTTACACCGCTTCCTAAATATGTATATATATTCAATTGTATAGCATCGACCTACTGAAAATACACACCAATTATGTACATATTTTTAAAATACCTGGAGGGTTAAAACATATTACTAATTTTGGTATTTTTTAGAGTATTTCTATAAATAAGCACGCTTACCGTTTCAATGTTTCCAGCTGTTGAACTCCGAAATGTGGATTAAAGTAGGATAAAGCAGGCTAAAATATAGGAAAAAAATCTGGATTAGCGGGGTAGATGAAAAATAGAAAAGTTCATTTATACTCATCATAATTAAATAAAAAATCAATCAATCAAATCAAATCTTTTTCCTCAGAGTCAAATATTTCTAACTATTTCCACTACAAATTTCTTCTAAGTCTTTCCGCTTAGAATTTCTTCTAAGTATTTCTTCAAAGCATTTCCTCTAAGTCTTTCCGTTTAAGAATTTCTTATAAGTCTTTCTATTTAAAATTTCTTCTAAGTGTTTCAGCTTAGAATTTCCTCTAAGTCTTTCCGCATGGAATTTCTCCTAAGGATTTCCTCAAAGCATTAACTCTAAGCCTTTCAGTTTCAAATTTTTTCTAAGTGTTTCCTCAAAGTCTTTACGTTTAGAATTTTTTCTAAGTATTTCCGTTTAGAATTTCTTCTAAGTATTTCTTCAAAGCATTTCTTCTAAGTCTTTCCGTTTAAGAATTTCTTATAAGTCTTTCTATTTAAAATTTCTTCTAAGTATTTCCACTAAGAATTTCTTCTAAGTCTTTCCGCATAGAATTTCTTCTAAGTCTTTCTGCATAGAATTTTTTCTAAGTGTTTCATCAAAGTCTTTCTGCATCGAATTTCTTCTAAGTCTTTCCGCATAGAATTTCTTCTAAGTATTTCTTCAAAGCATGTCCTCTAAGTCCTTCCGTTTAAAATTTCTTCTAAGTGTTTCATCGAAGTCTTTCCGTTTAGAATTTCTTCTAAGTATTTCCACTAAGAATTTCTTCTAAGTCTTTCCGCATAGAATTTCTTCTAAGTATTTCCACTAAGAAGTTCTTCTAAGTCTTTCCGCATAGAATTTCTTCTAAGTGTTTCATCAAAGTCTTTCCGTTTAGAATTTCTTCTAAGTCTTTCTGCGTAGAATTTCTTCTAAGTATTTCCTCAAAGCATTTCCTCTAAGTCTTTCAGTTTAAAATTTCTTCTAAGTGTTTCATCAAAGTCTTTCCGCTTCGAATTTCTTCTAAGTCTTTCTGCGTAGAATTTCTTCTAAGTATTTCCTCAAAGCATTTCCTCTAAGTCTTTCAGTTTAAAATTTCTTCTAAGTGTTTCATCAAAGTCTTTCCGCATCGAATTTCTTCTAAGTCTTTCCGCATAGAATTTCTTCTAAGTCTTTCCGCATAAAATTTCTTCTAAGTGTTTCATCAAAGTCTTTCCGCTCCGAATTTCTTCTAAGTCTTTCTGCGTAGAATTTCTTCTAAGTATTTCCTCGAAGCATTTGCTCTAAGTGTTTCCGTTTAAAATTTCTTCTAAGTGTTTCATCAAAGTCTTTCCGCATAGAATTTTTTCTAAGTCTTTCCGCTAAGAATTTCTTCTAAGTCTTTAATGCTTAGCTGAACGATCACACACTTCACTTTATTTCACTTCACTTCACTTTACTGCACTGTACAACTGACCCCCACCAGGCCTGGACGACTGAAGAAATGCTGCAGCTGCAGCCCTTTATATAGGTCAACATTCACTCAATCAACAGGTCGCATTCAAATGTTGAGCCAGGCGCCAGGTCGAGGTCGTTGCAATTGAGCTTTAAGTGACCAATGGGTACGCCCTCTGCTGCTGAAGACATTCTCGCTTCATTTTACTCAAATAAAAATGCCAATTGAAAACTGCTGCACACATATAGACAACTTCTGTGGATCTTCTGTAACACACACACTTCCCTTCAGTTTACTGCAGGCTACCAATCCTGGGCGACTGAGGAAATGCTGCAGCTGCTGCCCTTTATATAGGTCAACATTCACTCAGGTAGGGATCGTTGCAATTGAGCTTTAACTGACCAATGGGAACGCCCTCTGCTGCTGAAGGTCTTCTCGCTTCGTTTTACTCAAATATAAATGCCAAACGAAAACTGCTGCATACATATAGACAACTTCTGTTGATCTTCTGTAACACACACACTTCCCTTCAGTTTAATGCAGGCTACCAATCCTGGGCGACTGAGGAAATGCTACAGCTGCAGCCCTTTATATAGGTCAACATTCACTCAGGTAGGGATCGTTGCAATTGAGCTTTAACTGACCAATGGGTACACTCTCTGCTCCTGAAGGCAATCTCGCTTCATTTTACTCAAATATAAATGCCAAACGAAAACTGCTGCATACATATAGACAACTTCTGTAGATCTTCTGTAGTCTCTTGTTTTTTTTAGACAGACAGACAGACACAGACACAGATATGCAATATATATACATACATATATTACCTCACTACGCAGTTGCTCTATAGTTCTCTTAAGCATATTTATTTCACACATTTTTATTATTACTCAATATAACGATCATTTGCATAATCCTGTGTATATGCGCCTGCATATTTACATATACACATATAAACATAAGCCAATATATGTATTGTATATACATATGTACATATATGTATGTATGTATATGAATAATTCAATTTTGAAAATTAATTATAAACAGCAGCCCTTTTTACTATGATTATTTATCTTATGCAGCACTTTTAATTTAATTATTTAAATAATATATTCAGGCACACAAAACAAAATAGAAAAAAAAAAACAAATTTTACATGTACATTATCATCACACATATACATAAGCATGCATATACATGCTTATGTACTGTATGTGCCAAAAAACAGTAATCCTATACAGCTCATGCAACGCTTTAACTTTTATGATGCTGCAGTAGCACTATAAAAAATCGAACCGATATTTACATAAATAGACAATATGCTTATTTATTAAGCTTATTTATTGTGATAACAATGTTTATTTACCGGCAACTAAAAGTAAATTCAGTCAACTGATTTTTTAAACTAACTTGAAGTTGGCTGCGCGTATGCGGAGATGCCAACTTTTTAAATCAACAAGTCCCGCAAGCTGTTGCTGTTGCTGTTGCCAGACAAAAGCTAACTGCTGTGTTCACGTTCGATGACATTTCGAGCGCAAAATTGATTGAATTTAAAATTACATATATTCAGAATTACTTAAAGAAACACATTTTTAAAACAGTAACTTGATTCTATTGCATTTCGAATTTAAAGTAAAGTTACAATATATTCATATATTCTGAATAAATTATTATTGGTTCTTGTCAAAGCAACGTTAAGCAAACTAATATCCTATAGCAACATACCTAAACATCGAATGGTTGCTGTCTAAACTAAATTATTTAGACCATTATGCATGATTCAGCAGTGCTGCCGGTTTAGCCCCTTTCAGGCTAAACCTAACCTTTTTGAAAGTGTTGGGTTGAAAAAGTCGGAAATTGAGGCGGACTATGCTGAAATTCTTATACTCAAGAGAATTGTAGAAGAGAGGAAACTGCTCTCAATGCCATCCAATAATTTTGATGATATAAGCTATTTACCATATCAATAGTTAGCCTTATTAATCATTTATGTTCATGAGCAGCATAATGTGTAAATATATATCTGTTCGTATGTCTGTCTGTCTCTCTGTCTGTCTAAAAAAAGCAAGAGACTACAGAAGATCTACAGAAGTTGTCTATATGTATACAGCAGTTTTCGTTTGGCATTTATATTTGAGTAAAACGAAGCGAGAAGACCTTCAGCAGCAGAGGGCGTTCCCATTGGTCAGTTAAAGCTCAATTGCAACTATCCCTACCTGAGTGAATGTTGACCTATATAAAGGGCAGCAGCTGCAGCATTTCCTCAGTCGCCCAGGATTGGTAGCCTGCAGTAAACTGAAGGGAAGTGTGTGTGTTACAGAAGATCTACAGAAGTTGTCTATATGTGTGCAGCAGTTTTCAATTGGCATTTTTATTTGAGTAAAATGAAGCGAGAATGTCTTCAGCAGCAGAGGGCGTACCCATTGGTCACTTAAAGCTCAATTGCAACGACCTCGACCTGGCGCCTGGCTCAACATTTGAATGCGACCTGTTGATTGAGTGAATGTTGACCTATATAAAGGGCTGCAGCTGCAGCATTTCTTCAGTCGTCCAGGCCTGGTGGGGGTCAGTTGTACAGTGCAGTAAAGTGAAGTGAAGTGAAATAAAGTGAAGTGTGTGATCGTTCAGCTAAGCATTAAAGACTTAGAAGAAATTCTTAGCGGAAAGACTTAGAAAAAATTCTATGCGGAAAGACTTTGATGAAACACTTAGAAGAAATTTTAAACGGAAAGACTTAGAGGAAATGCTTTGAAGAAATACTTAGAAGAAATTCTATGCGGAAAGACTTAGAAGAAATTCTAAGCGGAAAGACTTTGATGAAACACTTAGAAGAAATTTTAAGCGGAAAGACTTAGAGGAAATGCTTTGAAGAAATACTTAGAAGAAATTCTATGTGGAAAGACTTAGAAAAATTCGGAGCGGAAAGACTATGAAGAAACACTTAGAAGAAATTTTAAACGGAAAGACTTAGAGGAAATGCTTTGAAGAAATACTTAGAAGAAATTCTATGCGGAAAGACTTAGAAGAAATTCTAAGCGGAAAGACTTTGATGAAAGACTTAGAAGAAATTTTAAACGGAAAGACTTAGAGGAAATGCTTTGAAGAAATACTTAGAAGAAATTCTATGTGGAAAGACTTAGAAGAAATACTTTGAGGAAATACTTAGAAGAAATTTTATGCAGAAATACTTAGAGGAAATTCTAAACGGAAATACTTAGAAGAAATTTTAAACGGAAACACTTAGAAGAAATTTTAAACGGAAAGACTTAGAGGGAATGCTTTGAGGAAATACTTAGAAGAAATTCTAAGCGGAAATACTTAGAAGAAATTCTATGCGGAAAGACTCATAAGAAATTCTAAGCGGAAAGACTTTGATGAAACACTTAGAAGAAATTCTATGCAGAAAGACTTAGAGGAAATTCTATGTGCAAGGACTTAGAAAAATTGTAATCGGAAAGATTTTAATGAAACACTTAGAAGAAATTTTAAACGGAAAGACTTTGAGGAAACACTTAGAGGAAATACTTAAAATAAATACTTAGAAGAAATACTTTTTACTGATATACTTCCCAAATTATATTATATAAAACGAAAATACATAAGAAAAAACATTGGCAATATATAAAAAAGAATATATTCGAATTTACCAAAAAATAATTAATTATTGAAGGTTTCATGCAGAAAAACAGACTAGAAGACATTGGCATAAGTCATAAAAATGATAAAAGAATAGACCCACATATACATTTATTCAAACAAACATATTGATATAAATATGTATGTAAATATCTAGAGCTTGGCCACACTTGGCACATAATAATTACATATATATTTGCATAAATGCAATTTAAATTAATTACAATTTATTCAATGTACGTTTTAGTCAAGCACGCCCAACTTGCGCATTCTGATTTCGTAATAATCCATTAATTTTTATAGCACCCTAAGTATTTTATTTGCTCAAATTAGCTTCGACAAATGGAGTTTGATTAAACAAATAGAGCTGCACTGTTTGACTTTGTAAATCACTCCACTGTACTGTATATTACACGCTACCCACAACAGTTTTTGGATTGTGTCTGAAATCGAAACAAATTTAGCTTTAAACGTTAAATGCAAAGCGAATCAAAGGTATGATCATGATCGAACTGCTTTAAGACTTTTTAAATGCTCAAGTGTGACCACAGATTGTTCTCAATCAAGTATTTATTGGCTATACATATGTATGTATATATATGTATGTATAGATCAATATATATTTATATATATGTATATAGATATATTTTTGCAATTATACAAAGCGATGCGAGCTTAGGAATCTGTAAGAGTGCTTTAGGGGGTATCGCCACACTTGGATATACTTTCAATACCTGTTTACATTATTCCAGGCTTCTTGATATACAACAGAAAAACATACACAAATGCACACACACACACTCACACACACGCACGCACGCATTCACATTCGCGCATGCGCCGCTTATTTTGCACTTTATGCAACAGCAGCTTCCGAAAGAAGCTTAAATACATATTATCTTAAATGTGGAGAACATAATCGAACTGCCAAAGCAACAGACGAAAATTTTAGATGTTTTTGTTTTTTGCAATATCGTAGACAAAGAGCGAGGGAGGCATACAAACAAGATCAAATGCAAAGTCTTTTAATTTAGTTTAAAGCGTCTCCAAGAAAGCAGATTAAAATCCAATTTGATACTTTTTGCTAGGCATAATAATATAACATTAACTACATAATATAATATTGAACTAATAGTGATATTTAATTATTAATTCTTGAAGATTTACCTACTGGAAACCTGGAAACTAGTTTAATCACGTACTATGTATAATCATTTCCCCATCCCGCTGCCTGGCTTTCCATATCTCTATCACTCTCTCCTGCTCTGTCTCAGGCTTGCTCTATCCATTTATTCTTCTCACTTTCACTACGCTATTCTAGTTTTCCCCATATTTTTGTAATACTCATTAGAAAGTTAAACATAATATACTAATTTTATGTAATTTTCCGTACTTGGATTTTAAATCAAATTAGGAATTAATATTTTATGTTATTTGATATTAACTAAACGGGTCGTGCCATATACAAAACTGGGAGATGTAGTTCACATCAAATCATGTTTGATACTTTGGGTGATTCATTACTAACCTGACTTACAAATGGACTTAAATTATATTTATACTTGAGGATATCCTTTTCTTAATCATACAGTAATTTTCTATCGTTAATTCTTATCTGTGATATAAGGAATTATTGAAATATCAGAATGTTATATATATGTCTTTCTATATTTCAGACATTATGTATAGGTATATTTTCCTTATAGGTGCTCTCAATGCGATTTGCCACTGCTTGGAAAATGGATTGGCACGGACTCCTCCAATGGGTTGGTTGTCCTGGGAGAGGTTTCGATGCAATACAGACTGTGCAAATGATCCCGACAATTGCATAAGGTATGTATTCACTCTAAAATTTTTGGATGAAAGTTAAGCTATTATGATATATAATCTTTGGTTCAATGATGCTCAAGATAGCGATCAATAATGTAATGTATTATACCTATCAAAACTTTGAAATTTGTAGTTAGTAATTTGTTTCTATTTTATTTTAATTCTTATAGTGAGCGACTTTTTCAAGTCATGGCTGATCTGCTCGTTACGGAGGGCTATGCTTCAGTGGGCTATGAGTATGTGAATATTGATGACTGCTGGCTGGAGAGGCGCCGCGACATAGATGGCAAGCTTTTAGCCGATCACAAGCGATTTCCTAGTGGCATAAAAGCGTTATCAGATTACGTATGTAAAAGCTTAAAATAAATGTTATTTTACTAGTTTTTTTTAGTACTCTGTAGTTTTAGTTAACCCTTAAACTATGATTAAATTTTCAATATTTTCAGATTCATTCGAGAGGCTTGAAATTCGGCATTTATGAGGACTATGGAAACTTCACATGCGCTGGTTATCCCGGCATTATTGGCTATGAGGAAACAGATGCGCTTCAGTTTGCCGAATGGGATGTGGATTATGTGAAATTGGATGGCTGCTATGCCTTGCCCTATGATATGGATCGAGGATATACGCAGTTCGGCAGATTTTTGAATAGCACTGGAAAGGCAATGGTCTACTCGTGCAGCTGGCCGGTTTATCAAATCTATGCGGGTATCCAGCCCAATTTCTCGGCTATTCAAACGCATTGTAACCTCTGGAGAAACTTTGACGATATTCAAGATTCGTGGGCTTCGGTTGAAAACATTATAGACTACTATGGAAATAATCAAGATTTGATAGCACCCAACGCCGGACCCGGGCACTGGAATGATCCAGATATGGTAAATACCTCTAGAAAATAGGAATTCGGGAACTCATATCATTTTTATTATTTCTAGTTAATAATCGGAAACTTTGGCCTAAGCTACGAACAGGCAAAAACCCAATTTGCAATTTGGTCAATTTTAGCGGCTCCTCTTTTAATGTCGGTGGACTTGAGGACAATTCGACCAGAGTTCAAAGAGATTTTACTCAATCGCAAGATCATTTCTGTGGATCAAGATCCATTGGGAATACAAGGCCGAAGGATCTATAAGCATAAGGGAATTGAAATTTGGTCAAAGCCAATAAGTCCAGTATATCAGAACTTCTACTCCTATGCGCTCGCCTTCATAAATAGACGAACGGATGGTACACCCTCTGATATTTCAGTTACACTAAGGGAATTGGGTCTTATCAATAATTATGGATATCGGGTTGAGGTAAGTCGCAAAATATTATTCACATAATTTATAATGTATATAATAATAATAATACATAATAATAATACATATTATTTGTTCTTCCATTTCAGGACCTTTATGAGAATATTAACTATGGTATACTGTTTCCGAAAACTAAAATAAAGGTTAAGGTAAATCCTTCGGGAGTTGTTATGTTGAAAGGCGAAACTCAAAATATAAACCAATTTTAACTTGTTTTTGTTAAAAAAAAAGTGTATAGAGTCAAGTACAGAGTAGACTGCATAATACTCATTCACGTTGTTAATACAGCTTCATTAACAAATATATTTAAATATGTAGATATTTGCGGATTTGCCACGCCCCAATTCGAGCCATTTACATATACATATATAGCTCTATTAATAGATGATATTAAGAGTGAACTATCTAACTTTTTCGCTTTTTCATCAATCTATTTAACATTCTTGACTAATTGTGGGGCTCTTCCTATTAAAACGGTGGAAGACAAGGTTTTTAACTGTCCAAATGGGCGCAGCTATGTGCAATATATTTTTTTCTGGGATGGGAACATATAGATTTTAAATACCAAGTACTCAAGCTTCAATTTAGCCGAAAATAAACGCGTTTATGTGTAAAGGTTATAGAATTTCCCGATTAGCCAAGCTTCTGAATTATGTACATTTCCGATGTAGAAAATGAACAATAACTTATATAATATAATATTAATATACTATAATTGGTTTATATTAGAGTTTGGGATAAAATTAAAACTAAGTAGATAAAGATTTCTAGATATTTTTAAAACTAATTCAAATTTGGTTTAGAAATCATTTAACAACTTTCTCGTAACACAAAGAGTTGTACAATAAAAAACACGACGGAATTTTTTGCAGTATAAATAATACTAAATACTCATCTATTTAAGAATAATTATAATCTAGCAGCAAAACCTTGAAATATTGCACTCCTTAATAATAAATGAAATTAGGACTCCTAGAAATGAATATTAATAATTGTTGTGAATAAATAAACTTGAAAACAAAAATTTACAAACTATTGAGTTATTCTTTCCTGATTTGAATACATATATTAAACTATACTAAGATAAGATTTATACATTGATAGAGCCTACTTTTGGGCAGCTCTTAAAGGTATCAGTAATACCAATATCAATTTTATGTGTGGAATAGAGAATCATAAATACTTCCAAGTATGAAAATTGCAGATATACATATTGTAAAATTTGACTTAAAAAATATAAAATAATATATTTTTTTGAAGTTTTTACAATTATGCAATGAATTTCTTATGTGAGACAGAAAAATTAGTTATTTCATGAATTTTTTCTAGTATAGACATATTTATTCAGTTCAATGCTATTTACTTGGAAAATTATAATATTTAGTACTTAATACATTCATACAGTATGCCAAAAATGCAAATATTGAAATATTTGAAAGTTTCGATTTTTATTTGATAGTCATTAATCAAAAATGTATATTTTTATATATAGATATTAATCTTTATGGGAATGGGATGTAATTGAGAAGTCTAGCCGTAGAAGAACAATGGTAAGTAGAAAAATAATATAAATAAATCCAATAACTAGGAGTGGTTCTTGAAGCAGCGATACCTTCGAGAACTTATACTTGAGAGTGAACTCTGCAATATGATTTTCTACCAAATTACTTTGCGAAAATGAAATAACTGGACGTCCCACAGTATCCAGATAGGTGTGAACCAATGAGTTCGGACGCCGCTTAATGCCATATGGTGGTTCAAGTTTGATATTCGACGAGCCCTCCGGTAATATAATAGTTATGACAGCTTCATCGATCACCATGTTATCGTGTATATGATCGATGACATACATCTTTAGGACATAATCGTCGTCGGAGTTATACAGATATTCATAGGAGGGCACATTGTACCCGAGTACGTATTGCGTTTTCCATCCACCAAACAATGGAAAACGGGGACGCAAATCGAGTTCAACAGAATCACGCATTTGATTCATATTTGAGGTAGAGATATTGCCATTGGTATCGCGATAATAGACGCCAGTTGCTGATGCCGGTAGATAGGTTCGATACGACTTGACAGCCGATTGGCCAGAACGACCATCTTTTTGGAAATCATAACGCGAAAATGATCCTTTCAATTTTGCACCAGTGTGCGTCATTTGAATTTCCTCCTTCACAGCAATGTTGCCCCAGTGTGAAACTTCAATCGTGCGCTCCAACGTGTTCACAGTCAAAAACGGAGATTGATTCTCATAGTGCACGAACAGCTCGTCATCAGTCAACTCTAATTAATTTCAATTTCAAGTTAATCCTAGCAAAGTAATTGAATATAAGGATATTACTTACTTGCGACATTTTCGTACGGGCCATAAGTTATTTTATTCGACATTACTGCAAATGGTCTAACCTGTGTATGCGCAATTATATTGGACGAGCTAAGTTGTACGTTAAGTCTTTGCGTTTGTGTTAGATAGTAGGAATAGTAATAAAGACCACCAACATATTTGACCAACTGTTTATCGTTCTGCTTGATTTCTGATGGATAGGGCAGTATATTTTTGGTTGAAACTGTTTCAATGAGTAAAGTTTGTTGCGGTGCATTTGATGCAAATGTTATTTTATATCTTATTAGACCGTTCTCCTTTTCTTTTCTTTCCTCAATTGTGAGTCTCTTATTGAATCCATCTTTGACTGATATAAAAGATAGATTTGGATCTTTTACAATGAATTCGTATTCCTTCAATGGTTTGCCGGCTGTCTCCTCAACTTGTATTTTATAAGATGTTTTTACGAGCTGGGATGCTATATCCAGATTTCTTTCCACATTTTTATTTACAATTTCTGCCGTTATCGGATTGATAATTAAACATATTAATGTAACATAAAACAAAATCCAATTCGTCTCCATTTTATCCCACAATATTTCTGACACGTAATGCTAAAACATGTGCAGGATTATTTAGTGTATTTTAAAATACCAAATTTACTCAGTCCGAATGCCGGCTTTTGTATTTTAGTTACTTCTTATAACTACTTTTGACAAATCATTTGCGTCAAGCTAACGTCGAATACTTTGTATTGAATATTGGAACCATTTTCCATAACAGGAATATATACATATGTTGTTTACATTTTGTTAACAAAATAATAAAATATATATTTAAAACAAGCAATATTAGTTGTTTTTTCCAACTTATTGGAATTCATTAGTGGAGCAATTCATCGCATGCCAAAAGCTTCAACCTTTAACGATGATAAATATCGATATTAGGTAAAGTAAATCTAATTAAAGTGTTCAATGATCATCAAAAGTGATCAGTATAATTATTATATTATATATATATATTATATATTTGTAACAACGTGCCGTATAGCACATAATTATTTTGAATTTTGATGCTTATGGAATCAGATGACTTTGCCCAACCAATTTTCGTTTCGCTTAAAATTAAGACTGTACGTTTTACTAAAATGTCCCTTATGCTAAGAAAAAGGTGGTTAACGACTTTGGTTTCACGCATGTACATATGTATGTATGTATGTATGTACGTACATATATGTACATATACATATACATATCATATTGCTTACCGTTTTCTTTCGCAAGCTTAATGCTAAACAAAATACATATATGCGTATTAAATAACAAGTTAAATTGTTTTTTTTTTTTTTATGAAAAGCGTTTTTATTTATACTTATATTAGATTTTAGATATTACAAATTTTTGACGAAGCAGACGATGAATCAGATTGATCAAAATCAATTTTTGCATATGAGCTGTTGTTCTCAAAGCAACTTGGAATTGGCGCAGATTCACATGAGACTTTCTTAAGGCAATTTGTTGCCAATTGTCCGCTACTTTGTGGAAGGTCTAAACTTGCATAATAAAGTTCATATTCGCACACGCCTGAAGGTAACTTTTTCTCATTCTTATTTTGAACACTATCTGATACTGTCTCCTCATTTAAAGGATTTGTTTCTTTTTCCTTTAACAAATTACATTTAGTGTTTGTATTTAAAACTTGCTCTTTTCTATCCATTTTATTTACACCGTCTAGAAGATTTTGTCGGCCACATTGTGGCTTATAGGATGGCCTTTGATTTTTATTCTTTGAAATTAGAGAACTATCACTTTTGATTTGCAGAATTTGGTAGCCGACATCTTTTGAATCAGCTGCATTTGATTTACTTATATTTTTCGTGTAATCTTCGTTACTAATCGAATGTATTAACTTTCTTCCAGCTGTAGTTGCATTACCTATATCTGAGGCAAAATTTAATAGTGTGTTTTTCATTTTGGTATGCAAATCACTTTCGGGGTGGGATTTCTCAATACTTTCGGATTTCTCTGAATTGATGTTCGTTTTATATTGAGACTCTGGCAAATCTGCATTTCTTTCTGACTCTTCTGAGGAAATTTTATTATCATTGTTAGCTTCATCCCGTGCTTGCAGCTGTAAAAGGAATTGACTTTGAGCCCTCATCTTCTCACTCTGATCTTCATCAATGCTTATTTGTTTAAACGAAGTGTTTACCATACTAACTGGTTTCATCTCTAAATATCCACTCTCTGAGTTTTCTTCGGATTTCGGTGCTCTAAACTTACTGATCAATTCATTTTGCCTGAGCAGCTTGCTAGTTCCATTTAAACCTGGATTTGCGATAGGAGCACTTTTATGAATTGGGAATTCAGCTTGCACATTTTTAGGTACTTGACAATTTCTTAACGATAATTGCTGATGTGAACTAGTGGATATTGGAGTGCCATTGGAGAAATCTATTTCCATTAAATCACTCATGCGTACTGGACTAATGAAATTTCTTACATTTAGAAGAGGTGCACTTGTCGACTTCATTTCCTTTGGAGAATTGTATCCGAATCTATCAGTGCATGTCTGACCATCTACGTTGCATATGCTCCCTTTATGAATGTGTCCCTTTTTTAATTTGGAGACAACACCTCGCTGAATTTCACAACGTGGTATATTTGACTTTGATCCAACCGAATATGCTCGAACCCGCGGTGATGTATTATCGACTTCATTTATATTTCCAAGAAGTTTATTCCGCTTTATGTGTTCGAATTTACTTCCAATTGAATAAGCTCGGCTTGGACGATCACACCTAAAATTACAATTTTATATTAATAAAAATTAATATTCTATATATTATTAAGCAGATAGTCATTAAGAAGTTTATAGAAGACTTTGAAAGATAATTTAAGAATTTAAAATCAGTAATAAAAACTTACTGGTTATCGATATCAGCGTCTTGAACTAATATTTGAGATAAATGGTCGGTAAAATCCATTTTTGAGTCTTTAACAGCATCATTGAGTAACTTATTTAATCCTATAAAATTATAATATATATTATTTATGTATGAAATAATTGCATTTTTGTGCTATGATTACCAGTGATTCGCGAGACTCTGTTGCTATCTAAAAAATCATCATCAATATTTTCTTCGGGTATCATTGCCTTGGAAGTTATTGAACTGAAAGAAGGAAGATTATACGTTCCTTAGTGTGATTTCAATTTACAAAAAACAAATATTGATAACTTACTTTATTCGATAAGCGTCATGTACAGATTTATCATAGGCATCGTCAATACTTATTGACGATCCTTCGCTTTCAGAGTACTTCAATGAATATGATATTGGGCTGTCAATGTTTCTTTGGATTAAATATGACCGCGTTCCCGATATCGTATTACAGCGTTGCGCATTCTTCAATGCAACGTAAGTTTGATTACTACATTCGCTCAACGTCCGATTTCTAGTTGGTAAACTATCGCAGCGTTCTCGTCCATAGCCTAGTAAAATATGAAGTTATTTGCGGTTTATATAAATATATAAATTTTTAGAAAATAAATAATTATTTTACTCACTGTTGTACTGTGGAGAAAAACTACTTCGTGTTTCAATAGGATTTTGACGTTTTTGTAAAACGTTAATAGGTTTGGACGCCTCATTGGCTGAAGAAGATCGCTTTCTCATCGGTTCACTGCTCAGGTCCGAAACTCCTTTTTGTACATTTAAAAAATTCATATTTGACTCCGTTTTAGCCGACATTGCGCTAAAAAAATTACAAAAAATGTATTTATTAAAAAGTGAATTAAATGGTGAAAAAAAAGTGCGTAAGCTGTAGTTAGTTTCTATATTTTACCTTAATATCTTATCGTGCATGTGTTTAGCAACTGCTGCATCCTCTGTTTCCATCCAAAGTTCACCGGCGCCCAAAACACTGTGCCGCCCCAGTTCCATGAAAAAAATGTTTTGAGGAGAGGCATGGCCACATCTGAAATAGTATTGATAGCATATGTTAATAAAGCATAAATTTTGTAATTGGAACAAACTAAATTAATTTTGATAGTCACCTTCTTATCGTATTTAATAGTATTTCAACTTTATCAATTCGATCATCTTTATTTCCAAAGCATTCAAATGTTAGTGACTTTGATGATAGGCAGCAATGATAGGTGCCCGTAATTCCAACACTTGCAGAAATGCCTTTTTTTTGGACAACAACTTGCCAAACATGATCTAAAATAGAAATCTCATCAAGAGTATGTTCAAATTAAACATTAAAGCTAGCTGATATCTTAAATTATACTATATTTTAAGCTGTTTTCCTGGATTATGAATCGGTTTATTGAACGTATGTAAACTAATAACTTACCGTACTCTTTCTGAGTTCCGTTTGTATTTCGTTGAATAGATAGCAAGTTAGTCAACCATTTCTTTAAGTCTTCTTCGGAATTCATGACGATTCCAAAGCCACCATCTTTTAATGATAGGGCTAAGACATACTTATGTTTGGTATCAAGTCGTTGATTTATACTAAAGCAATCTTCCACATATATCTCGCGTTTTGGTATTGCATTTTGCATAAATTTCTTTTCACTATCATAATATACCAATCTTGCTTTCTTAGTTATTGTATCCTTGTACAAAACAAAATATTTCTTTTTCATTGTTTTCAATTTCTTCTGATATTCCTTCAGTACTATTCCGTTGTCTGACATGGAAGCCATCATAAATCTGCCCGCCTTCCAAACCTGTAACAATCGAATGGGATGGAATGTAATTATTGATATATGTACATATATCCAAAACAAAGTTATAATTTGAACCATGATAATTCTTGGAAAAAAAGCATATTAGAAGAATTTTTGATAAACAATTTGTAGTAATAACAATTTGTTGCAATAATAATTAATAGTACCAATGCGGTTTAGCTCTGATTGTGTTATTATTAAACTAAAATATAAATGACCTTTAAATGGAGAAAACTCCGGAAGAAAGTAAATATGTTTGCGTATGTATGCATATATTTGATCTTGATCTCGATCGACATCCGAGTCTAAACGTGTATATGTCAGTCTGCGTGGGCGATCTCAGCAACGTTTTAAAACATATACAATCTATATTCCCTATATACTCAAGTTAAGTTTATCATCAAGTTAAGTTTGACATTGATAAAAATACAAATTTCGCTTCTTTTTTTATAAACTTGAGTCGAAAATAATTAAAGTTACCCACCCATTCACACTATTTGTAAACATAGATAGAACTACACTTAATAAAAAAAAAAAAAACATTTTACGCCGTGGAAAGAGGTATGTAAACGCAAAAGCATAAAGTGCGCAGTAGACGCCTGGAATACTTGCTAATGCGATTCTCCAATGTTTGATAGGTCAGTTTTGTAAAGGGTACCTCCTAGTCGGACAGCTCCCTTACTTTTTTTTAATTACTTATGCAATATTTTTTAACTTGTTTAATGCACTTGGGGACGAACCAAAATAGTTTTGAGCCATATACGTTTCTTGTTTACCTATTGCGTGTTAAGTATTTCGTTATCAATGACATAAGTAGTTTATGTACGGAAACAATTTGTGCGCACTGTGTTTATTCCCACTTCCAAGACACTTATAAAAAAAATGTTCAAAAGTCCAGCTCCAAATCAAAACAATATACCGTAATCAATACGAAAACAATAATAATGCAATTTGTAAATAAATTTTGAAATTCTTCAACTTGGGTGCATTACAAGCCGTAGCTAACAAAAGTCTGTACTAAACTAATTTTACATACTTTTAAGATTTGCATTAATGTTACTACGCATATGCAAATGTATTTGTATCATATTTAGCATTTACAACATTGAATTAGTCAACAGACATGTATGCATACATATACATTAAATGAATATATATGTACATACGTCCATAGACATACATACGTACGAAAGTAGGTGAATGTTTTAAATGTTCAGCTGTAAAGATATGTATGTATGTATGTATGCTCGAACGTACGTAAGCTATTTAGATAGGACGAATTATCTATCAATTATCTAATCAATTTATGTTATTGGCATAATTGTTAATAATGTTTGCATTCCATTTTTCTTATGTTAGAGACGACTGACATAAATCTGTATCTTAATAACAGTAATGCTCATGTTAGGGACACGTTTAGATTTAACTATGTAACTTGTTGTTGTTTTCACAAATAGCAGTATGGGTAAAACCATTATTTTTTAGAGACGAGTTTCACGATTTTAAATACAATTGCACGTATATATATTTATATATAGATGTCTGTATGCATATGGTACAAATAAATATATATTATACATTGAGATGTATATGATATTCACTTTAGCGAATCACTTTGAGCACTATATAATTATCCGATATGTAAATGAATTTAACATTTATATATTTTCGTTATAAATAAATGCAGAATACATACTCCGAATACAATAGGCATATATTTATGTATAAATTTATAATGTAATGATTCCCGAGATATAGTGGTGGCACAAGAATATATCGAATCTATCGAGGAACGTATAATAAACCACGTTGTGTCACTGTTAGAGCTGTGCAATTTTCTGTTGTAATAATTAAAATATTTAGGTTACATCCGTGCTATTTTGAAAATACAACATACCTAACATACCCGGACCCACATATTATAGTGCGCAAATCTTTCCATCAAAAATATACGAGAAGCAGCTTAATGTGATTCCGATCTGTAGCAAGATTGTAAACTTCAATATCCCATCCATTTCATTCCATTCATTCAATTTTATTTAAAGCACTCAAGATATACATTTCAGATCCGCGCCTAACGATATATGTAATTAGGACTCGCGACATCAATATACATACTAATTTTTGATACCTTTCATATACAATTTTTATTCCCGGTACAAAGTACAATGATTTCCAAACCTCTCCCATAATAAAATTATATAACTACCAAAACACACTTTAACGAGACTTTCAATTTATTTGCAATATTCCAGGACCTTCAATGAATATGATTTTAAACTTACTTATTAAAAACTGGCACTAGTTTAAAACAAATGTTTTTATTGAGTTTCGTTTAAAAGCTTACAACAAACACGTTTTTGTGGATTATTGTCTAAAAAACTTAGAAAAAATAATACAAATTTAATATTTCTGTAGGCTAAATAAGTTCTGCTCTTCTTCATAAGAATAAAAAAGTATACGACATTGATAAAATGTATCCTGCATTCACAGGAATTAATTGGACATTCAACGATCCCGATTAATTGCAGGCTATCGATTAATTTTTTTTCAAAAATTGTCCTTTTTATATTTAAATACCTAAAATAGCTAAAAATGTAAACTGCGTACTAAGCTTAATAATGCCTTTTGTCGTTTTCAAGTGTTTAGAAAGGAGTGAAGATGATTTTAATTTCATTTTATACATGATCGAAAAAATTGATTAATTGATACATACATATATTTTTGAATAATAAGTACGAATTTAAACAAATTACAAATTATATAAATATAGTCACAAAAAATTCTATTTATTGTAGATGTACGTAGTTAGTGAGAGTCAGAATGAATGGAGTGTTTGTATCCAATAAGAATTTCAGTTTGTTTTGGATTTGCGAACTATGCTGCACCGTAGGCTTATTATGCACAGTGCAGCAGGATTATTGTACGGAGCTGTCAAAAAAGTCATTGAGCATGATTTTGGGTCAAGCCTTCAATCCTCGATATATGAGCATTGATCCACCGAAAAGCGGAAGCAACGAAAATAACCAAAATTCGGGATCCAAGAGATCCGTTTTGGATGTACCATTCTATGCCGATGATAATGTCGTTTCATTAGGCAGTTTCCCCGCTTGGGAGACAAATCATTTCTCTTATTTTGCTAAAAACGAGGAAGACTCATTGAAGAGAAAAGCCATAAGCATAAGAAATGTCTTCATGGACCAAAGCGGTCATGGAAAGCCTGAAGTTTTCAAAACCCGGCCCTGGGAATGCTCCTCAATAATAAACTGGATTGATCTTGGCTTAAATTACTTTCCGCGCTACATTCGATCCATTGAATGCATTGCAAAAAAATGTTGGTATGGACACTTCAAATGCAAACCCAAATCATTCACTATAAAAGTGCTGCGTCGCAAGCCGGGCTCATGTATTCATATTAGTGATAAATTAATTCTCATAACTTCGGATAAATACATCAATGATTACACGCAACTCTGGATTTGGGAGGAGATCGCCGTTAATTTTTGCTGTGAATGCGTTATGTTATATTAAAATAAATTAAAATATTATTTATAATCATTAAAATAAACAACATTGTATTTAGTTTAACAAAAAACTTTAATAGCATTAGGTACAATTGAAACTTGAATAGGTCGGGGCTCGTATTCCTCTCCGTCTATAGAGTAGAAGATTGGCTCATTACTAACTGAGGGATACAGCTTTATAGTTCTACTCTTGAGTACCAAATTAGGTTCCACAGTTTTATTTGTAATTTTGGGTATATTTTTAATGAAATCCCATCCGGGCTGCAGGGAATCAATAAATTTACTTTCCAATTCTGAAAAATTCTCATCGTTCTGACTAAGATTAATATTGATTTGATTGGAGTTAATGCAACCACTAAGTTTCGTAGCGCAGCTATCGTTCTTAATTAGTTTCTGCGTTGAGGTTCGGCTCACATTTTGTGTTTTCACGAGTTTGCTCAAAAAGAATCCCTTTGTGGGCTGATCTTCAACTTCGGCACAACAATTACTGCAGCCAGGGCACGGTGGAGTGTAAACATAATCTGTCTTCGAGTCCCAATTGGCATTTCCAGAAAATGATCGGAAAAATGCAGCCAGATGATGTCTCAGCGGACCCACATACCAATATTTATCCTTCAGGGTGTCAATATCTTTCAAGAGGCCCCACGAAAAACCATTTATGCCAAAAATCGGCTTTAAATTGGTGCTGGGGCTGTCGCTCTCATTGTTGTTCTCCTCATCGAGTACATCATATTGAATCACATCCGCATATTTATATTGGTTATTCAGCAGAGGCAACAGCGCCTTACACAGGGTCTTCACAAACTCTAGTTCGCTCCCAAAGTTAAAGAAATTGAAGCCAGATGCTTTTTCCCGTCCTAACGGAAGGAGGGAAATGGGACATATCTCGCCCTGACGACGCAGCAGGCCGGTAACCACCTCAGACTTTGTACCATCTCCGCCAGCTACAACAATAACATCTGGTAGAGTGCTCATTTCCTCGACATATGTTTTGGCGTGTCCGATGTGGTTTGTTCGCAGTATTTCAACAGAAAAGCCAGCTAAATGCAGTAGGGGTTCACAGTATTTTTTGAACTGAAAACAAATTCACAAAATCAAATATATTTATTCCATTCACATTTTCTTGTATTAAATCATACCAAATTTTCAGCCTTTTTCTTCTTGGCAATTGGATTCATAATCACAAGTACATTTTTTGGAAGGACATTTGTTGTTTGATTACTATGCAATACTTCATTTGACAATTTGTTCATATAAAGTTTAATGCTGAAATGACATATATGTACATATGTAATTTACATTTTATATAAACATCCAGATAATTATTCACTTACTCTAATTTGGTTTTTACAGTGGATACTCCATATCCAACTACACATGACAGAAAAAGGCTTTTCTTCCAATTATTTCTGATCAACTTTAACGTGTTCATTCTTCCAGAATTCTTATGTAAACCAGAGCTCTACATAAACTATAAACAAAACCTTATAAATTTACTGTTCAATGTATGTTGTTGAACACATGATTTGCCCAATGTAGCATAGAATTTACGATAAATGGAATGAAACGTGCAATGTCTCTGAGAATGTGATTGTTGCGATATATTTCTGTTGCTAGCTATAGCGATATATCGGGAATATTTCATTTGCCGTCAGTTCATGGAATTCAAACTACTCACTCGCTAGTTAAAAAATTATGCCTATAAAAAAGACAATAATTATTCGATGGACTTCTAAAAGCTATTAAAAAATTAAAGTTAAGCAAATCTGATTTTTACGCTTGCAAAAAAAATCGATTTTCGCTTGATATTTAAAAATACTTCAAAGTACTTGTAACAATTAACGAAATGAGTGAATCCAGTTCATCCCTATGAAGCTCAATTAATTTGGATTGCAATTCCAAAGCAGGGAAAATGGAAACGGTATATTTCAAATACATATTTAATAAATGTGTAAATTTATATTTCACATATTTAATAAATGTTTTAATTTAATATAATAATTTAATATGTATACGAATTTAATTATTTTTAGCTGACCATTACTCTTTTCCTTTGTTTACATTTCAGCTTAAAAATTCGCCTACCATGAAGGTGATTACGGACCTGGATGTAAAGTTAACAGACCGATTTGTGACTTATTTACTGCAATTTGCATCTTTTAAGTCTCTTAAGATACACTGCAAATTTCTTGAAATATCTTGTGATGGAATAGCCTGGCTTTGCACATGGGTTGCCTTCATATGGCTAATAAATTCTAAGAACCTGTACCAAATGCAAGTTAATATGTTGCTTGGATTACTATTAGATATAGTTGTTGTGGCTGTATTAAAAGCACTCGTACGTAGACGACGACCAGCAGTTGTTAAGGATGCTCTAGTCATTGGTCCGGACAAGTTCAGCTTTCCGTCGGGACACGCATCCAGAGCTTTTTATGTTCTGATCTTTTTTACCAAATTGCATACGTTGCCAATTGTATTTTGGATGCCGATGACTGCGTGGGCCGTTAGCGTTGTGATCTCTAGACTAATATTAAGAAGACATTTTATTCTGGATGTTATTGCTGGTGCACTAATTGGAATATGTGAAGCACTGTTTATTGGACTAATTTGGATGAGCGAGGAAACAGCCGCTTCTCTTCTTGGACTTATAACTGAAGACGAATCTGTTTAGCAAGTAAAACGAAAAATGTCTTATACTTTTTTAATTCATTGATTGACTAATAATATTACGAGCATACGCCAAATATGATTAATTTATTCTTTGTCAAAGTGATTCATCAAGTGAAGTTGTTATATTTGTTATCGGAATTTGTTGCTCACAAAAATATTCTTATCCAAAAACAAATAAGATTGTGAGAGTAGCACTGAAACCTTATTTAAGAGAGCATTTCGTGGTATACCTTAGAGCAGGTTAAAGGTCAATTGAGATTTTTTGTTTACTCTTAGACTATATCGTTTGTATAATTTAACATATTTAGAGTTTTGTAATAAAACGGTAAAAGCAATTTGCACATTAAACAGTATGATTTTTATTTCTTGTTGTTGTGATTATTATAAATATTAATAAAGTGTTTGTATTGTTGATAGGCGTAAGGCTAAATAACTGTCTTATTAACAAATTATTTATGCTCTATCGATTAACATTGTGCGCCTCATAATCCATGACTTCTTCATAGATAAGCTCCTTCCACTGCTCAACAGTATGCTCTCGTTCATCGACGCTATGATCATATGGCTCTGGAGCAGGCTATTTAAAAAGAAACAAATACAATATAAAATAAAATATATATACATATAGTAAATATAAGCTATTATTATAAAATAAATTTCTTATTAATAATACCGGTTTTAAGGTACAACGCGAAACCAGATGAAGCTATCATGTCTAAAGTTCGAATGATATACATAATACCTTTACACTTAAAATACATATATACTAATTCTATATTCATTTGTATTTTCAACTGCCAACTGGTTTTGATTATAATTAAAACTTTTAGATTATTCAAAATATAAGTTTATACAGGAGAACGTTAATGCACATTAACTTTATTTTCATTTCTATCTATTTCGTAGGGGTACTAAGCACTAAATTTCAAATTTTTATATTTCCGAGTAGAGGGATATTATTTAAAAAGTCATTGTTGTATAACTATATATGTATATAATTATATAATTTAGTATATTTAATACTTACAGCATCAACTTCTTCGGCGTCATACCATACATTAATATATTCATGCTGTAAAGCTCTATCCACTGATATTCTCTGTTCAGGGTCAATTACTAGCATCTTGCTAAGTAAATCCCTTGCCTCAGAAGCCTTTCTTCGGCTATTTTGACTATTATCGTTAGGAAACAGACCATCAGGAAAAAGCCTATCAAACGCATATCCAGTATATCTTGGACGATTCTCAACGTAATTGCGAACAGTTGGCTGCAGACGCTGCATAAATGATGGGGACGGTGTGCCCAATTGCTCTGTAATTTAAAAATATGAAATAATTATATATTGAACAATTTTTTTGAATTTGTTGTCTCTTGTTTACCAATTATTTTATTCCACTGATCAATGTGATCAGTTCCAGGGAAAAGTACTCCACCTCTAATCATCTCACCCATAATGCATCCCACTGACCAAATATCCACATTTTCGGTATATCCCATACCTAAAATGACTTCTGGGGCTCTATAATATCTAGTTACGACATATGGAGTCATCATAAATGTAGTTCCAGCTGTGCGTGCAAGTCCAAAGTCCAATATCTTTAGAGTACAGTCGGCCTTAACAACTATATTGGAAGGTTTTAAATCCTGTAAAATCAGAAAATGATTGGTTTAAAAATTTTGATAATTAACAACATCATATTCATTTATCTATTATTTGAAACAATAGAACGAGCACAATAAACAATACTTAACTCTATGTATAATTCCAGCGGAATGCAAATGCTTAATTCCACAGAGCATTTGGTATAGCAAGTAGGACATTCTGTCATGGTCTAAATCCATTTGAATAACCTGACATAAATTAGCATCCATTAGCTCCATCACAAGATAAACATCCTGAAACTCCTCCAAATTGCGTTGGGGAGTGAACGCATTGAGCAAACCAATGATCTAAACAAATGCATAAATATGTTAAAACATTTCATTTTCAATTGTTAAATGAAACATTACTTACATTTTTATGGTTCACTAACTTCATTAGCTTAAACTCTCTGTAAGCTCGCTTAGCGTGTGTCACATTTTGGAATGGGCGAGATAGTTTTTTTATAGCGACATTTTGCTCGGTAACCGTGTCATAGGCAGCACTGTAAGTGATTCAAATGATATACAAATATTATGTATATGCTCTATTTGATTTATTTTCAGTTTTCATAAATAGAGTTCACGTAGTTTTCTTGTATGTTAATCAAATTTAAAATGTTACTTTATATTCTTGAAAAATACTTCAACATTCGGTACCTCTACTATTATTAATTAAGCCCTCGTTTTGCTTACCACACAATGCCTTGAGCACCAGATCCAATAGGCCTTAATTTTATATACCGACTAAGAATTGTGAAATTGGTATCGCCCACTTCCACGGTATAATGATGAGCGGCCATAGTCAATACGTTATATTAATATTAGTGTTAAATACAACTACTGACCATTTCGACCTGAAATATAGAAATGATACAAATATTTATTAATAATATAAAAAACAATGTTAATAACACTAAGTTGATATTGAATAGAGAGACTTGCTATTTAAAAAATTCTCTAAATCGGTATCTAAATATTTATTTGTAAGCCTATTTTTACTATCACATGTGGATAGCATATAAAAATTATAGGGATTGGAATTATAGACATTGAAAACTAAGAGTTCATTATTTAATTCCTCTAAAATAGCCAGGATCCTTAATACTTCATCGCTGCTAAAATCACCTCTTTCTATCCACTGAAACAATAATCGAAATTTCATTTCCATTTCAATTTCAGAGCAGCAGTTTACTCAACTTGTACATATGTATATTGTAAAGGGATTGCACTCAGTAGTTTTGTTTTTTTCTCTTTTCTTCATATACTACACGGGCTTGATCAGTGTAAGCCGGCTTCATGGTTTGAGTGTATTAGAAACTAAATATTGGAATAGTGCAAATGCTTGTGCCTCGACAGTATTACAAATTACATACAGCACGACATCCGTAAGCATAATAATATGTCTACGAATGTGTATATGGTATTTGGTGTCATGACAGCTCTACGGCAGTTTAATTCGCAATGCATATCCACACCTAAACTAATACATAATTCTCAGATTGTCTATTATTTTCCAGCTGACAATGAAAAACACAATTTTTCTTTTATTTAATATTTCACTTTCAATAATAGTTCGATAAGTATAGGAACAAAATTTTTATCTACCGAGAACCCTAGTGAAAGGGTCACTACTATACTAATTACTATACCTATTTTTTTTATGTCGGGAATATTATTATGTCGGCAACTACATATTTTTTTTTTTATTATTATTATTTTTTTTTTATTTTTTTTTTTCTTGCTTTATTTTGTATCAAAAAAATTGTAAATATTAATTTTGAATATTAAATATCTATTTTCCACTCCAATAGTGTATTATCAAGTCGGCTGGCATCACATTACAACATTCTAATTTGTTTACAAATAGATTTTTTCTAAGAATTCATTCATCGTTTTCATTGATAATATAATCAATGAATTATATATAAAGTGGTATCCACGAGCAACAAAAAAATCGTTTTCAGCCAGTAAATTTATATAAATTGTACAATTCTATATAGAGCTTACGCATATTTTTACCGATAACGGAGCACAAATTTTGCAGCCAGGCCTAGTCGGCGCTTCTGCAAAAATCCATATTTCTTAGTCATAGATTTCGTGATATATTTTTTCTTTCGGCCAAGTCTTAGAATCTTATCGGAGAAGTATTTGAACTGCTTCTATTTGTATTACATTGCGAAATCAGTTCTCCCATTCGGTTATGCATTGTTAACGCCGTTTTATTTAACTTACTTTCAGTAGAATCGTAAAAATATAGACTGATATTTATGTTCACAATGGTAAAATCGATACTTATGTACATAAGTAGGTATTTATGTTCACAATGATAAAATCGATATTTATATACATATGTACATACACAAAATCAAACTCTACGCAAAAAAGATTTACATGCAAATTATAATGATAGTAAGAGCCGTGTTTTTTGTTTTTTTTTTTTTTTTCATTAGCTTGCACGTTTCTAAACATTCATATGTAAACAATTTAATTCCGCTTTTCACATTTTCGTAGTTTTATAACAGTGAAAAAATATATGAATGTAACACTGTAATATCTGTTTTATACACGCAAGTTTGATGTACACACACAAATGTATTGTTGTAACCAATCCATTGATGAATTAGATGTAAATCAATATTATCAATCAGAAAAACATTGTAATTTATACAAATGATAAATTTTGCGTTTGGCATACACATGCATAATTATATTTACCTTAAATATATATGGCAATTAATTTATGTATAGCAAATTTAGTTATCACTAAACTGACAAGTCGCGTGCTTAATTTATTTTGTTAATTTATTTATTACTGTATTTTATAAAATCTCAGATAGACAATATGTATATCATGAAAAATTATTTTAATTTGTTTCATACTACACTAGAGTAAGACCTTATTGTAGTTTCTCAAAAATACTTAGTACTGTAAAATACTGTAAAAGTCAAACTATCGAGCGTTGTATTTAAAAAAAAAAACAGCACACACGTTAAATGTAAAAACAACGAAAGTTTAATTAAATTGTTTTCAAATTTTTATAAGAGCAACGAACAATTACCGAGCGGGAATCTTAGAATTCAAATGCTAAAAATCACAAACACACAACAACTAAAGTTACTACATATGTATATAGGCAAAAATATATGTATATTCATATTAATTTATAATGCGAGAACAGTGTTTAGATTAATATTCCATTTACAAATCACATTTTAATAAATACGTCATGTAAATAAATGCCAATTAATAAATACGTGTTTGATATTTCTAATAATAAAATAATATCGATAATAAGTATAATACGTTCCTTCGATAGCTTATATTTATCTTTTAGTAACTTTTTTGCACTGGCGCCAAATGTTAAACTTTTGTTAATTATATTGTTATTTTTTCGAAGAATCGGAAGAATTTGTTTCATTACAATCTACTGCGTAAGTCGTTTAAACCTAATTCAACAGTAGAGTATGTAGATTACCTAATATATTAATGTATAAAACGTCGGATTCTATTTATGTATGAACAGAAGCAATAGTTTAGATGAGTCAAAGAACTTAGCTACATACATACATACATATGTATGTACATATGCATGTATAATTCTTTGGATTAAATATTTTAAAATGTAAAGGAGAAATAGTCATCTTTATTTAACAAATATACGTATGTATTTATGTACATAAATATATAAATATGTTCTACAAAAGCTGATCCGATAAAATAGTTAATGTATGTATTTACAAATGTCTGTCTTCTTTTACAGCTAAGAGAGCAGAAATAAAAGTTGTTGAATGTGTAGCGCTCATATGTATATAATAAAAAATATGATGTAGTATGCTTGAAACTCCCGAAAGTACTCAATTTCTTTTACTGAACAGGAGTAAAACTTCACTCAGAGTGGCTTATGAGATGAGTCTTATTTTGAGTGAGAGTATCGTATATAAAAGCAGCGCGGCTGTGCGACTTCTTCAGTCTCGTCCCTGATCTGGTTGGGTCAAGTGATGCAGTGTGCTTCTTCTTTTGTTTGCGTGTGTGGTGAGTCTTTAAATAGTATATAGTGAGTTCAGTATATACATATATTATTATCATAATAATGTTAATTATAATCATAATATTAATAAATTTGTTTAAATATTATTTATAATAATAAAAATATTAATTATAATAATAAATGCGAAAGGTTATGATCGTTATGTCAATGAACATTCTGTTTATCAGTAAATATCCTTAAATCTCTAATCATTTGTTAACTACCACTAGGCTAATGATAATTAGAAATCTAATGATCGTTTGATGATAATGATAATAATGAATGTTAGAATTTTTTTGTTGGAATTTTTAACAGAATTTTATAGAGTGCAATATGCAAAATGAAATTGCAAATGATCATTGTATCGTAATAATGATAAATGTTATAACCATATTGATGTTAATATAATATATGCATTACTCAATGATTGTATGCTAGAGAAGTCATGTAGTTAGTTAGAAATTAGTAAGAGTATCAAAGCGTTGATTCTCGTAAAAAATGTTTTGATATAAGCATTTCCAAATATAACTGTGCGCGTAATTATTCCACTGCTGAAATTTTGAATAACTAAAACTTAAAACTTTTGCACTTCTCAGTATACACACAAATTTACATATTTTTGAATATGTCTATCGCAATTTAGCATTTTGTCAGTGCTGGGGAATATTTTAAAACTTATGTTAAAGGATTGTATGATTTGTAAACAATAAATGGAATACATTTAAAATGTTTAAAATTATGTATTAGTTCATATACATGCGTATATTCTCTTTCCAACCCATGGTTTATGAAGAATCAAAACTAATTATCATTTCCCTTAATTCATTATTTATTAACCATTTTTACCACGGCAACAATTTAGACATTTGTTTAGTAAATCAGTTAACAAATTAAAATTTATCATTTCAATTTATTAATTAATATTTTGATAAGTTCTCTGAATACATATATATATTTACAAATACCAATAACTTTGTTGTTTTTCAATTACGTCCCTAAAAATGTGCAATTATCATTAACAATATCAAAGTATTTAAACTTAATCCTACGAATATGTTTGCTCGTTGGACTGCTGCTGGATGATCCCCTATAAAAATAGAATAGTTTTTAATCGAGGAACATTATTGATCGATTTAATTTACCATTTAATATGTGAACATAAACGGATTTAGAGTTGGCATTAGATGGCAGACAAGTATACTTTCCAGAATCCGAAATTTGGGCCCGTTGTATGAGCAAATAAGATGTTGTTATGTCACCTTTTTCGGTTATAACTGAGACTCCTCCACGTGGCGAATCATAATTTATTTCCTATAAACAAAAATGTTAGAATTGTAATTAATGAAAATTGGCATTGCTACAAACTTTAAAATATAGAATTTGCCCAATTGCGAATTTAGGGATTAACTATTTTAACACGCGTCTACACTTCGTCTTGTTTATTCTTCACTTTCCTATGTTATTTAATTTAACAATCAACTTAAGTCTTTACCTTAGACTAAATTGACTTATATATTCGGTCACTTAACTACTTGATGACAGTCACTAAATTAGTAAGGTTAGCGGTAATAAAATATTCTTCACACTAACTTGATTATTGTGAGTCCAGTGCACCATTAGAGGTGGATCAGGAAGATGTTTGACAATACAAGTTAAATTTACAGTTGATCCCAAATCGATGTATAATTCTGGTCCTCCTGGTATAGTTGTAATTGGTTCTGAAATAAAGTATGATAAACGTATAAATAATAGACATAACAGTGTGTTTATCTAGTATGTAATATTCAGCTATATAAAGCACGGAAAATATACTTAAAAAATCATATGACTAAGTGTAGAACGGATATAGAGTATACAAATGGAAGTAATGAATATTGTATATACATATGTTAAATAGCGTAGTGCTGAAGCTAATACACTTCACATTGTAGATATCAGTCAAAACATTTGTCATCAAAAATTTGTAAATGATTATATATACATAAGTAGAGTAATAATGACTACAATCGTAGGACCAATAGCTAAAAACTAGCCTCATCATTAAAATGATATACATATAAGTTTTGTACAGTTCTCTTTACTTCATAACGAAGCGTGGGTCGAAAGACAAGTATAGCTGCAACGTTTCGTTTTAGGACTCTGGCTACGTTGCCCCTGTGCATGGACCGGGGAAACAATAAAAAACCCGCCAGATGTGTGCACATTCCCGCCAACCACACTTATGCCGTTGTGCGATATTGCAATGCTGATGAAAGAATAGAATAACTTGACGTCATCGAAAATGTCCACAGATATTTCAATGTGTAGATATTGAAGCATCGTCAAGATAAGGACTTTTAGCTATCATTTCCGATTTATATGTATTTTGTTATTTGTCTATCGTAGGACATACCCACAACAGAGAAAATCATTGTATATCCCACTGGAGGTGTTGTTGATATTTGGCACTCGTAAACTCCGGAATCTCTTATTTGTGGATATTTGATCTAGAAAGGAAAATTTATATAATTAGTCAAGTATGATTTTACAAAGCGACATTACTATATTGACTATAATTTATGTACATATGTACAAACAATATTTTCTTCTAAGATTCTGCTTAGTACCTGTAATGACCAGTCGCCAGTTTGCTTATTGTATATTGCGGAAAATCTTTGGTCCGATGTATATGTACTTTCCGATACTGTTAATAGGTGCAAATCTCTGTGTCTTATCCAAGATACCTGATATTTAAAAAAACTATTAAAATCACTTTGTTGTTATTTGATTTGACTCTTTTACTAACCGTTTTGTTGCCTAGATTTTTAATCCGACAATTTAAATGTCCAGTTTTACCAACGAGAGACGTTACGTTTTTGGTGGCAGTCGTATCGAAATAGGGTCCTCTATCAATATATTTAACTAATTGTTCCTCATTTAAATTGAAACCATGCTCTTCGTCGCCCAGCATCAGCATATCCGTCACATTCATTTTTGGAACAAAATGTTTGCTTTGGCATAATGTTAATCTAGAAAACACTATTAGAGAAACATATATCCAATAATAATGGTTTTGTATTATTAGAGAAATTATTATTAGTTGTTTGCTATATTATCTAATCTATGTAGAAAATATGTAATATGATTAACAAACTTTTCATTCAGTGCACCATTTATCCGCAATTTGCTCATTTATCCACTTACATATATATATAATATACAGTAGATTTCGAAGACTTCGCAGCTTAATCATTTTATGTTCTATTCTAAATATATTTATTTAAACATTTGATTTTATGGTTTTGACACTCAAGATTAAATGTATGTAGGTCCTGAAGCCAGTTTACATTATTTCTTGATTTTGGACATGCGCATTGGCAAACGAATAAACTGAAAAGAATGTTTACATATAACATTCTGAGTAAATATTTTCAAAATCCCAAATGTAAAAATATTAATAATTAGAAAAAAACTAAAATTAATAACCTTATCAAATTGCTTTTGCAATTTTTCTTTTATTATTTTAAGCATTACTACTATTAAATTAATTTAATTGAAAAGGGGGGATATGGAATAACTTAAATAGTTTTAATATCCCTATAAATACAATTTCTTTCAAAGCGAACATTTCAATCAGCAAGATTTCGTATTCAAAGATACCAATGTATGACACTTTACTAAGCTCAAAAGCTCAATGTACCGCATTATAATATTTAGAGATAACGAATTTGTGTCCCATACCTTATCTACAAATTATAAATACGTACAAAAAATCTTCTGACAAAATTGTAGTTTAATTACGAATAAAGTTATAAATAATTTTAACCTTAGATCTATGTTTGCTCGAACTACTAATAGTATATTTGTCTATTTCGACTTTGTTTGAAAACTTCAGCTATGCGCGTAGCATTGGTATATGGTATGTTTTAAAACTAAGAAAGGCAAATATTTATACAACTTATTTGCCTTTCTTAGTTTTAAAACATACCATATATATGCCACGCGCATAGCTGAAGTTTCCAAACAAAGTCGAAATACTAGAATATCGAAAATCATAGCTTAGCGTTTTATACGGGTGAGAATTATGAAGTATTTAGTGGAAATCTGCTACGCACTATTGGTTCCAGAGATATAAAATTGCATATGTATATAGTTGAGACTGCTCGATTGCGAGATCCCTTGAATACTTCAAAAAGCTGATATACCAATCATTCTACGCTTCTTCTATTATAGCATGCATACATATGTATGTACATATTTATGTATGTACAAGCCACGCTTTAAAAACAAAGTATAATTATCGATATTTATCGAAATGAGAGCGTGATAAGCCGGAATATATGGATTTATATTTATGAATTAAATTGTTTTAGGACCGTGTATGACTACTATAAAGTTATTGTTGTCAGCAGACAGATATTAACGATGCTGTGAAATCCGAAAAGATCAGTGTGATATATTAACAGCAGATAATCAATAACCCTCCCGGAACTACATGGACATACCACTTTTGCAATTAATCGGGTTTATCGTTGCTTAAATACTAACCACGCAATGTTATTTTCATAAATTTATTGCTTGTTTCTTTTATGATGTTTCCTAAACCTTTATAAATTAATATTTTTTATTAATGAGATAATTAAATTATAACAATCCATTTAGACGTCCTATTAATTGTTTATTAATATGAAAAATTGTTTTGAAGCATATAATAATATGGAAAATTATAATTCCATATATATTCATTTATCCCTAGTTTGCGATGTTTCGCAGTCAAACGCGCTGTGTATTATATTTCGTTCCATTCCATCGTTTCAATCGTTACGCCGCTCTTTGTAGTATCGTACAAACAAAAAGTAAAAACTAACTTATCGATGGTGTCTGAATTGTAATTTCTTTGTGAGTCCTCAAATGTAAACCGTACTACAGTCGATTGTATTTGTAATTCGCAGCTACGATACTTTTTTTTTTTATAATTAATAAACTTGTCTATTTGACGCTTGGTTTGTAATATTAAACTATGTAAATGCAAAGCTACACGCACATCAATTAAAATTTGTTAATAATATTTTTACAAAAAAAAAAAAAAAAAAACCAATAAAAATCGAACATGTAAATATAACTCATGTATAGCAATTTTTGTATTTGTAAAGAATTAAAACAAATGATTGTATAAAGTGTAAATAACTTTTGTGCAAATAACATGATTAATGTATCTATAAAATGTATATATGTACATGTGGCTCAAGTGTTCTTATATAGTGCTTATGAGTTCATTCCATTTGATGTGCGCACAGATACTTTTCGCTGCGTTGTGTTCTAGCATGAAAATTCGCCCAGTAGATGGGCGAGAAATCGTGAAAGAGCATTTGGTCGTGCTGTGCTAATGCGTTCAGCTCAAAAACAAGTTGCCCTTGGAGGCATACTTAAATCCTCCTTCTATTTTATATTTTGTGCCTTGCCCTTACAACTTTGCACTTGCGCCATGCGCCATACGCCATCTACCTTTTTCGCTCTTTGCTCTTGTATAAGGCGATCCGAAAGATATTTGTACCACGTATATAGGCTATAAGTTTTAGAAAGTCTTAATCAAATTGATATACCCTGTATCCCTAACTGCACTCTTGGTTTCTTCGGGGTTAAAGGTTTCAACAAAAATCATCTATTCTAGTCTGCTTAAGGCTGTCTAGACCATTCGGACGTTAAGGAAAGCAATATCGATATTTGCAATTTGCAGAAGCAAAATTGACTTTTCTGTCGTATTTCGGGGTGGTTTCCTCTCACCGTTTATCTTTAATATAGTGTCGTCATTATGTCCAGCGTTTATGGTTTGTTATCGGTTATCGGCTATCGGTACGTATCTTTAGAAAGGCCCGATGTTGTGTTTGTTGTTTCAGCGCATATGTAGAAATGGTAGAACCTGTTATCTCTATCAGTCAAGAGTACTTTTTAATCGATCTTGAAGTTGCTTTGACAGCAGTTAAAAACATTTTATATTTTCTTATTTCTATCTGCTTTAACTTACTAACCAAGAAATAGTAATCCAATGGCTGAATTTCCTATTAATAATTTTCTTGATTATTTAGGGGTTTTATTTGAATATTCTTTTCTGATTTGGATGTAACTTTAATGAACTGAATAACCAGATTATGGATTAGTCCACAGGTGGAACTTCAATTGACTTCATAACCAGATTATTGATTAGTAAATCAAAAATGTCAATATTACAATTTTTCCTTAATTGATTTGTCATTTTGGAGCCACCATTTAGTCCTTAGATTATTGGCACTAAGATTATCTTAAAAATCCTTTGGAGGATTTCCCATCCTTAAGCTGAGATTGTTGGATCGCCTGCAAATCTATTCTTCCAGTCAATAAATACGCTGATTCGACTTCTAAGGAATTCCCGCGGCAATTTTAAGAATAACTACGCCTGACTTATTTTTTCATCTTGATTAAATCCTTTCAATTGAGGCCTGTGTCAGCTGAGTTAACGCTTCTACTAGTCGACTATGCTTCCCTTATCTATATGTACAAGGATTCGTGTCCTTAGTTGCAGAATAGCCCCTTTCCGAACTTCGTCTCTGCAGACGTTCACCTATAACGAATTTTATTAATCTCTTACATATGTTGTTGTTGCACCAATAAAGAGATCTTTTATTTTAGTTTGTAATATACAATTTTATATTCAGTAACCTTACATGTATAAGGTAGACAATTGAAATATCGCTGACTGCTTTCCGCTAACATATTTCAATTTTATTTTAGTCACAATGGACGAAACCGATAAGTCGCAGCAAAATATGATATCGAATCTTCCGCTGCTGTTCGCAAATGGATATCCGACATCTTTAGAGAAAATAACTGAATCTCAGCTAGAAAATTTTATACCATTCATGGTGCAATGCTCTTTGGGACATATAAACCTACCAAAAAAAATAGACTGCAGCGAGCCCGAATGGTGGCCTGAAAATGCATCCTTTGGCATTCCGTTAAAGAAGCCAAAAAACTTTGTTGGAGTATGTTAAACATTATTGCTGGCGCTACTTCTATTTTCTAACGATTTTTGTTTATTTCAGAGCTGGATAAAAAAGATGAAGGAGATTGTAGTAATATGTTACAAATTTCATAAAAGTCTATTTCTGTTACGATTTTGTAACGACTTAGCTGCTTATGAGCACGCAAGCTTGAGGTTTATTAACAACTACAATTCCACTACATCGCTATACGACAGACGAAATAATAAGTTACTGGTTACATTTCGCAATGAGAATATGGTAAGCTATAGTTTATTGATTTTATTCGGAAGTGCCTGACTAAAAAATTCCGGGAATCCCGTGACGAACTTCGATTAGAAAATTCATCCAACACAACATTAAAACTATTTACTATATTCACAATATATATTATTCTGATTTAAATTAAACATTCTTTCAATTTATTTAATTTCAGTCCTATGATCGACTGCAAAAAAATAGAAAATGTTTGTTACTACACAAAAACAAGACCGACCTGCAAGGAGAAGACTCAAACTATATGATGGTTGAGCCGCCGCCGTTCGACATTTATCTGTGTGACAACTGTGATGCTGAATTATATTCCAAGGAAGCAATCTTGGTAAGGGAAAAGTATATCCATGTTAATCACTTCTTGGTTTAACCTATATTTTTCTGCAGGAACATGAAAAAATGTGTATTATGGAGGATGATGTGATCTTATGTGATTCGCCCGAACCAGAAAACAAAATTGAAGTTAAAAATGAAAACACAGAGCTCCGAAATGCTTTCCTTCTCAATTTTTGTCTTCAGTCTAAGACGGCGAGTTGCAATTACTCTAAGAAAATACAAAGAACTAACACAAATAACGAAGAATTGGTTACAATGACTTCGAGCAGAAAAAGACGCATATCATCGCGAAGGAATCGAGCAGTCCCTTCACTTAACAGATGTTCATTTATACCAATATCATCTCCCGCTGGACAGAAATTGTTGTCGTCAATAAAGCAGACAATATCAATGGAATATGTATTTGAAAGACAGGAACGTTTAGATCGCTTTTGTTATACACCCTTATTAGTTAAATCAAATAGTTATCATAAAATCTTTGAGAAAAAGAATTGTACAAATAACATACATGTAACGTTTAAGAAATTGCAATGTTTTAGTTCACACATCTATAGTTTCCCGCGAAGACAGTTTATACAACGTAGGGACCTTACTCAAAACTTTTTGTTTTTGAATTCCCCATTGATTAAAAAATGCCGTCCAATTTCGGTCAGATTAAAAAAAATGACTGATAATATCGGAGAGCAATTTCCTATAAATAATACTAAGCTTAATATTAGATTAACACGCGATACTTCACTTAATTCCCAATGGAGGATTTCACCATCCAGCGAGGTGATCGTCGACACAATTGATTTGTGTTCGTCAGATGAAGATGATACGTCAATTTCCTCGTCAAAAAAAGCAAAAGCAAATAATCTTGCGTTAATGTCCTTAACAAAGAACAAAGAAATCGCTGTCATCCAAAAGAACCATTCGACGGAAACTGAATGGAATTCTCTACCCGAATACTTACAAACAACAGATGACAACTCACTGAAACCCCTTAAGCAATCGGTTTATATTTTTTCCAATTATAAGACTAACTCGGAGCTTAACACATTCAGTCTTGAACCAAGAGCCAATAGTTCAGCAAAATCGTTAGTTCCCTCAAACGCATTATCACACTCCCACAATCAGGAAAATTGTAATTTATCAAAGAGGTTAGTGACTGTTTCTGAGTGGCGTGCCAGTTCAGAAAAAGCGGAAATAAATCAATCAGATACCATTGCTTTTGAAAATATGGCAGGTTTGCAATCCTTTAACACATCTGCTAGAATTGTTTCCATTGATTTAACAACGTAAAATTTACTGCTAAGTTTATATAAGTAAAAAACTATTGTTATTTCGTAAAATAAAGTTTGTAAATATCTAAGATTTTCCAACAAACAATTGTTTTTTCCTGCCATTTCGATTCGAAGAGGACCCATTGGAGATTTTAGTCGCGGGTTTGTTTACCCTATTCTCGAGATCTGAACGAGCGCACTGTCATCTGGGTTACTCAGCTTGGAATGAAAATCGACAACAGTAACAATATTTCTTTTTATTTCATAAATAAAACCTTTTTTACATTCAGAGATAAAAACATAAACAGTTCATTTAAAAATCAGCTATTTTTTGTGTATACGAACTTACTACGAAGACTCCGATGCATTTGGAAGACTTATGGTCCGTTTCGCATAATTATGTGGCCTAAGTGACTGTGTGAATAATTTATAAAAGAAATGAAAGTGATTTTTGAAATTATGTACTTACTTGATTCGATAATCCCTTTTCCCCAAAAAGGAGATCATCACGCATAGCTGTTCGCCTTCGTACTTTTGGACTTTTGTCGGAAGAGCTAATAGTTAAAAATAAATGCAAAATAATAAAAGGGGTTTCTTGATTACTAACATTTAGTAATTGTTTTTCAATAATCCGATAACTCGCATACTGTTTCGAATGATTGGTTGATTGTTGAGTAAACTTCATTTTGATTTAATAGAACCGTATGGACTTCATTTGTTCTTTTATCATGAAAAAAGTTTAAAAAGTTCGTTTTTTAAACAAGTTATTTGCAAAATTAAAAAAAAAAAAAAATAAATATTTTGATTCTGTGACAATCATCATATACATAGACTAAACTAGATCTAGACTTTAGGATATTTTGTAAAAAAGAAACTATCAATCAAATATCTATATTAAAACTTTAAATATTTTCGTTAAAATAATTGTGATGTACTTAAAAAGAAATCAAAAGGAGATCTTACGTTTCCATGGATGTGTTGGGTGGCGAACATCTACTTTTGGGTAGATGTTCTATGGTAAAAACGGGACTGTCTTGGGATGCTGTGCGGGGAATGTCGTATGTTCCGTTACTGATTAAAGAATGCTGCGAACAGCTTCGATTTAAATTGCTGAACTGCAGTTTGTCATCCATATTCATCGATTCAAACAGATCTGAAATTTGCACATTTGTGTTGTTCGACAAAAAATATTGCAGCAATTGCTGCTGAATGCTACTTTCATGTTGGGCTTCTTTAAGTAACGCCTCATGCTCTTGCAAACGGCTTTCCATCATTGACGAATTACACGTTATAAATATTGCATTGTCAGACAATTTTTGCAGTAAGTATTTCGCCTCTTCAATTGAACTTATTGTGTCTAGAATATGTTGAATTTTATTTGAATCACTGTTTGCAGGATCCTTAACATCTTCGAACTCCATGATAGCTTTTTGTATGTGCTCTATATTCTCTTGTATATAGCCAATGTTTGTTTTTAAATTGTCTTCTTCGTTTGAGTACTCGGATCCCTTTTCAATATGTTGAGAATCTTGGATTGATTGAAGCTCACGGCAAAGTTGTTCCCTCTCATTCACAAGGCGTTCCAGCTCCGTTTCCAATTGACTTATTAACTGCTTGTTTCTGGCAGAGTGAACTACGCTACGCGACAAGGTTTCCCAGCGATGGTGTAATGCTCGTGCCTGCTCAACTTTTGACGCTGATTGTCTGTTCGCTCTTTGATGTACATTCCCACTGCGTTGGCTTCGGCGAAGTGCGGATACCTCCTCTGTTTTCCGTTTTAAAATTTGCTCCTTTGCATTCATTTTCGCCTGCAAACTCATAACTGCGTTTTTCTGTCGCCTCTGTTCTTTACGTAACTGTGCAATTTCTTGCGTTTTCCTTGTATTTTCCTCTCGGTGTCGGCTTGTTTGTTCTGATATTTTTTTCATCAACCTTACCTACAAAAATTAAATTTAATAAGTTTGGAAAATGATAGAAGAGAAATATATATATATAATATAAATAATATATAGAAAAATATAAACAATCTAAACAAGCATAAACTAATTAAGGTTACTTACTTTACTACATTTTAGATCATTAAGTTCCATTCGCAAATTTTGCAGCTTTATTTCTTGTGTTTTTATTTCTTTTTGCTGTCGAATATGTTCCTTCTGTGTCTGCTGCAGTTTTTTCAGCTCCCGATTCATATCATTTAGCTTGCGTTCATACTCCATTTTAACTGCTTTTACATTATCTTTCGGTTGATTAATCATAGATGATGCTGAGAAAATAAAGCAATGTTCGTATTCCAGTTTAAAGAAAATAATAAGACAAAATAAATGAATTTCGATTTTTTCTATTCATTTTAGATGAGTTTGTCATATTTTTTGCAACGCTTCAGAGAAACTAAGAGAGATAACGATATACTTACCCATATTCGCCAACACCTCATCTCGTTCCTTTTGGGTGCTAAATATTTTAGATGTTAGGACAGTAAGTTTTTCTTCATAGTGTTGCCGCATAACTTGCATCCGCTCTTGCGACAATTCCAGCTGCTCAATTAGTTTTGTTTTTATTTCAATATCTGAATTGATTTCATTTAAATTTTCTTCCATTTCTTTCTCTGCGAAAATCAATTATAGATTATAGTAATATTTGCTTATAACAAAATTAATCATTTTTACCATTCGAATCACTTTCGCTATCTGAAAACTCCAGCTCTGCCATTTGAGAACCTTCAATAGTTATTCCGGGTAATGATCGCGACATTAGCATTTCTCTTTCCTTCTCTAAGCCTCTCTTAGCTATATCGATGATAACGTTGGGATCTGCGAAAATATTTGATTGAATATTGAAATTTCCGCTGCACATTTTATTTTCTACCTTCATATATTGTTTTGTTAACTCGCGGTGACGTTCCTGTGGAATTAAGCTTTCTTAATTGTTGACACATCTCTTCCGATTCTACAAGTTTGGCCTTTAATTTTTCGATCTCGGTCAAATAGTTTTCAACCAAGTTTGCGACTGACATATCGGAATTCGTATCTTTTGACCATTCATGCATTTGCTTCTCCAGTTTGAGCTTAGCGTTGCGATCAATTAATATGTTAATTGTCTCCTGCATTGATTTTATGCGCTGTTGTAAACGTTTATTATCGTCCAACAGCATGGAATTTTCATAATATGTATCTGATATTAGGGTATTTCCTTCCGAATCCAATACACGTTTGCCCTGTGAAATATATGTAAAATTAGTATTTATAGATGCCATTTCGACATGCTTAAGTATTATTATTATATTTTTATTATACCTGCTTGTACTCCAAAAGCTCCAATTGCAAGGCAGCGACTTCTCTTCGAAGTAACGAGATTGTTCGAGAGCTTTGATCCTGATTGATCTGAACTTTGTTTTTGATATTGCGAGCTCTATTTGCATACTTTAATGTATTCAATGTTTCCATAAAGTCACGATCACTTGGTGAGATGCAAGCAATCATTAAAGTTTGGCTATTGCCACCTAGAGAATCTTGAAGAAGGCGCGTTAGCTTCGAGTCTCGATATGGTACATGTGAGACTTTCTTCGACTTATCGCCCAACGCTGAAATGCAATTGCCCAGTGCTAGAAGTCCACAATTAATTGATATACCCTCGCGAGCACGATCTCCCGTCGCCAAGGTTCTTTTCAATCGCTCTGAACCAGCCAAATCAACAAAATGGAATTTAGACGTCAAAGTCTCAAAGTCGCTATCGCTAAAATCAATTTTCGGCTCGATCATATGTTGTCTGCGTACAAATAACGTAAACACTGCATGCGATCGTGATGATAGATCATTCATTTTAGTTGAAGCTGTCGTTCGCGCTAAAGCACCTTGCTGTAGCAATCTGAAATAAAGTATTATAATGAATTACTTCTAAGTACATATATACTATATTTAGCTAGCTATACAAAATATGTATAAGGTTAAAATTAATACGCAAAGAAGCTAAATTAATTTAAAAGAAAATTACTAATATGTATTTACAAAAAATTATACTCAAAAAATATCCAGTTGGAACAGAGAATACTATATAATTTTCACGGAACTCCAGTAAAAGACCTATATTCCAGAAGTGCTCACCTGTAGCTTTGCAGATTACTTAACCAAGCCGGGCTTAGCTTAAAATTACAAACTTTTGCGAAATGAGATATTTTAATATTATTATTCCAATTACTCTCTAGGGTTTTCAATGATTTATATAATTTATCTAATTAAATAGATAAAACTAAAGAACAACTCACTTTAAAGCATCTTGGGGCTCGTTGATTGGCTTAATAGTAGCACCTGCCACAGTTATTTGCCCATTCGCACTTTCATGTATTTTGAAAGTAGAATTCTTGTTAAATGGATCCAGTAGATCAATAATGTCTTCGTTATACAATTCTATAAACTGAACAGCCACGCTGAACTGCGAATTTGTGGCGGAGGCATCACTGTCTTCTGGATGCTGCAACTTTTCGATGCCAGCGAATATATGTCGTATCGCTCGGGGTATTATGCCCAGTTGATAGTCCCCAGAAGTGTGATCAAATCCAGTTCCCATTGTATAGGTTTTGCCAGACCCGGTTTGGCCGTACGCAAGGACTGTAGCATTATAGCCATGTAAAGTACCTTCAACCAAGCGCTTAACGCATTCCTCATATATATCACTCTAGAATTGGTAAAATTTATGTATAATATATTTTATATATGATGCTGGCAACTTACCTGATTAGAGTCTACATTATAAACATAATCAAAAGTAAACGCCTTATCAGATCCTAGAACGATTTGCTGTTCACCAGGTGTTACTGTAGTACATATCCGACACATGTCAATTATTTCTCTTGAATTTTGTGGACGAATTCTGTGAAAGTAGAATACAAATTGAAAAGAATCTATTAGTCCCTCATTTTCTAGTTCTCCAAATGTAAATATTAATCTTGGAGTCGTTTGTCGCCAGGATTTTAATATATGTATGTATGCTTAAAGTTGAACTTACCGTACGGCCACTCGAACTAAGCAATCCTTGTCAATTTCTCCATCCCCAGCCATGTTGAATTAATAAACTTCAAATGAAAGAATATTCAAACATATTAGATATTTAAATTTATATCAAATGTTACAAGCGTTAGCCACCAATTACTGCAGAAACTTCTGCCTACAGAGCAAATATAAGGAAAATTATTAGAGAGAGAAATTTAACAATGGCAATAGTGTTGGTCTTCGGCCCTTTTCGAAGAAGACGGCAAGTGGAAAACCAGTAAAACTACTTTATCAAATGCAATCAAACCAGCTGTCAGCAGCATAAGCGTCAAAAATATACAAAGTAGGTGACTATAAATAAAATCCTAGCGCTGTACAAACGTTTCTTTTCTTGTGTGATCACAACAGCGCAGAATTAATAGTTGATCCTTAAAATGTGTAAAAAAAATCCCTAAAGTGTGTTGTCAGGTATGCTCATCTCGAATCTGCCACTTCTCAGAAGCTAAATCTTTGGGAGATAACTTAAAAGAGAACTCTCATATCGACGGAATTCGTTGCTCTACTCAGAAATGATTTGGGGTATTGTTGAAAATGGAGATTCGACACTTTAAAGATTTTGGCTTTCAGAAAACGTCACGAAGTATAGCACGAACAGCATTATATCGATTTCTGTCCACCTAATTAGGACTAATAAAATATCGACAGTTTTTATATTACTAATTAACATGTATAAATATAAGTCTGATATTTCATCCTAATACAATATAATTATTATTATTATTATTATTGAATAGATGCAAGCACGAAGTCTGCAAATGTGTACAAACAATAAGAAATCAAATGATCATCTACAGCTTTCCAGTATCCAGACAATCAATTCTGTTGCGCTTTGTAATAAATAATTACTATAATTACCTTAATTAGTCGAACAACGTTACTAACTTTGTAGCTTGTCACAAACAAAAATAGACGATCAGGGTATGACATAAAATTATTGGTATGCATCTTCATAAGCTATATTTTATATGTATATATATATATATATTAATACATATACACATCCAAAAAGTTTAACTACGCACACATTAAAATAAATAATATATAAAAATATATATGTATAAACTCATACATATGATACTCACAATTAAATATAAAAAACCTGTTTTAAAAATTTTCTGACACCTGATGTTTACAAATGGTGTCTTATCTCTAATATCAATCGTATAAAATATGAATTTCTTAATGAAAATGTAACGTACCAATAAAATAAATATTTGCATTCGCTGCTTTAAATTTAAAATCTTTTTTATTAAGATCAACGGCCCTTGTTTACTTTATTACATACGCTTAAATATACATAGAAAAACTCCACAGCTGAGAACAGCTGATTACATTTGGGATGAACGATATTCGATATTCGTTACAAATTGTTATGCTCCCTCCACTAAGCGTATTTTATTAAATAAATGCAAAAGCTTATCGACATGAACAAGACAGTTTTACAACTTCTACCACTGACTGGTCAGTGCTTCTACAAAAATCATATTTATTGCTATTCAGTCTTTTTGACTTTTCAGTTTACATAACTTTGTTATTGTTTGTTATTTAGACATTCGAGTTGATGTCAAATTAAAACTAACTGAAGGAAAGTTTTATGTCATGTCCGAATGTAGTAAATTAAATAAAATTCGATATATTGAAGCAAGTCGATATATACAAAAGCAAATATCGAATCTATATAAATGGAGCATCTCTAGTTACAATATTGATTCGTTCAATTGAATTGTTATGATTAAAACGAGCTAGTTTTGCTAAGGAAGTGCAATCAGACGTGGAATTCAGAGAAAAAAGAAATAGTGAAAAAGTATTCCTGTTTTACTACTTAACTCATATCAATACATTGACAGTTAATTACATTTTCTTTACTCGCTATAAGAGTAAAAACTAATCAAAGAGACAATAATAATAATATAAGGGGTGCTCCTTAAGGCAATAACAAAGAATTAGACAGTCGTGAGGAATGGCGCAAGGAAGTGATCTAAACTTTAAAGGAAGAAAAAGTAAATTTGAACAAAAAGTTGAATATAAAAGAAAATTTCATTTAAACATAAATATATTTGTTCACTTTATCTTTTCCTTTTAGCCTCAGAAAAAATTTCAGAAAATGTACACATATTCGCCAACGATCCGTCCTTAGCATTCTTTCGAATTCAGGTTGGTTTTTGTGTTTCCTGTTATACAAATTACAATGCATTCATTTTATATTCTAGGAACACATTCGCAAGGTACTGCCTGCAATCCTCGAGAAACGAACTGAAGTTCTTAACCTACAAAGCAACTTGCAAGGGCATTGCTTCGACATGGAATATGGTGTGCAAGCACTAAAATCTATAGAAAAATCGGAAAGCACTTTTTATAATATACAAGAAATCATGAAGACTTCAATATTTTTAAAACAACAGCTGAAGTATGAAGAAAGCCGGAAGAAAACAAAAAAGGACAGCATAAAGAACTCTGTTTATAAACGATTTTCTGCACACCTTGCTTTAGATCTTCCAGATTTATCTGATTTTAGTGGAGTTATGCGTGATACAACCCAACGAATGGAGACAATAATATCAACAGGCCAAGCTCGACCAGACACTTCAACGGCTCAACCTAATTCAGTTGAGTTTCAAAGGTCTCACACAACCTTACATTAGTTTGTGAATTTTTGAGCTGTGCTCAAAACCTTTAATCTTAGAAAATTAAATATTATATGATTTGTTACCATTGTTATTCTTAAGTAGTGTTAAGAATTCAATAACATTCTATGTAACCTCGATTTGTATATTATAACTTGTTAAATTATTATAATTATATGAAATTATTATAGTTTTAAAATTATTTTATTGTTTAATATACTTTCTACTTTTTATAAAAACAACTGTATGAATTATATGTACCCATTCAATCTTTTTGTTTTAATTCAATTCAATTTCAATTGGTTTCGTACCATAGCACAGTCCTTTAGGGATTAATATATGGCAACTGTATATAGACCTCGTTTTCCATACATCAGTTTTGAGGCTATTGTTGCGCTGTGCTAAAATTGCAACCACCAAGGTGTGGTGTAATTAGTTCTGGAGTATATATTATAGAGTCAAATAATTGCTAGTGGCATATAGCCCATATAATATACATATGTATGTGTATATCTATGTACATACATAGAATTTATACATACATATACATATACAAATTCTGCTTGCTAGATAGATGGATATCCAATTTAGCGCCCAAATGCAAAAACGATATTTATAATAAAAAGCGATAATTAAACTTATAGCTATAAAAATGTTACGTTATGTGATTTCGATGTTACACTACTGTCCTTTTATTTATTATTTTTCAGGGACTATTTGTTTTGAATATTGTCAACAGAATTGAAATAAGTATGTCAGACTTGGAAATTAAATGTACTTACACTTTTAAATTTTGAAATTCATTGTTGGCTGTGACTTTCACAAGGGAACGCTTAGTCCTTAATTCAATTGATATCGATATGTATTTGAGAAAGTTGTAGTCGCTTTTATTGAATTTGCACATCTCTATACAGCCTATTACAATGCGATATTTTCCACATCAACGTCAGTGCAAATTTCTTGTCCGTGCATTATACTTTGGATCAGCAAAGATACGTATGTGTAAATTTCACAATTAAAGCTTTTATTACGTGGATCATTGAAATACATATATACAATTGACTAACTCATATAGATAACATTGCAAAAGTCGGCATGGCAACTAACGTTCAAAAGTCTTCAAAGCCAATTGTGGAAAAATTTGTATATCCTGTTGTTCGCAAAGACTTGTCAATTGTGGACGACTTTCATGGCACAAAAATAATTGATGCTTACCGCTGGCTTGAAGACCCCGATTCTCCTGAAACGCAAGCATATGTTGATAGCCAAAATAATATAAGCCAGCCGTTCCTTGAAAGTTGCCCGGAGTGGAAAAAAATAAATGATAAACTAACGAAACTATGGAACTATCCAAAATATGGATGCCCGATGAAGTATGGCGATTACTATTATTATTTCATGAACACCGGTCTACAAAATCAAAGGTAACAGTCTACATAATCAGATAAGCCGTGTACACATTGTAATTTAATTCTCTTTGCAGTGTTATGTATCAGCAAGCTTCTTTGAATGGCGAAAGTAAAGTTTTTCTAGACCCCAATAGTCTATCTGAAGACGGTACAATTGCTCTATCGCAGAAGTCGTTTTCCGACGACGGGAAATTTATGGCATATGGGCTTAGTGAAAGTGGATCAGATTGGATTAAGATTCGCATACGTAACGCCGAGACCGGTAAAGATTTCGACGAGGTGCTTGAAAAGGTGAAATTTTCGGAAATATCGTGGACAAAGGACAATAAGGGATTCTTTTATGGAGTATGCACATAAAATGCACATATAAATATATATTTATTTATATTTAATTCACTTTAATTTCTTCATTGAACAGAGGTATCCTGACCAAGATGGCAAAACTGATGGATCCGAGACCCAGCAAAATCAAAACCAAAAACTTTATTATCATCGCATCGGAGAAAGTCAGGCAAAGGATGTGCTAGTTGTTCAATTCAATAATGAACCATCATGGCGCTTGTATGCATAATAACACCTTAAATTGTTGAATACGCATACATAAATATTTCATTTATTTTTTCTTTCCTATTTAGTCAATCCGTTGTCTCTGATTGTGGAAAATATTTAGTATTGGCCATCGTTAAAGATTGTCGTGATAATATAATATACTATGCCGATCTTAAGCCTGGAGAAGAAATAAAATCTGAACTGGATGTTAAGATCATTGTCGATAAATTTGAGTCCGACTACGATGTGAGTAAATACCCATTTTTTAAATTTAATGATTCCTCCAGTTTGGTTGATCAAATTTCTATTTTTGTTCAACATTTCCTTTTGTTTTTTTCAGTATGTCACTAATGTTGGCTCCAAGGTTTATTTCCGCACAAACAAGAATGCTCCGAATTATCGTGTCATAATTATTGATTTTGAAAATCCGGCCGAGGAGAACTGGGAAACCCTTATACCTGAACATGAGAAAGACGTTTTGGATTGGGTCAAATGTGTCAATGAAGATAAAATTCTTCTTTGTTATATCAGGGACGTGAAAGTAAGCTTACTCTCATAGAAAATATTCCAATTGTACTCAAAGTAACTTCTCTCCTCTTAGACAATTTTACAAGCGAATTCACTTCGAACTGGAGAATTGATACGACAATTCGATTTAGATATTGGCACCATTGTCGGAACATCGGGAAAAACAAAATATTCGGAAATTTTCTATAATTTTTCATCGTTTTTAAATCCAGGAACAATTTATCATTATGACTTTAAATATCCGGATCAGCCACCAAAAGTCTTTCGGGACATCAATCTGAACTTGGATGGTTTCAATCGGGATAATTACATCGTTGAACAAATATTTTATTCAAGCAAAGATGGCACCAAGGTACCAATGTTTATTATACGAAAGAAGGCCGATACTGTACAGCCACGCCCATGTCTGCTTTACGGCTACGGCGGCTTTAATATTAGCATGCTTCCAACATTTGGACTCACTGGGTGAGTATATATATATATATATAGATATATATATTATGGAAATATGAGCAGTTGCATTTTAATATTCAATCGAAAAACAGTCTTATGTTTGTAGATACATTTGATGGTGTCTTAGCCTATCCTAATATCCGTGGCGGTGGAGAATACGGCGAAAAATGGCATAACGGCGGACGTTTGCTCAACAAACAAAACGTGTTTGACGACTTTCAGTGTGCTGCCGAATATTTGATTAAAAACAATTATACCACAAAAGATCGTTTGGCAATTCAGGGTGGATCAAATGGCGGTCTCCTTGTTGGTGCTTGTATTAACCAACGTCCTGATTTGTTTGGAGCAGCAGTTGCTCAAGTCGGGTAAGTAAATTACAATATTAGAGCTATTTATTGGGGTTCTATTATCCCAAAATAAATAATCTGCTTTTGACTAACTCAAATCTTCTTTTTTACCAACAGCGTCATGGATATGCTGCGATTCCACAAGTTTACTATTGGCCATGCCTGGTGCTCTGACTATGGAAATCCCTCAGAGAAGGAACACTTTGATAATCTTTATAAGTTGTCGCCCTTGCACAATGTCCATACACCAAACGATGCGTCGAGCGAGTACCCATCTACACTGATTTTGACGGCTGATCATGATGATCGTGTCAGTCCATTGCACTCCTTAAAGTTTGCTGCTGCATTGCAAGAAGCTGTACGCGATTCTCCATTCCAGAAAAACCCATTGCTACTGCGCGTTTACAAAAAAGCTGGACACGGTGCTGGCAAACCAACATCTAAACGCATCGAGGAGGCAACAGATATTCTTACATTTATGTATAGAAGCCTAAACATCGACGTCATCAATTTATAATTCATCAGTATATATACCGTTATGATTTTCTTATTTAAGAATAATCCTGTCTATTAAATTTGAAACGATATTTAATGTTCGAATCGTTTGCATTTATCATGTAAAATACAGGAAATCTATAATCAATGATTTTTGAATTTTTATATGATTTAACCACTTGATTTATAATGTCGTAGATAGAATAAAAATAAAGAATATATCAAGAAAAATGTGCACTTGTTAATAGTTAATCTCTTTTCAGAGATTAAAGCTTTTTAAGATATTTGTAAAGCTTTACACTAGAGATTAAACAATATAATAAAAAGAAGTGCTTCAGGCTTATATTAGTTCATATTTATTCACTTAATTACAGCAAAAATGAATGCCTGATAAAAAAGCGCCTGCGCACTACTTCTCCTCTGGCTTGCTGAACACAAAAGTCAAGTTGCATTTGCCACAGTAATGACGATCCTCGTGGGCAGCCATGAAGACTCCAGCACCACAGTTATCTCCGGGACACTCGCGTCTCAGGCGATGGATCTTTCCATTTTCGTCAACCTGCAACCAAATAAAAAACATTAGAACGAAATATTTCTACATTTTTAAAGTTTTTCAATTTGCCGCTTACAAAATCTCTACAGATCGTAAGCAACAAATGTTAGCCTCTTTCATGAGCGGACATGTCACAAGACATATGAATATACTCATATTTTCATTGGGAAAACAGATAGTTTAGATTGAATTGTCATTTAAAAACTTAACAGACAAGTCAATAAGCTCAAGACCAAGACTCAAGAATTCCAAGAACAGATCATAGAATTATTCTGTTTCAGTTATTGAAGATGTACCTTGTAGTATTTAAGGACAGCTAGCTTGACCTTCTTCCTCTTGTGCTTAATTTTCTTGGGGGTAGAGTAGTTCTTCTTCTTGCGTTTCTTGGCACCACCACGAAGGCGGAGCACCAAGTGCAAGGTTGACTCTTTTTGGATGTTGTAATCGGAAAGAGTGCGACCATCTTCCAATTGCTTGCCAGCAAAGATTAGACGCTGCTGATCTGGAGGAATTCCTTCTTTGTCCTGGATCTTGGCTTTGACATTCTCGATGGTATCCGACGGTTCGACCTCAAGAGTGATGGTCTTACCCGTTAGGGTTTTAACAAAGATCTGCATTGTGCACCTCCGAAGCCAACTGAAAAATTCCGAAGAAAAATCGAGTTAATACATTAATATTAATATCAAATTATATTTGACTTAGAGTATAGAAAACAAACACATTTTTAAAATCTGTATTTTAGCGCTATTTTTATTTTATTGACCGAATCAAAGGCAATTTCTATCCACTAACATATTAAACTAGAAGTACAGCATTTATAACTCCATCGTTCTCTGGATTGTTTGTAACTTGTGCATATTTGCCCCAAACAACTTTTCCAGTTTGGGTTACTAAGCCTAATTCAGAGATGTTTACTTCTATTACAGTACCCTTGGTTATAACACCCAGGGAGGTAAACATTGGAGAGCTGGGATTCTTTTTAACTCCAATGATTGGTAAGTGGAAAGTTGCTTTCAGTTCTGGGTGTGTAACATGCGCCTTCTTCATACGCAATGCCATCGGTCGGATGAAGCGTTCAAATTTGGGTGGTTTGCGTGTAAAGTTTTCACCAACAAACGTAACTTTCGTCACCATGCGCTTCCAGGCCTTCCTCTTGGTTTTACCCGTTTTTAGCACTTTGAATACTTCAGCGTCGGATTGCGCACGCACTTTTGGTATAGGTACATCCCATTTGCCAGCCTTTTCTTTACGCTTCTGTTTTATCATATTCGACAAAACCTTGGCATTCGATTGGATACCTCTGTCAAGAAGATAATGAGGTAGAGCTCCATCCTCGACCTTTTCTTCCTGTTTCTTGACCTTCTTTTCTTCATGCGCTTGAATCTTCTTCTTCATTTGAATCTTTTCATTACGCCTCTCCTTATTGAACAACTTGGCTTTAATGCCACGCAACTTTTGTGCTTTACGGGCACGCTCCTTCGGAAGACGGGCTTCCTTCTTGCGTTTGCGTTCTTCATAGTCGAGTCGTCGACCATATAATTTGCGGTGACGCTCCATATACTCATTTTGAGGCATGGTGAATTTGTCTTCTGCAGACCTGCAACATTAAATTTATTAATAACATAAAACAATTGAGGAAAATATGGCACTGTGAATTGTCTGAATTAAATAATGTTTCATCGTATATGCAACTACATTATGTATGTATATATTACGAATACATAATTATGTATTTTCTGATAATCCACAGATGTCATATTGACCACAATCCACTCACCTTTCATTTTTTCACTAATTTATACATGAATATGAACAAATAAATGAAAAGAGCACATGCGTATATTCTAATGAGAAAGTCACAAGAATATTACACAAACGGCTCATCTTTCGCATTATTTCCGTTCGTATCGCATGCACTCCATAACATAAATATAAAAGGTAAACGCATTCACAATGAAGATACATATACACGAATGTTTTTATTTTTTTATTCAGCCGATAAAATTATGCACTATGCACTATGCACATTTACGTTTAGAATTAAAACTGACGTGTTTCAAAGAATAATTGATAGCAAGAACTAGATACTATTATTCTTACTTATATTTATAATGAGAATATCACTTTACTTAAAAATAATACGTAAAAATACAAATTTTCAAAATTCCACCCACCTTGGTCTGGCAAAAGTACGACAGGAAAGAGTTTTACAAACGTGCTATTGACAGGAAATGGAGGCAGAAAAAAGACAGAGTTGCATTGCATGGCTTGGCAAAAGTAACTATAAAATAATCACTGTTTTTCAAGACATGCAGGCATTGTGGAATGGAACAACAATTCCATTTGTCATGATCTTAAAGTGTTTCTGTATATATTGTGAACTGTTAAAGATAGGCATGCTAATCACATTTAAATTACTTTCTTGATTTAGCCATCGTTTACATTTCGATCACATAGCAAGTAATTTAACTTACAGGAAACAAAAAACAGATTATATTGCCAAATTCTTTCTTTTTAAATGGTTTAATTCAAAACAGTTGACGAAGTCTAAAATTTTCGATATCAGAAAATGATCGCAGCGCCTTCAAGATGGGTTGTCTGTCCTATTTCTAATTTATGTTTTTAAAGGTTTTATTCAAAGTTTTGATTTGAAATCTGATGAATAAGTAGGTATAATACAAAATATCAATACTATTTTAGAAATATAATTAATATGAATTGATATTTCGTCTAGATGTCAACTCTCCATCTGTAGCAGTTTACCAGAGTAAAGAAAATGAATTCGTTTAACGTTTGCCTCCGTCAGCTTACTTTATTATAATGACTATAATATGCACGAAGAGTTATCCCTTTACAAGCAATAACTAATCTGTAACCCAAAAGTGAAACACAATGTTTAGTTAAATAATTTAATTTTTAATGTGTTTAAAAAACTGTAATTGTGATATATGTATATATACTGATATAAATTGATTTACAATTATTTTCATACAAGCAATTTCTTGATATCGTCATTTTCTGCCACTTCAACATAACTCTGGCCGTCTGGAGTTACTCCATTTTTGTCTGCACCCTAGAAAGTGAAAATATTCAATAATAATTAGTACTTTCAACAGCAAAAGCAATTAATTCAGTATACCTTTTCTAAAAGAAACTCCACGCATTTCGTGTGACCCTCCCAGACAGCGGCCAGAAGAGGAGTTATTCCATGTTTGTCTTTTCTCTGTTAAAGTAAGCGTTTATATTATTACAAAATGGCAGAATATTCTTTTTTTTGTTAATCATATTTTCGTATGGTAAAACAATACACACAACTAAGCATCAGAGTCCAACATTAGAAGTTAATCGATTTAGAGAGGTTTAGACACATTTATTTAAATATATGGGTGTATATTGGATGCCATGATCAAAATTGTAGAGTGCCTAGCGATTCAGAAGTTTGTGAACTTCGTTTAAATTGTAGATTACTGTTGAATAAGCCTTTAAGACGTGCTCCTTTGGGTATATAAAGAGAAACGGAGAGAGCATACTGTCTGTGAGGGAGAGAGAGAGGTAAAAATGCACATACCGGCGCTTCATATGAAGATATTTTTTCTTTTTTAGTTTTAGAGCTTGCAGTGCAGTCTTTGTGTTGCAGGGCTAGTGATAGAAGACATTTATTGTAAAGAGTCTGGGTTTGTTCACTTTGCTAAAGTTTTCTGTCATAGATATTCAGGATATAACTTTTTAATACTTATATATAGAGTTTCATCACTAAATAACTCAAACCCAATAAACGTATATATGTATGTAAAAAACATATGTATGTGTATATATATGTACATATCAGCTCAAAAGTGGTTGTGTAGATACGAAAGTAAGTACATATGTATGTACGTATACATTTAATACAGTTAGTTAAGGCCAGCTTACGTTTACATCAGCTCCCAATTTAACCAAGAACTGGAGTACATTCAGCTGGCCGAAATCAGCTGCGTAATGTATTGGAAATCTTCCTTTGATCTCTGTATTAACTTTTTGAGTCTGCAAATAATATTAATTAGCCGGAAAAAAAAAATAGTCATGTATTATTACTCACATCATTGCTAAACGCTGTTTGAACGGCATCTAGTTCTCCATTTTTTATGGTCCAGATTATATTTTCAGCAGATTCGTCGCTCATTTTATATGTATAGTTTAAAAATTATTAGCTGCAGACAATTAAAACTGAATAATAATATTCAACATTCTCTTTCAAGGGTTGCCTTCGGCTTTATCGAGCCGCTTACTCATTTATATCAACTTTTCAGTGATGTGTATCATTTTCATACGGTACCTAGCCGATAGTCACTTAAATACATATGTACATATATGCAATTCACCCCGAAGCAGAATACAATCTACATTGTAAATATTCAAATATAATAACATAACTGTAAATTTCTTTTGCATTGATTCAATAAATATGTTTATCTCGAATATTCAAAATTTATATTTTCCTAAGTTTAAAGAAATAAATATATGTGACTATATAATGTTTACTTGAGTTAGTTAAGAGTGTAAACAGCAATTTAATAATTCCAATGAAATAGACTTCTTAAAATATGTTGTAGAGATTTTAAAATGCCAAAAGCAGGAGAGTCACTCAACATTATTTTATTTTCTCACAGAAAAAAGTAAGCAGAACTCAGTAAAATAACTGTGTTAGAAAGAGATAGGTGGAATAAATGAGGAAAAGACAGAAGAGTTGATTTGAAACACTGTTTAGCGAATTGCTAAAAACAAACACGATCACCAGTAATTGAATGTAACTAAACTTAAAATTATGACTTTAATAAGTCAATAACAAAAATGCAGCCAAAGTGTTCAAAGCAGATAACAAAGATTCCGCCATTACTTTATTGACCTTTCCCATGAAGTTGCTGTTGCCTAAACGTATTTTATCAGGATATTGAAGCGTATTTTGAGTGCAACCAATTTTGTATGTCTATGTCTTTCGATTCTTAAAGTAATCGAATTGCTAAATTAAAACTAAAGCAGTTAATACACACATACATATGTATGTATGGATTCGGTTTTCAGTATAGTTCAATTTAACGTTCAAAACGCGTCATTACCGTTTGCTGATACTGTCTGATTATGCCATTTACGCCCAAAGACTGATAAGATTAGATAACTGTTAACAGGGAATAAGCCTCGAAAAGTAACCTTTACTTGTTATTTAGTTTTTTCTCGGTGCGCACATAATTTAGCAAATAAACGGAGTCAAGAATACAATTTAGAATGAATATAGCTGGAGCTACCATTTTTATCTTAACAACGCTCTGTGCGCTAATGCCACTAGGCATCACAGACTCAGTAAAAACTGAAGAAACAAAAACAGAGGTGAGTAGTATCAAAAACACATATAACACACATGTATGTACACAATTTAATACATTCTTCAAAGGCGTATGTATATATGTATGTATGTATTCATATATTTTTAAATTAACCTAAAAATGAGCATAAATTCAATAAACATATGTACATATGTATATAGTAATTTGTATACAGCTAATAACTATTTCATATGAATGACTCATAGCACCAATCAACTGAATCATTTGGCTTACTATAAAAAGAGAATGAAAAACTTTTTAATTGTATGTACAATGTATGTTATCTTTTAGCCTCTGTTTGTCCGTCCGTTTGTGTTCGAATTGTCGGACTTTATGTGGAACGCATTTATATACATTTTAAATCATCGATTAATTTCAGTTCGATGGGAATTATTCGATTACATATTGAAACATCTTATTCAAATTCAAAATGCCGTCTATAAACATAGGTTTTATTTGACTTTTGTAACGCAATAATTTGAAAGTATTTACAATTACCAATATTCATGAGCTTTCTATTTCTCTATTTCAGTCAAGCGCTAAACAAAACACAAGTGCGATATGCACAAAGTGCGTATGCGATGTAGATAACAGTCTAATTGATTGCACCAATAAGTTGACTGACTGGTTTACCGACGAAGAGTGGAAGAGCCTTCAAAATCAGACAATTGTTTTTGAGTCCATCAAAATGGAGCACAACAATTTGACAACTATTCCTGTATTGCCAGCGTATGGAGTGAAGAATCTGTATTTGGGCTATAATCAAATAGATTCGATTACATTGGGAGCCTTTCAAAATTTAACAGAGCTTACCAAACTTGATTTGTCCAATAACAAATTAACTTCAAAAGCTTTAGTACCTGATGTATTCAAAGGTCCATATTCCCAACAGGATTTTGAGCCGCTGAAAAACTTAAAATCACTTAACTTGGGATACAACCTCATACATTCTTTGAATGATGATTTGTTTGAACATCTTCCACACCTTGAAGAGCTTAGTTTGTGTTCAAATACTTTTCAAGTGATCGATAGGCTGACGGAAACTGCAGTTGCTGGATTATCCGCATTGAAGGTATGTATTTAATTATTACTTATCTATTTGTATATATTCTTTCGTTTATTAATTTACTAGTATTATTTTAAAATATATGTATGTAGATTGATATGGCAATTTTCACTTTGAATATGTTGATTAATTAATAACAACTTTCAGGTTTTGGATATGTCATTTATGGAGCTTTCGACTTTGCCGGATACCATTTTTCATGGACCCCGAGATCTGGATACTCTGATACTTACAGGAAATTTGTTTAAAGAGGTGCCAAAAGCGTTATCGTTTTCGAAGAACTTAAAACGCCTTGTTTTAGATGAGAATCCGATTGGAAACTTGGAAGGATCAAAGTAAAAGAAATTCACTTAAAATTTAATATGATTCTGACCATATTCCTATTTTTGTTTTTAGTGTTTTCCCAGCAATGACTTCTTTGAAATATTTGAGAATGACATATATGTTAGATATATACAAAATTGGACCTGGTGCCTTCAGCGAACTGCAAAGTAAGAGTATTTAAGATGATAGCTTGTTAAATCATATATTGTATAAATATAACTTTTCTAAATTTTTTTTTCTTACAGATCTAACAGAATTGATATTGAGTGACAACAAAATGTTAACAGAACTTGATTTACACGCTCTGTCAAAGAATGTTACTGGAGGAGACTTCTTGGACTATCCTCCGCTGGATAAGGTAAAAGAAAATCTTATTCTTTAAATTTGTTTCTGACTAATCAATTTACTTATGACATATTTCAGCTATACCTAAATAACTGTAATCTAACAACGCTGCCAAGAGAATTTATAGTTCGCTGGGATAAGCTTAGCGTGCTGGATCTTCGCTTCAACCCATGGGACTGCAATACCTCCAACGAATATATGATAAAATACTTAATTCCAAGAGTCAACAGCACCACGCCACTTTTAGCAAAGAATGTGAAATGCGAATATCCAGAGGAGCTAAAAGGCGTGGAGGTCCTAAGAATTGTAAATGGGGACTTTGAATCCGCAATACAGGGTAGCAGTCTAGTCTGGATTGGCATAATTGTTGCCATTCTATTGGCAATACCTCTTATTTTAGCTGGAATGGCAGTCTATAAACGTGGCCACTGCCGCTTGTGCAAGAAGAATGAGGCTGCGAATAGGACGCTTTATAGCCGTACAAGTTTCAATGAAGATTTCCATATATAATATGTTTATATATATAAAGCGCAATTTACATGTTTTGTTAAAATAATCAATTAAAATTTTTATACGAAGACGATTATTGGGAATGTCAATTATGGTGAACAACTTCTAAAAAACCTATATTTGTATAGTCATTCAGTTATTGAGCATACATACATTTTAACACTTTCCGGTAAGTGTTCCTGTACTATGTAGAGAAAATTTGTTTTTAAATACAAGAAAAGATGTCATAAATTTGATTTTTTTTTTGTAAATCGGTATTTTAGTTTAATATATTTTTATACTTTTAAAAAGTAATTTAATATTTTGTTCGTACATTAACAAGCACAGACCATAACATAATATTACGAGCTCTAGGTATTAAATCGATCTTTGATAAATTAATTTGTTCGCTATGTTAATACATAAATATTTGACAAAAACAATTAAAGATTATTTGCTAACTTAATGTGCGAAATAAATACATATTTGTAAGTTAATAGATTTACAGGTCTTTTCAGTTTCATTTGACTTTTCTTATTCCTTCAATACCAATAAAATCAACAATACCTATATGCGCATGATAAACTTGGTCTTTCGTTTCTTCAACATGTACAATGGATTTAAAATACTGTTATCTAATTTTTGTGTTAACTCTATTACTTTGTGTCTTTTTTTTTTTTTTTTTTTTTTTTGTATTTTTTGTTTTAGTTTATAAGGTCAACATTGGTATATACCAAAATATAAAGTTCGATTAGTTGATTACTGATTTATAAGTCAGTACAGAGAATTGTTCTATTCAGTACATAGATGCTTCTATCGGTGCTCTTAAGTTGCAAACTTATTCATATAGAGAACATTATTAGTTATATACGGACATACACACACAAAACAAGTAAATAGCATGTAAATAAATATATGTATTTTATATTTTGAACAATATCACTGCAGCAATAGTGCCGAGTATATTGATTAATATACACGTATAACTTCGATGTGCTTCCGTTGTAGTTTTCTGCTTTTTTGCTGCATAATTTTTAAGGAATTCCAGAGCTCAGCGGAGCGCCAATTTGTTGTTTTTGCTGTTGTTGATGAATGAGATTGACTCTCGCCCTTTGCTGCTCCAGGCGCTGCACTGTGGCAGTCAGATGCGAGTTCTCCACATACAAATCCTTCACAAGAATATCGGCGTTCTGCAGACGCTGTGTCTGATCGGCAATTAAAACGGCTTGTGCTTCGATGCGGCTATGCAATTCGTTGAGATCCACTTGATGCTGACGCCACGCTTCTACAAATAGAAAAAATGATCAGGGATTAAACATAACCCAAACTTTGATAAAGTTGGCTACGCTTACGCTGCATCAGGGACTCGGTATATTTTTGCTGCTGTTTAACTACATTCTGTAAATGACGATTGCGCAACTCGAGTTGATTAAGTCGCTGCTGAAGTGTCGGATGTGTAGTTCGCTAGGTAAAAATATAGAATTCTGATAAAAAGATTGCAATCTACAATAATCGTAATAAGCTTTACCGCATATGCCTTCTCGAGAACGGGACGTGCTTCCTGCAACTGTTGCAGTTCCATGACTAAACCGTCACGTTGCAGGCTCAAATCCTTGATCTGCTCCTTGAGCGAAAGCTCAAAGAACTTGAGACGTTTTAATTCCTCCTTAAGGACACTTGGGCTATTGCATTTCTCATTGCTTAAGCAAGAGGCTTTACTCGTCGACACTATACTGTGCGAATCAAAGCTCTTGTTCGATGCTGTTGATGATGTCTCACTATCAGCGATTTCGCCTTCAGACGGCGGCGATTTGGGCTTACAAATGGGCGCCGGCGTGCAAATACTGACCGACGAAGCATATTTGGTATCAGTATTTGTGAGCGAGGGGCTCGAGGGCGAAGTATCAACTGGTGTAGTACTAAAGATGGATGTTGTAGAAGTAGTAAGGTTGTTTCTAAAAAATAAACTCTAGTTAACTTGGGTGCAGGGCCATTGGCAAAGGGTTAATCAAAATAAAAATCAGGCAATATCAACACAACACAAAAAAATCAATGAGTTCGGAAACCAAAATGATTATTAGTATACACGCATAACGTTAGCTTATCGCTCTTTAATTGCCACTTCCACAGTTGGCTATAACCTGTTCTTTTGACCACGCCCAATGCATTAGCTATGGCTCATTTACCCTAGTTTATCAACCCTTAACCAATTTTCTCATTAATGTGAAATGTTTTTTATGTCTCAGAGATATTAAATGGTCTTTTCGTCTCTATAAATACTTTCACAAATTGTCTTTACATCAGTAGAAACTTTAAATGTATAAATATATTTTTATTAAATTTAATCAATTCTCTTTAATTACAGTAAGACTACAATAATGAAGACCGTAAGCTCCTGTGCAGCACTTATGCCTCCCATAGCCCCGCATAATGGAAATTGCTGTTCCTTTTATATAATTTAATATATTTTATAAATATTCTTGTATATTCTTTAATATATTTTCTAAAATAAAAATATAACTCCTCATTTCCCAAACCTTTATTTAAAACTCCGACATGGGCGAGTCAAAAATATATAACATATTTATAACTTTAATGAAAGCATGCATAAAAGTGCAATATGCAAATCATATTCTAAATTATCGAAAAGTAAATGACAAAATCAATGAAACAAGCAGGAAGACAACAAATAATAGGAAAATGCAGGGTGTTTTCAAGTGAGTCAGGCATGGTTCTATTTAATTTATTTAATGAGTGGCAGAAAAAGAAACACATTCATTCATACACTTATGACTACATGATCATTTTTTATTAAGATAAGGTGAGACATACACATAGACATACACAGAGTGATTGCAAAGCTGATTCAGCGGGTGCTCAAGTTGTACTTACCGGCTGGTCGCTTTGTGAGTTGGCGATTCGCCAAGCAGAGCCAAGACCTTGGCGCTGTTTTCCTCGCTGGCACCGTCAAATGTTTTCAGCGGCTCCTGAATTGTGCTCTGGTGCCACAGGTAACTAATTGGTGAGCTGGCAGGCCTTTGGCCCGACTGCCCACTGAGTTGCTGCAGTGCATCGGAATTGATCTCACATGCACCGGTTAGGATTTCCACGCTTTCGCCTAGACGTGTACGCAAATCTTCGATCTCGCACTGTAATGCGCTAATCTGTTGAGATTTCTCCTCTAGCATGCGAATTGAGTTGCTCCGCAGACTTGCCGCCTCCGCCTCGAGCTCCACGTATTGCTGTTCCAGCATATCGCGCTCATCGATCGGCGACAGCCGACCATCTTTGCTGAACTGTTCCTCATATTCGCGCACCTTTTCCATCAGCTCTGTGAACTTTTTGTCGCTTTCCAGCTGCTCCTCTTCGTATATGTGGCGCTCTTTGTCAAACATTTGCCGCTCCTCGCTTAGTTTGGCTTGCCAGTAATCCTCGCAATCCTCATAAGCTCGCTGCATTTGGTCCAAACTGATCTCCAGCTCCTTGCAGCGTGTCTCCGGCGGCGTGGCACGACTGCTACTCTCCGTTGACTTGGCAGTCGCCGCCTGTAGTTCTTGTTCCAACTGCTCTATAGTTCGCCGTAGCGAAGCAATCTCCTCCTCGTGATTCTTACAGCGTTGTAATTCCGAATTGAGGGCTAGCCAATCGCCGCTATTATCACTAACCTCGCCTGCCTCTGAACACTTGCGCTGTTTTCCCAGCCGCGGGCTTTCCCCAGTTATGTGCGGCTTGCTTGGTGAGTCACCTCGCCGTTTCGTGGCCAGCGCAACGCTTACTGCTTCCAGCTCTTCGCCTTCGGTTGACTCCGCAGCAGACGCATTCGCAGCGGCCGGCGAAGTAGCTTGCTTTTTTCTAGACTTTGTGCGCGCCAGATCAAGGTACAAGTTCTCGATTTCCATTGTCAACTCATCAGTTTTGTCGCGCAACTGTGCGTTCTCCATTTGCAATGCGGTCATCTTTTCCATAACGTGCAACATCTCATCATCGTCAGTGGTCTTATCTCGCCCGATGACAGCATGATCGTTGTTTTCTGATTTCGTTTCGGACCGAATGGGCTCAGACATGGCCAATTCCTTGTTCAACTTAATGTTTTGCTCCAGTAGCTCAGTCATTTGCAGATGGACCTTCTGCTGTTCCATCTCCAGTTCGCTGTTTTCAGTGCGCACCAGTTCCAGCTCAGTCTTCAACTTAATCTCCTCTTGCTCGAGGCTCTTAATCTGAGCTTCCAATTTTGCTGTCATGCTGGTCCAATGATCACGATCGCTTGTAATGCGCTGCGTCAATTCACGCACCATACTCGCATGCCGTTGCTCCAGCTGTTGCACCTCCTGCTTGCAGTTGTCCTCCAACATGGCGTGCCGCTCATCCACCTCGGCTGCCAACATCGCCACGCGCTGATTGGCCGCCTTGTTATCGGATCGCAGTTTCTGATTCTCCTGATATTGCTGACGATATGCCTGACGCAGTGAGCCCAGTTCAACAGCTTGCAGCGCTATTAGCGCACGCAGCACATTCGTATTTGGATCGTGCTCGAGTCCACGCAATTCCTCTTCAAGCACCTTAGTCAACTGATTAATGTTCACCTCCTCGTCCTCGTCGTCGAAGCCCAGGGCATGCAGTAGACCCACACTATTAACGATATTCGCCATTTCCCAGGTCTCTATAAGACTGTGCGCACTGATCGTCTCCAGTTGATGTGGCGTCATCATTTCTGCAAACATAAAGATTATTAATATTCTATTTATTATAAATAATAATTAATAAAGCGTTAGCAGTTGAAATCCATAATAACAGATGACAGCTGTTTGCCAAAACTATAGATTTGACCTTATCTTTAAAGCTGGATAAGCTAATATTTATGTGTATATGTGATACAATATTCCTTTTGTTTCTTAAAGCAGAGTTCATTTACAATAAGAATTTCTATTTATTTATATTAAAATTCTGTCTTCTGCTTTTCAACTGCATCTCAAATATATCCACACAACAGCATGCATTTGCAATAATTATAATTTGGATCTTGTTCCAAGTTTTATATAGTGAGAGACCACACACATAGTGTTTTCTCACTCTGCACTTACCCAGCGATTCCACGCTACTGCACTCCTTTTGTGCCTCTCTAAGATTACATTTTTTGCTGCTATTACCGACTTGCGTACCTACTGTCGAGGACGTTGTGGCGCTCGTTGTTGTTGATGTTGTCATCATTTTGGAGTGCATATTTTTGCGTGCCGGTAGCGAGGCGCAACGCTTGAGCTTGCTACCGCTGTAGTGGACGGAGCGCAAGACTCGACTGCCAGGAAGATCGCTTTGTGAGGATGACCGCTGCACCTAAAAGGAAACGAATTAATTAATAAAGAAAAATTGGCAATATTTTTCGTTAGCCAGCATCTTACTTGAACGGTGTGATCGTTGCAGCCGTTTAGGCTCTTGTGCTGATCCTCGTCTGTATTGTCCGAGTCCGTAACGTCGAGACCTAGAATCTGATGTGGCCGTGAGCGACGTCCATATTTCTTGGTGCCCACTATCAGTTTGGGGGAAACCTCACGATCGGAAACTTCGCCCTCAGGCTGTATCTCAGAGTAGATTTTGGTAGCTGACTCGTCACTGATCACCAAAGAACGTTCTGTAAAAGAGCAGAAGATTATGAGTGATTTACTTGTTATATTCTCCTGTGGTGATTCTCTCTACCGAAACGAGCCGCCAGCTTTTCAATGATAGGATCTGCGCAGCTCTTGCGCTGCTTGTAATATAATCGTGTGCCCATTGTGTCACTTTGAGCGACTAAACGCAACTGATGTGCAATCACTTAACGCCAAATGTATTTAAGTGCTCAATTATTGTTACCTGACCAAGCAATCAACATGCAGCGAGCTGCTAATCCTACTGCACCCCTCATAAAAAGTGTAATGCAGGCACACGGAACATTTTATGACTGCCAGGTGACGATCATGGTTAGGTAAATTTGCAGCTTACCTTTAAATCCAGATGCTGTGCTCAATGCCGACCGCGACGAGCTCTCAAATTCGGGGCCCAGAAAGTTCAGTAGCGCCACTTTAAACTCTTCGAACGAAACGCCCAACTTGGAGCTAGGACAGCTCGCAGTTAGGCTGGAGATCAGCGCAGAGCCCTGGTCACGTAACTGAAGCAGTTGGCAGAGACGTGTTAGTGAGACTTCGTCGAGCAGGCCATTGTTACGATCTGATGTCTCACAACTCTGGAACATCTGATACAATTTCTGCTCATATGGATCATAGGGATCGGCCGATACTTCCATTATCTAAGTGCTGCTGCTGTGTGTGTGTTTATGTTATCCGTAAGTTCAGTTTATGGCCGTTATCTAATTGTTTATATATATGTGGGCTTGATTAATAACCAAAAGAGACGGTCAATGTAAACGACATGCCAATTAAATAGCTATTTGATGAGCTAAGCTCGCGTTCTACATTATATTTTAGCAAAAGAAATTTCAATCCACTTTTCTATGCGACTAAATAATGTACAAAGAATAAACCTATACCGATGCTACTTATCAAAAGAAAAATTCTTTGACAATTAAATAATATTTAATAATACATATGCTTGCAAATATAGCAATTAAAAATTCAAATTAGATTCGCTCTATCTTGTGCAGCAAGATTAATATGTTTGTATGTATGCGGTTAAATACATACATATGTATGTACATACTTTTTTCATTTGTATAATTCATAAATGTTTTACAATGTATGGGATCATTGATATGAATTCTTCGGTGTATGATGAGGTTTGGATTAATTCTGCATGGATATAACAATATGTAGTTATATAAAATTTATTGTATTATTGTATTAATACACTGTATTTATACATTTGAGGTGAAATCGATAAAGGCTTCCAGTGTGCTGTAGTTGTAAATTCAGCCTTGGTGTTTCAGGTGTAAATTTGTAGTATTAGATTTAGTTAAGTATGTTTAATCAGTAATTTGCACGTAAAAAGAACACAAAAGAAATATTGCACAGTCAACGATTAAGCATTAAACACGTAAATTTTTTGTGGGTTGTGAGTTGTGATAAAAACAATGTATTATAGCAAAAAGACTAAAACATAGGTGTAGAGAGGGGCCTGTGAACTTATCGATATATTTCGATGTAACTATTTAACATACCCAAAGAGTATTTTGATAGACTGTTCACGCCGCTTCCATTTTGTTCCTAATAAGCGATTATGACTGTAGTCAAATTATAATTAATCAAGGAAAGAGATTAGCAATAATAGCAATTTAATTGTAAGTATTATACAAATAAAATTAATGAAATCATATACAAGTCAAGTCGAAATTTGAATATATATAACATACGTAGCGCTCCTAAGTAGGAAATAAATAAAAATGTATATTATTTATTATATGGAATATCTTAAATTCTTTTAAATATTTTAATATATGTACTCTATGATTTATCACTTTTTTAAACGTGGAAGTAAATTCTGCAAAATGTACAAACAATTAAAGTAAATTTATTATCTAAAATTCTAAGCATTTGTCCACTCAATGTACATATATTTTTACAAGCCAGGTACAAAATGAATTGATGATTTTAAAATATTTTTGCTAACTAAAAATTGTTTTCATTAATTTTGTTCAAATAGGAATGTTCTAATGTTTTATTACAATAATGGTTGAAAATCTAGCTTGGTTTTAATTTTAAATTTTCTTATAGGGACACCCCTCATTGATTTTAATGAAATATAACAGTGTTGCTTATTGGGCTATCGGTTAGCCGCCATGAAACAGAAACGATAGCTTATCAACTCCACAGCGACATAAAAAACATTAAAATAGAAGTAAATTTTTGTTGAATTGTTGAAAGTTATTGAATGTGCACGCATTAATATTATAAAACGTTTAATCCGACTGCAACAAAGTATTTAGATTGACTATTAATTGTCGTTGAAATATATATACACCCCCACCTCCGCTACGGCCTCGGTCAAAGAGCAGTGTAAATAATTTTGTATTATTACGAAACTTGTGTGTACAAATGCAAATGCTTTTAAGGTACAGCTAAAGTCTAGATCCCACTCTGGCTGCACATCTATCAGCATGGCCATGCATTCATATATGCGGGCCAACCCGAACCAAACCCAAACAAACAGTGTCAATGTAAATTTGAGTCCCGACGAGGTGAACAACTTCCTAAAGGACAAACAGGCATGGGAACACGCAATATCGCTCTACCAGGGACCTGATCCGCTGGATCACTGGTACAACTACATTTGCTGGTATGAAAACCATGCGCACAGTGACCCAGATCGCAAATATCGCGAAACGCTCGAGCGCTGTCTCACAGTCTACGAGCACGACGATTACTACAGGCAGGACGTGCGGCTAGTGCGGCTCTGGCTGAAATACATTGCCATGCAGACTGATCAGTTGCGCTTCTATCAGGTGCTCTTCCAGCGCGGCACTGGTCGTCAGGTGGCTGCATTTTACATAGGCTGGGCCAGTTACTACGAGGCGCACGAACAGTTTAAGGACGCCGAAGCAGTATTTAATCTGGCTTTTCAAGAAAAAGCCCACAGCAGTGACGAGCTTCAAAGTGCCCATGCCAAGTTTACCTACGGCCGCTCAATGTTTTTCCAGCAGCAGCAGCAACAGCAACAAGTGCAGCAACTTCAGCAGCAACACCAGCACCAACAACAACATCAGCACCAGCCGCCGCCTCCCAATGACGCATTGCAGCAGCTAACAGCATACACACAAACTCATCACCAGCAACAGGAGCATCAACACCAGCATCAGCAGCCAGTCTACCCACATCCTGCGCCAGCCACAGCAATAAGAGCCCATCATCTGCATCAGGAGAATTTTCATCAATATCAGCAACATCCACAGGAGCTAGCCTATCTGCCCCATATACATGGCCAACAGCCACAGCAGCAACAACAGCCACCGCCGCCAACTCACTACCAGCAACAGGAACAGGTAACGTTGAATAGATTTCATTTAAAGTGCATCACTCAGCTCATAGAGTCTTTTTAAACTGTTACAGCCGCCTCCTGCGGTGGCAGCACGGTTTGAGCAGCAGTTCCATCAGCCCGCACTTTCAGCTGCACCCAATCAAACGGTGGCACATCCACACTACTCACCCATCATGCACCAGAATAGAGTATGCAACTTTAGCAATGCCTCCTACATCATAACTAAATTCCTATTCTTCTCTTCCAGCCTGCCACGAACACATGTTATGGAGCACAAGTACAGGGACAGCTTGAGCAGGTGGCGCTGCCTGCCACCTCCAACGAGGCATATCCACAGCAACAGGCACAGCCTGTGGACTCTTTGACGGAAGTGGGCGGCGTGCGTTTGCCGCGCAATTTTCATGCTTATGGGCGCAACAATCACGAGACCTGGAAGCCGGCACTGACTCTTGAGGAGCCAGACGATCCCTCGCGCATTTGTCACTATGCCAAGCAGCTGGTTTATCCGGCCGGAGCTGGCATCGAATACAGTCCGGAAGAGCTGCTGGCCCGCAAGTATACCGAGCTGCTGGAGCAGCGCAAGCAATTGGCGCAAGCGCCAGCGCCGCTACAGTCACTAAATGTCAAAGTACAAGAGCCTGCACAACATGACCAGCAACTAAAGAAGGAACCTACCTATCCGGCTGGAGAGCAACAGCAGCAGCACCAGCAGCAACAGCAACTATACGAATCCTATCAGACAGAGAGATCCTACTATATGTCGGAAGTGAATGGCGAGCTCTATGCGCAGCACAATGAAGAAGCGGAGGAAGGAAATTCGGAGCCCGACGAGGACGACGAAGGTGAAGAACAATCAGAGGAGGAGTCGGACGAGGAGGGCTCCGATCAGCAGGACCATGATGCAGAGCCCGTCAAGCAGGAGTACAGCAATGGTGTCGATGGCAACATGCATTTCAGTGCCAAGACAACGTTCGAGCAGCAGAATCGCTCAATCAAGATGAGATTCAAGAAGGAGCACACGTTAGAGAGCAGCACATACAGTGCTTATAAAATCGAGAGCATTTACCATCAGCAACAGGAGCTGCCTTCGCCGGCGCCCGAGCCTGCAGCAGTGCCGGCGCCGGCTCCTGCTGTCACGCCCATACAAAAGCAAACTGCTTCGCCAAAAATTGTCCAGGACTGGAGTGGAGCGAGTGCAGTGCCGCGCCAACGCAACGGCAACCATCATTTCCATCCGTATATGCTGGGTCAGACCTCGACGCCAAAGAGCACAGCGAACGAGAGTCGGCGTGCGCGTGCTAAGGCGAAACAGAGCAAGTTTCAGCGGGAGCTGTGCAGCAATAGCAATTCGTCCTGCTCAGTGCCCGATCAGGTGGTGAATGGCGTGGACACTGGTTCAGGCCATGCGGACTCTGAGGCTGCTGCGGCGCCCATACACAACGCGACCTTCAATGACAACGCCAACTTCTCGTTCTCCAGCGCCGGTGGCCATGACAATTCGAACAACTCACTGGCGTTAGCCGTGGATGGACTGCATGTGCGTGATGCCTCGCACTTAGCTTACGGTGGCAACAATAAGTCTCAACATGCCACCAACAACAACAATAACAACAACAACAACATGACGACAACACAAACCGCCACAAGCAACGCGGACTTTTCGACGTTTCAGGAGAACTCGTATTTCGCCACGCAGCACGATTCGGAGGCACAGGAGCGTCGTCTGTCCAAGGCCCTGGAGACAATCGATCGTCATATGGAAAAGGTGGCCATCGATCCGTTTAACAGCGAACTCTGTCGCGCTTTCTTGACCAAACTGAATTTCCCGGGAGACAACGATGAGCATGCCAGCTATAAAGTGGTGCAGACGCTGCTGCCAAAAATCTCCAATACGCGCACCCTCAACGTGCTGGACAGCGTGCAGTTTAATATCGACAAGGAGGTGGGTCGCGGCTCCTATGGAGCTGTCTACAAGGCAACCGACACGCGCTCCGGCAACCTGGTGGCCCTCAAGTACCAGAAGCCCCCAAATACTTGGGAGATCTACATATGTGATCAGGTGAATATTCCGCTTGGCAATTCATATTAATTTTTATTAATACGAAACTTGTATCTTCTTCTGCATAGGTGCTCCGCCGCATTCGGGATCCGCAGGTGCTGCCCGGACTGATGGACATCTCAACGGCGATCATAGCGCCGAATGCGAGTCTAATTGCCACCGAGTTCTCGCCCTTCGGTTCGCTGCTGGACATCAATAACAAGATACGTCAGGCCACCACGAAGGTGATGCACGAATCCCTTGTCATGCACTTCTCGGCACAGATCTGCAACATTGTGGATCACTTGCACAAACAGAACATCATCCATGCGGACATCAAACCGGATAACTTTCTGCTGATGCGTGTGCCGAATGTGGACAGTCTGGAGCCTTCGTTGCGACTGATTGATTTCGGTTGTGCCATCGATCTGTCGCTCTTTCCGGACGGCGAGCGCACCAAGTTCCGCAAGGTGGTGCAAACGGACGGCTTCACGTGCATCGAAATGCAGGAGGGACGCTCGTGGTCCTTCGAAACGGATCTGTTCTGCATTGCCAGCACGGTGCACGTGATGCTCTTCGGCGAGTACATGCAGCCGGAGAAGCGCACGGCCGGCTGGGAAATACGGCAGAAGGTGCCAAGATATCTAAAGAAGCACGTCTGGTCCAAGTTCTTCTGCGATCTGCTCAATATGCAGGCCGATAAGCTGCCCCAGCTGCAGCAGATGCGCAATATCTTTGAAAAGGAATGCCGCCTCATGGACTCGGAGCTACAGAAACAAATACGCACACTCTCTAACATTCTACATCGGCGATAACCAATGAGAGCTTTCTCCTCATCCACATTACAATCATTTCAATCGTTGTGCACTCGAGCTGATTTCGTTTTCTTATTTTTCTTATTTTTTGTTTTTTATTTTGTTTTGAATATTCTGATAATAATTGAAACACTTTAGTTGTGAGTACACTCAGTTTAGTTCAGATTAAGAGGTGTTATTAAATATGCTCACCTTTCAAATATGATCTATCTATATTGACTATGTTTAGATTTCAAATCTGATCATGAAATCGATCTTATCCAAGATCTAAACTGACTAAAGAGAATGACTACTTGCATTAGTATATACAACTTTTCTAAGCATAGAAAACACTCTTTATATCAGCTGAGCATTATCGATATTCTCGTATTTAATTTTAAAATAGTTAAAATGAAATAAAAGCAGAGCATTCTTTTTATCATTAGTTCTATCTCACAAGCAGAAGCAGACGAAATTGTAATCGAGCAAACAAAACTATACCAAAAGATTAACAATTAATATAATGCATTATATAATTTTTGATTATATTTCATATCATATATACACACACACACATTGTATATAAAGCCTATAAACACTCTATTAGCGAGTTCCTGAATCTAAATCCTCCTAAATGGGGTCCGTGGCTTGCAAAGACTTTTTGTTTGCTTTTTTTTTTTATCTTCTGAAAATGTTGTTTAACGTACTTATGAAACAATTGATACAGCTAGTTCAATTTGTTGAATATTTAACATCTGGTAAGTTTCAGACCAAAAAAATATCATAATAACAGGATATGGCCTGAGACACTAGTCAATTACGGAGAGCAACATTAAACAACGTTAAGTTAACAAAAGTTAATGCACTACAACAACAGTTTTTTATTGAACAACAAGACTATGCTGAATACATTTGATAAAACCCAATATATATTGAGGAATTCGAGACGCCGATTTCAAGTCTATAATAATAGTAATATAATACGGGCCACCAAAAACATCCAATTTTGCGTTCTATTCGATTTCATATTAGTTACTTAAGTACATGTAAATACTTATAGAGCACAATGGAAAAAATCGTGCAAATAAAGAAACAAGTGAAAACAACAACAACAAATTAAAAATTTATAATTAGTAATTATAATTTTTGTATGTACAGAAGAGACAGCAGACAAAAACAAAAAAGTAAAACACAGAACAAATAAGTGTCTAACGCATTGTAAAGTAAATAAAATGTAATATTTAGTAATACGCAAACTTTAAATGCTAGATAATAAATTGGAAAAATGTTAAACAACAAAAAAAAAAAAAAAAAAAAAAACAATAAGCATTTCATCTATTTTGGGGTGTGCTTGACTAAATATCACTTCTGGTACAAGGTACAACTGTACCAACAAACTTTTACTATACATTTTTCAGATATATATCTTTGACAATCAACACACATACATTTCATTTATTCAATTCGTTTTTCTTAATTTTATCAATTGTTTATTTTAATTAGTTTTTGTAACTATTCTTAAAGCCAAAAAAAAAAAAGAAAGCAAATAAAGAACATTTAGCATTAGTTTTACTCGTTTGTGTACAAATCTCGTACTTTTTCATTTGTTTTGAGCTGGCAATGCTGTCGGACTATTCAAAAGTTTACCGTTTAAAAAATCAAAGCAATTGCAAAACAAGAAATCGGTATTTATCGCTTTTGGTTCGATATATGTAATAGTGCATACATATATACATACATACATATATTTACAATTACATATATTATAGCCTTGGATGCTTACTTCGAATGAGTATAGTTGGAAAAAATAAAAAGAAAAGAGAAAATTATCGTTGCAGCCTATTTTTGCAAATGAAATGCAAATGTCAGTGCAGAAAAAATGAGAGAAAAAAAATGGAGAAAAACAAAGACGGCAAACGAAATTCACAATTTGGCCTGCTTGGCAATTGTCAAGTAAGTGCCACAAAGCGCGCTGTGCAACAAGCACGACAGCCGTAGTCGTTGCAATAGTGTGGCAACAATGCTGCGCTTGACCCACTTTTCCTTTTTGCCAACAGGCAACGGTAAACAATTTCCACCAACCAAGCGACTGGAAAAAGTTGCAACTTTTCATGCAACACACCAACACAACAGACATTTTTACCCAACGACACAAAGTCAAAGTCGACGTCGCTGCTAATGCCGGTCTCTATTGCCGTGTGGCGTCCGCCATTGCCGATGCGCCGCCGCCGTCGCCGTTGCAGTTGCCAACGAATTGCGGTTGCAGCAGTTGCATTCGCATTCGCATTTCGCATTCGACTCTCGCCAAGTGAAAGTAAAGTGGGACAAATGTAATTATTATTGCTTCTAGTAACCGTAACCGAGTTAGAAGCCTCGATTGCGGTTGGAAAGTTGGCAACAACGTCGACATTAGCTTTTACACAATATTTTATTCAATCAAATTGCAAAGAGAAAATTGCAGCAAATGCTTGCAACAGCAGCGGCGGCGGCGGCAGTGGCAGTGGCAGCGACAGCAGCGGCAACTGCATCAGGCAAATAATGCAACACGTAAACTTTCTATTTTTTGTGTGTCGGCTTCGACGTCAACTTTGATTGCAAATGCAGTAGTACACAGACACACACATACACCTACACACGGACACATTGCTTAGCATAAATGCACGCATACATAGAAATTTGCATGCATTTCTGTGCAAATACATGCATCCCTCTCTATCTGTCCATTTCCCCAAGTGTGTGTGTGTGTGTGTGTGTGTTTAAATACATTTTAGCATTTGTTGTTTGCCGATTCGTGTTGCATGCATAAATTAATAAATGTGTCCCACATTTGCTTTCGGCTTGGAGTTTGAGTGACAAATTAGGTTGCCTCTGCGTGAAATTTCTATGTGCACGAGTGTGTGTGTGTTTGCTCGTGTTTCTTCTGTTTGTATGTTTCTGTGTGTGTCAAATAGAATTGGGTTTCGAAAGTAAAGCAGTGCGCATAACAATTCGACTCAGCTTAGACCAAATCAACGGCGATCACGAACAGTGCAATCAATTAATCTGACAATGATAACGTTATTGATAAGAATTAATATTGATGGCTCGCAGTTACAATAAACTTCAACTATGTGCATATTGTATATGTATGTATGTGTGTTGTGCATGGCTTTTACAAATTTATTTTTAGCTTGCCAATTTCCTAGCGGGTGGGCAAAACAGCTCAAGTTTATACAGTTAGAAATACAGTGTTAAAAAAAAAACATTTCTTGAGTTATTTTAACGTATTTTGAGTGAATTATTACAAAATTCTTTCTTTTAATGGATTATAATTAAGCTAATATTATTTATTTTCGACCAATTTAAAATCACTGTAGTCAATATTAATCCATAATTAGAATATTGGTAAATATGAAGTATATTTTAAAATACACTCAAATAAAGACACCAACCGCACCAGTCAGAATGTTCAGCTAATAGAAAGTTTTAATATAAATATATGCAGCGGTCTAATGGCTAAAATTTCTTTGTATAATAATCTGATAATCTGTTAATCTGATAGCCTGTGATTCAAGTCAATTTCCACTTCAATTTATTAAAGTTGACTTAATAGGAATTTGTCAACTTAACATTAATATGTATTTGATTTTAATTCAAATATCATTTGCAATTTATTTGATTTTAATCTTTAAATGTTTTAAGTATTTAATATTATACAAAATAATATATAGATAAGTGAAGAGTCATCACTCTTTCTGCCTGTATTTCACAGTTTAATCATTCTTAAGTTCATGGCATAAAAAAGTCTCTCCCATTTATCGCAATTTAAAAATTGGTAAGAATCAATTACCCATTCGCAGTAGGCCAGACTTAAACACACACACACCTATGCTCACATACCCAATCACACTCAGCCACACAAGCACATCTAAATAGTGGCCATTACCTGTGTTGGCCTTTTTGAATGTCATGACCAACTTAGCGCTTTGGCCGTTTTCCCCATCTATTTCTTCGTCGTCTTCTTCTTCTTCTGCATCATTTTCCCGCTTTGCTGCTTTGTGGCATGAATTGTAATTGTGCAACAAAGTGCACTGAGCAAATTGTGCGGCAAAGCAAAAACTGGGCAAAATAGTTAAGTAATTTACAGTGAAAAGCGGCATTTAGTTGGCATTGGAGAAATTCGATTTGTTGAGCCGTATAACAATTTCAAATTGCCGTGAGCATATGTATATGTAATATGACAGATGAGTGATGAATATATAATAATAAATAATAGACAATATATACATATTTTAATTAGGAGTATCTAGATGAAGAATTTGGTATTACTAAGGATATTTGATCGAAAGATATTTCAGATTCAGTTAATATTACTTCTCGTATATATGTATGTATGTGCATATATAGTAAGACAGAATATGTTTAGTGGACCAAACTTTAAACTTTTATGTATATTATGTAAGAAATAAATTCAAATTTTAATAAATTCAATATATCAATATACAACTGGGATCATTAAAATTGTACAGCGACTTAGCACTGAATATAAAAATAAATTTAGGATTGGTTTAAACAAATTTATGGTTTAGTCTTAAGGGGATTTGGCAGAAGCTTCGAGAAGTATTCATGGCTGTTATACAAGATTTCACTTTCTCAAAAGCTAAGAAGCTTCTCGAAGTGTCTTCTTCAAAACCCCCGAAAACTGAGCTATAAATTTATTTAAATATACATATATTAGATAATAACTGTTTACATATATCTGTATATACAACTATACAAAATAATAAATAATAATCGCATTTTGAGATAGTTTCCATAGGTTGTCTAGGCGACCGACCCTCCTTGAACTGGTGTGTAATTTCATGATACTATTGCATCTATTGAGTCAACGACCAAATGAAATTCTCGAAGTATTTTGGCGTTCGTGACGTGGCAGGGTTCGTCGGCTCTGAAAGTTACAAAGCTATATAGAGGACACTGGCCGCGTCGCCGTCTGATGAACCGCGCTCATACCACAACCTGATGCTTCCGTCGTCGGCGTACCCAACCTAAAAGTGAAAGGTCATTATAACAAAATGAAAACAGAAAAGAAAAAAAAGGAGCAGCCGCGGCAAATGTCTGGGCTAAGTCTAATAACCTCTCCCTTTCAACGAGCAGGAGCAGACGACGCGCACCTCGAGAACAACAGCAACAACAACAACATCAGCAGCAGCAGCAGCGATGGCGGCAACGACAAGGACAAGGACAACACCCCCAGTCGGGGTGACAGCACATCTTACTGTCCCTTCTATGAAGCAATATGAATGTGTCTGTCTGCCTGTGTGTGCGCACAAAACTAATAAAATTTTCAGTCTGCGCTCTTCACTATATACATACATACATATGTATGTGTGCATGTGTGTACAGTTGTTATATTCTTATGCGGCTGAAATCACAAGGCGAATCACCTTTTTGTGCAAAGCTGTTTATTATTGAAGGGACACATATAAAGCTTAATGAATATGTATAAATTAAGAGCGATTTGTGTATAATCTCGAATCTTAATTTAATTTCATTTCATTTTTATTTAATTTAGTTTAGTTTAATTTTGTTTTAATTCAGTGAAAATCATCTTTAATTTATATATTATTATCGTACAATAATTCACCTAATTTTTTACAGAAATTCATTATTTAATAAATTTTATTTATTTAATTACCGAAATGTTATTTCAGCACTAAAATTTTTACTTGGTGTTCACGCTCGCCCACATATTAATAAGCCCAAAGCAGTGTAGGGCATATCCTTAGAATGTGAACGTGCGCAATATAAGCAAGCAGACAGCCGAAGAGCTTAACGGAGCAAAGAGAGCCAGAGACAGTGGCACATTGGTTTCTAACTCAAAGTTAAGTGAAGCTAATTATTAAATCGTATCGTAAATACTTCATAACATTTACAAACTTCACATAAATATAGAAATGTATAGTTTTATATGCTATAGATTGCCGACAATTTCAATCGAAAAATATTGAAGGCTTATTTATTATATACATGAATCTTACATATTTACATACATATATTAGTGCTAATTGTACCACTGTAATGTGGTCGATGGCTCGCCGCCAGCCAAATGTCATTGCTCGACGCCAGTGAGCTTAACCTTGAAAGTTTAACTTCCATGCCATCCAACGCAAAAAGGACGAACGAGTGAGAGACTGAGAGAGCGTGAGAAAGAGAGAGAGATGAAAACAAAGCAAAAAGGAACAGAGAAAGTAGGAATAGTGTGCACTGTACAGAGCAAGTCGATGGCCTTTTCACTGACTCAGAGTTTAGGGTTTTATTATCAGTATGTGTGTCTCTTTTGTTTTGCTGTATGCATATGTACAATTGTGTGTATGTAAATTTTCGTTGATTATGCTATCTGCAAGGACGTATTTTACGGCAAATAATTAAACCTATCTACTGTTTAATACATTATTAAGAATAATTTAGTACACATTCATACATATTTGTATATTTGATATATGTAACTGTAAGCAGCATGCAAACCACCGGCATAGAAAAGACTTGAATGCTTTCGATAAATTTTACACAGTTGCAAAAAATCAGAATTTAATATGAGGTCAAATATCTAAGGCAGAAACTATCAAACAAACATCCAAACAACACAGCATACCAATTGGTTTGGCAAAAAAAAGAGAAAGCGAACTTCCGTTAAAGATCACTAAGCACAATACGTTCGAGATGGAGACAAAACAACAACAACAATCCGCATCGAAGAGCAACATAAAATTACCAACAGCAAACGGCAACGGCAACATCAGCCGCAAAATAATGAAACTGGGTCGAACATTGCATCTGTTAACAGCCAGCTGTGTTCGCTGCAACATGTTCGATCTTGCCTGCAATTTTATCCAATCGAACATGTTGCACACACAAGTGTAGTAGTATGTTAGCATGTCATGCAATTGATCTCTACAGGGCGATTCGTGAAGCTTTGGACCTTCCAGCAGCAGCAGCAACACTCTTAGAGCTCAGAACTTGAGTGAGTGCGTTGTGGCCGAAGGAAGCGACAGTTCAAGTTTCGCTGTGAATGACGTGGTCACAATTTCAAGGCGGTTCTTCTGCAAATGCTTATGCAATTTGTGGATTATCGAATGAAAGAAAATAATATAATTAAGAATTAATAATAATAAAAACAGCCATAAACATTTATATGTACATCTGTATATTACGTGAACACATATTTATTTATGTCATTTGACTGTTGACAGCCACGCCCACTCTACACATACTAATGAGAGCTGAACAGAAAGGCATGAGCAAAACAAAAAGGCCAACAAATTTGAGGCGTAAGCAGCAGGTAAGAAAATATTACTTAACATACAAATATTCAAATTATTTTTATGTAAGTCCTCTCATTACACATTTGTATATTTTTAATACATTGATTACAAGTATATATGTATGTATATATCTATATGTGTGTGTTTGTATGTAAGTAATTATTTAATAATTTGATTTGTTAATTTCACCATTTGCTCTTAATTTTTTGCTCCTTTTTTTGCTACTCTTTTTGGGACATTTTTCTCTTGTGCGTTCTTTTCTTGAGGCTCTCTTTATTTGTCCGCTGCTTTCCTTGGGCTGACTCTGACTCTGATTCTGATTCTGTTGTGGTTTTTGACAGCGTTTCTCTGCTTCTCTACTTCCATTCATTCATAATTTGAAAAGTTCTCCTGCCGCCGGCTCAATATTGAAAAAAAGCTCAAAAGCCAAGCACAATGAGTCAGCCGACGCTTGCGATTACACGCAATGCTCTCACGCGGAAGTCGTGGGACAACGAAACTACACAATAACAACGATAAAGGCGTTGCAATGTCGCATTGATGTTCCGTTACATTACGATGGATAATTCGCTCCTTTGTTTCAGAATTATCTTGATTTAACACTTGAATACATGCATAATATATGTACATATGTACATACATATATAAATGTTCTGAGCACATGCTTAAGTGAATGTCCACACGTATGTACATATGTATGTATGTATACATACATACAGTGACGAACTAAATTATTGGCACAGCAGGCTTTTTATACTTTATAGCGATTTTTAAAGTGTTTTTTAACGCTTTTATAGTAAAACAAAAAATGTACTACATAGAATAGGGTATTTATTAACGTATACAAAAAAAATATTGTAAAAAACTTCAACGTACATTTTTTAAAAATTCAGTAACCAAGAAAAGGCCTCGATTTTGCTGAACAAAATTATTGGCACACCAAAAAAAAAAAACTTAAAAAACATAAAAATATTATGAAAAAATGGATAATAACTATAATTAACATTTGGTATGTAACCCTTTAGCTTTAATAAGAGGTTTGGCATCGAAAAAAATTATTTTTGAGTGACGTCTTCACTCATTTTTTGCCATTCTTCGATAAGAGCTTGTTTTAGGCCGGTCTATTTGTTATTGCTCGTTTTGAGATCCACCTATCCAATTCTTTCCAAAAGTGTTCGATTGGATTTCGTTCTGGATATTGTGGTGGGTGCAGTAGCACATAGGCGGTATTATACACCAGCTACATTTTGACGATATGGGCAGAATGCTTGTGGTCGTTGGCATGTTGAAATATGAACGTGCTTAGCAGTTGCAGCTTTTCGACACTTTTTTAAAGGTTATCTTTCAAAATATTTGGATACAAATGTTTGTCCATTATACCGTCTACAAATACCAACTCGCCCACACCTGCAGCAGGTATGCAACCCCAGACCATCACCCTACAACCGCCATGCTTAATTCTTGACGTAATATCGTTTTTGTGAAATTCAGTTTTCGGCTTCCTCCAAACAGTTTTACGCCCACCAGAGCGAAATATATTGAATTTTCACTCATTACAGAACAGAACTTGACTCTAATAACCAGATGGCTTGCTAAAATATTCTTTAGCGTAGTCCAAACGCTTCTTTTCATAAGCATCTTTGATGCACAGCTTTCGTCTAGCCACACGCGATTTGTATTTGGCCTTGTGCAGTACTCTGCGTGCAGTAATCGGGTGCATATCCCTTCCTATTCCTTTTGTAACTTCAGCAGCAATCTGTGTTGATGTTATTTTGAGATTCACTTGCACCTTTCGAACGATTTTCCTGCATCTATGGCCGTTCAACCACTTAAGGCTACCTGTAAGTTTATGAACTTTGCAGATTGCGGGCTTTCTTGGAGCGGTGCACGTAGCTTCGAGTAGTGAGTCGGCTTCCTTCCATTACCTCTATAATATCTGCATAAAATTTGCCTTGATCGTGCAAATGCAGGATAATTTTCCTCTGAGCTACTGATGTTTCTTTTAGCTTAGGTGCCATTATTAAGAAAAGTTAAAATATATACTCAATTGCTATCAAATTTTTTAAATATAAATTAAAATTTCCGAAGCTTTAGATAAAGGAACATAAAATATTGTGAAATTGCCAAAATATTTTGTCTAATCGGTTTAATTCTTAAAAAAAACCAAAAAAATACTAAGTGTGCCAATAATTTTGTTCAGCAAAATCGAGGTATTTTCTTGGTTATTGAATTTTTAAAAAATGTACGTTGAAGTTTTTTACAATATTTTTTTTTGTATACGTTAATAAATACCCTATTCTATGTAGTACATTTTTTGTTTTACTAAAAAAGCGTTAAAAAACACTTTAAAAATCTCTATAAAGTATAAAAAGCCTGCTGTGCCAATAATTTAGTTCGTCACTGTATGTAGGTTTATATGAATACTTCATTTTTGTGCAGTGTCAGTTGAGTTTGAGCATCGTTTTTGTTGTTATTGTTTTTTAAGCATATGTTAATAGTTTTTAATTTTTTTTTTAACTTGGTTGCAAGATAACATAATGAAAAACATAATGTGATTTAAAAAAAATTAAAAATATCCCATTTAGTAGTATTTTTTTAATGTCAAAGAACAAAAATATCATTTTTTCCCCATGTGAAAACACTTTCGTGTCAAACTGTATGTAAGTGTAAGCGCAATACATTTTCATTTTACATATCGATACATACACATGTATGAATATGCATTCCTTCTTAATTGACAACAAAATAAAACTGCTTAAATTTAATCGAGGTACACTCATCAGAAGTGTGAACAATAATTCTTACATCATACAAACATTCAGATACATGATATGTTTGTGAGTATGCATGAATTCATATGTGACTATGCAAATTGTAAAGCTGTTTGTTTTACTTCTACGAACTGTTTTACTTCTACGAACGGAGCTAAAAACAATCTCAAGGTCTACAGTCAGAGACATTTGCAATGTTGTGTGGGGTCAGGCAAATTCGAATGTCAATTTAAAATACATATGTATGTATGTACATCTACTACGTATGTGTAAGTGTGCATGTGCGCTCACATGCAAACTCACTTACATAATGTATGTATGTATGTGGGTGTGTGCAAAAACTGTTGCTGGCCGTGCCCAGGTCCATTTTGAGGGCCCCGTATACCGGCATTAAGAATGAAATGAATTGACGCAGCAGTATCTATAGCTGTAGCTGCAGTCGTTGCTTTTGACGGTGTGTGTGTGTGTGAGTGTGTCTGTGTGTTTTATAACTCCACACATTCGGTGGCGTCTGGTCCGTAGGTATCTGTATCTGTTTTGCCAAGCAGACGCAGTTCACTTCAGTTGCTGTCGGAGCGCACGATCGGCAGTAGGTTCAAGGCCAACGCCAGAAAGGTTCAAAATACTCATGGTGCGTATGTGTGTGTGTGCAGAGAACAGGCATTAAAAAAGGAATGAGTGTCTATATATGTACATATGTATGTATGTATGTATGCATGGATGTGTGTGTGCACCTACACCACGCCCACTTTCCGTAAACGCTTATATAAATGCATGCATGTGTATGTGTGTATATATTTTTGCATATGTATAATACGAACCTTATCGCTGGTCAACAACACCATTTAGTGCTGCTTATGTAATACGATCCTAAATGGGGGCGCAGATAAAGACACAGCTTGCAGTTCCAGTGTAAATACAAATACACATGCACATGTTGATATGCATGTGTGTGTCTGCATCTATATAAGTTAATGTATGTGAGTGTGTGCATGGCAAGACTACATTCTAGATTACATAAAGCAACAACATTCTACAATGAGATCAGACAGCGGCAGCGACAGCAACAGAAATGCAGTACGAACAAAAATTCTGACTCGCCCTCTCATACACAGTCGCATGTTCGTTCGAGCGTCGAGAGACGAGCGCAAAAAAAAATGTTCTCTTTTTTGCAAGCACGAAAGGCGCAGCCGCTGCTGTCGCCGCTGTTCTGCTGGCTGTGTGCGTCTGTGCGTGTGCGATTGTGTGTGTTCGGTTTGTTTTGTGCGGCAGCAGAGTTAATGCACTCCAAAGAGAAGTTCAAGGCTGAACAAATCAGTCGCTCACTCAGTTTGTTCATTTTCATGGCGTCAAGGTACACATACAAACGCACATCTCCACATATGAACACACATGTACACAGTATACATATGTATGTATGTGTATGTAGATATTCAGAGCAGAGCGAATATGCTCATGTGTGTGCATGCGTATTTATTTCCAGTAAGATCATTTTAGCTGCAGCGCAAACAAAAGCAAGAAGACCAAGAAAATGCGAAAGAATAACGCTTAAATTTAGTAGCATTATAGGCTTGTCCCTATTGTATGTACATATGTATGTATGTACATACATATGTTTGTATGTATGTATCTGTATATAAGTTGGGACTAAAATGCTCAGCTGGTCGCAGAGCTTAAGCCTCAAGTATGTATAACAGTTGCATATGTACATATGTATGTACATACATATGTATGCATGCATGCGCAGACAAATACCCTGCACCAATTTCTATGTTCCACAGCAGTAAAAAGTATCATTTAATCATAGTTCACATATTATAAAAATATATTATTAATTATAATAATCTTTAAGAGCAGTCAACAGCTTAAGCAAAAGGCAAATCAAATATTTATCGCTGCATAAAATCGTCGCTTTATATCATATTTAACCTGTGCTTTTTTATCGCGTGTATTGGCTATTGCGAAATATTGTGTGAGTAAGAAGAGTGAAGACATATAACAATAGGAGAATTTAGAAAGTCACATAACTGTTAATATTCATTTAATATAATTAAGAAGTACACACAGATTTCGAAAGCTTCATTTTTCGATGTGTGCGTTCTATATTCTACAAAAAACGCATTTACATTTGTGTTATTGGATATTCTGATTTTAAAAGACAAACTATACATGTACGTATGTATGGGTTCTATGTATGTACATACATATGTATGTATATGTGTATATATGAACACTTGACTCAAATTATCTAATAACATGAAATATACACGTTGAGATGTTAAATTAAAATTATTACAGGGCATCTAGAATCTCGCACTCTCGAATGAAAAATTCTTATGCACTACCATCGCGATTAATCAACAGTTCAAAGTTCATTACTTGCATACCATGCAGATATAAATACATATGGACATATGTACATGGATATGTAAATATTAATAATTCGATAGTTTATGTCAGCGCCGCTGACGCATTAAAGTTCACTCTTATTGCATGGAAAGTTCAAGTTTTGGTCTTTTCAGATTTGGATGGTTACACTCGTCGATGTTGTTGCTGTTTTTGTTGATATTGGCATTGCTCAAGCTGGGCAACTGCGCAAATTGTTTTTGCTGAACGAAGAGCGCACGATTGAGTGAGAGAAAGCGAGAGAAGCAGAAAAAGAGAAGAGAGTGAGTGAGAGTGAGAAAGAACAGTTCTGGTTTATTGAATGACCAATCAACCTACTGTTTGATGCGGGCTGTGACTGCAAATGCGGCTGCAGCTGGTCATTGGGGATTGAGGATTGGGGATTGTGGATCTCCCTTTGCCCGGCATCTGTTGTTGTTGGCGCTCTAAATTTAGCATTTCTCAAGAATTTGTGTTGAAAGAACGCTGGCTGCGCCGCTGGCATTTTCTTCTATAAAAGGGATAATACGTTGTTCTGCCTTGTGGTGCTAGCTCTGTTGGTAAATACATACACATACATACATGTACGTATGTATACATGTATGTATGTATAAACACTTAAATTGCATATCCACACATACGAACAAGTTTATACATGCAGAAATTAATGTAAATATGTAGGTAAGTGTGTGTATGTGCATATATGTATGTACATACATATGTATGTATATTTGCACATGTGCTTGAGTGTGTGGGTTCCTGTGCTGCTCTCTCTCTCTCTCCGTGTGCATTCATGTTCATTGCCTTGCTGCGCATTATATTCTTATTCTCCGTTTATTTCGTAATAGCCGCCATCGGGATGTCGCGGCCTGTGGTGTTGGGCAACGACTTAGTTCTATGTGTATGTGTGTATGCATGGGATGGCTGTAAGAGAGATCGGCAAATTGACTCTTTGTTGCGAAGACAATTGCTGTTCCGATCTTACACAAACACAAAGGCATACATATTTGTGTGAGTGTTTGTATATTATTGCGTATGTGCGAATTAATTTAATTTAGAAAATAACGTCAAGTGCAAATAATTTCTATTTGGCAACAAAACGGTAGCAGAAGAAGTAGCTGTACATAATGGCAATAGCAAAAGCGACAATAGTTACTGTAGAAGCAACTACAATTAGTCAAGTAGCAAAGACATCAGCTGCGGCAGTGGCAGAGGCAGCGGCAGCGGCAGCAACGATAGAAATTTGGAAAGTTTTAGTTGCCCAAATGCATAATTCATTTGGCTTGCTCGATGTTCAGTTGACACTTTGGCAATAGACGACACAATTGTAAATGTCTGCGCTAAGAATGAAGCCGCAGCAAGTCAAAAAGCTAATGCTAAAGCGCTCGGTTGGCTCACAGCCCACAACCCACAATCTAGAGCCCAGAGCCCATAGTTGAACTGAAAGCAACTCACGATCCACGAAGAGAAGAAGCATAAGAAATGTACATAAGATGTCAAAACAACAAATGAAGCGCATTGTGCAAAACTTTTACTCTGGCCTCGGTCTTGCTGTGGTTATTGACACCGCAGCGCATGCAATACATACACAAATATGTGGAAATACATATGTGTGTGTGCTGTGTCTGTGTCTGTACTTATGGCTACGAGTAGCTTCTACAAGAAGAAAAATTAATTAAACAATTGGCGTAACACTTTCTCTTCTTGAGCAATAAAATCAAAACTGAAGATCTTTATAGCGCTGCTTTAATGAGCATTGGGCGTGAGTGAACGTTCTAAACCGGTGTGTGTGTGTGTGTGTCTCTCTCTTGCAACCTCTCACATCAGGCGCGTAGCCAGAAAATTTTTTCGGGGGGGGTTTTCAGCAAATATTAAATACACATATTCGTATTTAATAATATAATGGATGACCTTTATTTCAAATTTTTTTTCTACAAAAGAATGTCTATTTTCCGACTTGTTTTCGCCATTTCGTTCAAAATATCCTCTGGAGTGACTTCAATTTTAGAGTGGATGTTGAGCTTCCGACTATTTCGGGGGGGGTTTGAACCCCCAAAACCCCCCCCTGTATACGCGCCTGTCTCACATTATTGTTTTCACCAGCTCAAATGTAGAACAGCCGTCGAAACTAAGCCATACATACGTAAATAGCTCTGCACACACATGCATACATACACATATGCATAGACCGTTTGTTTTGTGCTCGCGCGCATACACGCAAACAACTCAAACGAAAGCTCAAAGCAGCAACGCAGCATGTTTGAGTCGCAACCTGCATGAAAGCCAGGGCCAAAGCCACAGTCAAAGCCAATGCTAAAGCCGGGCACTAGGTAAAGCGAGAGCAATTCAAACGCCATTGACTGCAGCCAACCGGTTTCTGGTGCTCTGAATTTGAAATTCGGTTTGTGTTTTAAGCGGCGCGCGAAGACGAGCCGAGCAAAGGCGAAGTGCGGTGAGGTGAGGAGCGGTGAGGTGAGGTGAGTAATGACGCGTTTGAGCTTTGTTACGTTCTTTAGCTGATCTTGCCGCAGCAGAAGTTTCTTTAGTGAGAGAATGTGCGTGTATGTGTATGTATGTATGTTGTATGTGTGTGTATGTTTGTGTGTCTGATTTAGTGAGTTCGCCGTTGGGGCCGCTGCCACGGAAGGCAAATACACAAATCCGTTATTTGACCCAATTCTAAACTGGAATTGAAAGACGAAAAACTTCAAGCCCAAAAAAGTTGCAGCGACAGAACGTAAACGTTAAGAGAGTCGCGCAGCTCACACACACACACATAGCATACATGGATGCAGTTGTTGTTGGTGCTGTCATGCGCGTGTTCATGTGTGTTCGTGTGTCTTGCGTGAAAGTTTCGTAATTACATGATGATGTCTGTGTTTGTTAATCGTGCTGGGGCGGCCTACTTTGCCGGAGAAAGTAAGAACGAGCTTGCGCGCTGGTCGAGTGAGCGTGCTGTTGTAGCATTTCTTTCTTTACCATCATTCTTATAGTAATTGATTACATAAGACGAAGACGTTTGCGCTCTCTGGGTCGCTATGTTAACGTTGCGTTGCGTTGCGTTGCCTTGTCATCTGATTGAGTGACGGAACGACGGAGTGACCGAATGACAGCGCCGCCCATTGATCGCCGCTGCTCTTACGGTTCTCGTTCTCAACTCTGTGTGCCACTGCGAGCATAACGGTAATATGGACTTAAAATGTGTCTATGATAATGCTGTTTACCTAATTCTGAAAACTTGTTTGGCACTCACTGTCTCTCGTTGCGCTAATCGCTGTGTATGCTTTGTGTACCATTTTCACCGCTTAGTATTTGGCCTGATTTACTTAACACACACACATACATACACTAATACACACTAGTGCATAAAAAGTGTGTATATGGGTATATAGGTGATTTATTTTTGCCTCTTTTTTTTTGCATTACGTAATTACTCTTTAAGAACCAAAGCCAAATAGGAGTTAATTTTTAGCGATCTTTTAATGGGGAGCTGTTGGAGCGCCGGACGAAAATCTTTCAAAATTAAGCAGCAGAACGAAAGTTAAATCTATTTGTAAAGAAATCATTTTTTGTTCATTTTATTGATCATTGACATAGAATTCTATTTGCATTGTGTGATTTGTTTAAATGGGCGTAAAATTTAAACTGGAGTGGGTTAGAACGATAGTTTAGATAGAAAATATTTATCGAATGAAATATATGTGTACTAAATACATATGTATACTAAATATGGTAGAAATCCCGAGTTACTTAAAATTTTCATATATTTATTTCTTTACTATTAGTGAAAAACATTGTTTTGTAGAAATTATTAAATCCTTAAAATTAAATAATTGATTAAATAAATTAGTGATGTCAATATATGATATATCTTGTTTAGATTTTTGAATTGTTTGTATTTGGTTTACTATGATTAAAGCATTTTGTGGTCGTGATATCTGATTAGAAATTTTCCTTAATATTTGTTAAATTTTTGTTTGTTTTTTGTTATATAGAAAGCGTGTTTATATCAATATACATATGTATATGTGTATACATTTATATAATTGAAATTCTTATAAACATTGATTTTTAATGGGTATTTTAAACTTATGTCGAGTGCACAGAATGCAAATAAAACGCAATTCCATTCCTATAAATAACATTAAATAATTAGCTATGCTAACTCTGTGAGTATCTCCATTGAACCATATAGAGACAGCTTATAATTCATTTCTATGCTTAAATATTCAAATTTAAATGAATATGATTAAAATGGAATGCTAAATATTAAATAATATATAATAAATATATTTATATATATATTTTATAATATATTTCATAATATTTAGCATATTTTAAAATTTATTTAACACTTAACTTTAGTTAGTTGGCAAATTAACATCAGTTCATAAATATTTCTGATTTTGATTTCGCAGAGGTAGCAAAACAAGTTATGTGAAATTCTAATATAAATTGCATTCAACACTGTGTAGAGTACAGGGTATAAAAAGAAAGCAAACTTTTGAGGTTGTCTGTCACGTTGTTGTTGTTGTTGCCCTTGTTGTTGGTACAGCTATAGCTATTATTATTGCTCTTGCTGCTGAGCTTTGCGTCGCTGTCGCTGCGTGCATTGACTTTCCATTCGTCTGATAGTATGCGTGTGTGTGTGTGCGAGGGGGGCAGGAGAATTGACGCGAAAGTCCGACCGAAAGATTATTGTGCATGTGTGTATTTTTTGATTATTCTAATATTTGTTTTCGGTTAATTTCTTATCGAAATAAACAATTTGTCGACTGGGAGATACATACATACATATGTATGTATATACATATATACAAGTATTATAAAATAAAGCGCAATTATAAATTAAAGCAAAAATAAAATCCACATGAAATCAATTTCTGTGTGTATTAATATAAAGTATAATAATATTTGCTAATAAGTACACATACATACATACATATGTATGTATGTATATGTGTGTATGTACACAAATATGACGAATTTCTTGCATTTACCCATTAATAACACCAGGCAACAACAACAGCAACAACAATCACAGCGAAGCGCAAAAGTTGCACGATAAAAAGAAAGCAGAAAGCGATGTCGCCCGTCCCCCTTTTCATTCCGTTCATACATAAATACAGAGTGATGCATGTATGTGTGTGAGTATGTCTGCGCGTAGATGTTTCCACATATGACGAGCAAGTTCTGCACAACGCAAGAGAGCACCTATTATCATTACCCTGCTGCGTGCTCTCGCTCTCGCTCTCCTCTCTCTTTCTGTGTCTTCGCCTCTTCAGTTGCCATCATTTCTCCCCACTCACGCATGAGCTTTTTTCGGTTTTTCGGTTTTGCAATCGATCATTGAACTTTGGTTGTGAAAACTAGAGCAAGACCCAAATTTCTTCAAAGCTTCGAGTCTTCGATACGGCAGCGCATGTATGTAAGTGTGCACATACACATATTTATGTATATATGTATACATATGTATGTATAAGTAGCTTATTTAATTGTGTTATCAGCTTCGCTCTCTTTTGCTCTTATTCTCCGATAGCCGCTTTCTTTCTTGCGTTTGTCGTTTGTGTCAAACCTCTTGCAGTCCGATAAATAAAACAGATTTTGGTGGTCTCCGATAAGAACTAAACCAATATAGAAATTTATATGCTACAATAAGCAGAGTATTCATGTGTATGTATATGTTTACAAGTTAGTACGTAATATACAAACATACATACATACATACATAATTACGAAAGTGTGTCACAAAGAAATCACAACAGCAAAAGCAAACACTAAACATAACAGAATTATTAATTTAGATAATATGCTAGGCGCAAGTGTGCGTGAGTGTGTGTGCTTTCTTGTTTGCGTGTTAATATTAAAGAAAAGCTTTGAATCTGATGTACCGTATTTGGAGTTCGTTTTCAGTTTAGAACTTATGCAGTAAGTTCGTCAGCGATCGTTTTCGACTTTGCGTGAAAGTTATAAACAACAGTTTTTAGTTGGGGGCTTTCGGTACGGCGTGCCGTTGGCTTTGGCGAAATGACAACGACAGAGAGACAGATGAGAGCGCCTGACCGAGTGAGTGAGTGAGTGAGTGAGCGAGCGAGCAAGTGAGTGAGTAGAGCTGGCTGCGTGTGCGTCTGCGGCAAGTTCATTCACATTTGCACTCATTACGCGGCCAAAGCCGAAAAACCAAAACCAACACCAACGCTGACGGCGACGCCGCTGCTGACGATGACGCCGCTGCTGACGATGACGCCGACGCGGACGTCGCTGCTCTTGAAATTGAAACTGCTGCGAACAGCCGAAAGCTTCCCAACTGCCGCATCTCTCTCTGTCTCTCCCGCTCTGTCTCTTACTGAGTTCGGCATCGAACTAGACATTGATATGCATTGATTTATCTGTGTTAACGCTTGTTGTTGTTGTTGTTGTTGCATCGGCCTGTTGTCCAAATGATGCCTAATAGACGTAAGTATCATTAGCCATTAGCATTGTCGGGCTATTACCCGGCTGAGTGACTGCAGCTGATAAGGTAATTTTCCAGAAATCCTTCAACAGACTCTGCGTCTCGCCGTTATTCCTGCCAATTGCGCTTTGGCTCTGCAACGTGCCAGCTATATTGCGAAATGCTTGCTTAACCTATCCAGGCCCCCGTTGGTCGTCACCCAAATGTACCTGCCTGCCCACCCTCCCCCAAAACGCCCCAAAAATGCCCGTTCACCTGTTCAGTAGGCCAGTTCGACATCGCATCGAACATGCTGTCACGTTTGCCGCCCTGGCCGACTCACGTTTTTCCAACGGCGCAGCGCAGCCTCGCAACGTCGCGCACAGCAAACAGGTTGGAACATGTTGCATGTGCCGCTGATTGGCGGCCAACGTAACGCCGGGGCTGGAGTGACAGATGGGATAGGTTAAGAGGATATACACATGTGCATGTATTCGTACGTATGCATTCAGAGCGGGGGAGTGCGGGACGAAGATTTAGCTGAGGGCTGCCAGGTTGCTTTGGTAATGACTCAAGGCATGTTTTCTCACGTTGCATAGCCAGCTCCAACACACACCACACACACACACGGACACACAGAGAGTTCTCTAGAAAGAAAAAAAAAAAAAAAACGTTAGTGTTGAAGCGCTTTCGAGGTCAAATTGGGTGGGCGAGTGACTTGGCTCCACTGAGTGCCGATCATTGCTTAGAAAACTTTTCTAGCTTGTCGTGCAGCCAGCAGAACAAACTTCACACACACACATAGATTCGTATGCATATGTATGCGTGTTAGACATAAAACTTGAACCTAAAAGCAAATGCAGTTGGAAGTTTCTAACTTTCTAGCGGATAATGGGGTCAACCAAATTACATACACACATGCAGACACACACACACACACACACATACTTTCATGTGTGTGTTAGATCAGTTGGTAATCTAGAATAGTAATAAAATCAAGAGTAATTAGAAAATCTCCAAGTTAATGGACTTTCAGATTTTAATCTAAATCATATTCTAATGCGCGCTTCTTATGCAGAAAGCGAGTATATTAGTTGTGTGAAAGGTTGTAATATTTCAGATTTCCAATTTAATGTTCCAAAAATGTATTATACAGAACTTATAAAAAGAGAGAACGAGAGAAGGGAGAGAGGAAAGAGATTTAATATAATGATAGTTCTTTTTTTTATTATTTATTTATTATTACTATTTTTTTTGTAATAAGTTTTATATTTTATTAACAAGCTTACTGCTACCTATTAATAGTTTAAAAACCCTATTAAAACATTTCTTTTGATAATATCAACATTGATATTATTGATAAATGAAAAAAAAAAAAAATTAATTAGAGTATGCTCTGAAATGCAATACCTTTCAATACGTTAGTTCTTCCTTTAACTAAACATCTAGTCTAATTATTTAACACTTTCTAAATAGAGTATTAAGTAATCCTTGATAGCCTACTTCAACTTTCTCTTCCTTTGGTTATGATTCCAAGAGTTCATAATCTGTGTTTTTCCCTAACGAATTAGTAATTATATTTCATTTAATTACGTAAGAAAAACTTTGCCATACCCCTATCAATAATACCAATATATAGCCCAGTAATTCGCCCTATATACTACATCCATATTTACATCTACATATAATGTGCTCCATTTCTGTTTCGAATAACAAATTCTTGACTACATTTCATGCGCTATTATCGCACACACACACACACACACACACTCTCTCACTGTCGCCCTCTCTTTCGCTCTTGCACTCACATGTTTGTGCACATTTTATAAAGCGGAACTTTCGTAAAGCCCAGAACAACTGAAGGCATTGCATAATTCCCGTACTCGTCGAGCGACAAAGCTTTTACGTCTTTTCACAGAGTTGAATATTCAGAAGTATAAATATGGAAATAGCTGAACATTAACATTAATTATTACCTAACCAATTCGACCCGAACCTTCTGATACCCTGTAAAGCAATCAGCTGTACTTATTAAAAGAGGTAATTACATATGTACATACATACATACATTTATACACGTGCATGTATGTATGTTTGTGTTTGCATTCATACGCCAACAGCTCAAGAATTTTGTTTTATTTCTTTCATTTTGTTTTCTTCTTGTTTTCGCTTTTTTGATTTTGTAATTTTTTAAAGCTGAATGCATAATAAAATTCTCGTAATTTCAGTTGATTGCAGCGTGAGTCAAAAATTTTAAATAATTTGTTTCTCCAGTTTTTGCTGTTTGCCAATAATTTATACACTGTAAACAATTGTGCCTAGGTCTAGAATTTATAAATTGGCAACTACAAATTTATGAAATGGAAAATATTTATTAAGTAAATTTGTCAATCACATTCATTAAATAGAAAATATGTATGTATGTATAAATCAAATTAAATTTATTAATTTTATTTTTGATAGAATTTAATTTTAAATATATGCCAATTTTAATCTCATGATCTTATGATTATATTATGATGTTAATATTAAAATTCTTTTTAAACGTACGTTTTTCAATTTTTTAATTAATTGTTCACTCTACAAAGATAATTTAATGTTCTTATTGGATGTTACTCTAACTGGTTTTACTTACCAAGAGAATTCCTTAAATTGTTCTCAATGAAGTTGCATACCAATTAGAGTCCAACTAAATGTTTATGTACCTGTAAAATCGAGAACTGCACTCTCACTAAATCTTTCAGCTGCTCTCCCACTGCACAACGAATAGAAGTTAATCTGATTAGATCCAATTGGCTTATTTGCTTCAACCACAGTCGAATGTTTCTCTCTCTGTAGCAGGCGTAACCAATATACACCATTTCAGCACTTTTCGACACGCTGCTATCACAATAAGAATAAGAATAAGAATGAAAATGACAACAGCAACAGCAACAACAACAGCAACAGCAACAACAACAGCGAGAATAACAATTCTAAATCAAGCGCAAAAAGTAGGCAACACGCTCATTTCCATAGCGGACTCGAGTCGCGAACATGTGAGCCGTTGTCGCGGGAGCGTTGCACTGTCGGCTGCACATTTCGCGACACGTGATCAGCGCCAGTGCCCGTCTAGTATCAAGTATAAATAGCCCATTCGCTTTGCTATAACCTGACAACCCTCTTTGTTGTGGTGCTGGGCAGGTGGAGGGCAGAGGGGTGTGGTGGGGGCGGGGGCGAGCAACATTTGCTAGCTAACTGTTGGCTGAGCGGCCGTACAGCCGTTTACTGCCGATAGCTAATATTACGTTGTTGTTGCTTCTGCGCTGCTAGCTTTGACGTCGACGTCGACGTTGGCGTTGTTTCGTAACAATCTGACGTCTTTTTCACTCAAACACACACACACACACAGAGAGAGAGAGAGAGAGGGGCATAGCGAGGCAGTGTAGTCAGCAGTAGTGTAACAGCTTAGAAGCAACCCCACCCAACCTCTTTACAGCTATCCCTACGAACACCCCCGCGCCCCTCCCGCACCCATACCAAATACAACGTGAGCATAGCCCGCATGTCGTGTGCACCGCCTGCGCTTTAACCAATAAGCGCATATTTTGCTGATTAGACATGTGATTTGAGCAACAACATATGCTTATTGGATCATTTCGAGTTGGGATTCGTATTGACATTTCAGTTGGGAAACTCGCAGCCTCTCTCTCTTCGTCTCTCTCTCTCTCTTTGCATGCTGTTTAGATGCGCTCAAGTTGGCAAGGCAAACGGAAATGGCGCGATTGCACGGCCCACGTGAGAGACGGGACTCACGTGTACCTGTTGCTCGAGCTACGGTTAAATCAGCAGCAACAGCGGCAGAGGCAGCGGCAGAGGTAGCGACAGCAGCTGCAGCTGGAACTGGAACTGGAACTGCAATTGGAATTGATCTTGTAATCAAGCGAATTATTTAACCAGTCAGTCGGCCAGTTGGTCAGTCAGTCCGTCGACTTGAATTTATGCATCTTAAGGGTATCTGCCAGCCGAGTCTGAGTCTGAGTCTTTGATTTGATTTGATTTGTTTACCTTTGCAGCGCGCTTTGGGCACGCTTTCAAATGTATTTTTATCGCATTGAAATGTTTTAGCCAACTGTTTATTTACAGTTATTAGTGCTTGCAAGGCAACTACAAACTACATAAATATAGATGTGATTATGTAATCGCAAATGCCATTTACTAATCTTTATCTAATAAGAATGTTAAATATGTCAATTGCTTGCTATATATAAACGTGACTTAAGAAATGCGTTAAAACGAGTTAAATGTAAATTAAATTTAACTAATTTACATATACATATAGATATACAGACAAAATTGATATTCACCTTTAACTAATATACATACACATATATATCAAACATTCAGTTGCACATTCTAATTGGATCTGCAGTATTTCTGTTTCAATTTCCTTTTAAATAAATAAATAAATAAATAAATAACAAAAAGAAATTCTTTTGTTTTGTTTTGTTATTTTTTTTTTATTTATTTATTTATTATTAATATAATTATTTTTATATTGTTAATTTGTTCTTATATCGTTTATTAATATATTGTGAGCATTTAAATTTTAAAATTTCCCTTTGTGTTTATTTTAATATATATTTTTTTTTGTTTATATTTCCTTTATTTATTTTCAAATAAATTAAAATTTGTTTTATTTTATATATTTATATTTACATTAAACATGGATTGTTTAAATTAAATTATTTAAATTAAATTAATTTTATTTTTAAAATCTACAAAAATCTATGAAAATAGTTTTAAATGTTATATTTATTTTTTTATAATTTAATTCATTTCTTTTATTTTTCTTTCAAATATTAGTATGTGTTTGTAAGTATATATTTATAAGTATTTAGGCTTATCAATTGCCAACTTCGCTTTTTTTCTGTAACCCTTTCATTTGTTATTTCCCTATTTGTTTTAATGTCTGTCAAATCAGTAGAAATATTCACACACAAACACACACATACACACACACAAATTCATTATCTCGTTTAATACTAGAATTTCTTAGAATTTACAATTATGCATTGAGTGCCTCTATAGCGCGTCGCCTAATCTAACTGTCATTTATTCAGTTCGTCAAACAGTCAAACAGTCAATCAAACTTATAGAGCTTACATCATATCTGCCAAGTTTTTGCTATTGGTCAGCTTGCGCCCATGACCTTCAGCACTGCAATTTCCTATTAGATTTTGCTGCCTGTGTGTAGCAGGCATATACAAACACATACATATATATATGTACACATACTTTTTTATATTTTACTATATTTATTTATATTATTGTCTTAGTCACACTACTGCTTTCCCCCCTTTTTTCGCAACTTTGTTGCTGACTGTGCACAAAAGTCCTCTAGACGGGGTCTGATAAGACAACAGCGATTATCAAGCGACAAATGTAAATATAATTTATAATTATATAATTCGCAATGTTTGTATATTTCTATTTGCAATCAATATTTATCACTGATTATTGAGCATTCATTAATTCATTGATTTGCTGTCATTTAATTGTCCTTTAAACATAATAGCTTATTAGATAACATATTCCAATTGGAACGTATTATTTTGGCTAATTAGAAATTGCTTAATAGAGAAATTATGCAAATTAGATATAGATATGTATTATGTTTGCCCGCAAAAAAAAACAGTTCCCGAATATTGAAGTATTTTTGAATGGGCGACCAACAGATATCCTGTAATCTGATTAGAATTATTAAGAGTAATTGGAGGCATGTAGATGCATGTACATACATACATATATCTTTGTGTGAGTATTTAATAGTAGGTTTGAAAGTGTATTGCCCAAATATTAATACATTTCACAGGGTATCCTCTAGTTCAACAACATTGACTTGTTGTCTTTTCTTTAGGCGTTTTGTGTAAGGCGCTTGCGTCACCACAAAGCATTTGGCACACACGCACACAAACAGACATACGAATATAGAATAATATGCATGCATAGACATATCTGTATATACATACATACCTACATATGTACATATGTACATATGTAAGTACATACATACATACGTATTGCAACGCAATATTCCAATAAAACACCTTCCGTCTTTATCATTGTCATCGTCGCTCGCTCGCTCGCTCGCTCGCCCCCACCCCTGTCCTCGTTGCGTCCCGTTTGTGACACCCAGCGGACGGCACACGGCACAGTCACGTTCTAGTTTTCAAATGTGCAGCTCTAAACGATTTGAGATTGACGCTGATTACTCAACTATGGAGTGTACAGAAAATGTGATCGGTTGCAACTTGGAGCGCGCAACAGGCAGCGCGCGCATGTGTGTGTGTGTGTGTATGAGTGAGACTGTGTGCGAGTGTATGGGTCCAACCAGAATCGAAGCAGGTAAATTTCACTTTTACCAATGCTTTTGGACGGCCGAGTCGAGCTTCGAACATGTTCGGCCCTCGGTTCGATGTTCGGCAGCAGTCGCGTGTCGCTACTGCGTGCAGCGGCAACGTGACCGAGCGACGTATTGGACTGCGGCTGCCGAGTGAAATGCTTTTACAAATTCAATTGCGATTCAGCATTCGTTCGAAGCGGTTGTGGATGCGCTCGCGAGTCGCGTTATATTTTGAATGAAGTGCAATCGGTTTGTCTACTGATAAAAAGTCCCAGACAGCTAAGTCAGTGAAACCGCTAACAAGAACCGTTAGCAAAACAAAGAACTAAAATATTATTTAAAACAAACTAGAACAGTTTGATCGCTACTAGAGAAAACGTGAATAAACATACACATAATAAATAAAAACTTTTCTGAATTCGAGATTCGGAAATAAATTTGTCATATTTTCAAGTGCAATTGCATCAGAATTCTTTATTGCGGCTCTGATCGAAATGCGAAACTGTGTGAAAAGTGCAACATGAACAGCATTTGCGTTGCTTGGATAATTAACTGTGATTAGGCACATGAAACATTATGTCGATAGTGAGACCGCTGCAGCAAAAAGTGAACATTATTCAAGAGACTGCAACAGCGAAAAGTTTGTTTATACTCAAAGCCAACAATAGCGCAAGGAATAAAATATACGCGGATAAACTGTACAACGGCAGCATAGAACAAAATAATAACATTAAAAACAGCAACAACAACGTCATCATCAACAGTAATAGCAACATTTGTTATACGCAATACGCTACGCTATCAGCAACAAATATAACAGCACAATGTAAGTGCAACAAGAATGCAAATAAAAAACAAAAATCAAAAAACAAAAACACATTCAAAACATAACTAAATTTTGTTAGTTTACAACGCAAAACAAAACTCATGCAAAATAAAGAGAATTAGATAAAGAGAGAGGAGAAGATAGAGAGCGTGGAGGTGAGAGCGCAGCAGCAGCGCGCTTAGTCATGTTGTTTTTGTGAATTTCGACACAGGCAGCGACTGCAGCAGCGCAGCGTCGCCGTCGTCGTCGTCGTCGTCGTGGTCGTCGTCGTCTGTTGCTTTTATTTGTCGGCGTAGGAGTCGTAGGGGTTGCCGGCGGCTGCGACGTTGGCAGCGTCTGGCTGCTGACGTGAGTAGCCAGTTTATGGGAACGAGAATAAATGTGAGCACGCTTGTGTTAGTATTTTAGTGTCTGTGTTTGTGTGTGTTGTAGCGCATTGAACTGCAAATGCCAATTTGATGGTCACGGTGAGGGTGAGGTGACAACAACAACAACGGCAGTAGCGGCAGCGGCAGCACACAAACACATAGAAGACCGACCAATCTCGCCGTGTGATTTCTTGTTTACGTTGCCTTTGCCATTGTTATTTACATGTGTGTGTGTGTCTCGATGTGCATGCGAGCGTCTATATGTATGTATGTATGTAAGTGTGTATGTGTGTTTGTTTGTGCTTTCCTTGTGCTGTCGTCTAATTCGCTGATTCTTGCATCATTTGCCGTAATCATTGTGTAAATGGATGGCCGCACTAAAAATGAAAGCAAATGTGCATACGCGCGACATACATGCATACATATACAATATACACATACATACACATGTACATACGTTAGGTTCGAGTGGGTTCTTTGCGCTCGGAGCGTAATTGTGTGCGTAATTATTTTGTAAGGGCAAGCCAAGGCCAAGGACCAGACAAAGAAAGACCAAGCAGACATGCCCACAAATTTGTGTGTGTGTGTGTGTACGCGCATGTGAGTGTGTGTGATTGCTTGTACATATATTCTGATTGGCCAGACAAGATCGCATTAGACTGTGTGGCGTTTGGCTGCAATGTCTTTTGTTTTGACACATTCATTGCGAATGCGATTATAGCCAAGTTAGCGATAAGATATGGCCAATAAAAAGTAAAACTTTGCTACCATATATCAGTCAAAACTGAGTGTTAAAAATGACCGCGTTGAGGTTTAATAATGATTCAATAATATAGATTCAATTAATTACGTTTTAACCTGACTATTGGTATAATAGAATGTAATTCTGAATAATCTAAAAAAGAATTTTCAATATAGTAAATTTAGAATGAATTACGTTTTATAATTATGTACGTTTAGAATATAAGGTGAATAATATTTGAAAATTAAGGAAATAATGTAATATGTATTATAATTATAATTATAAATAATCAACTTAACTAAAAATTATAATTAATAAATTTATTTATTATTTGATTTTATTTTATTATTTACTTCTATTATTGAAGTTAGCTATTGTATTTTATATAGTATAATTTGTAATTCATTTCGCAATTCATTTGATTAGTTTATTCTATTTCTTGCAGTAGTATATCTTTATAACTAAATATAAATTAAAGCTAATTATTTTGTTATTGAGGCTTTTACTAATCGTAATTCTTTTCTCTTTGCAGTTGTGAAGCAGGAGCACGAGCAGCATCAGCAGGAGCAACAGAGGCTTTACAATCAGCAACAGCAACTGGAAGAGAGGATTAGCAGTCGAGTGTTGCAGGAGCAGGTGCAGGATTCAAAGCTCGTTCACGTACTGTTAGCCACGACACCGACGGCAATGCCCGAGGTGCTCGCCGGAACACCCACCCAAAGCCACAACAAAGCCTCATCCGTAGGCGCCTCCATGATGAGCAGCGTGCGTTTGGCCACCATTTCGCCGTCGCTATCGATGAACGGCAGCTCCAACGAGGCCACAAATCGTAAGTTAAAGCTTAAACTAAGTTGATATCTTCTGCATTATAACATTTCTCATTTCGTCTGCAGTGCATCCGCTGTCCATGTACGGCGGCTCCATCAGCCCGCAGTCGAACGACAGCGGCATGTCGGACAGCCACAGCCACAGCATGGGCAAGTTTGTGCCGGGCAACGGCTACGCGGACAGTCACGGCCACAGCCTGATGGGGGGCAAATCCAATGGACAGAGCAACGGCGTCGCCGGAGGAGGAGCAGGTTCGCAGTCAACGCTGACCGCCGCCCAGAAGGAGCTCTTCTCGCAGCGCAAACAGCGCGAGTTTACGCCCGATAACAAGAAGGACGAGAGCTACTGGGACCGCAGGCGGCGCAATAATGAGGCGGCCAAACGCAGCCGCGAGAAACGACGCTACAATGACATGGTACTGGAGCAGCGCGTCATCGAGCTGACCAAGGAGAACCATGTGCTCAAGGCGCAACTCGATGCGATTCGGGACAAATTCAACATCTCCGGCGAGAATCTGGTGAGCGTGGAGAAGATTCTGGCCTCGCTGCCCACCAGCGAGCAGGTGCTGAGCAATACAAAGCGCGCCAAGATGAGCAGCGGCAACTCGTGTTCCTCCTCCTCGTCGGGCTCGTCGCCCTCCGGCGCCGGCTGCGCCTCTCCGGCCTCGCACACACACAGCGGCTACAGCAGCAGCAGCAACAACGCCCCGCCGCTCTCCCCCATCATCTATGGTCCGAACAGCAATGTCAATGCGGGCAATGCACGCGGCAGCGAGTCCTTGACATCCGTTAGCAATAAGGGTGGACATCACGTGGGCCAGCACGGTCCGCCGCCACCGGCGCCACTCCATGCACAGGCTCATCCGCATCCACACCAGTACCACCAGCTGCAGCAGCAGCAGCAGCAGCAACAGCAGCTCCAGCAGTCACATCACCAGCAGGTGCAGGACGCCGCTCCCTCAACAATGGACACGCACAACCGCCCGCCGACCAACGCCATTGCCAATCTGCATGTGCTTCAGCAGGCGCTCCACCGCAACGTCAGGCCCGAGGATCTGGACAGCCTGCGTAAGGTGGTGGCCGTCGGGGCTCTCTACAATGCAGCCGCGGTGGGCACTGGCACGCCGGCAGGCACCACAATATATACGCCTGCCACAGTGAATGGATCCTCGCCAGCATCTGGCTATGTGGCCATCAGCAAGGATCAGCTGGAGGCTAGCTACCTGCACGGCCACAGTGTGGAGGGCGCCGTTAGCAGCAGTGCGGTCGACGCCGTGAGCAGCTCCTGCTCCTCGGTGGTCAGCTCGGCTGCGGCCAGTGTGCTGAATCTGTCGAGGCGCGAATGCTCACCCAGTTACGAGCACATGCTGTCCTCGACCACATCCTTGACGTCCCATCACTCATCCGCGTCCTCAGCCCTTTCATCGTCCGCGTCCTCGTCGGGTGCAGTCTCTGGAGACGATGAGCAGGAGCACGATGGCTCCGAAGGTACCATCCATCCGGATCCGCATGCGCTAGCCCATGGCGCCCACTTGGCGCCCATGCAGCGCAGCAGCCCAGCGCACAATGGCGGCGGCGGCACAAATGAGGCCAACAACTGTCTGCCCCTGAAGCTGCGCCACAAATCACATCTGGGCGACAAGGATGCGGCTGCGACGGCGTTGCTCTCGTTGCAGCACATCAAGCAGGAGCCTAGCTGCAATCGCTCCTCCCCGCCGGCGTGGAACGATGGCGGCGACAACTCCAGTGACGAACGCGACTCGGGCATCTCCATTGGCAGCGCCGAGTGGACGGCCCAGTTCCAGCGCAAGTTGCTCGCCCCGAAGGAGGCTGTCGTCTCAGTGGCCGTCGTCTCCAATGTGGAGCGCGATCAGATGCTGAAGAGCCAGCTGGAACGACTAGAATCCGAGGTGGCCAGCATTAAGAGCATGATGATACTCGGCGACTAGAAGCTGATATAGATGATAAATGGATTCGTACTGGAGGAGAGAGAGCGAAGAGACAGACAAATATTTGTAAAGGCAGAGACTTTGGTTTGAGATAATTGGATTGTACTTCGTGGCTGTAGAAGAAAATTAAGAAGAAGAAGAAGAATAAGAAGGACGTGCACACAAGAATATATATTTATATACATATATATATACTATATATACTAGATAAACACCCACACAGTTGCGAGTTGTATATATGTGTATATTTCGATGTACTCCTACATGACTACAACTCGATTTGTTTCTATATCATATTTTTCGATAATTCTGTGTAGAGTTTTGTATAATCGTATAATCCCAGAAATTTTTAAAGGCACTAAGCCAAGTGTATAGATCTCGCTTTGAGCGGAGCCCGAATCGTTGGGCAATCGTTAAAGCTAAAAACTAACTGAATTTTAAATATCTTTTGTTTGTCATGCGTACAAGAATATATATATATATCTAGATCTATACATATACCATACACACACATGAACATACTGAAGACTCAGTCATCTACAAATTATTTGGAACTTGTACCAATTTGTTATAAATGTATCTCTTAAAGAAAAGCCTATATCATATGCGTTAACCCATTGTTGTTCTCTAAGTTTCCTTACACACACACATGCATACATGTATGTATGTATTATTTAATCGAAAAACTATCTAAGTATTTACTATTGTACATAAACATAATTATTCAGCTTATATACATTATATATATATCAATTATCCATATTATTATAGATTTCTCTCTGCTGTGTCAGAGCATTGTAGAAATATTTTCTTAAATTATCATTGTAAATAGGAATAGAATTTTAAGCGATAAACGTTATATGAAACTATTGTATTTAGTTGATAGTTCGTTAAGTCTATTTATTACACAGATCACAAAGCAAATACTATATAAACAATTACTTAAAATACGAGATTAAAACATTAACTTTTTCCAACATATTTCGACTAGAGTTTTGGCACAGAAATAATTATTTAACAATAATTATTCGCAATTTCAATGTAGTCTCTGTTTCAATTATTATTATTCTTGTTAGTGCTATACTACACACACACACACACACATAGGTGATACACATACACGCACACCTGCTTGCTTGCATATATACATACATATATTTATTGATGTTTGTAGTAAGTATTTTCGGTATGTTTATCTAACGGGCAATTGTGAGATCCTTGCCAAGGATACCCTGAACGCTTGTATTTGTGTGAAAGCTTAAGAAGCGCTGCCCTGGGCAGCACTTATACAGTTACTATATATAAGGTATATATATATGTATATTGATATATATATATTTATATACATATATTGATATTTTATTGTTCCCAGGCGAAAGTCGCTTTAGTTTTATGGCACACACACACATACACACATGTATGTATAAATATATATATCTACACAGTTGTCGCTATACATATGCAACATTATTATGATTCGACACACTCTTCAAGCATAAACATAAACCATTTCAAAAAATATATATAAATATTTACGTTTATTGATCAATGAAAATAAAACTCTTTTTAATGATATATAACTCAAAGTCTTATGGTATAACAGATATACAAATATGATTTATTCTAGTACGAAATATTTTATAATCTATTCCAATTCCTTGCAATTGATGTTACTAATCTCGGATATACTCAATGTAAATGAGGGTTTGAAAAACCTGTAGCTTAGTTAGCTGTGATTTTGCTGAGGAATGAATTTATTTAATACTGATTTTTAGGGCAGTCTAATTTGTCCAAAATTTGATTCATTTCTAGGAAGCAGATTTACGTCCAAATGAAAATTCAGTTATGGGATTAAGATCTTGCATCGTTTGCTTCACTGAGCGTAGTCTAGGGATTCGTTCAAAGTCAACCCATTTCATCGGTGCTCCTCATCGCATTCCAGGCACTTTCAACATGAATTTCTATAGGTGCCATTGAGTTTTGTGTGAGAGGTTAGTTAAATATTAAAATTATGTTAGGTAAAACCGGCCTGTGCTCGCCTATGTTTGTCATCTTGGCAGCCTTGGTCGTGCAAGCAAAAATTCAAAACAGACAATGGATGATTCCACTGAATCCTGACAGTTTCAAGAGCTCCTCGGATAATCAGACTTTCTTGGTTGAGTTTTTTGTGCCCAATTGCAGAAGCTGTGCCTCCTTGAGATTAGAATTGAATTACTTTCTCACCATCTTAGAGGCCACATCGAATACGAATATCACAGTTGGAACCCTTGATTGCATCAAGCATGGCAAGTTTTGCCATGAGCTGAATGTTACTGAATATCCGACTGTGGGCATATTCCAGAAGCGGGGAGAGCAACACAGATTCATCAACGGATCTCCCAATCTGCAAACGTTGCAGCAGTCCTTGGGGCTCTACAATAACGGCGGAGCTCACGTGGGTCGTCACGTCGACGATGATTTACTGTGTGATCCAGGCAATGTTTACCATTTGATTTCTGGAACCTTTACGCAGACAGTAGCATCTGGTGTGTTTTTCATCAAATTTTATTCACCCAAATGCTTCCATTGCAATCAATTGGCACCCACGTGGATAGAGCTAGCTAAAAAGATGAAGGAAAACCACATATGTGTGGCTGAGGTCGATTGTCTAGCCTCAGCGGCAGTTTGCAAAAGTTTCAATGTCACGCAAGTGCCGCAAATTGCTTGGTTCCGGAATGGCAAGAAGGTGAGGGTATATACTGGACCGCGAGATCTTAACTACTTGGAAGAATTTGCCGAAGATATGATTGCGGGCAGGTATAAAGACAAAAAAAATCTCTCAACAATCCCCATTAAAAATGCGAACGACTTGTGTCTTATGTTAGCCATTATGATCTATACATTTCTAACGTAATGCTCCAGATTCTTGTCTAAGAGATAGGCAATGAAAATGATCTTCACTAAAGTCTTGCAAACTAGATAAGTTGGTAGTATCCTTGGGTATATGTATAAATCGAGCCAAGAAACAGATTCTTACATCGATGGGCTTTAATTGGAGTTGACGATTGTGTAATTCATTACGATTAAGTGAAAGTGAGGTAAATAAAATTATAATCGAAAAATAATTTAAACTAACTTATTATTTCTTTAACATTTCAATGTTTTGTAACCATCCAAAATCTAATGAATGAATACACTTGACTTTATATTCAACCCTTAAATCTAGTGCGTCTATTGCTGAGTGTGTAAGGCTCAGCATTGGTCTATTAGCTATTCTTATCCTATCGCTGAGGTCGTAAGGCTCAGCGCTCGTCTCTTACATAATCTGACTCTGGGGTTGCAAGGGTTGGTGATCATCTGTCTATTTATAGAGTCCCTACATGTGGCTCTTATCTTTTCCTATCGCACTACTTGCTAGTTGTTGAGTGCGTTGGAAGCATGCATACGATCTTCGTATATTCATATGTTCATGCCTGAACACTAAAAAAGAGTATTATATTTGTCTTGTTTAACTTAAAAGATTCGTAAGACTCTAAGCATTTAATTTTCTGAAATTAAAAAATAAAAGAGCAATCTCCTTAAGTTATCTCCCGAAAATCTGATACCAGAAATGAAACACCATTTATTAGTTAAGATTTGTATTTGGTTCGCAACGAAAAAAGTAGAATAATATCGTTGATTCGTAATTAAAGTTTGTTGCTTGATTTGGTTACAGTTATGTATATATACATATATACACATATATGTCTGTTATATATATGTGAAATACAATCCAAAATAAGTATAGTTAGTAAAGGTTTTTTTTTTTTAGTATTTTTTTGTTTTCATTTTAAATATTGTTTATATACGTATAGTATTTACATGTATATGTGTGTATATATGTTAATTTTAAACATCACATGAAAAGTTTATAGTTTTTTTTTTTTCTATTACTGTAAATATTTGCAGATTTGTTTTTCGCTGTCGTTTTTTTTTCTTTGGTTTTTTTTTTTTTTTTTTTTTGACACATTTACCAAAAATTTATAATTATATGTATATTTTTTAAATTTTCTTTGGTTTAGATTTTTGTTAGAATAGGAAAAACCCCATCCAGACCCCAAAAGGTAAAAACGTTGATGAAGACCTGTTTATAAAATTCATAGATGTAAGTGCATATGCCCGATGTACATATATGTATGTACATTTGTATGTATGTATTGTGTGTGTATGTATGTATGTATGTATGTAAGAGAAGAAAACTTTACATACGTTTAAGAATGCTTTTGAATCTTAGAATTAGAGTTATAGTTAGAGGGAAGGTGACGAGGTTGTAAATACTTTTATTGTAAATATTTATGTATATACTATATATATATGTAAATATGTCTTTGTTTGGTTTTTGGTTTTTGCATAAAATTGTTCGTTTTCAAAAACAGCAGGCGAGATATTCGTATAGAGGTCGTAAGGTGTAGTAAAGAATATGTGTGTATGTCAGAAGTTCGATTCGTATTAACTGTAAATTGTACTTTGTACTAACTAGAAGAGCCATCTAAAAAGATGTAAAACTCTGGAAATTTTTGGGTTTCAATGTGTGTGAGTGTGTGTGTGTGAAAAAATGCATAAAAATTAGTCATTCTATCTACATTTGGTTTTTGCTTTCCTTGCATTGGCATTGCCCAAGAGAGGTCGAAAATTGTCGTGATTCATTTGGTGGTTGTTGGAAAACATTGATTTGGCCTTACTCAGTGGTAGAATAAATACATATAGTTTTACATACATATACATAGTTTCGGTTGGGTTACGGTTACTGATCCATCTCTGTATAAAGGTACATAAATAAGATTCTTATCGCGAATATGAGCTATATACTTTTGGCCTGGCTTAATTTCTATTCCTCTATTCCTCTCTGTTCATCGATCCATTCATGCTGCAGGAGGAGCAGCTGTTCTTACAGATGTGGTCGCCGATGTGGTTAGCACAGGCTCGGTGCCAGCTCGCGGCCCGCTTTTCGCCTGTGGGGCCGTGGGGCTCTGCTCCAAGCTCCAGGAGTGCACCATATTGTAATACTTGAGATAGTCGTAGTCGAAGAGCTCAAAGTCGATGCGATATATATTGAGCAATTGGTCCAATGTTGAGCGATCGAGTTCACCAAAGTAGCGTTCGACCAGCTCCTCCGACTTGACGCCGCTGCGTGCCTGATTACCAATTTTGCGCAACTTACGCCGTGGCAGCTTGCCCAATAGCAACGACTCCAATCCCGCCTGCCTTATGATAAACTCGGAGTCCCGCTGAAATGTCTCTGTCTTTCCGATGATCGTAAAGTTCACGCTGCACGGCGTACAGAAGCTGTACACGGGAGCCCAGTGCTCGTCGAAGCGATTGCCCGCCGCATGCTCCTGGATGAGAAAGCGCACGAACTCCTCGAAGGTGGGTCCACAACGGGGAAAGTTAACGTTCAAGCTGCGACGGCGATAGCGATGCACGATCTTGGTGCCGAGTGCCTTGTAGAAGCTGTTTCGATTGCCCTCAAGCTTGTTGCGATACGCGCTAAGGATGCGCTCGAAGGGATCGCGTACGAACAGGAAGGACAACGCGCTGGGCAGCAGCTCTACCAGCTCGGATAGCTCAGGGCGGGGAAACCGTTGACGGGCCAGTTCCAGGGGCTGAACCTCCGTTCGCTGTAGATACTTTAGATCGTAGCCAGCTAAAGTAAAGAAGTGAAAAATGGAGGTTAGAATCGATTTAGAGTCTCTCATAATAAGAGATCTTGTATTTTGTATCTTATATCTCATATCTGTCTTTTCTTTCTTTTTTCTTCTCTACCGTCTCTCACTCACCTAGTATGTTGAAGTAGTACATCCACGTGCTGCTGGCCGCCTTGAAGACATTGCACCACACCAGATTATTGTGGCCGGGCGAGATGAAGAACTCCCATGGATTCGGTGGGTACTTTTCTTGAAGCTTGTATCGGTCGCAAACAGTTGCCAAGTGATCACGTCGCAACTTCAGTTCATGCTCTGTGCGGCTATGCAGCTCCTCGGAGTACTCGTAGACGGGATTCAAGGTGCTTGCCGAGACGGCGTTTTGCGCCTCCTCGGCCAGTGCAGCGCTGCGATTCGCCTGCTGGCTAGCCCTGAGACGGGCGAGCGCACGTTGTCGATGGAGCTGTTGGCGCTTGAGCTTCAGCTGCTGCTTTGACGGCTCGGCGTAGGCCTCGGCTGCCTCCAGCTCGGCGGTTGTAGCGCGCTCCCGATGTTCGAACGCATTGAGCGATTCGCGGAACAGAAACGCAAAGTAACAGATGCCCACCAACACAAAGGTGCCTATCTTCAGGTACGTGTGCAGGCGTCGTCCCGACCACAGGCGGATGTGCATTTTGCGTGGAGTCCAGATCCCTCTTCTGCTAGCCACCACACGGCAGCCACTACATGTTACAGATCACGGATGGGGCTGAACTCTGGAAATTGCGGGTGAGTTAAAAATAATATTATTATTTCTTATCTTTTATATAATTATTATTAGGTATTTATAGCGATATAGTTATATTTATTATTTATTTTATTATTCGACTGGTCTGGTTTATTTTATCTTTATGGACTATTTCGAATTCATCATTCACTATTTTGTTTCCAAATATATATTCATAGGCTGTCCATAAAATGGGTCCATATAAAAGGAGCTTGCCAGTAAAGTTGAATAATCTTTGTGATTCTTGAGAAACATGTACATAGAATTTTCTAAAATTATTTAGTAAACTCTAATTTAATGATAATAGATTTGATTTAATTATTTTTGTTGAATCCCCTTCTTTAAAGTCTGTCTTTCCATATCAACAAGTTCTATCATTATTGATTTTCTTAAAGTATATAATAATAATAATATTGTAAGAATGGCAGTATTGCATATGTAAATGTAACAAAATAGAATTGTAAAATAAGGATTTAAAAGTCGAATATATAATACTTCAAAAATTTGCTTAAACGTTTCCAACTTGTTTTTAAATATCTATTAAAGTTCTTTTTCTGCCGCAGTTAAATGTATTGAAATTCTAGCAGCTCAGTCTACTTCCATAGCATCATAAGCAGAACTATTCCTAAGATATTTACTAATATAGTTATTTGGGCATTTTTGTTGTACATAAATAACTCTGTGAACTCAGAGTTGTTAATGTGCCATAAAAGTCGACCGGCCTGTAGCAGTTGGGGGCGGCATACCACCCAAACCATTAACCCACTAACCCACCATCCCCAGCCATGCATACGTCATAGAGCAAACATTCGCCAATACACACATACACACATATGTACACACTTATATATAGACATAGTATATATGAAAAGTAGGACGTCATCCATGAGTGTCAACATTTGCTTTTGTTTTGGTTATTATTCGACTTGTCCTTTAAAACAAACACTACACTAGGCAGCACAGTTTATAATGCATATACCGAAATATATTTATATCCTATATAAAATATACATATATTTGTTGCTTTAGCAGATTTGTTAAGCTATTGGACAGAACTTCAATTAAGCTGCAAACTCTTAACGCGTTTACTCATGTTATTTTCACAGCACTTAAGAAATATTTTTATGTGAATTTCAACTGTTTCGCGGATATTTCAGATGCATAAATTGAAATATGTATTTGATGGCCTATATATATGTATATATACCTTTGTTTTACTCGCGTCAGGGGAGCACGTTTACAGTGAAGCTTCGCGAGCGTACACCACTTGCTGCTTAATGCGCCCACCTATGCGAGGCTTGTCAATTTATTGCGTTCTCCTATGTCAGCTACGCCGGATAGCTTTGCCGTGCTGCTCCTAACGGCAACTCACACTCAACTGTTTCGTCCTCTCCTGTCCGCTGGCCTTTGCTGCCCTTTGCTGGCTGCCTATGCCACTTCAGAGCACGGCCTATGGCATTGCCGTTGCCGTTGCCGTTGCCATTGCCTGCGCAGGCGCCGTGAGAGCAGCTGTGGAAGCAACTCGTGATGCCTGCCGACAACAGGAACTCAACTCAACTCAGCTCGAGTTAGGTTTTCCATCATTTTAATTCATTTAATATCTACAAAATATAAATACTATTTTAAAACGAAACTTAGTATTCTTAACAATTGGAGATCTCACTATATATACAATAGAAGCGTTGACTCTCTGAAAGAATTTTATCTGAAGTCCGGTTATTCCAATCTCTCTATAGCTTCGAGAAATTTCGGTTAAAGTATCAAAAGAAACAATTTTTGGCGTACTTTAAATAAATAATGAATTTCCAATTGTACAAACATTCATATTTGTTCATGCTCATACCAAGTTTTTATTACCAAAACGAAACTAAAATGCGTTGTAAAATATCTTAAAATTGAGAGGAATTCTTAAACCTTTGCTTTTCGGGCATATTCTATATTATTTGTGGCCCAAGTTGTCATCTGTTGAATGTGCATACTTTTTCCACACCTATGTCTCTCTCTCTCTCTCTTTCTTTTTTCTGTCTCTCTCCCTCTCTCTCAGTTCCTATTTCGTTAAGTCCATGTTAACGAAATATTCTTTCTAAAAGGCCTATTTCAGTTTTTAATAGCAATTTCAAAACAAGATATTGATATAGTATAGTCCAATCGTTGCCGGGTAAATTCTCTCCATTTATGTATATTTTATATAAGACTTTGTTTATGAAATAAATGATACACCAAGGTTTTTTTTTTTTTAATTTTTGTGTATATTAAATCTTTGTATTTTCTTTTTTTTTCTATAAATAATTTTTTACTTTAAAGTTAAAGTACAAACAAATTATTAATAATAAACTTCTAATACTACGTTTTAAGACACTTTCGTTTTTATTTTTGTTGTTCTTCATCTTGTGTTGAATGCATTTGCTTTTTATTATATTTATTTATTTTTTTTTTTGCTTTCATTTTATGTGGGTGTGTGTGTGTGTGTGTATTATGTCTTTGTTGCATGAATTTGTGTTTATTGGTATTGGCAATATAAGAATTAATTATGTTTATACAATTTTGCCATTAGCATTTGTTTATTGCAATAAATTTGAGTTTTGTTTTTATATTTGTGAAATTTGTGTGGGGAAACATGTGAAAACTTTACTAAATATGCTTAAAATTGTTGACATCCATGGTTTTTTTTTTTTTTTTTGTATTTTTCTTTTTCTTTTTTTTTTTTTTTTCTTTTGTAATGAGGTTTTGTATGCATAAACGAATTTGCTTTATATATGATTTTCAGAGATATAATATATACATATATCGGTACTATATATGCATGTTATTCTAGGGGTCGTGGTTTTACATAAGTTTTTCAATCTTTCATTAAATTAAACATGTACAAAGTATCAAAAGACTTATTTAATTAGCAATCATACAATACACATAAGATAATAATATTGAACAATATATATGTATGCGTTTAAAGAAATATTTATTTATTATTTGTATTTATTTAATGTGTTTGTTTAGCGCTTTGCTTCTGCTATGCATCTTTGTTTTCCCCTATTTGTTTAAATAACATTTAGCAAAAATAGAGCCTGCTTTATATACAATACAACTTTTGCATTCGTTTCTTTTTTCTTATATTTTTTTTTCTCTTTTGTTCTTGTTTTGTGTATGCAAAATATATAACATTATATACGTTTTTTTTTTTTTAAATCTTCTTTTTGTATATAAGTATATACATATTTTTATTCGCTTTGCAAAACTACAAACACTTTTTATATATTTCTCTCTGGTATACACGTATTTTTTTTTTCGTGTTTTTCCTTGACTAACTTATTGCAGAGGTTTATATGTGCATATGTATTGGTAGAGGATTTTTTGTTTAATATTATGTATATGACTTACAACAAAGCTTTTAAAACTAAAAAACAAATTTTTCGAAACAACGCAAACGTATGCATATAAAACTATAGAGACTATATCTGTATTTCGTGTGCATATAATTAGATATATAATAAAATGAAATTATAAAAGTATGGTCTGTTTTGTTTGTTTCTTTTCTATGTTAAGCTTGGATCATAAAGATTAGTTTATTTTTGCGTTTTACCTTTTCTAAAAAATGTGTTTAACGGTGTTGCATCTATTTGAATTAGGTCTAAAGTATATACAATTGCTTAGATGAGAAAATGAAAATACGCATGCGTCATAGAGCAAGGTGTCGGGGTTAACTACTATTTTTGTGTTTTTTTTTTTTTTGTTTTGTTTGTTTTATTATTTTGTATAAATTTTGCATGTATGTATTTAATTTTCAACTAATTTGTTCAATAAATGTTTTTGATCTTTACACAAATTGTCTGTTTCACTTGACTAGTAAATCTATTAACCAAGGGATAAATGGATTTGGATTTATGGAAAGTAGCGCTAAATAAGCAGAGAGAAGTTTCGAATAAAAATTAAGTGAAACATGGGTATATATATATATATATATGTGAGTGTGATGCTGCTCGTTTTGAGATGCAACATTATTGCAACCTTTGAATACAACTAACTATACAAAAAAATTAAAGGAAAAAACCTTTACAAAACCTTTGTACAAACGAAAGAATTGGCATTTGTCTGTTTTGTTTGTTTGTATGTGAGTTTAAGCTATTTACATAACTGCAGAAATAAGCATTTTGAACAGTCGGATATGAAAGCGACGCCGTTATGCCATTTGCGAGGAGCTACTGCTCGCGGACCGATCATCGCCTGTGATGCTTGTCTCAGTTGCAAACTCCTGAAATCGCAGCGGCACAATGTTGAGCACTTCGTTAACGTCACGCCATTGCTGCTGTTGTTGCTGCTGCTGATGGTGTCTGCCACTATTTATATTTGCACTTCCGTTTGCATCGCAGTCCATGAGTTCCTGATCATCCTTCTCGCTCAGAATGTTGTTCAGACACATGTTGAATTCGTCGTAGTCAACAAAGTTGCCACAGTCTAGAGCTGTGGCATTGCTGAGATCTGGCATAAGCAGGCTAACAGCATCCACATTTACTTCAGCGTCCGCTTCGCCGCTGTTTTGGTACGTCATCAGATGCAAATCATCGGCCTCGTCTCCCTCCTCCTCCAGGTAATCAAGGGCGCTTTTATCTGTTGTTCCGATGAGTGTCAGCGCTGAAGAAATATTCACGATATCCTCTTTTACATCTCCAATATCGATATTAACGCTGCTATTTTGGTCGACGTCTCCTTCGACGTTTTGCGCCTGGGCCAATGGGAAACTGGTGCTGATATCAAACCGATCCGCAGTATCCAGTTCGATCAGCTTAATCAATTCGTCCTCTTCAGCATCGCTCGTATGGTTAATTCCCTTAGCCAAGGCGCAAAACTCTGGTCACTTGTAATCACGCGAAGTCCTTCTTCTTCGTCCCTCGGTCAACGTAGCTTCACCAATAACTAAAAGTTTTCATTTTATAACACTTTTGTAACTATCCGACGATAATGCTGTCAACTTACCTGCACTGCGCGTCTTTCGCCGCGCTTCAGCCACACTCTCGGAACTGGCGTTTGCATTTGAGTTGTTGACACCACTGACTACTCCGGCAGCACCGGCTGCTGATTTACTTGGAGTACTTTTATGCTCAGCAGCTGCAGCAGCAGCCGCGGCCGCATTGCTGCGACTATATATTATCTTGTTAGCAGCAGCGCTCGCCCTTACGCTCCTCCTCGTTCCAATCTTTTCGTCTGTTGGCGAATTGGCGTTCACATTGTTGTTGTTATTAGAAATGCTGTTGTTGCTGGTGCTACTGGTGGCAGCGGCAGCTGTTGCACCACGTGTTGCGTGCACTACACCTGTGCTACTATTGCTGTTGCTTGATGTTCCTGCTATTGCTGCATTGCTGACCGTTTGTAAGGTCGCACTATTATTATTGTTGTTTGCTGCAGTGGGCTGTGATTTGCCAGTCTTCTGCGCCTGCGTGGGTGTTGCATTCAAGCTGGGAGCTTCTGAAAAAAGATCAGGAATAACTAATCAAAATAGTAACCAAGCATATTCACATTTTCAATATACTTACTTTGTTGTTGCTGCTGCTGCTGTTGTTGTTGGGCGTTTCGTCGCGTCACGTGCTTTTCCTCAACCTGAGCCTTCGAATTGCGCACCTTGCCCGCTACCTCAATAAGGGGCTCGTCCGAGTCAGAAGACTCAATCTCGATCTTTTTGGAGTGCATGTAATTCAGCCCCGTTGACTCTGTGGCCTCCGCGGTATTATTATTGTTGTTGTTGTTGCCACTGCTGCTGCCACTGCTGATACGCGTGCGTTTGTTGCTGTTGCTAGTCTCAATAAGGTTGACATCATTAGCTCCGTCATTGCTGCTGCCGCACTCCGACTCCTGCCGACGACGCTTCATGCTGTTGTTATTATTATTATTGTTATGCACTGGAGCAGTCGTTCCCAATCGGGGACTCGGGATCGACGCGGCCCTCGTGGCACTTTTGTTAGACACTGTTGCTGTCGTTGCTGTCGTCGTCGCTGTAGTTGTAACAACTACAGTTGTCTGTTGCGCTTCTGGGCTGCTCTTTTGAGCATCCAATGGACTCTCTAGACGACTGGTGGCGCGTGTTCTAATTCGTGGCGTTTCAGCGTCCAACTGAGCGGGAATCTCAATGGATATGGGCTGCAGGGATTCAGTCTGAGGCTTTTCTTTCTCATCGACTACCTCATTCTCTTTAGCCGGGGTGGATGAGAGACTTTGTTCGGGCTCGGGTTCCTGTTTAACAGAGGGAGCACTCGATGGCGTCGTTTGTGGATTATCCAGTTCTGCAGCCTCCTTTTTAGTGGGCAGCACCGTAGGCAGCTCCTCCAGTTTGATGTTTTCCATTTTTATCTTAACATCCGGATTTGGCTCAGCTACAGCCGCTACTATCACGTCTGAAGCTGGTGTAGGCAACGGCTTTTTCGTATCCTCCGATTCTAAATTGTCCGTCAGCTTCTTGATGAGATCATCGTGTTCGAATATATCATGCTCCCCATTCAGTTTAGTGCTGGTTGTTGTCAAATGAAAGTCACCTCCAATGCCTGACGCAGTGTTCTCCTTGCGCACAGTAGCTACAAATTCCTCCGCGAATTCGCCCTCCATTTTGGCAAGCGCCTTCTCAATTTCATCATCGGCGTTCTGAAGCTGCTGCAGTTTACTGTTGCCCGTGCTCGATGTCTGCACTGCTGTTGCAACTGATGAAGATTGCGTTATTGTTGTCGATGTGCAGGCTGAACTGGTTGCTTGCTTCGTGATCATTTGCTGTTGCATTTGTATAGGACTGCTGGATGATTGCTGGTGGGGACTCTTCTCAGAGAGCGCATCCATAGACTCAATGCCGCTGTCTTCGCCGCCTCCATTGTTGCCATGGCCGGGAGTACCGCTGCCGTTGCTCGCCGGTGAGTTGCGCAGCGTGTTCGCGAGAACAGATGCCGGTGTTGGCGTCGGAGCTGGAGTCGGTGTCGGTGTTGGTGTTGGGGACGACGTGACGCCTGGCGAATTGACTACCGTTTGCAGAGTTACATGATTTAGTTTGGGATGTGCCGGCGTCATGATGGGTACATTCGTATTACTGATTGCACTCTCACTGACATTGTTATTGAGCATCGAGTTGGAGTTCATCGATATTGCAACTGGGAGTTTTCTTTCCCCAAGCATTGATAATGTTGCTGTTGCTGTTGGCGTGGATGGTGAGGGTGTGGTGACTGTTATTGTTGCTGTATCGGCGCTGCTTGGCGCTAATTTGGTGATTTCGACACGCTTGAGCGTTGTCGCACTTGGCAGCATGGTTACGGCCGCCGCCAGTTGTTGTTGCTGATGCTGCTGTTGCTGCTTTTGTAGCTGCTGCTGTTGTTGTTGCTTCTGTAACTGCTGCTGCTGCTGTTGCTGCTTCTGTAAATGCACCTGTTGCACAGCGGTCATATATGGCGGCGGCGGCTTATGGTTTTTTGTCATTGGCTTTCCACCCACAATCGGCGTGATGGTAGCTGCAGTCTTAATGGGGTTCTTTAGTGTTATGTTGCTCAGCATTCGACTGTTGTTGGTGCTGCTGTTGCTACTGTTAATGTTATTATTGTTGCTATTGTTGTTATTATTATTATTGTTGTTATTGGTGGTTGAGGTGCTTGTAATAGCACTTAGAGTGATGCTGCTTGGCAGCGAGGTTGCAATCTTGCTCAGTTGCTGCTGTTGTTGCTGCAGTGTTGTCGCCGTACCCGCGTTTGTAGAGCCCACGATTGCCAGCTGTCCATCCCCGGCCTGCGACTTATGCGCCTCCACAATGGCACTGATCGTAAGCCCGTTCTTGCCGGCTACTATAGTTGTGGTCTTAGCACCTGTTGTCAATTGTTGCGCTGGATGAACTGACTGTGCTTGCGGTGCCTTTTGCAATATAATACCTGAGTTGGGTAATCCATTGACATGCGGCACAGGCGTCAATTTAGATTGCTTGCTCTCCGGCGCACCCTCGATTGTTTGCTGCTGCTGTTGTTGTTGTTGTGCTTCCTGCTCGCTGAAGGAGCGCTTTATTTGACGAGCTTTTGGTCCTTCCTCTGCCGATGCTGGTGCCTTCTTGCGCTCCTTGCGTGTATTCTTTACAACCACAGAGTTTTTGCCCCGTAGACGAATCTGCAGCGGCGGCACACGTGGCTCACTTAGTCCTGCAGCAGCAGTTTGCTGTTGGCCGATTTGTTGTTGATTCTGGAAATTACTGTATACAGTATGGTTTTGATGTTGCTGTTGTTGTTGCTGCTGATTTTGCTGTTGTTGTTGCTGCTGCTGTTGCTGTAGTTGCTGTTGTTGTTGTAGCTGCTGTTGTTGTTGTAGCTGCTGTTGCTGCTGTTGTTGCTGTAGCTGCTGCTGTTGTTGTAGCTGCGGTTGTTGCTGATGATGTTGTTGTTGCTGCTGCTGCTGTTGTTGTTGTTGCTGCTGCTGCTGCGACGTAGGTAGAGCGAGTAATTGTGTTTGCATCGGAAGTTGCTGGTGCTGCTGCAAATGATTACTGTCCATTATGGCATTAAGTTGCACTTGCTGATGCTCATATGATGTTTGTTGTAAATCCACTTTCTCTACTTTTAATCGCAGCTTGATTTTTTCGTCCTCAATCGATGAATTAGACACCGTCACTGCTGCTGCTGCTGCCTTGGCCCTAGCATTGCCCTTAGCACGTTCCCGCTTCGCCTTTGGAGTAGCCGCTGCTGTTGGGTCTTTGGCCTTCCGTTCCTTAACGCCCTGCTGCAATTTCTCCCGCAGAAGATTCGGTTTAGCTTTCTTACTATTGCCAGTGGTGGTTCCCATAGTGCCAATCAACGGAGAGCTGTTACCCGATCGAGGAGAGTCGCCGGTTGACTGCATTTGCACCTGTTGCATTTGCATGGGCTGGCCCGAGTTAGACATTTGCAGTTTCTGGCTAAGCTGTTGCTGTTGCTGGAGTTGTTGCTGATTCTGATTGTTGTGGTTTAGCTTAAGCTGCGGCATTTTCCTCGGTCGATTCGATGCTGATTTGTTCGAGGCCATCGAATCACGAGATCTCTCCTGATCACTGCTGCCCGCCAGCGGAAGCTGTTGACCACCAGACATTGCAGAGTTTGAGTCTTCCTCAGAAAATAGGTTGTTCGGTAGCATCATATCGTTTGCAGGATTAAAGCCCGCATAGCCGCTCAGGCTACTTGACATGCTGCGAAATTGCAGTTGTGTTGTTTCCTGCTCGGCCTCCGTATCACTATCGTCACTAGCCATGGGCTCCATGTCACCGGTGTGAGGATTTATAATGAATTGCTTTTGCTGCATATTTCCTTGGCGTTGTTGCTGCTGCTGCTGCTGTTGTTGTTGTTGTTGTTGCTGCAACTGTGCCAGTTTCTTTTGGGCAGCAGCTTGTGCCCCTGTATTGTCCACTTGTTGCTGCTGCTGCTGTTGCTGTTGCATTTGAAGTTGATGTTGCTGCTGCTGCTGTTGTTGTTGCTGTTGGGTGCGTTGCGCCACTTGTTGCTGCTGAAGTTGGCGCTGCAACTGTTGTCGCTGCTGCTGTTGATGTTGCAACTGATTGAATTGCTGTTGTCTCTGTTGATGTTGGTGTTGCTGTTGCTGCAATAATTGCTGCTGGTTGAATGACTGCATGTCCAGCATTTGAGTTTGTTGTTGCTGCTGTTGCTGGGGCTGTGGCTGTGATTGATCTATACATCCAGACGCATCCTGCAGCGTGCTCAACGCATCTCCAACGTCCATACCGACCGCAGACAAATTATCCTCGATTAAGTCCAAGTCTAGGTCCTTAGCATCCTGAAGCAACGATTCGAGTTCGTTCTTATCCTCAAGGCTCAGCGTTGAGTCTAGATCACAGTTTAGAGTTGGCAGTAAAGCGTCCAAGTCGTTGGTTGTTAAGGCATCCAGGTCAGACAACGATATTAATGGATCATTTAGGCCATGACCAACGTTTGAAACATTCGTCACATTCTGCGCTTGCTGTGGCACTAATTGCTGTATTTGCGTTGGCATCGATAACTGCTGCTGCTGCTGTTGTTGTTGTTGCTGCCGTTGTCCAGTTCCCGCCAGTGCTACCGTACCCGGTGGAACCATGTCGCCGGTATTAGGTGCCGCCGTAGTCTGTGCTGGACCGTTGCCTAAATTGATTTGCTGTTGCTGCAGATTGTATTGCATCTGATAGCGCGTGAACTCCTGGAAACTGCTCTTAGTAACCGAATCCATCGGTTTGTTAAGCGCGGGCCAGCGCGAATTTGCCGCCGCCTGATTGTAGTCAGGCGGTGGTGGCAGCTGAGCATTGCCCGCGCCAGCTACAGGTACAAGGTTAGCATGTTGCATATTTGAGATTGGCGTCATCTCTTTTTGCTTCTGCTGAAGCTGCGTCAGCTGCTGCGAATGTGGGCTTTTGGGTGTCGTCGAAGGCGAAAGCAGCGATGGAGGTGGACCCTGATGATTGCCCATCAGCGGACTGTGCATCGAGTGATGACTGGAGGCAGGTGAATGGGCAATGGGCGAGGCGCCACCATGTGACATAAACTGCTGCGCCTGGGGCGAAGACAATGGCATGCTCATAAGTCGCTGATGTTGCTGCGGATGTGGTGGCGGTAGACCGGCTCGGATTTGCTGCTGCCTCAATTGCTGCTGTTGCGACTGTTGCAGGTTTATATTAGTGAAGCAATCTGTGTAAATAAAATATAATTTAGAATATGTTGTCCTGGTTGAGGCTAATTTCATGCTTACCAGTTGTCTGTTGCTGCCCAAGAAACTGCTGCTGCTGTTGCTGCTGCTGCTGGGGTGGTATGAATCGCGGATGTATGCCTTGCATTTGGTGATGGCGCTGTTGTTGATGTACCTGTTGCTGCTGATGGCGCAGTGCAACAGCATGCTGAAATCTATGTGGTGCGGGCACTTGGTTATATAGATTAGCATTACTACTGGGACTGAGCAGCATCTGTTGTTGTTGTTGTTGCTGTTGTTGGTGATTCGGCATATTTCGCATTAATACGGGCCCGCCACCTGTTGGAGAGGATGGCACTACCGGACTAGGCACATTACCACTGTCAAGCGGCGCACCTGCTGTTCCCATGACAAAATCACTGGGCGTGGCCGAAGAGCAACGCATTGGTGAGCTGGAGTTCATCATTTGAGCACTTGGACTCATGCTCACAATGGGCGACTGTGGTGTTGTTGGCGCCGTCAGCTGGGGCGATTTCATTTGACTCGATATCGCATTACCGTCATTTTGCAGTAAATTTACCAATAGCGGAGATGATATTGCAATGTTATTACTGCCTGTCGATGTTGTTGAAGGCGCTGGTGCTGCAGAGGATGACGACGACATTGTCATATTATAGGTCTGCGCGGATTTCGTACTTGGTGCAGCAACTGCTGGATTGTTACTATTTGAGGCAGTCAAACTTGAGCTCGTACATGTACTAGGACCAAGACCGGGATATGGCGGAGGCGGATTTATGAACTGAGATTTATTGGGTGTTCCCGCCACAATTGTCGTCGCAATAACCTCGCCATTTTGCGCTGATTGATTATTTAACAGATTGAGTGTAGCAATTGGAGGCGGAGGCGGTGGACCAAGAGTGTTCATGCCACCTGTGGTTGCAGCTGTATCCCTGCCCTGCAGGACACGTGCCTGTCGCATACTTTCGAATGGGAAATCTCTTGGCACATTAAGTGTACCTGCAGGAGAAGGCAGCAGTGGCACCTTGCCTTCCATTGGACATACCGTGTTGGGGGACTTAAAAACAGGCGGAGTCGTAGATGCATTACTGTACGGCGAAGGTGGAGTCTGCGGCGGCGGCAGCGATTGCTGCATTAATTTCTGCTGTGGTACTACATTTCGCCGTTGCTGCTGTAATTGCTGTTGGCTTGAGATTGCATCGTTCTGCGGCAGTTGCGCGAGTCGCTGATGTTGCTGTTGTTGTTGCTGCACATAGGCCGCTTTGCTTGTACTCGGACCATCGAAACTTGGTGCCACCAAATGCGTTGTAGCCAAGTTGGCAGCGCCAACAACGTGAGCGGCTTTGTTGGAAGACGTGCCAGCCGCCTCAAGTGCACCGCCTGCGACATCGTTTGAATTATCTTTAAATATGAATTTAGATCACGCATTAAAATTGACTCTAGTGTAAATAATTGAATAGTCTGCCTAATACATACCTTTTGTTATTTTAATATCTTGTCCTCCAACTTTTAAAGCTATCACAGAATCGCCTTCAGGCTGCACGGAAAGAATCCCGAGCGCACGCAAGGTGGGATTGCCCTCGACGGCCAGTTGACGCAGTCGTAGGGCTGCCTCCCAAGGGAGCGACACCGATATCCGCACAGACGGTTCAAGCTGCTGTAAATTTGAGAATTTGTTTAAAAAATGCATTGCAAATTCTATACATTTAAGGAAGCAGGAGGCAAAGAAATTTCTAGCGGTGTGTCAATTCACGATATATTCACATTTATCGTTTTATCGGAAACTGAGTTGGTGTTTGCAGCCCTGATAAACAGAAGTCAGGAAAAAAAACTCTGCATGCATGTATGTACACAGTAAACAAAATTATATATGCTATATATGGTAATTTATAATTAATTCAAGCGAAAATAATTTATCAAATTAGTTCTCATTAATTATTCAGTCAGACAGGGGAAAGCATACTATAAAAAACACAATTAAATATTTTGACGTTTCTGTTTTGTGCTGGTTGTTCGTACTGTGTGCGAGCGAGATGGTTATATGGACTTGTTGGAAATTCCAACAACAATTTATTTTAACAACAGAATTATTTTATGAATTTTATGTCGTATCAAGTCAATAACGACTGCATCTAAAAGAAATGGTCTAGTCTTAAAGTTTATTCGCAGTACTTCGTATACAAGTACAAACAAAAATTACAAATTTCCTGTGCACACAGGTTGCTCACGTTCTCATTTTCGTTTCATGTTATCGATACCCCGTCGCCATTTTTCTTCGGACTCTTTAAAAGGGTTGTGTGTGAGAGGGGAAAGAAAAAGGTAACCAAAATACTACTCTGGCCACCTTCGTTCCTTACACTGCCCACCTTAAAAAAAAAATCCCAAAATCCAAATAAAAAAATAAAATTACACACACATACAATCACACACCTAAAGATACGCTAAACGCATGACACGTCCAAAAACCGTGTTTTTAGTAAATGAAAACGGCGTGGGTGACGCAAGTGTTTAATAGGCGACCACGACCACAACCACGACCCCACCACCTCTAAATTCTTTAGTCGCAGCAAATGCAATACTCGCGAATCAGCTGTTTTTGCAAAGTGTGCGGCAACAGAATACTAGAAGCAGTAAAGCGTTCATAATTATAGATGAAAGTGAGTCGGGAAGACACAGCAACTGCATTGCATTCACACGTCTATGTATGCAGCCGTACTCACCTGTTTAAGTGGCATATCATCACACGGCAATCGTACCCGTCGTAGATTTAATTGGCAAAGTGTTGCACAAATTTTGCATTTAGCACATGCACACACAATTTTTGCTATAACTATTTCTATAAACACGAATGCGTATCAAAATCATCATCGTGGGTATTGGATAAATTCGTATTTGTATTCCAAATTATAAGACGCGCATCAAATCGTCCTTTGTTTTTAGACAATTGCATCTTTGCTTTGCGAACATTTTCCACTATTGCGAGCTTTTAGTCGTTGTTGTTAATAATATCATAAATTATGACACGAAAACACAGGTCCAAACACTTTTTTTTTTACCGCCTTGCACACACTATTGTTTTTTTTTGTTTTTTGCTCACGTTATGCAGTTAAACTGTAACTGAAACGTCGTTGTTGTTATTTTTGTCTTTGTCAGCACTTCTGCCTGCATATATACATATGTAGGCACATACATAAAAGGAGCATAGCATTACTTGTTGTTACTTTATTTTATTTAACTTTAACCTCTGCATCTTGTTTCCTTTTCGCGTTTTTTTTTTCGATTTAAAGACAACGTGGAGTGCGGGTGAAGGCGGGCAGTAGTTGGGCGCTCCTCTGCTGGCTGAATCGGATTTATGGTTGAGAGTTTTTCCAACGTTTTTCAATGCAGATAATTGCTTGAAATTGGACGCATCACTATTTGCAAATTGTATAATGCACTTTTCACAGCTTGGAGTGAATTATTGTGGTGTCACAGTTGTTCATTTCATGCATTGAAAATAAATAATATTGCTTTTCACTGGCGCTGAATATTTTTCTTGTCACAATTTGCGTTTGGACAAAGTTTTGAGGCGTTGATTTAACCGACGTACGAGCGGGTAAAAAGTTTATAATTATACAAGCAGTTAACAGAATATTTTTACTTGATTTTAAGCCTATTGGTATTTCTTTAGAGTAGTGTTTTTGTTGTTTATTTTGTAAAAAAATCTTCGTAATTATTGCAATTCCACGAACAATAACAACCGCCATTTGCATTCGCCTTTAGTGGTAGCCATTTTTATTTTCCAGTCAGTGTTAGCCTTATATTTCTATTCAACATGTACTAAAAATGCCAGCAAATTTATGTTCAAATTTCGAAATCAAATAAATGAACATTGTTTCTTTTTCTTATACAATGATGGTTTTCCAATATTAATTTATTAAAATGTAGGAATTTAGAACTCAAAAATGTACGCATAGATGAATTTAGTAAACACAAATAACAATCAACTTTTAAATATTTCATAGGTAAAGATATATACAATTTCCTTTTATTATTATTATGTTTGTATATATATAAAAATCATATGTATGAATGCTTTAATAAAAAATAAATAAAAATATCGGTTTCCGAATAAACAATTAATTTAGCAGATACAGCATATTCCATTAACGATTTCAATATGTATGTATTTAAGTACAGTGGGAGCACTCTACAGTATTTTCGTACTGTGGCAACTCTTTGGAATATTTATATAGTGTGGCATCATTAATAGCGAACATTCTCTGCAAAAGTGAGTCAAATAATTTTAATCGCATTTATAATTGCACTACATTGAAGGTTTATCTAAATAAGTTAAAGAATTCAGATTGAATTCCCTAGGCTTCTTAGTCATGCCTTTAAATGTCATTTGAGTTATTCGCAAGTTCATTTTTCACATCAATTTGTTACATAACAACTGACCAATGAAAATTTTACTTACAGTTACCGTAATATTAACATGGCCAACACTCCAGCAACCGCCAGCGCCGGACCCGTCCTGCGTGGTCTGCACAATGCGACCATCAAGCGCAATCTGGCCGTAGCGCTTGGACTAACTGCAGTTATTACAGTTGCTTTCAAAATTCTGGTCAACGACCCAAAGAAAGCTGCGTATGCTGAGTTCTACCAGTTAGTGTTAAAATCAATAACATCAATGGGCGTTGGAATAAAAGTTTGATTTTTATTTACAGGAAATATGACGCCAACAAGTCCTTCGAGCGCATGAAGGCCGCCGGTCGTTTCCAGTCGTGCTAAACGATCTCTAGGTCTAGCAGATATAGTATAAGACATGGAAATGTTGCTATAAAGTATGTTACTCTAATGTATTGAAACCCAAATAGATTTCAATTCATATGTGCATCGCAGTGTTTTATTTTCGGGATTAAAAATGGTTTATTGATCTCTGGAAACTTATCGAAATAGTGCACAAAAAGAAAACAAACACAATAACTATTAGACTGTACAACATTTTAAAATCTAATTGCAAAGTCTTTATAATCCAGTCGATTTAAATTGCTTTGATTTCGCAGCTCGCATCGTTCGATTTGGCAGCCTGGCGGGCCCTCGGTGGACAGCCAAGTAATCCTAGATTCGAAATCGAAACATTAGTAAATCACCACGACCAAGAGAAACACATTGCGCGACTACATACATTTTGTCAACCTCCACCTTGGCGCCCTGCATTTTTCCCACAATCGTCCCTTGTTTACTGTTTTTGACCCAACCTGTGATACCTGCTTTGGTGCAACGATCGCGCGTTTCTTTTGTGAAATTCAAGCCTGTCGATTATACAAACATTGTCAGCTATAATTACTTTGTCTTTCGGTTACTGTGTGGGCATTAAACAAAGCCAAGGACATCCAAATGCCGAGCTACGTTATAGAATTATTTTTAGCCCATGGCAATAGCAATAGCGACTGGGCTGCGTTTGGAAAGGCGAACGCATCTGCAACTTTTAGTAGATATGAAATTCGCACTCCACCTTGTACATGTCCGTACACTTCGAACTCCAGTGTGACCAGCTGTCGTATATCCGGAATTCCCATTTTGATGCTGCTGCAGCTGCTGCTCGGTTCGCCTCTTTGCGGTTATATAAAAATATGGATTTTATAAAACGTTTCGGTTTACACGATCAGCGTATTGATTTTAATACATTTTAGGTTTATTTGTTTTTTTTTTGCCAACTTTGATTTTAATTGTATTAAATATGTATCCAAAGTGCAGTAGCGTATTTGATTTGATTTTCAGCAAACCATCGACTATTTGAAACTGAAATGCCAAGTGTTTGCATTTTATGCCTTGCTGCAAATATCAATTGCTTTCTATTTTGCGCTTTCGATTTGCATTTTCGTATTTATTTTCGCTGCGCAGTTTACCCCGCTCGTCTATTTTTTTTTTATCTTTTATTTTCGGCGAAATTAGCCAGATCAATTTGTCTCTATTGCTCGATACGCTACAATGTATGCTTGCATACTAAACGTAGATATATAACACATTAATGAAAAACATAATATCTTGTCCAATGTTTTTTATAGAATATGCTATTTACCTTATTAAATATGCAAAACAATAAATACATTTTGTCCCAAAAATGTATAGGTAGTTCTAATTTAAATTATAGTTAAAAATAATTAAAATACTTTTTTAAAGTTTATTTCAAATCAGATAAACATGAAATTCATTTAATTTAAATTAATTGAGTGCAAAAATAAAATATTTTGCTATTATATTAAATATTATTTTTGTTTAATAGTATACTGCTAAATTAAATTAGTTTTAAATCCAAAAATAAATATTTTTGATAATAATTAAATTTTTACAATTCAATAAAACTTTTGGTCAACTATCGATTTTTTTAAAATGTTTCAAATTATGCTTTTGTAACTGTTATAGCTTCTCAAATAAAAATACCCTACGATATTTGCACCTTTTGCTTAAATTAGCAATATTGTAAGGTTTTAGATAGAACTAAATTTCTTTGAAATTTAGATAAGCAAATATTTACTATATACTATAGAGCTATAGCATACAGATGATGCCTCTCAGTTAGGAAGAGTCGAGCTAAAATATTTATACTACCCAAGTATTTGTTGTTTATTTGCAATGAATCAGTTTTATAGAAAGCGAAACTTAAATTGAAATGCAAAATGTACAGAAGAAAAATCTTGAAAAAGAAAAGCGAATGCCTAAGAAGAATGTAACGAAGATTTATATATAGATATTTTAAAATTTATATATTTACATATATTAATTATTTTGTACAATTTTAAATAGAAGTTAGATTTAGATAAACTAACAATCCAGGCTTTAAGTATGCTTGCACCTCAACAACAAGCATCAACTAGCATTAAGTTTATGCATCTAAAATTAGTTTAACACCTATGCATGTATGTAAAATCTAATCCTCATCTAGATGATCTGGGCTGCGGGGGCGTGTGGCTTCTCGATCAGACTGTGCTGTGCCTCCATGTCCTTTTCCAAGTGTTTGCCAAGGGTCGCATGATCCGCTTTCAGATAATAGAGTGGCGCATCGAGGTGCGAATATTGCTCAGAGGCAACCTTCTTGCGTCGTTCGCGTAGAAAGTGTAAGCGCACATAATTGATGGGCAGGTGGACGGCCTCGGCACCTGAGCCCTCAGCGTCGATGAATACACCACGCACCAGAATCGAGTTGGAGCACTTGAGTGCGGCCAGGAGTAGAAAGGGAACAATATGCGTTATCCAGAAACTCAATATACGATTGTCTGCAAAGAAAGCAGAATTTTATTCACCTGTAAAGAGAATAGCTTATATTAAATATTCACCTGGATACAGGTAAACATCTAGCAAATTCCAAATGCCACGCCAGGCATTTACAGCACCGAAAAATGTCATTAAATAGTAAATATCGCATATGATTATTTTCAATAATCCGCTGATTCGACGGCAAACGTAGCGCATTAAAGGTTGTATTATGAAGGTAACAAAGACCGTCAGGTAACCAATTAGCTGCAGGCGAGAGAGAGAGAGATAGTCAGTTGAGAGACTTTTTTAGGAAGCTTAAAACTTACCAGCGATCCCCAGGCGGATTTTGCCTTATCCCGCGGGAACAGAGTCAAATCAAAGATGCCCCAAACGCCACGCCAAGCGATGACCACGAGGCTGCCAATGACAAACACCGAGAATAATGTGTCCAGCACGTAGAGACCAGGCTGAGCGAAGCCCTAAATGAATTGGAAATGAAACAAGCATAACAATTAGTAATAAAAAAAACTAAATAAATAAATGCAAGTTGTTTGCTGTGGGTCTGTGCCCAGTCGAGGCGCATTCGCTATATAAATCTATCAAATCAATTTTTTAAAAAATGTTTCTATTAATCTTCAGTTGATCCTTTCCCTTGTAAATAACATAATTTTCATATACTGTACAGAGTGCTATAAAAGCAACACTTGCCCTGAGTCAAACTGCATAAGGAGTAAGTAGAGCAGTCGTTTTTTTTCCATGCATGTGCATATAAAAGAAAAAGTAGTACGATTGGAATAGGGTATCTCCCAATCGGGCATTCCCAACCAGACCACTCATACTATTTGATTATGTTCAAATTCACAAATTCATATGAACGAATAACTATAAAAATTGCTGATTGTATTCGTCTGGTAAATATTTGAAATAAGTAATGCTGATCGTCTGTCTGACTAAACATTGTAAATTGTTGTTATACTACTTGAAACCCTGATTTGATTTGTAATGTTTTCTTTATTATCATATTATTTATTTACTATAAAATATTAAGATTAATTTTTTTGATTATGGCTGCTAATAAAGGCAATTCAATTATTATAATACGAACCCTGTTAAAATACTTTTATTTGAGAATCTGATCTCATGATTCTCAGTTCCTACTGATAAGGATTTGCACTGTTCACATAAGGAATCTGAATCTTTAAACCATATTGTAATGCTCGAAATTCCATATACAAATAATAATAATTAATTTCTCTGTAGATAAAATTCAATTTATATAAGTCCTATGACTTACCGGTATTTTGAACATGGTATCCACCTCAAAGTAGTCACTCTTGTGGTCCATGGTGACGGTGTAGGGCGCCGCTCCCAGGTTGCGCAGCGTCCGGGTGCCCACCAGGAAGAGCAGAGCCACGAGAGTGACCACGGAAATGATGGCCAGGGAATCGATGCTGGTTAACCAGTCGCAGACCATCCAAGCACCGCGCCACATATTCACACAGACCACACCGAAGACAGCGGTGTAGAGGCGCGAGATGGCATAATAGGTGAGCCGCCGCTTGTCCGGGTGTATGTGATCCTTGAAGAAGTTCTGTGTGATGGTGAAAATGAAGTGTCCCAGTCCGCCGATGGCGAAGGAGGCCAGCGCCGAGAAGGGCAGACTGTTGGGAAAGAGCAGCACGCCCATCAGTTCCCAGGTGCCGCGCCAATAGGCGATCACACACGGCGCTACGACTAGGCAGGATAACAGCACATCCAACACCTCCAGCAGCAGCTCGTGCAGGTTGCGTCGCGGCGTCTCGGCCGAATACTTTTGGCTGTGCACCGTGTGGCTGCAGGTGTGATGCATGTTCAAATGCGGATGGCCGAGCTGTTGTTGTTGTGGATGCTGTGGATGCTGCTGCGGATGCTGCTGCGGATGCAGCTGCGTGTGTGTACGCTGCTCTGAAGTCTTGCTGCTGCCAATGATAATTGGCGTCGATGTGGTCGTTATGCATTTGTCCGTGGACAACATGTTGTTGTGTTCCTGTTCCGTCATTTGTCGGCCTGTCTCCCAGCCCCAGTCCGAGTCCGATTCCGATTCTGATTCCGAGTCTGATTCCAAGTCAAAATTCTCTTGGCTTTGCTTATTTACGTGATCTCTGTGATCGTGTCGTATTTGAGTTACTCCTCCTGTTCAGCTGCACTGGCGCTCACCCTGAACGGCTCTCAACTGTTCATCGGCGCTTTAATACTGTTTTTGCAGTGGTTTCGGCTTTGGCGATTTGCAAATGCTGACATTGTGTGTTGATTTGCCTGCCAGCTCTGCCTAGCAGTTCAGTGGGCTCTTCTTCTTTCTCCTTATCGCTACGCCGTTGCACCGTTGCACTGATAATAATCCAGCACTGATAATTATTATACTAGTTAACTAACAGCCAGTCAGACTGTTTTGTCCAATCGCCGTTTCCCCAGCAGTTGTCGTATCTCGATTGTGTAATCCGCATCAACCATCACCGCAAACGCTCTGCTCGTCTTTCTCTCTGTCTGTCTGCTGTCGATGTTTGTCGGCCTGCAAATGCAAATTTTGATTTCAATTTACATACTTTATGGCAATAATTGAGTTAACACCGTGATTAGTTTGAATTTTATTTAGATGTTTACTAAAATGGGCATGCCGCCACATGCAGACTTTTATCAAGGGATTCATTAGATCTTATCTTTAACACAGCAATCTATCTATCTATCTATCTATCTCTTTAGCTATTTAGTTTACTTTACAATTTGTGTAATTCTCTTATCAGCTGCTTTCCAGATGAAATTCTACTGAGATAATTATCGTTTAAAAATGAGTTAAATTAACATTTTTTCAAGACCTCGCCCCTTTGCTTATATCTCATAATATTAAATATATATGCATAGGTATTATCTTGGCAAGCTGCATTTAATGCCTGAAACACATTAAAAGAGGGTATGCAGTTGAGAAGGTTATTGCTAATATGAATAAATCAGGTGAGGTGATCTATATTCGATCTATATTTATTATATTGTTAAATAATATTATTTCTGAACATTTTACAATACAATTAAAAATCTATGCCTAATTTGGAAATAGATCTCTAAAATATGTCTCAGGAATATTTATGCTAAAGAGTATTCCAAATACCTAATCAGATTTTCACGCATGCTCAGTGGAAGAAAGCAGCTGATTAATACAAATTTGGGTTCTGCATGTCTAATTAGATTGTTTATGACTCTGGGTGACTTAGGTTTCCGCTTGGATCTTGGGCATAGGCAAAATGTTCTCGAATAAAGGTGTTTTGGTTATTGTTATTATTATTATTATTATTTTTGTTTGTTTGGGGGTCAACAAAACGGCGATGTGAATGCCCCGAATAGTACAGTATGAATCGCTTCAGTCAAGTACTTAATGGATTCAATTTAAGACGAGCTTAATACTAAATTGACAGAGACTGACAATTGAACTGGCTAGCGTTAGAGTCTTTTCAGGGAGGCCTTGCTGGCATAGGTTGATTAACATTTAGGGCTCGAGGTGCCAAATTTAGTAACCATGTTCCAATAGATGATGCTCACACAAGTAACTGAACTCAAGAGGCGAACTGAGCTCTCCATAAAGATATGTATGTATATTTATAAGTCTTGCTTTGTACGCCCGTATGTCTATATATAACATATGTTTCGGTTGCTCAAAATTAAACACGCGATGCTCGTTCGCTCGGTGAGTGGCGCTAATTAGAGAAACTTATAACACATGCATGAATTAAAATGATTTAAGTGACGCAGGATGTTTCTGATTTGCTGCTTGGCAATGGTGGCGTATGCGCAATAATTAAAAATGGCATTGGCTGTGGCTCTGGCTCTTGTTATGGCTCTGGCACTGTGGGTCTGCTTCTGGGGCTGTCTATTTGAAGGTCTATCAAATGCTAATGCTGAAATGGCATTGCGACATGGAAATAGAAACGACGTTTGCTTTTTTGAGTTTGGGTCAAGCGCATTCGCATTCATATTCGCATTCACATTCACATTTATGTAAATCTGATGTGGTGAATTTTTGTAAATAAATGGAACTCCCGCTGTGCAGCTCATTAAGGTAGTCATTGCTCAGCAGGACTTCCTTATCATATTTGGGGTCGCATTTTGTTGTTGATTATACTGCATGATAATTTAGATCAAATCAAGCATTGCATGCACGCATTTCAAGATTAAATATAGATCTATATAGAGAGCGAGAGAGACAGAACTTGATAGATCCGAGTCAAATGTCTCTATCCCAGTTTACATTGTACTCCAATTACCTCAGCTAATTGAGCAGCAGCTCGGTGACAATGGAAATGTCGCGCTGCCTTGCAAATTGCAAATTTATGCATTGCTTATCAGATCGGTCTCCCATCCCCACACACTATCTCTGCCCAGCCTTGGCTAATTATATGGACCAACAAATTCAAAGGCGAATCTATGTTTATACACATCTTTGTTCGCCTCTAATCGAGTATTTGCTTTGTTCAGCAGTTAGACAAGTTGTTGGATTTTATGGCTTGCCCGCGAGATTCTTGTGCAAATAGTTCGAGATTTGCACAAGACTTAGATATAGTCGAGTAAACGCGTACAATTGTTTGCTTTTATACTCTACATTGTGTGTGCTGTAATAGCATTGCCATATAATACTCGTTAAAATATAAATATTATACAATACTATGTGTGATCTCTAATCGTGCGTCGGCACTTTACTGAACTAAACAAATGTCGAGATTTTCTCCTTCGAATTCTATACATGGGATAGTTATTAATTCTGACCTATTTAAAGCATAAATTTTCTGCCTTTTCCAATTAGATTTCAACAATATTTCATATCTGATCTATAATTCTTGTAGTGGACAAATGAGGTTTACTTATCTTATAGCATAAGTAAGGGCTCTCTCTACTAGGGGGCGCTTGGCCTACAAATGCTTTAGGCTTCACATCAAACTTCAAAGATCTACAACCTAATTGTTCGATTCCAATCTTGCTGAATGAATTGTTAAAGTTAAACTACTAAACTTTAGATTAGTATTTTATTTTCTAAAAAAAAAAAACAATTAAATTGAATATTGTATTTTCTTTGCAATTTAACCCTCTTTTGCCGGTAAAATAGATTTTGACAAAGCTAGAATAACCAGAACTGTTATATTATCTGACTTATATGTAAATAAACATAGTCCACTATGCTTCCGCCCAATCTGAATCTGTAGAACTCTATATTTTCCATTGTAAACTGGCTGTTTGCAGTGCGTCGATTTTATATGGAAAATAACATATTTTTATTGATAGACGACTAATTTAAATATTCAAAGATAAAAGTTGTCACCGAGCCGTTGGCTAAAACCTGTTGACACTTGTTGATAACGTGACTAAGCTGTTCGCATGCAAATTGAATAATACTCAGGCACTTGATTCCTAAGTTCCAACCAGTCTTTGTTTGTTGCCTACAATATAGAGCTTGAACTGATCGACACGTCGATAAGGAGCTAGCTAGCTAGCTGCTGATTGAATAATATGCTAAATAGTTTAGTCCTACCCCACTTTGTGAAATGGAATAATTTGAGTGACTCCAAAGATAAGAATATTCATATTCCGTATTGTGACTATTCGTTTGTCCACGCGCTCAACATATATTTATTCAATGAATATTCATAATGAATACTTTAAGCATATGCCGGCGATCAAATGTAGCATGGATCGATCTATAATTTATTACAACATTTGCACATTCTCACTTTTGCTGTGGCGCCTGTATTATATTAATTAATCAGTTTTCTAACTGACCACTAGTTAAGCTCTGATTTCAGCTTGCTTTCATAGATCGACTACAGCTGAATTAAGTGAGATCTTTCGAAAGCTTTGCGATGCCAGAGTTAAACAAACCGTAATCTTATCAACTGGAAACGCTAAAGCACACGTTCTTATCAAACAATCAATTTACAATCCTGAATAAAGATTATGCGTGCAATCACATACAAGAAAAAAAAAAACACACACACACACACAAGAAATGGAACAGAAATACAAAAAAAAAAACAACATCAAAATATAACGCATACTAATTTAAATATATATGTATATATATAATAAACAACAACAACTACAGTAGTGCCAATTGTTTACCGTTTCAAATTAGCATTAGTTTTGCTGTGGTGGCGTCTCCGGCGGCTGCAATGTGGGTGCGTGAGCGGCAAGTGCGAGTGTGTGTGAGAGATAGAGAGAGAGAGTGACAGAGAGAGTGTGAAATTGAGAGGAGCTTGGTCGTTTTTTTTTATTATTTTATATGTGTGTGTGCACATAAATATATGTTTTATTATTTGCACTGGTTGCTGGACACGTGTAATTAATGAACATTTGATTTGCTTCGGTTTAACTGAAAAAACTGATCGAAATGGCGTTAGGTGCCATATTGAAATTATCGCGAACCGGAAGTGAATTTTCCAACACTTGTTCAAGCTTCGGCTGCGGATTCGTTGTCGTTGTCGATTACGATTTCGATTGACTTTCGATTAATGAGTCTGTTGTCGAAGGAGTTTGTTGTTCGAATGAACGAACGCGACATTAGGCGCTACTTTATGTATTATTGGATTGGCTTAGTAGCAGAGCACGTAAACACACACACACACACACACAGACAGAGACACACAGGCAAATATGCAAACATACAAACACAACTACATGGGTGAGCTGACAGTGTGAGAGAAGAGAGAGACACACACACACACACACTCATACACACACAGTGTCAGAGCTGCAATCTAGTTTATTTGTGCGGTTATTTGAACTTCGAGATATATATTTTTGAGCTGCGCGAGCTTTTGACACTTGGACGCCACAGCATCCAGCACGGAGGTCACTTTCGTCAGTCGTCAATGGCAGCAAAAACTCAACTGCGTTTGTTCTGAGTTACGCTTTTGAACTGAGTTAGGGTCGTCAGATTCGCACTCGTGTCCATTGCTCTACAGCCATAGCCGAGCTACGAGCGAGCTTATCAAATCGTATAACACATCATTTAAGTTCTTCTTCTTCTTCTATTTTTGTTGTTGCTTTTTGTTTTTTTTTATTTGGATAAAAACCGTTTCGTCGATCTGTGATCTCTGAGGTCGTTCGCGGGTCTGCACTGAGCATAAAGCTCATCGCTGATAACGGTCAGCTAATTCAAATATTCAAATATTTGACAAACTTTTAAAAATGTTCCTACCATGTATATTTTTTTCCCACTTCCAACTACGGCTGATTTTGAGCAATAACAACTATGTATGTAAGAAACATATCGATCCATAGACATTTTTACTTATCTCTGATTACCGAATTAGTAATAAGGAATACAAAGGCACGTTTCTAAAGGCTGGCATGTCATAAATATTGGTTGACTTCTCGTTCATTACTAAACTACTAAGAAATGAGATCCATTAAATCAAATTTTCATGAATAAAATAATCATGTTGCAGACTGATACTATACTAATGTATGTGTGATAATAATTCGATGTTGATTAGATTGGATTCTTATAGTAAACGAGTGTCTCGCGCTGTAGAATATGCTGAATATGAAATATATACATACATACTTATATACATACATAGATTAACAAATATCTAATGCTTGAAAATTAAAATAGACAATTATATGTACATATTTCCTTTTCTATAAGAAAAGAATGTTCGATTATATACTCAATGGAATTAAATATGCAAGATTATGTCTTGGAAATGTCTTTTATAAATAACAATATTTAAATTTCAAATTAAATGCAACTGCGTAGAATGAATGGTACGTGTGAAATATTGCAATTATAATGAGGGGAAATAAAGATTGGATTAGCTGAATAGCAAAATAAATAGTAGAAATAGTACCAACGGTTAAATACCCTAAACCATTCTCGACATGAATTTGGGAAAAAGTAAACAAATTCGTAAAAAGTTGAATCACTACATATATAAACTTAATTTACTTCCCAAATTTTAAATCTTTAAGTTTTGTTAAAATACATTAAAATTCAAGATCCTATCGTTCAAATAAAAAGATCTTAATAATAATATATATTTTTATACGGAGATCATGTTACATATTCATGCACAAAACCATTATACCCGTTTCAAGCATTTACAATGGGTATATGACAGTTGCTTAATAATTCTGAAGTAAATTACATAGAAATTCAATATCTGAAATCGCTGTTTAGTGCGGAATGCTTTATATGTTTGCTGGATAGTTAGACAACTAAAGGGCTTTTAAGTTTTTCCTATGATCGTACTGCCAAATGGATAATGGCAAATGCCAATGGAAACATCGCACTTTGGAATGTCGATTGTGCACTTAGCACTTGCGCCAAACAGTGGATCTAATAAAATTTTGTATTAAATTATTCGCACTTTATGAGCTTCATAAACTTATTGACTTTATAAATATTCAATTTGCAAATAAGTTGGGAAGCTAGAACTGAAACAACTAGCAGCTGCTGGCCAACTTTCCCTTTATAACAACTATGTGCCTGACTATTAATTTATGCCAGAATCTCATTAGTTAAAGATAACAAAAAAACTAATTTTTTGTTTGTGATTTGATCAATACGATTGTACAAATATTAAATTCAGTCTGTCTAGCTGAATGTAAAAATTAAATCGTAATTCGAACAATTGTTCTCACCGTCATCATTCACAACTTTATTAATATATAATGAATGATAGAAATAGGCGACCCCATACACCATACCTTAAAACCCATAGCAATATATATGCCCAATTTTAAAATTTAGTTAATTACACAAGCCAACAAAATTTGCCAAAAATAAATCGGAATTCATTGATTGAGCTGCAGAGGGCATAATAGGAAACTTTCTAAGAGATTTTTCAGCTCCAAGTTTGATCTTTTAAATGATAATGATAAACATAGTTCCTGTTACATTTTTTTTTCTCTTAAATAAAATAAATCAACAATCAATATTTCAGAATTCTTAAGCTGGTATAAATCAAATATTTTCCATTATGTTCCAAGAAATAAAATTCTCTCACGAAACAAAGCACTAATCTCATTCATGACTACTATATTCCATTAAATTTGATTAAACTGTGTATAATTGCTTTCTTAACTGTTTCCAACGGGCAATCAAAATTACTTCACTTACCCGAATTTAGGTGTACGCCTAAAATTAGTGTTAATTTGGCCTCTTGACGACAAATGAAATGTGTGTCATTATATCTTATCGTTATCATTATCATCAATACACTTCTGACCCATTAGATAGCCTTACTCAGAGACTAGACACAGGTGGTATTAAAAATGCGTTTGGCTTCGCATAACTGACCTAGCATAAGATTATTTAATTAAACTCATTTTTATTTATGGCTTGGCGCTTGTTCAGAAAGAAGAAAAAAGAAACAACAACAAAAAATATTCAAATTCCATTTGACACACATTTCTTGTTTCTTTCGAAGATTTTTGATGCAATTACTTATGCAAACGAAATCAATTTTTGTTTATTTATTAAAATTACCGCAAACTCTTAAATCAAACGTTGGAATTTTTGATAGTAAAATAAATAAATAAAATGTGGAACACGGGTATTTACATAGTACAACAGTCCAGCGATCCGGGTTCTCATCAACTAACAGAGTTAGTCAAATACTTCCACCAAATGTGCTCCTGAGCCAATCGAAAGTGTCAGCTGTGCGGCTTATCAGCATTGATAAGGGGCAAATATTAAATACTTTACTTTAGCGATCTGCGTATTCCGCTGCTCGATTTACTCTGAGACACAGAGAAATTCACTCACACTCGAGTCGAACAAGTGCAAAAACAAGAAAAAGACTTCCCGCTGAGAACGAGACTGTGAATTCAGGCGCCATGGGTCATATGTTGCGGGCAATGCCTGATAATCAATATGTTATCAATTATTCAGAGCGACATCAGGAACAAGTGTCTGGCAAACATGTGTTCATTTGAATAAGTTTGCTCAATTTCAATATTTATTAGTGTTCCTGTGTGAGGTTATGCAAATGAAAGATGGATGTAGATATACTTGGATACCATTAAGGGATTTATAGAGAGAGAGAGAGAGAGAGGTATAGAAGGGAACAAAAAGATTGTGGCGGAGAAGTTCAGATAGACAGAAAACGAGAGTAAGATAGGGAGAGAGAAAGAGAGATAGCAAGACAGAGCGAGAGACTAGCAGAAAAAGAGACAGCAAATTAAATAGACAATATATTTTATACATATACCCATATTCACGTATTCTTCTTAAGCAAGATTAACAAACCAGTCGATCTGTTGCCGAGCTGATCTAGCCCGGTGCAGCTGTACGCCTTTATACATATAAAGAAATCAAATATGTTTAGCACGCGCAGTCCAAGTTTCTTTTCAAAGATTGATAGGCTTGATATTTTCATACTATCATTTGAAATTGTAATAAATCTTCACCTTTTGCAAAATATATATCAGTGCAAATGCTACTAAAGTAAATAGTAAATATTTTGGGTATTTGAACTTCCTAAAATTCTACCCAAAATTGAAGAAAAAAATCTGTTACCAAGAGCGCTTGATATATAAACTCTGATTCAGCACAAACCATTAGCCCAGACTTCACAAATATTGAACTTTTTGCATTGAATTTCCATTTAGACGGTTTTAACATGTCTGTCACAAAAGTAATCAATTATTGAATACATTTTTGTGTGAACATTATGATTAAACAGGTTTTAAATATGATAAGTGTATTTACTGGCAATATTGCATATCAGTAGGTGTATATTTTATATTGTTAATCTTTTAAATGATAAATGTACACAAAATATTTTTTGATAAGAAGAGAAACCTGAGTATATCTTCAGCTGTTTAAAGGAATACAATTAAATGTTTTGAAACAGTATTAAAGCCAGAAACTGGGCATCAATTGGTAAAATGTAATCCAATAGGCTATCAGCATATCATAAAACGAATATAGTATTTATTACAACACAGTTATTATTTAGAAAGTTTTCTTTATTTACTCATAATATGTTTATGGATTTTATAAATTTATATTTATCCCCAATAATCATGAGTGATAATTTTGTATGTCTATTTTATACACCAATATAACAATTTTTCGTTCTTATCATTTTTTTTGTTTGGTTTTTCATTTTGTCGATAAATATATAGTGGAATAATTCGAAGAATGAGAGAGAATCTACAAACTTTAGACTTAGAATTACAAAATTAAAACTAAAAAAAAAAACATGTGACAATTGTGCACACATTTATATTTGGTTAGTTGAATCTATTGCTAGCTGTAGTTCTTAACGGAATGCTATTGCTCTCCTCAACTGCCCGGAATCGCAGCACGTGTGGATTACTTTTTGGACCTGGGCATCCACAGGAGCTGCAAGACGGCAGTTAAGGATGAGTGCCGGCTGTTGTGCTGCTGTCTACCGTCCAAAATGTGTTGAGTGGTTCGAAAATGAAATTTGACTATATTCCTTGTTGCTTAATCATATAAATTCATTTATAAAATGTGCTAGCTGTTGTGATGGGTGATGATACGCCTGTGCACTTTCTTATCAAAAATAAGAAATATATATATTTATATTCCATGAGTATTATTTATGTTTAGTGTGCGCGTGCAGTTTGGAATGTAGCTAAGTTGCCTAGTTGAAGAGTCGCTTCAGTATACTCTGTATGGTCACCAAGGACTGATCCTCTATGAGGAACGTGCGATGGTTGCCCTCCACTGTGTGCACCTCCACGGGCTTTGTGCATACCTTTTGGGGGAAAGAATTCGCAAATTAATGAGTATGCCAAATATACATATTTTCTATTTCATTGAAACTCACCTCCTTCAAGCGGTAGTCTTCATCCATTTTAGCAGAGTTATCGGTAGGCTTGACCAGTGTCACCTTCGACTTCAGTTTCAGCTTGGGCTTGAAGCTGTCAGCCAACTCCAGTTTCTTGTAGAAAAGTTTCGCAGCCGTTTTGATCTGTCGGGAAAAGCGAATCAATCAGTTAGTTTATTTTAAATGAAAGTTGGTAAAATAAAATGGGCGCTGTACTCACTGTTTCCACAGGCTGTGTGATCTCAACGCTCAAGAGCTCGGCAAACTTCTCGAGTTTCTCCTCCCAAGTGGGAATCACCAATAGCAAGCGTACCAGCTGTAAAAGAATTGCAAATTGAATTAGTAATCGAATATGATTCGAGAGGTTTTCTTTCAGCTATTCCTTACAGCTTTGTAATCGATGTTGGCCAGCACAAGGCCAAAGTAGGCCAGGCCGTAGCTCTGATTGCTGTTGTTGTCGTCCACAGTGTATCGCTGCTTGAAGCTGCTGGTGTACCAGTTGACGTAGGTGGGCGCACCATCCAGCATGACAATGTTTGCGATTTCATTGGTCTCCTCCAGGATGCCGGCCATGACGTAGGTAAGCAGGCAGCCGAACGAGTAGCCAGCTAGCTTGTAGGGTCCCTTTGGCTGCACTGTGCGTATCTGCTTGATGTAGAACTTGGCAGCCGACTCAATGGAGTCCATGGGTACGCTGCTGGTGAACTGCAAACCATATGCGGGCACATCCAGCCGCTTGGCCAGCAATGCCACCGCCGTGGCAAAGCCCTCAATGGGCGCCATGAAGAAGATGGGCGTCTGTTTGCTGTTCGCTGGCGCCTGAGTCTCGAGCTTAACGATTTCCTCAGTGGGTATTAGGGAAGTGGTGAATACCACCTGGGTGCCATCGCCCATGGGGCTGGCGGTGCGTGACGGAGGCGTCGACTTTGCAACGGTCTCAGTGACAGCGGCATCAGTGGTATTTGTAGTAGTCTTCACATCGGCACCGCCGTCCATTTCCTTCAGGGCACCGAAAGTCAGTTGACGAATCTCCTGAGTGGACAGAACAATATCGAAGTTGCGCTCCAGTGTTTGCTTGATTTCCGCACCCATAAGCGAGTCCATTCCCAGATCGGCCAGGGAAGCAGCGTCCTGAATGTTTTTGGTATCGCGCAGACCCAAGATATTGGAAATGGTGGCAATCAGACTAACTCCGGCGGACTGATCGGACTTGCGTTTCTCGGCCACCACCATGGAGGCCAACACCGGATGGGGCTGTTGCAGGAACAGATCGATGGTCTGCAGGCAGGACGGCATGCGCTGGGGCAGAGTACCTCCAATGACAGTGTCATTGTCGCCGAGATTCTCCAGCACCAGGCCAGTGTCGCCAATGGCACCCCATTGGATTGATGTGCCCGGGAAGCCGCTAACTTGACGCTGCTCGCAGATGCGCTCCATGGCCGAGTTGGCGAGACCGTAGTTGGTTTGGCCAATGTTGCCACGGCCGCAGGACACGCTGGAGAAGCAGATAAAGTAGTCCAGCTCCGTGCAGATAGTGCGCGAATATTGATCCAAATATTTGGTGGCTGTCACCTTGGGATCGGCCACGGCCTTGAAGTCCTTGGCAGTCTGATCCTCGATCAGAGCATCACGCAGCACGGCAGCCAGATTGAAGATACCGCCAACCAGGGCCAACTTGTTGCTCGACTCCAGCAACTTCTTAGCGCCCTCGGCTGTGGTCACATCGTTGGTATCGATGACCACCTTTACGCCGCGCTCCTCCCAGCGACGGATCATAAGTCCCTGATAGCCGGTCTTCACACCGGAGCGAGAGGTGAGCACAATATAGCGTGCTCCACGTGTCACCAGCCAATTGGTAAGCTCCAAGCCGAAACCACCCAGGCCGCCAACAAGGATGTAGCTCTTCTCTGGATGCATGTAAGTACGGGGAATTGCGTTAATCAGACGCGGCTTGGGCAGCACCGTCTTCTTGCCATCCTCTTCGTCGCGCACCTTGATGACCACCTTGCCAATGTGCTTGCCCGAGGCCATGAAACGGAAGGCCTGCTCCACTTGCATGTCATTGAAGACAGACGTGGGCAGAGGCACAACGGCGCCGCTCTTGATGCCCTCAGCGACAAGCGATACCACTTGGTTCTGCATTTCCTCCTCGCCTTCCATAACACTGTCAAGCAGAATGCCATGGAACGAGGTGTTCTTCAAGAACACAGACATGCCCAAGGGGCTGTTGTTGCTCAGATCGAATTTGCCAATCTCCAAGAAGCGGCCATTGAGACCCAAGCAGCGGATCGATGCCTGAAGTTTCTCCTCCGACAATGAGTTCAGCACGAGATCCACACCATGTCCCTTGGTTTCACGCATAACCAGCTGCTCGAACGAAGTGTCACGTGAGTTGCCAATGTTGCGCGCCTGCAGCTTGGGGAAGCGCTTCAGCAAGAATTCACGCTTCTCCTTGCTGCCCACCGTGGTGAAGACAGTCAGGCCATGATGTAAAGCCACAGAGATGGCGGCCTGGCCCACTCCGCCGGAGCCGGCGTGGATGAGGATGCGCTCGCCCTTCTTCATTTGTCCGCGGACAAGCAGGGCATAGTAGACGGTGGCATAGACGCAAGGCACCGTCGAGGCCTCCTCCATGGTCCATTTGTCGGGAATTTGCCACATCATGCGCTTGCTGGCGACGCAAGTGGTTGCTAGAGATTTGGCCGGCACCATGGCCATGACACGGCGTCCGGCTGAGTCACGACCGGCGAACTCCAAGCCCAAGACGCAGTCCTGCTCGGCCAAGTCGCCAGGCAGAGCATCTGCGGCCAGCTTGCCCGAGGACAGCATCACGTCACGGAAATTAATGGGCGCATAGTAAACGGTGCAGGTTTCCAAATCCTTCTTGGTGGTATTGTCGATCTTGGCGCCCTCAATCCACTTCAGCGACGACAAATCGCCCTTCACTAGGGTATTGACATAGGCATGATCGACTTGTAGGGTGGCTTGCTGCGTCTCCAGCTTCAGATGACGGAAAGTGCCCCAGTTGCCGTTTTTAAGTACATTGGAAATAAGATCTTTCTCCAGCTGTTTCTGGTATACAGGCGCGGTCAGCGAGAACTTCTCGAAAACGGCATCCTGCACAAACACCAAGCGTGCATTTTTGCCTCCATTTTCATTCTTGATGCAGGTCATCAGGCCGACGGCACCAAACAGCTCCTCGTTCTGGCAGACCACATAGACGTATTGCGTATTGTCGGTAGACGCTGTGGCCAAGGCAGCCTTCAGATCGTCCACCCAGTTGAAGTTCTTCTCTGTGACATTGACGACCACCGATTTGCGGGTCTTCAGGTCAATCTTGCGCCGTGCCAGGACAGCAACACGAGTGCCGCCGAGCACCTGCTCCTGCACAGTGACGAAACCGAATTTCTCCAGCAGGGCACGTCCAGTCTTGGTGAACGTATTCACCGTCTCCTCGAACAGCAGGAATCCATTGTCACGAATGCTAGCAATGCTGTTCTCTAGGGTCTTGGTATCCGGACGGGCGAGCACATCGATGCCGTACACAAAGTGGCAATTCTGCTCGACGGGCTCCTTCAGCACATCCTTGGAGATGACGCGTACACCAGAGTCGCCCAGGGCGTTAGCAATAGTTTCCTCATCGTTGTTGGATGTGGCCACGGCCACGTCGCCGGTGAGCACGGGCTCGCCCTCAATGATCTGCAGCAAATTGTTGGCCATGAGCACATCGGGATTGCGGCCGTTGGCCAGCTCGACGCCCTTCAATTTCACAGCTCCGCCGGAGTTCTCGATAATTAGCTGAATGGCCACATCGAGAGCATGCAGGCGGGCCTTCTCGGTGTTCTCATGCAGCTCGGTCGTGTTGTTGTTGGCCACAAAGGTGTAGCGCTCCAAAGTGGGTGGGTTCTGGGTGCCGGGACGACGCTGGGCCAGCGAAGCCTTAAGGCCACGCAGCTCTACGCCGCCGCTCTTGATGACATTGATGTCGTCGTACCAGTAGACCGGCACACCAGTTTCCTTCTGGGCCTCCTTGCTGAGTCCGTTGATCAGTTCCAGGTGCTTGAGTGGATTGATCACAGCCTTCTCAATGCGCGTGGGCAAGTACAGCTCGCGCAAGTTCTTGCTGAGAATGCTGAACTGCAGCATGGTGTCCATGAAGCTGATCCAATTGTCTACCCATTGCAGGTTGCCAGTGGAGGCATACGTGTCGGATTTGACAATGCCACGGAAAATGCCGCTATAATCGTAGCCGCGCAGACGCAACTCCTTGTAGACATCGTTGGTGGCCAGCTGCTTGGCAACGGTGCTGGCTGTCTGGGGCTCCAAGGGCAACTCCTCGTTATCGATGCTGTCCGGAATGGTTATCCTTCCGGAGACAGCCAAGCTGCCGCTCTCGCAAATCTCGAACTTGCCGGTGCCGTCAAAGAAGTTGATGCCAAACTTAACAACGGCGCTCTTGTTCAGAATGGTGGCGCGATGGAACACCAAATCCTCCATCACAACGGGCGTCTTGTGGAACTCTCCGCCGCGCATCTTGGCAAACGTCATCCAGGCAAGAGTCATATAGCCAGTTGCTGGGAACAAGATACGTCCATCAATGTTGTGGCCCGCCAGGAAAGCATCCTCCTCCTTGGAGAGATCGACCTCGACAATGGTTTCGCCCGATGACGTCTCCTTGCCAAACTTGGCCACCAGCCACTTCTGTGTATGATCCCAGCCGATCTTTGAGTTCAACATGGGAGTGCCGCGACCCACCGGATAGCTGATGGGGCGTACCAAGTTCAGTACTTGGGGCTGAGCACCGGCAGCATAGAGTTTACCCACGTTGGTCAGGAAGAACTCCACGTTGTTTTCGTGGCCGCGCTTTACCAAGCTCAAATTGGTGGCGTCCGGGCCAAGAGCACGCTTCAGAATGGCCTGCAGTAGGCCGTGTGGAGCGATCTCAATGGCAATGGCATTCTTGGGAACGTGTTGCAGAGCCTCGTGGAAGAGTACAGGGGAGAGCAGATTGTTCACGTGATAGGCTGCAGACGACTGAATGGCCACTGGTGTGCCCCAGGCGGATTCCGGAATGCTGGTGCTCACCCAACGAGCGGTACGGTTCTTGGCATTGGGTATGATCTTCTCCAGACTCTTGCGCAACTTTGGTCCGGCATCAGCAATGTATTTGCTGTGGAATGCATAGCCGCTGCTGTTGACAGCCTTGGCGAAGATCTGCTGAGCGCTCAGCTTGGCCACCAACGCTTCGATAGACGCCTCGGGTCCAGAGATCGTGCAGTTGTCCTCGCTGTTATGGCAGACAGGGAAACAATCGCTGGGAACCACCTTGTGCGCCTCTTCCCAGCTCAGGCCGACGGCAGCCATCTTGCCCTTGGGCAGTTGCGTATCCAAGATGCTCTTGCCACGCCAGTAAGCGGCCAGCACAGTTTGCTCCGGGGTGAAGCAGCCATCAGCGTAGGCACAGCCCAGTTCGCCCACCGAATGGCCAACAATGCCATCGGGATGAATGTTGAGCGAGGTGAGTAGATCCGTTAGGGCCACCTGCATGGCGGCAATCGAGATGAACGAGTTGAGAATGTTCTCAAAGCTCTTGTCCGTGGAGCGAGTGAGCACATCAATTAGATCCACGCCCTCTGGCTTCAGAACATCGGCGCAGCGCTGAATGGTCTTGGCAAACACATCGATCTCCATTAGATCCTTGGCCATGCTAGCCCACTGGCTGCCCATGCCCGAGTAGACGAACCAGATGGGGCGTTTGTCATCGCTGAACTCAACCACCTCACGCTGTAGCGAGCCCTTGTTGCTCACCACGGTGTAGCCGCGGAAGTAGTGCAAGGGAATGGGCTTGGAGTGAATGTCGTTAAGCAGCTGCAAGTATTCATCATCGTCGGCGTGGTCGGCAGCAGACTCCAGCATGTCTTGTACGGCTTCGAATGTACGGCCGGATGCAATTACGACCTTCGGTCCACCATTACGTGGAGTGATGGCCTTTGGCTTGGGGTTCGATTTGAGAATCACGTGAGCGTTGGCGCCACCAAATCCAAACGAGTTCAAGCCAATAATGCCACCGTTCCATGGCAGGTTCTTATCGACTACCTTAAGGCGGCCATCGAGCAGACCGTACAGATCAGGATTGGGTTTGTTGTAGTGCAAGTTGCCGGGTATGATGCCAGTCTCCATAGCGATTAAGATTTTGGCTACCGAGCAGACGCCGGACGCTGGCTCCGAGTGGCCCATGTTCGACTTTACCGAACCAATCAAAAGGGGCGTGGTACGGTTCTTGCAGAAGAAGTCTGTGATCGAGTTCACCTCCTGTGGATCACCAACCTTGGTGCCAGTGCCGTGGGCCTCCACGTACACAACCTCGTTGGGATTTAGGCCGATTTCCTCGTATGTCTCGCGAATCAAACGGTTCTGCATGCTGCCAATGGGATAGGTGATGCCCTGCTCCTTGTAGCCATCGGTGTTTGTGCGCACGTTCAAAATTGTAGCATACACACGCTTGGCAACCGATGTGCGCTGCAGAAGCAGCACAACGCAACCATCGGAACGAACGTAGCCATTGCCCGACTCATCGAAGGCCTTGCAGCTACCGTCGGGGCTCAACATGTTCAGCCTCTTGAACTGCAGCGACATGGTGGGCTTGAGAATGAGCCCAGCACCGGCGACAATTGCATTGTCGGTCTTGCCCTCACGCATATCGGAGAAGGCCTGTTCCAAGGCGTATAGCGAGCTGGAGCAGGCGGTGTCAATGCTGTAGCTGGGTCCCTTGAAATCGAACGTGAATGAAATTCGATTGGCAAACATGGCACGAGCGCAGCCCGTCAAACCGTAGCCATTCACACGATCCGGATCACAGCACCAATGCTGCTCCGTTTCCGATGTCGAGACGCCGATGTAGACGCCAGTGCGCGAGCCACGCAAATCTGTTGGATTCAGGCCGGCATCAATGATTGCCTCGTGAGTCAGCTCGAGCATAATGCGAAGCAAGGGATCCATGCATTCGGCTTGCTTCTGGTGCACGCCAAAGAACTGCTGATCAAAGTTCTCGAGATCGCTCTGCTTGATCTTGCCCATTCTGTCGGGCAGTCCATATAGACCTGTAGTAATACAATTCGATTTAATAGGATCTCAATAGCAATTTCGTACTCTTCACTTACCGCGCTCCCAGCGTCTGGGATCATCGGTGACCATATCGACGCCATCGAACAGATTCTGCTTAAACTCCTCAATGTTCGAGCTCTCCGGCAAACGGCCAGAGAAACCAGTTATCGCGATTTCCTCATTCAATGCCTGCTGACGCGGCGCATAGTGTCCACCACCCAGGTCCAATTGGGGGGCAGTACGCGTCGCTGGCTCAGCGGTGATCACGTCTTCGGAAAAACGGGCTGGCATATTGTTGTCTGTTAGGGTATTCGTTGCACGGTTCCAATCGGAGGTGCTAGGTGTTAGCTGCTCGCTTGGCTCCTTGAAGGCGTCAGGTTGCTGTGAATTTTGTTGCTTCCTATTGCGACGACGGCGTCGACGTAAAGCCCGTGCACTTTTACCGCTATTTTGTACAGTGGGACCGTTGCTATTGTTACTTTGCTTAAGCGCAACAGCTTGCTGATCCACGGCTTGTAACAGTTTTTAGCGACTGCAAAAGTAAGTCAAAATAAATTTGTTATTAATATTATCGATCAATTGATACCATAAGAACTAACAATTTTATATTCATATAACCTAACCTGATCTGGGCTGGAAAAAATCTAAGTGGCATAGATAACTTTTAGAGAGAATTAGAATGGTTCAGAGCAAGAATAATTTCCAATTTCGATTTCTTTGGGTATATTGAATAAAAATTGTAAAGAAATTGTTGAATATAGTGGGGACTATCAAAAGAGAAAAAATTGATGTATGGTCCAATCAACAAGTAAAAAATGCAATTTATAAAATAATTATGTAACTTAGGCCACACTTGAAGATTTCAAAATTTTTCTATAACCATATTTCTGTCTTCTATATTCAACGATAACAATTTCTAGATTAAGAAACTACACTAAAATCCTTATCTATTTATGCTAAAAATTGCTTGTCTGTATTAGTTTAACATTGTATTTTTAAAAATTTACTTTAAATTTTCTGAAAACGTGTTGCATACTTCTTTGCAGTAATTGAAATTCGATTAAATTTAAATTCCAAAATAGTGAGTATAGATTAGGGGAGAAAATACCCTATAAACACTTTTCTCGTATAAATTATTATAATAAAAATAATTCGAAAAGTCAACAAAAGACTTGGAATCAAAAGTAGTTGAAATTATTATTTATTTAATAATTCAACTGCAACATTTTTGTTGACAGAAAACTATAATATTTATTTGCTACTGAATTAACATATTTACTACTTCAAATATCTGTTTGAATAATTAGTTGCTAACATTCTATAATTAAGAATTACCTTTATCCTCTACTAAAGCTAGTACACTACCAAGTTCATGCAAATTGTACATGTACACATAGACAGTGGTGGCTAATTAAATAGGCATAGTAGGGCTCTGTTAATATTAAACTACTTTATACTACAGCTGCTGTTAATGTTTCTGTTGTGTTGAGAAAGCTTTCGAACGTATTTTGTTTCTCTCAAAAGCAAAGCATCAGCCCGGCTAGTCGAATGATTGACTTATGGCGAGTAATTGAAAATCAGGTGATTTCTGGAGATGATGCTCGTGCAACAACTACTTTGCTCTCAGCGGCGATTTTACTTGTTTATGGCGTGATTGGTGAATGCTCAACAGTGCGCGGCAACATTATTTGTGTACGTACACATGTACAAATGTATGTATGTATATATATACAGAAACACAAATGTACACAAACCCGCTCTCATCATTCTGTTCTCTCTCGCTCTCTCTGTGTACAGAGAGCCGGAAAAAACAGTGCAACACAAAATTTGTTACCATAGAAATGCCAAAAGCGGGGTCGCAGCTGACGCTCACTCATACATACATAAATGTTTGGCACGTTTTACCGACAAAGCTCGTACGATGAGAAGAGCACTGAGAACGGCATGATGAAAGAAGTTCGCTAAACCAAGCCAGTGGTGTGCTTGTATTTAATATGAAAGAAGGTCTGCAAGAACAGTTTTAGCAACAATACAAACATACATATTTATGTATGTAATATAAACATATAGAGAAAGAGAGGGAGAGCGCGAGAGAGGCGCCGGCTTTCATCGTAATATTGCCCGCCAGCCCAGCCGGCAACAAATAGTCCAAACATACACACACACACACGCACGCACATACTCATACATTGACATTAGCATGACGCGTGTTCGTAAGCAATTTGTAGAGAGTGAGATGGTGGCGTGATTTTCAAGTTTATTTAGGCATTATTTTTGTTAGTTTTAGGGGGTGTCCGATTCGCTGCTATCGCTTTGTTTGTCTCCTTACCTTACCTATGGCAACATTCAAATATACATGTATATGTATCCTTTTACATTAATTATATACAATAACTAGGAAGGGACAGCTATAAATACATGCATATACAGCGTGTCAATTGATTTTCAGTGCAGCTATCGAGCCACTAGCCGAAAATGGCGTCATTCGATATGTAAACAAAACGGTCTGTTAGCAATAACCAACCGCGGCTAGCCATTGCATGACGGGTCGTAACTGGCTATTACAAGTACTACCTTCTCACACTTCAAGATTGTTTATTTATGCACTCAGGTCATTTCACACTTATCGATTATTGGACGACTGCACCTAGCTTTATGATGAGAGTATCAGCTATACCCAGTCCACTTGGAGTCCATTCATGCATCGCAACACCCACGCCCCTTCCATATGTGTACGTATGAGTCGTACGAGTCGCGCGCCTCAAGTTCATTGCCAATGATAAGCGGGAAATGGTCTGATTAATGCGAATCGACTTAGTATAACTGATAGCACATCTCCACAAGTATTACGTATTGATGGACTTTTGTGTATATTCATAAATAATATTGCGTCTGGACACTTTCTGGTCGCATGCTTAAATATTTGCCTATCTGGATGGAAAATATTTATACACACACATACAATTATTGATAAACATACATATGTATACATATACACATATAAATGTATATGTATCCACGTAGATTAGAAATTTTCCAATCAATTATGTCATTAGTTTTTCCTTTCCTTTTCCTTTTAGACTGAAATCATAGAAATCGACCAACTTGTCAATTAGAATGCGAAACCCTACCAAGTATTTTTCTATATGAAATGAAGTCGACGAGGTCGGGTTTCAGGCACTATCTGTGTATGGTTATATACATATGTATTCACATACATACATATTTTGGAACTGCGTACTTTACACGTAATCCTAATTAGTTATGCTACCTAAATAATTTGCTCCTTATAACAACGTTCTATAATTCAAGTACATAAATAATTTACTTCTTATAAACACGTTCTATAATTCAAATACAATCTAAAATATTTACATGGGCTGTAAAGCCCGCAACACACATATTCATGTATAAATTCGTATGTATGTATTTATTAGGTTGTTCTGTTGGCAACCCCTAAATATTCCACTGTCTACTGCGAATTTGCTAAGAAAAAAAACCTATAAAAGTCTAAAGGGGCAAATATTACACGGCAGGTGAGAAGTGATTAAAGTTAAAAGTTTAAAACGATTTGGACCGGATTGTGTCATTTGATATTTAAACTGCTACTTAAAAACTAAATGATTCCATAGTTAAAAATTCTAGCATCAACCCAAGTTGATCTTTAAGTGGAATTTACCTACATAGTTCTTGCCGATGACGAGAAAGTTAACAATAGTTAATGAAGTTTTGCATTTAATGTTCTCTCTCTCTCTCTTTTCTCCTTTCTTGCAGAGCTAATTTCACACGCACACTATCGCAGTAGTAAACAGCCATTTATATAAGTGTGTGTGTGTGTGTGTGTGTACATGTACGCAGTATGCCTGTGCAATGCAGAATACATACCTAAAAATCAGGCGATTCCTCGACAGCTGTTTTCTGAGACAGCAGCAACCACTTGCCCGGGCGATGCGAATGCCAAGCGAATTGGTTAGAAGTTTTGTCGTTGGGACAGTTAGTTCCTGTGCGTTACAAATCGACCGTTTTAGATGTTGGCCAAATAAACACAATTGCTTTTGACTTCTATATATATTGTCACTGTTTTTTTTGTTCGTTTTTTTGGTTGCACTTAGTGAAACAGCTGGGTTGTTTTTAATGAATTTATTTGGATTATTCGGAGCGAAATTGATTAAGCACTTTGCTACGCGCAGTTGATGGATAACACACTTGGTAAAGGCGAATCGACTTCTATTTAAATGAAGACTACCGCAATTCCTGGCGCGACCTAACGACGAAAGTGAACGAATAGTCGCGGCATCAGGTGAGCGGTGGCTTTTATACGACTACAGCGTCTGGTGTCGATGCCGCAAAAGCTTGTCTTAGCGCTGTGAGAGCAAGAGAGCTAGCAGCAGCAACAAGCAAGATAAGCACTGAAAGCTCTTTGCTCTCTGTTCACCTTTCAGTCTGTTATGCTATTGAGCTGTTGTTGCTGCAAAGTTAACAGCGAATGCGAGCCCTACATAACAGCTGATGCGATGTTATGCTTTCAAATTTATTTACATATGTTTGTTTGTATATGCATATGTGTGTATTAGACCCGTTAATATGTGACAGTTGCAAATCATCTGACATCAAAATCGCACCACTTTTTGTCTTAAAATTCTGGGTAAATGCACTAAAATATACAGACGTATACATATACATAATTATATGTGGATATTTGTTGCTGTTAACAGAATAATAACACATTATTATTGTATGTTTATGTATGCATGTATGTATGTGTTATATAGATAGGTGAACTGATAAAATATTTTGTACGGTTCGTTTACCAAGTAAAAAGAGTGTATTAGTTTTGTTTCAATCTACTAGCAAATAAGATAAAGCTATATCTTCTATATTTCATAATGCCTATAGAGGGCGTGTCAATCTGCCTTATAAATTTATAAATTTAATTTTGAGCCGTGAACAAGTGCTGTACAGTCGGTAACGCCCGATCTTAACATTTTCACTGATCGTCCATAATATATTACTTATATGGACGCATGTTTGTATTTATGTATGTATTATATAGTGTGATCATATTTCTTATCAGTATGAATTTTTGTAGTTAAAAATTTCATTAGGTCGCACAAAGTCAGACGGAAAATTGATTCATCAAAAGTAAATAAACAAAACTTGAGTTTAATACAAAAAATTTGCCTATTAATTATGTATTTGCATATATTATAAAGTAAAATTATTATTAACATATAAAGCATGGAACTATTGTGTTTCTTTGCATAAAACCTTTTCGATAATTTGTAACGTTTGCGCCTCTTTGAGGAAGGTTCGATGGGTTCCTGCCACTACATGCATATCAATTTGAGCGCTGCAAATCTATAAATTACATTGAGATTACATATTTTTCAATATTGAATGCATTTACGTTCATTTGATTACCTCTTTGAGACCGTAGTCATCCTGAGACATAATTGCATTATGTTCCGCCGATTTAATCAGCACCACATCGCTGTTCAGCTGCTTTGCGCCCTTGTAGCTCTCGGATAGAAGAAGCTTTTGCTTAAACATGCAGGCAGCTTTCTTGATCTGTGAATGAAAATGATCAAAAATATTATATTAAATTAAATAATATTAAATTAAATTGGCATTTCTTAAGTATTCCCTATGTTCTCTATTCTACGTTCTCTATTTATAAATATAATTATAGAATTTCTGTATCAATCTTGTGATTTACCACGTCCTTGGTCTGTTGAGTATGCGGCGATAAGGTCTCGGCAAGTTTGTCCAATTTGAGGGACCATGTTTCGACACCTTCGAGAAGTTGCAGCAACTGTAGAGAAAGTTAGAGTTTTAGACTGATCTACACATATAGTAGGACTGCTATAGATTTACCTGATTGTAGTCCACATCAGCCAGCAGAGCACCAAAGTAGGCCAACGTCATGGACTGCTGGCGGTTCAGATCATCGGTTTGCTTCTTCGCCTCCTGCACGTAGCCGCTGGCCATTGTAGGAGCACCGTCCAGCATGATGACCTTGACACCAAAGCGCCGCTGTTCGAGGGCAACGCCAATGGCATGGGCGAGAAGGCAGCCGAAGGAGTAGCCCACAATGTTGTAGGGTCCTCGGGGCTGGAGCTTTTGTATTTGCTGCAAGTAGTAGGCGGCACAGGCCTCAATCGAGTCCAGTGGCACCTGCTCTGTGCACTGCAGGCCGTAGGCTGGGCAGGTGAGTGAGGCGGCCAGTGCTTCGATGGCAATGGTGAATCCCTCGATGGGCGCAAGGAAGAACACAGCTGGCTCATTGCCGGACTTCGTCGCCTTGGATTGCAGCCGCACAAGCACATCCTGTGGTAATACTTCCTTGGCGAATACCTTGCGAGTCTCATCGGTCTGAGCAATGGTCGTCTGCCCCATCTTCTTGGCCACAGAATTTGTCTGCGCCGCTGTGGCTTTGTCGCTCCTTGAGGCCGTCGCCTGCGTCTCCCGACTATCAATTTGCTTAAGAGCAGTGAAGGTTAGCTGGCGAATTTCCTGGGCGGACAGAACCAGATCGTAGCTCCTTTCCAGAGTCTGCTTGATCTCTGTGCTCATGAGCGAGTCCATGCCCAGATCGAAGAGTGTTGTCTTGTCCGGAATGGAGCTGACATCCCGCAGACCCATTATATTTGCTATGGTGGCTATGAGGCTCTGGCGATTCGATTGCTCCGTCTTGCGCTTCTCAGCCAGCACCATGGATGCCAGCACTGGGTGGGGCTGCTGCATGAATGTATCCAAGGTCTGCAGGCAGCTGCTCATGCGCTGCGGCAGAGTTCCGCCCACCACGGTGTCATTGTTGCCCATGTGCTCAATGATGAGGCCGGTGTCGCCAATGGCGCCCCATTGAATGGCGATGCCGGGATAACCCTCGGCTTGGCGCAGCTCGCAGATGCGTTCCATGGATGAGTTCGCCAGGCCATAGTTTGTCTGCCCAGGATTGCCGCGTCCCGAGGCCAGACTTGAAAAGCAAATAAAGTGCTCCAGGGCCGGGCACATGCTGCGCGAGCACTGATCCAGATGCATTGTGGCCAGTATTTTGGGAGCAGTCGCCACCTCAAAGTTCTTCACCGTTTGCTCCTCGAAGAGCCCATCTCTGAGTACTGCGGCCAGATTAAATATGCCCCCGACCAGTGCCAATTTATTGCTAGTCTCTAACAGCTTCGCACAGCCCACCGCCGTGGTGACATCGCTGGTGTCCACGATTACGCGAACGCCACGCTCGTGCCAGCGGCGGATCATCAGGGATTGGTAGCCGGTTCTTAGGCCCGAGTGCGAGTTCAGGACAATGTAGCGTGCTCCACGACTCACCAGCCAATTGGTGAGCTCCAAACCAAAGCCGCCCAGGCCGCCAACGACAATGTAACTCTTCTCTGGATGCATGTAGGTGCGGGGTATGGCGTTGGTGAGTCGCTGCTTGGGCAGCATCGATTGCTGCTCCTCGTTACGGATTTTGATGACTACCTTGCCAATGTGCTTGCCCGATGCCATGAACCGAAAGGCCTTCTCGATCTCCTGATCCGTGAAGACAGTCGTGGGTAGTGGCCGCACAGCACCGTTTCGAATGCCCTCAGCAACAAGCGATACCACTTGCTTCTGCATCTCCTCCTCGCCTTCCATGACACTGTCGAGCAGGATGCCGTGGAACGAGGTGTTCTTCAGGAACACAGACATGCCCAAGGCACTATTGTTGCTCAGATCGAATTTGCCGATCTCCAAGAAGCGGCCATTGAGGGCCAAGCAGCGGATTGAAGCTTGCAGCTTCTCCTCAGAGAGGGAATTGAGAATCAATTCGACACCTTCTCCTTTCGTTTCATTCATTATCATTTGCTCGAACGAAGTGTCACGTGAGTTGCCAATGTTGCGCGCCTGCAGCTTGGGGAAGCGCTTCAGCAAGAATTCACGTTTCTCCTTGCTGCCCACCGTGGTGAAGACAGTCAGGCCGTGATGCAAAGCCACAGAGATGGCGGCCTGGCCCACTCCGCCGGAGCCAGCATGGATGAGTATGCGCTCGCCCTTCTTCATTTGTCCGCGCACGACCAGGGCATAGTAAACAGTGGAGTAAACACAGGGCACTGTAGAGGCTTCCTCCATGGTCCAGTTGTCGGGCACATCCCAGAGAAGATTCTTATTGGCCAAGCAGTTAGTGGCCAAAGACTTGGCAGTGACCATTGCCATGATGCGACGACCACGTGAATCGCGTCCAGCAAACTCCAAGCCCAGCACGCAGTCCTGATGCGCCAAGTCGGCGGGTAGGGCATCAACACCCAGTTTTCCTGATGCCAGCATGACGTCGCGGAAGTTCAGGGGTGCGAAGTATACCGTGCAGGGTTCCCATTTGTCAAGGTCCACATTTGTGGTGCGAGGACTTTCAATCCACTTCAGTGAGGACAGATCTCCCTTGATCAGTGTATTGACATATGCTTGCTCCACAGTTAGCAGCGCCTGATGTGAATTCAGCGGTAGGTGTCTGTAGGTGCCCCAGGCACGATTCCGATACACATTGATGGCCAAGTCCTTGGCAATTTGATCTGCAAAGAAGGGATCCTTCAAAGAGAACTTGGGTGATTCGGGGTCTTGCAGTAAGTACAGGCGAATGCGGTAGCCAATCTGTTCTCGCTTTAGGCAGTTTATAAAGCCCAAAGCTCCAGTGCGTGAATCTCCCTGCGCTACGACATAGACGTTGGTCTGCTCCGATTGTGATTTGCTTAGAGCAGTTTTCAGCTCGGCGATCCACTTGAAGTTGTCGTTCGAGACGCGTACGATTGGCGAGTTGGTAAAGTCCTTTGCGACTACTTTTCTGGCCAAGATCAGCATGCGATCGCTGTCGTAGATCTGCTCCAAAATAGGTAATATCTGCAATCCTTTGAGCTGCGCCTGTCCGCTGGCCTTGTACGCATTGACACTCTCCTCCAGCAGAAGAAATCCGCTCTCCGTTTTAATGGTATCGATGCAGTTCCTCAGCTGAACCTCTGTTGATGTCGGGTCGGTGCTGAACAAGTCGGCGGCATACAAAAAGTCGCACTGCCGTTCCACAGCAGCCTTGGCCAGATCTGCGACAACGATGCGAACTCCAGAAGATTTTAGTAGCTCACTCAGCGCTGATTCGTTGCTGTTGCTGTTGGTGGCTACGGCGATGTCGGCTACCAGAATTGGCTCACGCTCAATCAGCTCCAGCAGCTTGACAGCATTGAGATTCTCTGTGCGATTTCCGGCCACTTCGACGCCCTTGATTTTGATTGCTCCGCCGCTGTTCTCGATGATCAGCTGCGTGGCCACGGTTAGGGCATGGATCTTTGAATTTTGCTGATCGCCGCGTGGATCTATCAGCTGCACATTTGGCACAAAGCAATAGCGCTCCAGACTGGGTGCATTCTGGCTGCCCGAGCGACGTTGGGTCTGCGCCGTCTTTATTTTGTGTACCTCAACACCGCCGCACCTGACCACGGAGATGTTGCGATGCCAGTAGGCCGGCAGTTTCTGTTGGTGCTGCTTGACCAGTTCCAAGTGCTTGACGGGATCGATGACCACGCGCTCGATGCCCGTTGGGACGTACAACTCACGCGTGTTGTTGCTGAGTATGCGAAACTGTAGCATGGTGTCGATGAAGCTGATCCAATTGTCCGCCCACTGCAGGCGGCCAACGACGCCCGAAATGTCAAGGTCTAGGATGCCCTGGAAGACGCCGCTGTAGTCGTAGCCGCGCAGTCGCATCTCCTTGTAGACATCCTTGGTGCAGAGCTTGGCTAGCCCCGCGCTGCCCGGTAGTGTGGGCAGATTGAGCAGCAAATCCTGCCCGTTGGCCACGAGTCGCATCTTGCCCGATGCCACCAGGCTGCTGCCCTCGCAGATCTCGAAGGTGCTGCTGCCCTGGAAGTAGTTCACCGCCAATCTGATCGCTGCGCTCGCCTCCAGGCCAAGAATGGTGGCACGATGGAACACAATATCCTCAAAGACGACGGGCGTACGCTGGTAGTCGCAGCCCTGCTGCTGGGCCAGCATCATCCAGGCGAGTGTCAGGTATCCCGTGGCTGGGTAGAGTATACGGCCATCGATGGTGTGGCCAGCCAGGAAGGCGTGCTCCTCCTTGCTAAGGTCCAGCTCAATGCTCAGCTGGCTGGACTGGCGGCCGCCTTGAAACTTGGGATAGCTCCATTTCTGCGTGTGATCCCAGCCTATCAGGGAACTGAGCATGGGCGTGCCCCGAGAGACGGGATAGCTGACTGCCTTTGACGGGGACATTCTCAGCAGTTGGGGCTGACCACCGGCTGCATAGAGCTGACCAATCTGCGTCATCAGGAACTCCGCATTGTTGGCGTGACCCCGTTGCATGAGGCTGACGTAGCTTATTCTCGGTCCGAGCGCACGCAGTATGGAGCGGAAGAGTCCGTGCGGCGCGATTTCCACAATCAGCGCATTCTCGGGTATGTGCCGAATGGCTTCATGGAACAGCACAGGTGAAATCAGATTGTTGATAAAGTACGCTGCCGAGGCCATGCGGCATGCCGGTGTCTCCCAGTCCCGTTCCAGGACGCTGGTGCTCAGCCAGCGCTTGGAGCGCAGCTTGGGCTCTGTGATCAGACGTTCCAAATTCTTACGCAGCATTGGCGCAGCATCCGCAATGTATTTGCTGTGGAAGGCATAGCCACCCGACTCCACAGCTCTCACGAAGATGCCCTCGGCGTTCAGCTTTTGAATGGCTGCATCCATGGACTCAACGGGTCCCGACACCGTGCAGTTGTCCTCGCTGTTGTGGCACACAGCATAGCAATCCGATGGCAGATGCTTGCCGATCTCCTCCCAGCTCAGACCCACGGCTGCCATTTTGCCCTTCGGCAGTCCTGGCGTGTCCAAGACGCTCTTGCCACGCCAGTAAGCGGCCAGCACCGTCTGCTCGGCTGTCAGACATCCATCCATATAGGCCGCGCCCAGCTCACCTGCCGAGTGACCTATAATGCCATCTGGCTTTATGTCCAGCGCTCTGAGCAAGTCCGTCAAAGCCACTTGAACGGCAGCAATCGAGACGAAGGAGTAGAGCATGTTGTCAAATGTTCGCTCGGTAGAGCGCGTTAGAACCTCTATCAGGTCAAAGTCCATTTGATTGAGTACCTTTAGGGTTGCATAATATGATGTAAAACATATATGAATTATTAATTTATTTCTTATATACGACACAGATTAAGGCGTGGCTAGAAAACTGACAAGCTCTACTCTTTATCGTCTGTTCCATTATTAAACAACTTCATAAATATTCATAAAAAAGATTAAATTCAGTTGGCTTACCTCGGCACAGTGCTGTATGGACTTGTTGAAGACCTCGATTTGCATTAGATCCTTGGCCATGCTGGCCCACTGGCTGCCCATGCCGGCGTAGACAAACCAAATGGGTCGCTGTTCCTCTTCGTAGGGCAGCACCGCCTGCTGGACGATGCCGGTCGGGCCTAGCACAGAGAAGCCGCGATAGGGATGCAGTGGAATGGGCTGCGAGTGGATGTCATTGATCAGCGCCAGGAACTCATCGTCATTGCGATGCTTCGCAGCTGCCTCCAAGAGCTGTTGCACTGCCTGTTCGGTGCGACCGGAGCAGGTGACGAGCTTCAGCAAAGGTTCCTTCGGCTTTGTGCTCAGCATCTTTTTCTTCTCGTGTGACTTGAGAATTACGTGAGCATTGGCGCCACCAAAGCCAAACGAATTGAGGCCCACAATGCCGCCCTGCCAGGGCAGATTGCGGTCCGTCACTTTGAGTCGGCCCTCGACCAGAGCTGGTACGGCGGGATTAGGGGTGTGGTAATGCAAGTTCCTGGGTATAACACCCTCTTCCATGGCAATGATCATCTTGGCCAGGGCACTCACGCCCGAGGCGGGCTCAGCGTGGCCCATGTTGGACTTGACGGAGCCAATGAGCAGGGGACTGGGACGCGCAGGATGGCAAAAGAAGTTGCTCAGCATGTTGGCCTCCTGATCATCGCCCACGGGCGTACCGCTGCCATGGGCCTCCACATAGACCACTTCGTCGGGACTGAGGCCGATCTCACTGTACGTCTCCTTGAGCAACTGATGCTGCATGCGGCCGTCCGGAAAGGTGACGCCCTGCTCCTTGAAGCCATCCGTATTGGTGCGCACATTCAGAATGGATGCATAGACGCGTTTCGCCTGCTCACTGCGCTGCAGCAGTACCACGGCGCAGGTGTCGGCTCGGGCGTAGCCATTTGCGGCCGCATCGAAAGTCTTGCAGGCCCCATCCTGGCTAACGATGCCCAGCCGCAGAAACTGCAAGGCAAAGATGGGCTTCAGTATAAGATTGACGCCGGCCACCAGAGCGTAATCGCAGCGTCCGGCACGCATGTCCGTGTAGGCGTGAGAGAGCGCCACCAGGGAACTGGAGCAGGCAGTGTCGACAATGAAGCTGGGGCCCTTGAAGTCGAACGTGTAGGAGATGCGGTTCGCGAACATGGCACGGGCACAGCCCGTCAGGCAGTAGCCATTGATGCTGCTGGGCTCCATGTTGGGTATCTCGTGCTCCGTCTCGACAAAGGAAAGGCCAATGTAGACGCCGGTGCGAGTGCCGCGCAGCTCTGACGGATTGATGCCCGCATCAATGATGGCCTCGTGTGTCAACTCCAACAGCATTCGCATGCACGGATCCATGAGCTCCGCCTGCTTCTGGTGTACGCTAAAAAATTTGTCATCAAACTTTTCCAAATCCTCATCTCTCATTTTGGCCATTCGCTCTGGTAAGCCAAATATGCCTGCGTATTTATACATTGATATCAGACTGTAATTCATATCGGGCTAGTCAGCTATCGCCCCTACCTGCCTCCCAGCGTCGCGGATCGTCAGTAACCATATCAATGCCGTTGAGTAAGTTCTGTTTGAACTCCTCCACATTGCTGCTCTCCGGAAATTTGCCCGACAGCCCCGATATGACAATATCGCCCACTCTACTGGCAGCTCCATTGCTTTGCGCTGTCGCCTGGTCCACCCTTTTTTTGCTGCCCATTTTGTTTATTTGGTTCAGTGTCGTATTGGTATCGGATTAATCTGTGCATGGCATAAATATTAATTTAATTTTGAATTGAGCTTTAAATTGATTGCATAAAGTAAAAAATGTATTCCGAAATTAAACTCAAGATTAAAAATATAGTATCAAATACATGGCATAAATTAAAATTTAATTTATGTCTCATAAAAAAAAAAAATAGTATCAAATTATCAAATACATAAAATAAAAATAATATTTAAATATAAAAAATATAATTTTCATTAAGTTTAAAATTAATATTTATGCAATAGGAAAAAATAATAATCAATAAACTAACAAAATTTAAAATAGAAAAAAAAAAAAAAAACAGTCAACTAGAGAAATGTAACTAAAAAAATAAAATAATAATAAGAATGAGAAAAATAAAATAAATGAGTAAATAAATAAAATAAAATAAAATCTCTTTAAAAACAAGTTGTAATTAACTTTTTAAAAAAAAAAAAAAAATAATAATAATAAAAAAAAAAAGAAATAAATGGTATTTAAAAAGTGTATCATAAAGTATTGATATTGAGCCATAATATATAAAAATAATACAGTTCATGTGAGAGCGCAAATTAAAACTTTAAAAACTTATATTACTTATAGAATACGATATTGCAATTTACCGGGGCACATTTAATATCTTTAAAAAGTTTTTATAATAACTCTCGCTTAATTTAATTTTACGAAATGGACTCGAAGAATATCATAGATTTAAACACTTTGAAATCATTTTATAGATCTATAGGTGTTTTAGAATTACAATATTTAGTTCGTAGTCAGCATATATTTTTGAATCTCTAAGTCTTGGTTTGCAAGGATATGAATTGATTATGTTTATTAATTAAAATTTGTGTTGGATAAAAATTGTAAAATATCTTCATTTTAATTGCATATTTAGTTAATTCACTCGGTTCGATGTTTTATTTATATTGTAGAAATTCACATATTGTATTACTCCAAAGCCAAACAAGATAAGTAATATCTCAGTAGTTCAGTACAATGTAAATAATAACATAATTAGTTGTTTAAGGGCCATCGCCCCATGTCTAAGAATCAATTGAAATTCTTCACTGTAACACATTCGATAGATAGTATGTAAATGGAGTTTTAGGCATTTGATTGGAATGCGCACAGCACGAGCAAATGTCAGCGGGAATAACAAATGGAATTTTGAAACACGCCACGTTTTGTGTGGTAACAGGTTAAGCAGTGGGTCCCGACCTTTTCTTGTTGCTCTCAATACACACACACATAATACATATACATATGAATATATATGTATATATTCTTGTATAGCTCTTTTCACTGTCACTCACTTTATCTTGTAGCTTTTGTTTGACACCGTTTATCCCTTGAAGGATCTTGTTTTGTTGTTTTTTGAGTTTGCGCTACAGGATATGTTCGATTATCGAGTTGATATATCCTATTAGTCTCGGCTTGATATCGTTCCGACTAGATCCGAATGCACACTGAACGCGTCGCGCACTGCAGACACTCTTTTTAAGCATTCGGTTCTGGGGGGGAGATTGGGAAGAGTTCTAAAGTCGCATACATAATAGCCCATATCCATAGCTAATACTAAGACACCACTAAGCTAATTTCGTCTATCCGTTCAAAGCTCCAGACTCGACACAAAGAGTGCGATCGAAATTGCGACCAAGCGTCGATCGCGCCCCACTGAATAATTCATTGTTATGCTAAAAAAGCCTTTCAGAAATTCTAACAGAAATTGCGACGCACCGACAGCAGGAGAAGCTGGACAGGTGTGCCAGTAGACAGTACGGCAACCGTAACGTACAACCGTACACCCTATGCCTATGCCTATGCCTATGCTTATGTTTATGCTTATGCCCATGCCCATGCCCCCTTAATTAGTCCAAGTGTGTGTGTGGCAACGCCATGTTGACCCACTTTAATAGAACAAAAAAATACCCCAAAAAAAGAACAAAAATAAAAACAAATTTAAAACTCAAAAGTTGCCGGAAGCTTGACGATAGTGCGGCTTCTTCTTTGGTTAGCGCTTCTTCTTGTTTTTGGGACGAGCGACTGGCTGATTGTAGATAAATTTGCGTCGCTTTTTAACACTGGTCTTCGGTTTGAGTACGCCATTACGCGGGGCCTTCAACTGTGGAAATGTCAATAGACCAATCAATGAGATTAATGATTTCAGTTCAGCTTTCTGCACACACTTACTCTTTTGGCTAGACGCTTGATCACATTGCGTTCGTGTCCCTCGGCGAGCTCTTGTTCATCAAATTCTTGGCACGATCTCTTGTCCTGCTTGGCACGCAAGTTGAAGGGCATACGGATGCGTTTGTCGCTCAACAGGAGTAGACCGAGATTGGTGCCCAGCTCCACGGAGAACTCCACTGCTCGCTTCAGTGTTCCAAACGGACTGATGACATCGTCCATGACCACGTCCTTTATTTTCTCGCACAGCGCATCTACTGAAGTGCCTGCGGAAATTTGGCAGTTGGGCCAGTCAATAAATCTAACTATGCTCTCGCTATTGTTACTCACAGAGATCTGGCTGGCGGCTTAACAGATCCAGCACGTACGGCAACAATGATGTTGTGTTAATTTCCATTCGAAATTATATTTTACCTAAAATATATTAAAACAAATTCTAAAAATTTACTGCCCTGGGTGTCCCTACCGTGTGTTAAACAATGCTTAGGTGAACTGTAAATGAACATATTCCTAAAATCTACTAACAAAATTTAAGCAATTGTCAATGTCATTTGTGACAAGTTTCGAAAGTGTTCATGCTTAACAATATTTTTGTTGATGTGTCTATGAGAGTATATTTTATATTGATTAGATAACTGATTGATTGCAATTTATATATTCATTAAAAAAGTTTGTATTTTAATTTTTAAAGTTATTTTTAGGTTTATATTTAATTTAATGTCTAAAAAATAAAATAGATTTGTTTAGGTTTTTCTTTTATTATTTTTATTAGTGCTTAATTATTATTTTTATTTTTATTTTATTTTTACATTTTTTTTTATAGCTATTCAAGTCTCAACAGTCTATAATCTGTCTATTTATCCTGTAAAAACAGGAATCTCAATAGGGTATTCTTACAACTATCATCATCATGCTAGAGGTTTATTCTAACCAAACCCAACTACAACTTTCATTCTAAACCAATTTTCTTCCCCTATAAAGAAATATGAATATGCTTACGTATGCATATATTTATAAACATTAAAACTATAAATAAAATTCAGAAATACATTTATTTCTAATTAATGATTACCATTTCAAATTACGTCAACTATATATACTAAAGCATTGCAACTAATTTACGTAAATCAAAACTCAAAGCGTCTCTACGTAATACAAAATGAAAAAAAAGAAGAAAAAAATAAGTAAATAAATAAAACAATAATAATAAGAGAATATTTCGTTCATCTCGAGTCCACAATTCACAGTTCATGTTGAGGGACTTTAGCCTAGCATTATCATCATTATCAGCATCACCTTCATTATTATGTTTTTATGTTTTTAATTAACAATTATCTCAAATAGCGACAAACTATCGCAGCACTCTGAGGCCATGGTCCATCACATTAAATTCTAGGCACGTTTCTGCTCTGATTGCATTTAGATGGCATGATAATGATAATAATGATAATGAACTTATAAAAAACAAAATTCACAAATCATTTGTTATTTAGCTAAGCATTTTTCATCAATCTTCAGTTAAGTAAGGTGGCTAAGGTCTCATAGTTTAAGTTTAAATGCTAAATAAAAACATAAATCAGTTTTATTTTAATTTAAAAATTATTAAACGAATGTAAAATGTAATATTGATTATTTTTATATTGATATTTGGTTAGTCATATGTTATATATTTTCATTTAATTTAAAGTTAAAAGGTAAATAAAGGGACTGCTAATTACTCTAATAAAAAATTACAAAAATAAAATATATATTTAATTTCTTTCTGGTGCTCAATTTACCACACGAATAGGAATTAAAAATTCATTAGTTATGCGTTAAATAATATGCTCAAGATAAGACTATATATCGCTATATAACAGGTGAATAAGTTCCGTATCAATGCCGAATGCGTCTGCATGGCCACAGCAACAACGACAAACTATGTGCTATAAATAACAAGTGAAAATTACTAAGAAGGAGTGCTTCATAAGCAGATACCCTGTAGAAAATTGGCGGACAATATGATGCAGCTTAGCTGCGTGTGTTCCTAGCAATGGAATTTCTGATTGATGTTATTAGACTAATTGCTAATCAATCTTATGCCACAATAGGAAATTGGGATAGCCGGAAATAATTGTATGTGCATTGGGGCACGCCTTTGCATTGGCTTTACAGGGTATCAGAGGCAAAACATCACCAGACCAAAACAAAGACGCGTGCTGCTACTCTTGATTGCGCTGGCAACAGCAGACGAGGATTGCTTCCAGTGCGCCTTGACCTTGCCTGGGTGATAACCGTGCCACATCGCATCGTCGCCCATCTAGACCGACACACGACTATCTGCCGTTGCGGACACATGAGAACAATGTGATTAGCTCCAGTGAGCCGCGTGCCAGTGGCAATTGGTGATAACTGATAACGCGGCGATTGGTTAGTCAGGCTGGCGCTGACATCGAACTGGACCTACGGAAATTTACTACAAACAAAATAAAACACAAAAAAACAAAAACAAAACACGCGCAATCATACAGATATATACATATGCATACATATGTGCAGTCTATTAAATATATATATTTGTAAGTGTATATACATGTTTTATACGCATTATCGGCTGACGAACTTATTATATTTTTCGACTACAGCTACATCACATTTGCCTGCATGTTTGACTGAAATCAGGCATACGACTAGTTGCCCTTGGGAATGCAGCCTGCCCGGAGAATGCTCACATATGTATGAATATTCTTGACTGAAAAATGTTTGAAATCTGGCTGGAGATGCTATAATGTATATATACATATATGTATGCTAGAATGCATAGTTGATTGAAATCACGTATACGACTAGTTGCTCCTGCAAAGAGATTAAACAAATCTAGATACATATGCATGTACATATATGAATATGTATTTGCCTTTCGTTTCAGCTGATGTTGATTTGTTTTGCCAGACAAAAAATATATAAATTTGATTTATATATATGTATGCATATATAATTTAAATATCACGCAAGCGACCAGCCTCTCTTAAAAATACGAAATATATACATATGTATATATATATATATATCTCCGTAAATGTGTATTTGTTTATGAAATAAGTCTTTGATTCGCTTTATCAGCTGGCGGCGTGTGGCGGCACAGTTTATGTTTATCAGGGATATTTCACATCTGCGTATCTGCATATCACGCATACGACTAGTTGAGCCCAGGCATAGCCCCATATATCTATATCAATATCTACATGGCTTAAGAGTCTTGCCACAACTGCTATATATGTATATATTATGTGAATTGATTTGAAATCACCCATACGACCAGTTGCCCTTGGGGATGCAGCTCGATTGCTGATAGCCGCTGATAATAGCCCGATTAGCTGCAGAACTGTTAGCCTTTTCACGGTTACTTAAAGGTGAGTTTGAATAGCCGCTTGCCGTCTACGTCAGAGGCTTAATAGTTGAACCTCAGGCTAGTGGTGGTGCTGTGATGCAAATTCACGCAAAGCACAAACACTTGCGTCACAGTTCGGTGTTCAAAGTTCTAAACACAAAGGCAAATAACTTACAGCTTTGCTATAAACACACAGTTGATTGGGATCATATTTTATTTCATTTTCAGGCAGGACACCAACGTGTATAAAAATAGAAATAGTTGAGAGATAGCTAAAAAATTGAACTCAATAAAATATATAGTCTAATAGCCTGGAGTATGGATAATAGATAAGCTAAATAAGTAAATAGATAATAGATTATATGAAAATTTCGACTAACACTTTCATTGCAAATTGCAATTGCAAATTGCTTTCTCTTCATTTCTAATTCTTAATTTTATGTATACACATACTATATATGCATGTGTCTATATAATATATTGTATGTTTGTATGTATGTACATCTCGACATGAGGTTCACGCGAATATATTTATTTTAATAGATTCCGTTTGACGACAAAACGCACCACACACACAAAAAATCAAACAAAAACAAAAAACAAAACAAGAAATATACAGACCGGGCCAGACTTGAGCATTTGGGTCAATTTATAAATTAAAATCACGATTCTCAGATAATTGCGCTTTCATTTGTTGCAGCTATGCCTAGATGGGCACGAGTTCAGCTGCCTAATAATTAACAGCAAATGAAGAAAGTTAGACAATTCCTTCATAATATATCGTGTAGCATGAACTAAAACACAAATGGGCATAAATTAAGTAGGCTGACTCGTGTAATGGCAACTACAGCAACAGATTGAAATGTTGAATAAACTTAGTTTACATGTCGAATCAATTGAGGACATTCGCTGTCGTAGGACGACGACTAAGAAATACCCTTTTGAGTATTATTATATTATATGTATATTTAATATTTTAATAATTAGAAAATAATATAAAAATGCTATGGTTTAAAAGTAACAATTCTTTCATTAAATTACTCACTTTAATATATAATATAAAATCAAATACCAAATATACAGCAGCACAAAGTAATGAAAGTTTTCGTTATGTAAGCCTTTCCAGCCTTTATTCTAGAAGATGATAGACAGAAATTAAAGTGAATTTGCTAAAGGTTAGATGTGCTGATTGCAAGATGTGAAGGCGGATAACATAAAAAAAACGCCAACTAATGCATGCAAATTTGCAAAATTAGACATGCCAGTAAAATAAGCATAGTCTACAGGAAATACATATATATTAGACACAAAAGGATCTTCGAAATATTTATTATTTAGATATATATTTACGTGGCTCAGTTAAAAATAAAATTAAATTAAATTAGAAATAAACGATAAAATTCAATAAAAATATTGAATTGCGTAATTTTAAAATATCAATATTCATCTTATGTTATAAAAATGTTTTTGATCAGCTATGTAAAGTATTTCTCTGTTAATTAGATTGTGTTTATGTAATGGAAAAAACCCCCGTTTAATTGTTGAGCTGATGGTTTCGGACATACGTAGGGCATTTTATAAAAACATATAAAATATATTGTATTCATTTAAGCAAACTCAGCAAATATACTTAAATTAACATTACGCTGCATAACATTGTTACACTTAAGCAAGAGATAGGCGACTGAGTGCAAACATATTTAATGGGTGCACGTGCTGTAAATGACCCCAAGCTGGTAGTGAATAAATAAAAGGTGCTTAAATCAAGCAAATCCGTTGGGTTAATATCCTCTTCAACATAATACTATGTAAACAGGTAAAAACATTGAAGTAGCTAATGCTTTTAACATTTGAAATATTTCCATTGTTAATTAAGTATTTGATTTTAAGGTTGTTGTCGGAAATGTAATTAAATATATTGTATTATGTTTCCTTTAGATTAGATAGATTAGATATATAAAATATACTAAAGGTAATATAACCTCTGGCTGAATATGTCTAATTAGTAAAGTCTATTCTATATTCAATTTCCAGAAGAGCTTTTTAAGAAACTGAATAATTTATTAATCAGTAAATACTAAATGAATTAAATATATATAAAATTGTCTCTGTTGTTATCTGACTTATGGAACAGTTGTCAGAGAAATGCTATGCATCTATGTAGTATATATGAGATTATAATTATTATGAGCGACAAAAGCATTGCATACCTTGGGGCAGTCTCTGAATATACATATGATTTTATTTATTTAGCAATGTGCACACAAGAGTTTTCTCTTTGATTTCACAAAGAGTAAAAGTGTCTAGAATTGTCAAGATAATACATACAAGTATTGTAACTTAATAGAGCAAACAATTGAGATATTTAATAAGTAAGAGGGCTCTAGACTTCTCGTTTAAGAGATTCCCTGGAGTGTTAATACTCCACTCTTTAAACGTTGCTACTCAGCTAATCATCCTGATCAAGAATATATTATATATTTGTTATGGTTTTATATTTTTTCCCGTTATAGCAAAATATATATTATTATAAATAAATATATTAAATAAATATATTATATTAATCACATAGCAACTATTGAGATGGTTTGCGGAGTACGTAATTGGCATATATAGTCCCTTAAGTTGTTGCATGAAACCACTTTCATGCACGGGCCTGAGGAATTCTTTTCCTCAATATTGACACAATTTTTTTCGGTGCTGTTGATTGGCGGCTCATTCTCGCACCAATGCTCGAAGATTGGTTTCCTGCCGGTCGACATGGAAACATAATCTCCTTCCGTTGCCAGATCGGACAGATCCACCCAGTAGTTTATACCGGGAGTGGTGCGATTTCGATGCTTATGAATTTCCTCTAAAGTCTTGATTTTTGAAATACTTATTAGTTCAGCGCCTACCCTATGGCAATTGTGTAGCGCCAAGTACCAGGAGACCGCTTGCTTTTGTTTTGAGTAATAATATTCAGATCCGATTTGAGTGATCACTGGCTCCGGATAGAAACTCCTCGGTATGCCAAACATATGCGTTATATTCACGGCTAATCCTGCAAAAAGAAAAAGTTATTATTCTGTAACATTTACATATATAAAATTTATTTATCTCATCAAGTAGACAAGAAATACCGCCTTTTGTTTTTTAGAATTTTTGACACCCTAAAATGCTGTCTAATCTCCAATTCTATTCTGTTTTAAATTCTATAATAATAATATTATAATTTTTAAAATATAACCCGCAACTTACCTTCGATTCTGGCCCAACTTACAGATATGCTCCCAAATATGCAAATCTTGAGCAGAATAAACGCTACAGGTCCACACATTTGAAGACTTCTGCTCACTACGAGAGTTCTTTAAGCTATGATTTCATATTTATATTAAACTAACATTTTTCTGAATTAGCAGCAAAACCACAATTAAAACAATCATCCACTTCTTTCTCTTAATGATTCATTCTGATTTATTGCTTACCCAACACAGAGTTTTGTAAGCTAAATAAAATGCATTGTAAAAGCGAATTGCTTTGCAAAACAACCTATTTTATTTAAACAGAACTAAATGACATTTATGACAAAATCAAAAGAAAAACAAACAATACAAAAAAATGATGTCTTCAGCGTGCCGAAGATTTAATACCCTTGCAGTCAATTTTGTTCGTATAATATAAGATAAAGAAAAAAAAAATAAACAAAAAAATGAAAAATATATTCGTATCTTGCTATAAATGCTAACATTATTATAATAGATACAATGTTTGAAAAATTTAAATAAATATATATTTAAGAATATAAATAAAGTCGATTAATGTACAGATATATTTAATTAGTTTATAAATTTCAACAATTTTTATTTGAATGGAATTCATTTGGATGGAATTTTAACAGATTTATATGTATATCTTAATAATAATACAAATAATTATAATAAGATTTTGTTCATGTTCATGAGCATAAAAGATTTCGTATTTTGATCGATCTTATAGTAGTTATAAAATATATATAAACAACATGTATCAACTTGGCATTTAAAGCTAAGAAAGCTAAGTGGACACAAAAACAGACAGACGAAAAAATAATATATACAGCAAAACAATTCTATGCAAGGGAATTCAGATTTTAGATGATTAATATCGATTGTGTTTTATATTACAAATTTGTGTACAGCAGATTTAAATAAATACATAAGAAATACTTGAATCGCGCATATATGTATATATATTATACTTATACATTTCTGTATAGATTTAAGCGAGTATGGTAAGGCACATTCCCCATTGAGTAAGAAGTAAGTGAGTGCTCTAGTCAGCAATGCCCGACTAGCAAATACCTTAAAGATCCTGTCGTATGCTTTAGAACTGGTTTTGATGACCTTCAGAAGGTACTTATATCGATTAGATTAACTTTTATGTATAGTTTAGAGCTAGAGCAACTCTGTTATAATCTTGATCGGAAATATGAATAACACATCCTTAAAAGTTAAAGAAACTTATAGAGCGTACAGACGGACAAACTAGAAAGGATAGACCAACTTCTACTTCTACTAGTCTTGATCAAAAACATAAATATGATATATGGTATATGCATTATAGAGTGGTTTAACGGAAGCAAAAGGAATTCGACACGCCTTTCCATGGCCCATTTCATACATTTCAACGACAACATTGAGCCTGACTTAACCACATCGAAGCTAAGATAATTAGATGTAGAGAGCTCTAATCGACTTGTTTGCCCTCCTCCCGATTGCGCTTGAAGGACACGGAATGGATGAGTAGCGGCGGCAGATTGCCGCGCAGCATTTGGAGGCGTTTGCTCTTGGGCTGCTCGGTACGGCGCATTTCGTCCTTGGAGGAGGATGTCGAGCCCACCGATGTCGAGATGGAGGCCAGCGATGTGCTGCTGGGCAGAACTTCGGTGCTTTGAGCTAGATGCATATTGGTGCGCCGGAAGTAACGCGGCATGGAGTAATCATCCTGTGAGGCACGAGCCGCGTTCGCATTCTGTATGGAGTAGAGACTCTGCGATACGCGATACTTTTCAATGGTTGGTGTGTCCTCGTAGTTCTTCGGCAGATTGCTGAACGATATGGAGGGCACCTCCGGCGTCATGCTGATCTGGCTGCCAGTGCCCGTGATGGCGAATATGTCCGTATCGCTGTCCGCCACAAACATGTGCGGCACGCTTTTGGCCGCACGAAGCGTTCGCTTGGGCGTGGCCGAGAGGTTGCTCATGCTGGGCAACAGATGGGGATGGCGATCGATGAGACGCGGCCTCAAGATCACCTCGTCCATGTCCTTGTCATCTTCCTTCTCTTCCTCGGCAATGGGCTCGAACTTTTTCGGCGTCAGTGACTGACTGCCCTCCGGCGAGGACTCCGTCGGAGCCAATGTGAACGTAATCCGTTTCTCGGGCGATGCTGATTCCTCAGCGCTTGGCTCGGCCTTTTTGGAGTCGGTGGCATCGGCCTGTAGGCCAGCTGCAATAAAGTGAAATATGGAGAATATTAGTTAAAAATATTAACTTTAAAGCAGAGAATATTATTTTTTGAATATTTAAATGAGCTTGAGCTGTCGCTCGAATTGATTCCATTAGGAATACCTTAGCTGCAGCTAATTAATATAATTATATTTTGCTTAACTTACTTATATTAAAAAAAAAAAAAAAACATTTTCATAATTCAAGTTGACAATGAAAACTATTTAAAATGCAATCTACGAAAAATTGTAATAATTTTCAATGCAATTTTTAATAAAACTTGTCCTGATTAAAGTAAAATAAGACTTTGTAATATCACAAGTAAAGGAAAATATTGAAGTTAAACTTTATTTCTTTAGTTTATTGTTGAATCCAAGGTATCTTCAGGTCAGGCAAAGCCAAATGAACAACTTGCATTTACACATATTACAAATGTTCATAAAGTAGAAAATGAGTTGATAATTCCAGCAATTAATGCTATTAAAAATAATGCAGTTGGGCAACACCGACTACTTGTTAAGTAAACAAAATGCAGTTGAGCCTGTTCAAATTTCTAGTATGTAGTATGTTTTCCGATTTACCATGCCCTTAATTGGCGTATCCGGAAAATGTTAAGATTTAATCAGATGAGGGTATCAACTTGTCTTAAATCTCAAGTGGGATAGCATGACGGAAATCGAGAAAACACAATTTGCTCTTTCTTGAACGATTGTAAAAATTTAATTAACTATAAATACACTGTCAAATAATTTATGAAGCCATCTATTATATTCCTACTTAAGCCATTGATTAGAGTGGGGCATTAAAAGCTTATTCATGTGCAATGCAATTATTGAAATAACTGACATTAATTTTCTTATCGACTGAAACTTTCTTGTTTTTTGTAAAGCACGTTAATTAGTTGTATAAATCAATGAGTTAGCAGCTGACTGGTATATTATTCAATTTACAAGTTATGTGATGAAATGGGAATAATTAATAATTCAATATACTTTAAAGAATTTAAACAGACTTAAAAAGTACGTACCATAAAATATTTATAAAAAAATTATGAATATTATATTAATATTAAGCTGAAGCCCTCTATCAAATTCTAAGCAAATATGGAAATTAGGAAACATTTTAGATATGATTCTCTGAATGAAAGATTTGATTTAACTATTAATCTGTTAGAAATCTGTTAAAAAGAACTATATCATGGAATATAATAAGATATATAATATAGTATATAATAATATTATATATCATCAGAAATTTAATAATCAGAAAAAAACCATAGTTTTTTTTTTTTTATATATAGAAACAAATATTATATTTATAGGTATAAACATATAATATATGTATGCAGGCAGAAAAAAGAGAAGAAAAGAATTCGTATCACCTTATCAGGGCACAAATTTTATTACTGGTTATCAGTAGAGCAAACAAGGCAAGTGAGAGTGCCACAATCATGAGTGCTCCGTTAACAGATGCCCTATATGGTCTTCTAAATGCTCGATATAATATAAAATATGTATTATAATTATTTCAAAATACATATGTTTTATTTATATTAAAATTATTTTTGATTAATGAGGATTAATATGATTTTTGATTTTTTATAACTTATATTTATAATACATATTTCATATTATATCGAGCATTTAGAACTTGAAGGGCGTATTTCAAAACCTCTCCCGAATATTTTAAGACGTTATGGAATAAAACATTTAAGAATAAATTCTTTAAAATTCCTTTTTTAAAGCCTATTAAGCCCCATACTAAGTATTATTTCAAAACAAGTTCACGTGATGAAATCAAGAAATAAGTTGCAAATGCCTCCTTTGTCATATATTGTATAAATCTTTATTATACCCATTATTACGCACTTTGACTGAGTACAGGGTAAAAAAATAAAAACAAAACAAACCTACACTTGTATAGAGTTGATAGGAACATTGCCGATTACGGGGAAAAAAATTAACCTTATCTGTTGAGGTGCATGTTCGTAAGGTAACAGAAGAAATTCTGTTTCAGTCTTAATGCCACCATTTCGACATAGTCATTCAATGGACTCGACTATCCAAATAGTATATGATCTATGTACTCCACAGCAATTTCTCGTTAGCCTCACGTTCATCAAGCAATAAATCGTTTCTAAAATCTGACTTATATATAGCTAGGCTTATGACTCAATACCAGCAAAATTGCATATCATTCAGATATCAATAATTCGTCATTTGGTTGCCCGCATCGCGAAAGAACTTTCGAACCCATATAATAAAGTAATACATAATAAAAAGATTTCCGTTGGGTTATACCGCATACGGAAAATTTGTAGCATATTAACGTGATTCATTGCATTTTCTTAGCTTGATAATCAGATGGTAATATATAGATGAAAAGATTCTGAATTGCTGATTCAGAATTGCCCAACTGTGTATTATATAAGCCCAGCTAAATTAGGAATTTCTAACTCAATTCCAAATATAAATAATATAATCCGACTTTGCTTAATTAAACCTAAAATATTTGAGATTCATAAAAGGCACAAGTTGAGTTTGTGTTTAGTTTTATGGTTTTTGTGTTTTCATTTTCATTTTTCAGTTTTTCATCAACTTTGATTAACTTTAAACACATCAGCTAATCAGGTTCAATATATGTTATATATATATGCATGAGTGTGTTAACATTACAAGGTCTAACAATGTCCATGATGGAATACAGAAAAACTTAAAAAGTAAAACAATACGTGTAAAAATAATACTACTAAATGCTAAACTGTTGGTAAATATTTTCATTGTCGACTTGTCGCTTCTCACTCTTTACTGGCTGGTTATCAATACTTATGTCTAATTAGTAATAATATTAGGTCACATTTTGTGGTGTAGGTACTAAGCGAAAGTTCTATTTTGTCCATATATGTGTGTGTGTCTCTATATATGTATGTCTGTGTAAGTGTGTATGTATGTAAGTATCTTTGGCACAAATACTGCTACTGCTACGGCCACAGTTTGGAATTAATTTTTTGTTTTCCTTTTCTTTTCTGTTTTTGGGTTGCTGCTGGATACTCGCTCTACTCAGCTCAAGTAGAACTTCACCTTGGGCGCACCGCCGGAGATGATGCTACTGCTGCGCGTGGTCTTACCACTAGTTTTGCCACTGGCGCTGCCACTAACAATTTGGGCCTGGCTGTGGCCATCATTACCTTCGAGGCGGCGCAAGAGGCGCTCCTGTTCGCTGAGACGCGGCGTGGTGGGCGCCTCCTTGTTGGGCGAATGGACGCCGGCCAAGAATGTCTTTGTGCTGATGCGATTCAGCTTGGTCGGCTGATGATCCTGGAAGATCTGCGAATTGGCAAACACCGCCAATATCTCCGGTCCAAGCATCGGCACATTCGTTTGGGTCACGCGCCGATAATCCTCCTCATGAATTTTGGCGCTGTGCAAAAATACATCAATATTGAGTACAGATAATTGAAAGTTCTACAATATAACAGAAACACTGCCAATGCGATTGGCAAATATTGAATTCCCACTGTGCCCAGTGCGCAGCAAGCCAAGCCAAGCCAGATTCGCAGGCAAATCAATCAAAGCTGACAAATTATTGCGCGGCGAGTTGACGCTTTGTTTGCTGTGTCAATTAGTACCTCATTAGGCCCGAGTTTCCGCGGCCCAGTGGCTGGTCGCAAATGGGTTGTGGAACTGTCAATAGATGATTGTTGTCTTGCACCGTGGGCTGAACGCGTCCAATGATGGTGCCACGCTTCTGGGAGGCCAAATACTCCTCATCCTCCTCGGCATTGTAGTTGGCTGTAAAGCAATGAAGATAAATAATATTAGAATAATTTTGCTAACATCAGCATTATCGTTATCATCATCATCATCATCATTATCTTTTATCTCTTGCCAAATTACGAGTGAAATCTTGTTTTATAAACTAAATAACAAGCTGATTTATATCTTGTTATAATCATTTAGTCACCAATCCATTCAATTATTTTCATAATTAATATGATTTCAATCAAATTTATCAAGTGTTTGTTTTCTATACTTTTTTTTTTTGCAAACGTTTAAATGCCAATCACGTCTTGCCTTGTCTCTCTCAATATCGCTCACCCTCTTACTCTCTTTACCACTCAGTACTCAGTAGCTCTCTCTTCTTCTCCCTCTCCCTCTGACACTCAAGACTACATTGTCTACGTCGGTCGCATAACTTTACCGACTCAAATGCGAAATACACACGCACACCAGCACACAAGCATGAGTGTGTGGGTGCGTGTGTGTGCGTACACGTACATGGCAACACGTAGGTAAACATGCACCGGCTAGCCCTCAACTGTCCAACGAAAAAAAAAAAAAAAAGATGAGGCTCCCCATTGAGAGTGAACAGAGTGGTTGGTGAGCTGCAAAATAAAGCTACATAAATGTAAACTGAAACTTACCGATTGATTCATCATAGCAGAATCGCTCCTCAAAGCAGTTCCAGTAACAATCTTCCAGGCAGCTGAAAGGTGTTTGCGTGCAAGTGGGAGCGGGAGGGGCGATGGAATTCAAATGTTAGCAGTAAGTGTATAAAGCGAAAATGAAATAAAATAAAATACAGAAAAAAAAGTTAGGGTCCGCTTACTTCTGCAAACAGCGGCACATTTTGGAAAACTCTGGAACAACTTGAGGCGTAGAATTAACTGTGGTTTATCCCGTTGCGGAATGCTTTCGCTTTGTTGTTAGTTATTTCTGCTGTTGTTGTTGCTGTAGCGGCTGCTGCTGCTGCTGCTGCTGAAATAGCGAAGTAAATTACATTGATGTTTCGTCGTGGAATGCGTGTGATTTATTGGCGCAGCGTGGAGCGTGGAAGCAGCTTGACGTTTTATCGGCAACTGATGTGGTTGTGGCCAAATGTATCTCGCCGATAGCATAATGGCGCTCTCAACAGCCAACAACGAGCGCCATGGAGCGAGAGGGAGAGCGTCAGAGAGCGGAGTTTTGAGCTGTCGCACCTGTGTTCGTTAATCTGATTCAGACTCGGAGCGTTCGCTCAGCTCAGATCGCAATACGAGAGCTTTGATTACGTTTCGTCGCCGTACGCTCATCGCCGACGTGCCGACGGAAGCGCAACTCCGACTCGTGAGTTCGAGTTTTCGGAGAGAGCTGCGTGCTGATCGAATGAGCGCGTCAATGAGATTCCGAACGTGACCAAGAGAGCGCGCACGCGAGCGAAAGAGAGAGTGGAAGTGTGTGTGTATAAGTGTGTGTGTGTAGACTTCATACTGGGTTTCGGAGCTTACACGCGCAAGCACTCAATCGGGTACTCGTCTTGACGCAGTAAAAGCAATAACGTAAATGTGCTCTCTGTCACCGTCATTTCGCCCAATGCGTTTGCACATATTAGCCGACTATTAAAATACTCTGCACTTAAGTAGCAAATCTAGCATTATTACATTATTATTATTATTATTATTTCGTATGTCAATATCCACATATTAAGACTCAAATTAGATAACAAAAACAATAATACCATGAATAATTAGTTATATATTATATAAATTTATTATAATAAAGGCATATAGATTTCGGAACTCTGCCTTTATTGCTCTGGCTTTAAACTAAATTGTTATTTAGAATTAATTCTCTATAACAGTTAAATAAATAAGATTTCCGAACTTCTTCTTTCATTCAGTAAAGCTGTTCAATTTAACTTTTTTGCATGGCGAAAGGGTATACGAATTGTAAGCCATAATAATTGAAAGCTTATTGCCTGATAATTCTGGTTTTGCAATTATCAAAAACTGCCTTAAAATATAATTGCAGCTGATTTTCTTTTATATATATGCATACTATATACAAAGATATAATTGTATAAATTCATTTCCTCTCGCTAGACTGGTTATATGTGTATACTTATATCACTTACATATGTACACTTATATGTAAAACTGCGATATATTTACACATTTGTTTTGTTTACTTAACAGTTTAAACGATAAGCAGCCAGGGCAACGATTCTGTGAATTGGGCCACACATTCGCGCAGCATAGGTTGTTAAATTGTGAATGGCTTTAAAATTGATCAACGGGCTATTGAAAAACGGACAAAACATACTTTTAGGCAGCCATTGATCTGTGAATATTAAAACAATCTATAAATATCATTGATTATATGCACAACAACTTAATGATATAATGGATGATAATCAAATTAACAAAAGTCACAAAAAACAAAAGGTTTTTGTTGCTGCATCGTATTTTTGATTATTTCGATAAGCTTTGCTTGCTAATAATATAATATATTTTCCGTGAAGCTATTCATAAATAACTTTTCAGAAATAAACGTAAAAGATTTAAGAATTGTCAAGGAATGTCTTCACGATTTTTAATTTGATTGATCTGAGTAATCTTCACCATCATCAAAAATACTGTACGTTAACATTCCTTATTCTATGTGAAACCAAAATTATTCCATTTCCAACATTGAGATCTTGAATTGTATCGAACGAAAATACGTTTGCAGTAGATCAAAAAAATATGTCTATGATCAGTTGATCAAATATTGACACCTATTGCAGTCATACGATAATTGAACAATCAAATAAAATGTAATTGCAAATTTCACATGGAATCGGTGGAAACTTTTCATTTACAGTCCAATAAACTAGGCGTATTGTAGTTGTAGAATTATAGTTGATGAAGTAAAATAAAAATAAATAATGAATAATATACATATACATTTATATTATATTTAACGAGAAATTGGCTGGCTGCATTTAATTTGGCTTAGTTCTAAGAATTTGTTTAACCTGGAGTCTGCTAGATTTCGAAGCTAGAGTTTGAGATTCCTGTTTTTTGTTGATTAATAGTATATAATTTAAGAATTAAAATCATCAAGCTTGAGATCTTAATACTAACTCTTTTCCTGGAACTCCTCATTCGAAATTCACTCCTAATTAATAAATAAACGACTGAAGCTTTCTCTTCCACCTGCTTCATCTGATAAGTCAGGGATACATTTGCTGTTTGCAGACGAAGTAAAGACGTCAATGAATATTTGCAGAGCTGCAGGTGTTAAGCATCAACAAAGAGACGAGAGACAAAAATATGTGAATCATCGCCCATAAATATCAACTATTTGATATATAACGATCAACAAAACTGGTTTTATTTTCGGTCTTTTCAGTTGCCGCAATTTTCTCATCTTCCCAAATTCCCAATTGTAAACGAGTTACAGTTCAAAGCTCAGCATTCACGTGAATCCGAGCCGTAAGCGCAGTGAAGTTCATTAACAGTCATTAACAAGTCGAACCCGAGAGCATTACGAATCGCATCCATTTCACAAGTTAACCAATTGAAAGATGTTGACAAATGCGGACGCTCTTACACAGTTCGTATTCCCGAAATAAAAATAGATGCCAGGCAGACCCGAAACCACTCGAGCAGTGAGCGGCAAATTGAAAGGCGTATCATACTTATTAAAGCTGACTCGACGCAGAGATCGAAATGGAAACATATACATATGTATTCGAAATCGTTGATTTGACGTATGTACGTATGTGCAATAATTGAATATCAATCAAAATGTCTTATATACCCTGAATATGTTCAGACAGGGTATGCTGTCTTCAAAATATGTAATAAGGTATATAAGATGTGGATTACACTTTTGTTTTGGAGTTTCCGCAAAACGATTTTCATTTTCTAGTACTAGAGTAAACAAATTTAATATAACAAAGTTTCCCAACATTTATAATTCTTTCGATTTCTCATTCTCCAAATGTTTATATCTGTATATATATATATAATTGATTCCTTAACAAATTTGGGGTATCTGCTATTCGATCATTTCCTATTGCAGTAACTTCAGTTGTTTTTGAAATGAAAAGTAGTCACATTTGTAGTCGCTGCAGATTTGTGCTCGTAGCGTTTACACAGTTGAACGTACATCGCATTCCAAGCAGCTTTGATTATATAATATGGGACGGCTAGAAGGTAGTCGCCTATCAAATACCCTGTTTCCAATCGCCTAAGCAAATATCCAAGTATCCATGAATGAAGAAAATGAAAAAGGTAAATATACTATGAATAAATTTTTACTAAGAACTTAACATTTCTGGGTATCCATTTCCAGTGTCGAATGCAGTGAACAGAGTAATTCTTAGTCAGCTCTAAACATCTTAGTTATCATGGGACTGCTGATCGACTAAGCATGCGTCTAATTGCATTGTTCATTATTTAATTGAAGCTTGTCCGATTTCAAAGCGAAATAATCGTTCTACTGGCGTTTTGCCTCCGACATTTTTTTATATTTCGTATTCCGATGCGATCAGAAAATTAAACAGCAAAGGGAAAACCGACCAAGCGAATCGAAAGCGAGTTTTGGAAAAAAACTTCCGCGCATTCACAATGACAGAGAAGAGAGAAAAAGTTGAAAAACAAAACAATCATAAACGAGTTAGAACATGAAAGTCAAGTACTACTAACTGTGCAATACCCTGTTTTCTATCATATGATTATAGCAATAGAGCTATCAAAATGAGAAAACTCTGATCTTAAGAAAGGTCTATATACTTAAGTTGGTAAACCCATTTTCCACCTTTTGTTGAAAGTGTAGACAAGTCGACAAACCAATATACTCCTTTTACTTTGGCGTACAATGTATGAAACTGACAACAGAAATAAACAAAAGCAGCAACAAAACGCAAAATATGCACACATAACAAAAAGTCACTCAACCAAAACACGCGATGCTGTGTATTCCGTAAAGCTCAAAGCAACAAAAATATTCCGATGCTACAGAGAGAAGAAGTAAACATTGCAATGCATTGGAATACAATAAATAAACATATTACATTATTTTTGATTACATAAAAAATAACTGCAACTATTTCTAAATAATATATAATTATATATTATAATGTTATAATGATATATGATTAAGTTCACAATGAAATTAAATGGAATATTCTGCTGTTATTGCTAAACTACATACATATGTAGATATTGATATACATATTTACTGCACACGTCTCTTGCAAAACTAAAAATCTATGTCATTCCATTTCAAGGCATATCGGCTCTATTAACAAATATTTTCTTTTGAATAGATAATATTTGATCTAATCAGAATATTTGTAGTTTTATTGCTTAATACTTTAAGTTTCTTCAATATTAATTTAGTTATAAAATAAATAATAATTTTTTAAGATATATCGTTCTTCAAAATAATTATTTAATAATAAATACATTACATGCATCAGTTATTTTCTGTAGGGTGTTTTCTAGCTGTTCTTCACAACTCACACACTCTAAATAATACAGCTTTTTATCAAACGAGTATTATAAAATGTGAATGGTACTTATAAAAAAAAAATCTAAGTTTCCACACTGGAAATTTCCCCACATCTTTGCAATAAACTAAAATCGAGAAACATGAGCTTATATAAAAATATATAAAATGTATCATATATACATATGTATATGTATATTTATATATAAATATTTTATGTATTTTACTATTATTGTTGACGCAGCCTCAGTAGTAAATTAAAGTAAGATTTCCAGATAGTAGATTATTCGCAAATGCAAATGCAAATTTGATTTGGTTTTTATAGAACTTTTTCTTTCATAATAAATTATCTAAATAATTTATATATGTTGTAAATATTTATTAGTATTTATTTTAAAAATTAATTAATTAATTAATTAGAATATAAATAAATATTCTTGCTCAGCTTTTATAAAAGGTAGTAAGTAAAATATTAGTAAGTGAATAATAATTGCAATCTTTATTTTATAATCATACTGTAAAAATTAGTAAAACATCTTCATCTGCACTCTTTGTTTACTCATTCTCCCCCTGGATTCATATTTATATTGCCATTAGAAATAATCGAAATATAATTCCAAGAATTACCATATCCCTATGACATTTTCGAAATAGAGCAATAAAGGCGACATTACTTTTGTACACAAACCGTCATAAAATGAGAAATCCGTATAACCAACCACGACTCGAAAATATTTGAGAAGCCCATTACAGTCAGCTCACTAATTGCTTAGATCAATACAAATCCCCGCGCGTGTGTTGATTTTTTTTTAACGACAAATAAACGATCAACGATTTTGAACTAATTACTCTGAAATCTGGAATAAGTAAATTGTGATTTGATTGCAAGGGGAAATTTAGTGAAACAATATTGATAGAACGAAAGCTTTTATTGGCCTACAAAATAACGTCGTACACATGTCGAAATCCTTGTGCATATAATACATATCAAAGCACTTGATATTACTGGCGACTTATAGAAACTGCTACGACAAAACGGTTTTTCACAATCGAGCTACTGATATAAGCGAAACTCGATTGCACTCAAACTCGATCGCATGATCACTCGATCACTATTTGCACAAGCACAAACGTGCTCTAGTTGAGCTTGCCCGACTATGAAATACCCTGAGTACTAAAAATAAAATAGACGTAAAATATGAGACAACTACATATATAAAACTCTTAGGTAATTTCCATAAAATAATATTTATTTATATTTATAATAAGACATTTTAACAATCTGTGTATTCATTTTGATTCAGAATGTAAAAAGAGTAGAGTTTTTATATATTGTATTACTCGAGATCAATGAGTTTCTATCTGAGAAGAGATTCGACTACGGACCCTGATCAAACATATAAATACCAATTGGTAATAGTAATGTTTAAATCGTCCCAAAGATACTCCTTTTAAACATTTTGCATGGGCTTAGGGTATACAAAAACAAAAAACCACTTGATTTTGAACTGTCAAAGCCAAAATCGGGGCCAGTGCACGCGCAGGTCTGGTCTAGTCTGACTGTAGTTGTGGTTCAACCATGAATGTCGAACGTGCAAACGGTTATTGACACCGGGCGAAACTGGCCTGAATAGCATTCTGGATGGGCTCCAAAAGCGAGGCGAGTTACATGCAATTAGCATTTAAGTGGGTTGGCCAAAAGCCAACTTCGACCTAGACAAATATTGAAGTAGCGAATCGATGTGTTTAACAATCGAATTTATGTGTAATTTATTTAACTCACTTGTAAACACCTGCATAATTGGTACGACAACAATTAAGTTAAATGTATAGAGGCAGGGCGAATGAGCGAGAGAGAGAGAGAGATAGAGAGGGAGAGTAAGAGAGACCAGTAATAGTTTTCCTTTTATTTATATATATATAATATATATTACTTCTATATAGAAGTAAGTAATTGTATATATACATATACATAAAACAAAAAACCTCTTACTACGCATTGGCCAGAGCTCCAATCAGCTAAACAACTTTTTATGAAATGCTAAAGTGAAACTTCATTAAGAACATTTCAGCTGCCTTTACGCCTGCAAGGTCAGTTCAATAACTTTCAGACTTAAGTTGAGAATACAATATATAAACAACAGATTTAATGGGTCTTTTCATTTTTGTAAGCTCCTTTAAAAAGGGGAGTTACCCGGCTACTTGGCACTCGTTCATTGTTTACAGAAATTCATATTTCCAGATTTGTTATAATCCTATGGATACATCTTAATCATCTTAATAAATATGATATGAAATGAAATGTATATGCATACAAGAGTATAGTAAATTTTTTAGCAAATGACAAAAAATATTCTTATTCATTTCAAAAGGTGGAATTGACAAGTATTTTGATGTATCGTCCTTTGATATAAGTTCTTTTACAATACTCATAAATATTCTTTATATGTTTGCCTTACTATTATTTGCCTTACATAAATTTTGAATTCAATCTCAAATTGCGTCTCAGGAATATTTTCTTGTATTCAAAAAACAAAAAAAAAAAAGGTGAATCGTTCAAAGGTAAATTGTTCACTAATTGCTTCAAACGAAGTGAGTCGTGCGCACTTCAGAGATCGACCTTGAAATGTCAGAATGCTAAAGGGAGCGAAGTTCTTGGTATAATATATGGCCCTCACAGTCGTGACTCCACTCTCATGAATCTGTATATATTTATACCTATGTCGTATATATAATCACCATCAGAGCTCGAACTGATCTAATCATACATGTCTATACGATCTCAATTTACAACAAGTAAAAACATTCCAGTCAACTCAATCAACTGAATAATACTCGTTCAGCCGCTCTACTTATAAGCAGCGGACCATATAATTTATATGTATGTAGCTCTATTTGTAGAGGCATTCAAGTATACTGAGTAGACGGCAAAGCTTCGTACTCCTAACTCAAAAACAGTGGGAAATATCAGGCTTTCAGATTTTCTATACAATAATTTGTAGCTATATAATTTTTATCTGGGGATGGTATTTTAATAAATATTAAAAAATAAATAAATATAAATACAAATAAATAAACAACATTTCAGTAAATAGTCCACTAAGTATTCCATAAAACAATTCATAAAATATTCTATTCTTCAACGCTCGTACATAAAACCAATATACTTTTCTCAAATGGTGAACAAGTATAAAAAGGTTCTTTTGCATTAAAAGATCAATAACTCTTTGCATTGCCTCGTAAATCAGATTCGGTTTCTCAGGGTTTTTTTTAACACTTAACGTAATTGGATTTTGCATAGTGCACACATTTGGAGAATATATCAGTTTTATTAGTTAAGATTGAAACAAGTTTTTTATGCACGACCTTGCAAATCGGAATTAAAGCTTTTAATTTAAATTATGTATCAGTTTAAATAGCCGCAAATTTGAGCAAAATATAGTTAAAAGTGGATAAATAATCAGAAAATATCTAAATAACATCCGAGTGGTATAGGTAAGCATCACTGTTAAATAAAATTGAGTTGCAAAATCTGATTTCATTTTCTAAATTTATATTATATATACTATATATATTAATCTAATATTTATTAGATATTCCTCTCAGTTGACTTAGCTTACAAATTAATAAAATAGTTTTTAGCTAAGTTTCTTCCTCATTCAACATTGGGATTATTCAAATAAAATGAATTATTCTCAAATTAAAAATTCAATTCATTCTCTTTCGAGCTACAAATCTTGAATCTGCGTCTAGAGTGAAACAGTTCGCCTTGACTTTATATGAAACAACAAATAGCTGTAGCTTGAGTCAGTCAGAGATTGACTATTGAGTACATTAGTCTACGCACGAGTAATATACGTGAGAGAATTGTTTTTCAAGTATTTGACAACAAAGGCAATTAAACATGAAAGCCACATTGCGTATTTGTCAGCTATAAATGTAGACAGGTTTTGCAAGATACACGGGGGGAGGAAGGTGGGAGGCTGAACAGCTTCAAGCGAGAACTCAGATACTATTATCTGTCGGTAAGTGAAACATGAATATATGAAAATATGTTTGATTTTATCTATTAGAAATATACATTGAGAATATAAGTATATGTGCATTAATTAGTTATTCCTCTAAAGATCTTGAATTGTTTTTATACACCTACATATATACATATCTATTATGTTTGAACATTGAGAATATATATTCCCAGGAATTTCATAATTATGATTTTTATTTGAGTTCCGTCATTTTTGTTCTTACTTGTATAGTATACAGCGAATCATATTGATTGATATAATGCGTCATTTGTGTAAAATACTTTTGAGTGATTCAATTCACATTAACATGGGAATTACTTCCTTGAATAAATATGCTCTCGCTAGGCATTCTGCTTTCATATTTCAGTCAAAACAATTTCATAGTGCTTTAGCACTCTTCTTTTTATCAGCTTTTAGATAGGCCGGCCGATTGCCTCGTAAGTCTGAAAAGTTCTTTTTTATGTGTGATATGAGGTCCGTTTGTAGAGGCCAAGTTATCAGACGTTGAACGATTGGCTTTAGGTCTTATCTCTAAACCGAAAGTTGTCCAATATGCCTTCCATTACATTTATATATTGCTCAACCTTTGATGTGATTACAATTCCCAGCGACTTCTCTTCAGTAATTGGCCATGCTTCATAAGAGCTCACGCTTCTACAAATAAGTGCATCTGTTTATTTGCTCGGCTATTAGCAAGTTTTATGGCCAAAGCACATGACAAGCAACACATAAATTCGCAAATATCAAATTGAAATCACATTTCATTTCAAATTATGATAAATGGATATTCTCTTAGATTGTAACACGCACAAATACACATATAAAATACTTGCCAACGCACATCTGTGTAACTAAATGTGTTCATACCGCTAGCATGCATATATGCACATGCACACGCACACATACACACACACACACACACACACACACACACTGTCTGTGTGTTAACGATTTGGGGAATTCGAGAAACTCGCAGAAGCAAACAAAACCGGAACCAGTTGCTTGAGAAGATTCGCCTGGTTATAAGAGTTAGTTAACGGTCTCAACGCTTAGCTGTTCCACTGGAATTGTTGATCCGTTGCAAATTTCCATTTTCCAACTGATGGGAAATCGAGCTGCTCAGGGTCAGCTCAGCGTGTTGAGTTGTAAGTTATTTGCAATTACAGGTTCTCCAGCCCCTCTCGCTCTCCCTCTGACTCTTGCACTCTCCACGTAACACATAAGGAATCGAGTTCACTTCGAAAAGGCTCTTTTACTTCACTTCTTTGCTTGCCGAACTGCTTTCGTTTCATTAAAGCTTTCTACAGCTCCTCGCACAAACACACACACACACACAGACAAATACTCAGCTCACTCTTGGTAAGCTTTTTGGCAGCTGCCTTACGTACTTGTATATTTTCTTTAATTGTATGCCACTCTTGTCAACACTGTATGGACAATTTTTGTATTATTTTATTCACGTTATAAACTAAAACCACATAATACGACGAACTTTACACGAACCACAAGGCGTAAACGGCAAAAGCTTCGCGCACGTTTGTCAGCTTCAACATTCGTCGGTTTACTGAACGCGATACAACGGCGACGCGAACGACTTTATCATCAATGATTCGACTCGAATTTGATCAAGCCGTAAGACAATGGTGTATGTATGAATGTACATGTGAATATAATCGGAGATTGTGCTCTTGATAAAAGAGTGAACTTACTTTTAAAGTAACTTTTTAAATAATAAATACAAGTGTTTATATGCAAGTATGATTAGATAATTTTTAATCTTGTGGTATTCTTCAAGTTTCACTGCATTGCAGCTTTTTGAAGGCAGATGATTTTCAACATGAGAGACATTCAAAAATACGCGCTCTCATTTTTTAGTAAAAGAAGTTTTGTTTTACTATATATTTTTACTGAAAATAAATGTTAATTGTAAAACATTATAAAAACAATCAAAAAAATGTAATCTTATTAATTACGTTTCGATTTCCAGAAAGATTCAAGATAAAACAACGGATATTTATAATTTTTTAGAAAACACCAGCATAACGTTCTCTATAGCAACCATATCGAAAGATATTTTTTAATAATATATAAACACGTTGTCACATCTATTTACTGAATCTATACTAGTATTAAACTATATTTTATATTCAATCCGCATATTTAAATTGCATTCAAATGCCCAAAAAATAATAATAATAAATAAAACATTGTTGGTGAAAAACTGTAATTACCTATCGATAAAATTCAAATGTTACTATTTAAATATTGGTGATAGCAGCTTAAAAACTTAAAATGTTAAAATTTTTATAATGAGTCACATAATGTTGGTGGAAATTTATAAGCACTTGTTGCAAATACTAAAATATTATTTTTCAAATCATGGCAACATGAAAAGTTTAAACAATTATCATAATAAATAATCGATTATATAAAAAAATGCCATTTTGTAATGCACGGCGAATTCATAGCCGCTCAATATGTGCTTAACAGTGCCATTTTGAGCATAACCGCTGTTAAATCGAATATCTCACATTTATCGAGAGAAAAAACACAGAGACAACAGTGAGTGAGAGAGAGAAAAACCGAAAAACACATCACTACAGTCGACCTATTTTCAGGTAGTAGGAGAAAAAAAGCAATATTTTGCGGAAAACTCACGATTCGTATTTTAACGAAAAACGCATTATACAAACATTGTTAAACAGCAACCGCATTAGCATTTAACTGATAAACAAATGTGCGCAAAATGAAAGTAACAATCAAGTCATGGACGGGCGTTGCATCTTGGCGTTGGATAGCGAATGATGAGAATTGTGGCATTTGTCGCATGTCCTTTGAGAGCACTTGCCCCGAGTGTGCGCTGCCCGGTGACGACTGCCCACTGGTGTGGGGTGTTTGCTCCCATTGCTTTCACATGCATTGCATTGTCAAGTGGCTAAACTTGCAACCGTTGAACAAACAGTGTCCAATGTGCCGCCAAAGCTGGAAATTCAATATACACTAAAAAAAAAAAGGCAAACTAGCCCGAAACACGAAAAGCAAAGCAAAGAAAAAAAAAAAAAAAAAAAACGAGTACAAGAACGAGATAGAAAGAGATTACGAGTACAAGAGAGCGAAATTCACAGAGAGCAAGAACAACGAAAGCAAACTTTTATGATTTTTTGTATATTTGCAAAATGATGGAAAACACTGATCAACAGCTACAACAACGTCAGCTGCAGCTGCAACAACAACAGCAACACTCGTTAATCGGTCTGCCGCCACTGCCAAAAAGTCTGAGCGCCGCTGCTGCCACCATTGGATCGGATCTGGTGAGCGGTCACGCACAGAGCCAAGTGCATGGACAGTCCCAGCTGCGCTCGCACACCTCCTCCCCGCTGCAGCTGCAGTCGGCTACTTCTGTTGCCGCTTTAACCGCCGCAACGGGCGATCTGTACCTGGGGCCATCCACCTCGTCGGCGGCGCGCAATCGCAATTACAATGGTCATGGGCGACATGGCAGCTTATCCTCCACCCAGGAGTCGCTCAGCGATCGAGAGAGCGTGCACAGTCGCGCGTCGTCCACGCACAGCGCGAGTGGCAGCGTCGCCCAGCAGCAACAGCAGCACACGCCCACCAACAGCAGCAGCAACGCCTCCAGCACTATTGACAACCAGCTGGCGATATTGCGCCGGGAGATGTATGGACTGAGGCAGTTGGACTTGTCGCTGCTGTCGCAGCTCTGGGCGCTGAATGAGTCCATTCAAGGCTTTCGTGTGTTTCTGCAGGAGCAGGATGCGCTGTCGCCGCCGTCCCGCTCGCGTACGCCATCCGATGCCAACTCGCTGTCATCTGATGAGGATGACGGCTCCTATGCACCGCTCGCTGTTCCCAAGCTGAACGTGCCACCGGCAGGCATTGCTGCGCTCTCCTCGCCAGCGGCCAGCGGGAGCTTGCCCACCAAATTGGCGACGGGTTCGACGACATCGCATGCATCGACCAGCTCCACATCTGGCGCCTCTGGCTCATCGTCGGCAGCGTCTTCAATGGGCAAGCACCACCACCATCAGCAGCAACAGCATCAACAGCAGCAGCAGCAACAACAACAGATGCCTCACTACCATCATCAGCATCGATCCGCACCCCCACCTGCGCCGCCCGCCCAGCACAAGGCGCATCCGCAGTTGCCGCGCATACTGCAGCAACGCATGCGGCATGCCCCGCCTCCGCCACCGCCTACGCGACCTAAAGGTGGCGGCGCCAGCAGCAGTAGCAGCAACCACAGCATCAGCAGTGTCTCACAGCAGCAGCAGCAGCACCAACAACAGCAGCATTCTCATCCGCATCAGCAGCTGCTGCATCAGAGTTCGCAGCATCAGAGGCCCGTATGACAAAACCCGTTCTTGGACTAAGCAATGCCTGGTCCAAGAACGCAAATTGATCGTAGATACCAATTAAAAGCAACAAACAATAAACCGCAAACAAACAAAGAAGCAACAAAACATTTCTGAAGAGTCAATTGCACATTTAACCGAAAGTCAATTAAGATTTAGCAAAACATTCGAAAGGGCAGCTGAATGCGACTTGTGATCTTGCCTGACTGCAGCTGCATCCACATACAGCCACCCAAAACAAATATCCCTTAAATAATATCATTCACACACACATCCAAGCTTGCCATTCGTTCCATTTCGTTCTCGGATTTAGGAAATATATCGCTAACCAATCTCGAATGGTTAAACTTTTGCAAAAGAAAGGAAAACAAACAAAAAATGAAACGAAATTGTATTCAATAATAATAATAATCTTTAAATAGTTAAGGATGTAATCCTTCGATAAGTACTACGTATATCGCATATTTATAAATATATATATATATCTATATATATACATATAATCTATTTGTATATTAGCCGTAAAAACAAAAACTAAATCATAAATTGCTGCTTTCAAATAGAAACATTGAGCATCGAAACAAAAACAATACGAGGGCATTTCTTAAACAACAAACAAAACAAAAATGTTAGCAAGCATAAAACTTTGTTAAAATTACCTATTGTACTATTTGAACCTATTCTAAAAACTAAAACGCTATACGAAAGCATACTCACTCATTAGAATTAACCAAAAACTGAACTCTTGGTCAACAAAAACAAAAAAGAAAAAAAAAAAAAAACCAAAACCATTATAACTATCGTATCTATATGCATATTATTTTGTTATTCTCCTCTACTGAGAAACGCGTATGCAGATTGTTAATTGAAGCAAAGCAGTTAATCTCCTTCACATAGAGACACTCGAGTATATTAGAAATTAATAATCTCAAACTGGAATAGAGCTCTTCCTCACAAACATTTTCATTCAAGATTTGAGAACAAATTCTGAAATTAGGCATTAAGTATTTGATATGTGCCTGAATATATTCGTCAAATCGATTCGTATTCCATTTATCATTCCCCAATATCCTAGCGCCTGAGTGTCCTTGTGGCCAGCTTTGACGAGGAAACAAATCAAAATAGAACTCAAAAAACCCCTGCTGTTCCAATATCATCAATAGTTTTCGAATAGCTGAGATCTAAATATTGAGTAGGTGCTTTTGAGAACAAAGATAATATATATACATAAATAACTATTTATCTTACTGGGCAACAAAACTAATTAAACAGATCTTATGTAATAAATAGAGAAACCATAGAAAATATTAACTAGAAGCAATGCTATATATATATACATATAGATTGTGGTGCTCATTGGCAGTCAAAATTTAGTGAATTTCAGTTTTTTTAATCATTGTTCAACTCTTACTGAGCCGCTTCAAATATCACACTTTAACGAGAATGATCGACAATATCTTTCCAAAATAAAAATCAAGTTTTTTGCTTCTAGAGCAAAGAAATATAGAAATAATAATTAAAAATTTTCTTTTTATTGGCAGTAAAAATTAAGTTCATGAACTTTCTAAATTGTAATATGTATTTCTGTAATTCAAATACCTATGCCGGAACATCTCTAATGTCGTGTTCAAAGAGTTCAATCAAAATCTCAAATATTCTAAAGCTAATACATCAGCCATTGCACTCAGATCATTGCCCAATGAATTTTCTAATGCATTAGTATATACAACAACGTACATATATCAACTTTTTAATATGCTCTACTGCGTATACTAAGCATTTATTGAACGTTTATACGGAATTCGGATAAAGGAATGGAATTTTCGGAAAGCGTGTTTGGGTAGCAATTTGTTGATAATAATAATAAATTTATGACTTTTTGTATGAAACCTGGGGACAAGAGAGAAACAAATATCGTTAAAATGTAATGGAAAATAATTAATAAACAACCAACAAATTTGAAAATCTTAACAATAAATATCACTTTAAATACTACAAGGATTTCTATGATCTCTATATGTATAGTATTTTGTATAAATAGTTATATTTATTGAATTTCTTGTTTCCCTTTATTTCATTAAACAAATTATATTTTATGACATTAGCTTTCAACTAGCGTTACAATATTATTATTATTAATTTTGTAGTTATTTATTGAACTATTTTCCGTTAAACAGTTTGAGTTTTCAGAAAAGAAAAATATTTATTATAAATCTGAAATATTGGCATACAATATTATTTTCGACTCAATCTTGTAACTATTTTGATTTTTTCTTTACTTGGGTTATCAACTTATCATTTCGTTAAATATACACTTTCAATAGTTAAATATGTTATAAAGTATTATGAATCTTGAATGCGTATATAGGATTTTAGCATAGGTTCAATTTTGGAACTGTCAAAGATTTAGATAAATGAGACTTAAATTTCATAAGCTCAAATTTTGTAATTTTTAATAAAAATATTTATGAGAATTGATTTACATTGAACTTATGGCATGTTATTTAACCATCCTATTTGGGAGTTAGTTAATTTTCAAATTTAATAATTAGTGTTCTGTCCGATTGGCGAGATTATAAACTCAGTACATAAAGTTAACATAACAAATTCTGATAAAAGAAAAATGAATTCAGTTATTACATATTGAATATCCTAAGAAATTCAACTAATTTATTTCAATGTCCATTTATAATATCAATAAGTATCAAAATTAATGTCGCATTGGTACATTCGGTATGAACGTTCACACTTTATCATAAAGTTAGCTTAATTTTACTTGGTACAAAAAGAAGGAGAATCCTTGAGTTAAGTACTAAAGGCGCCACAGCAATTGGATGGGATTTCTGAAATGAACGAGAGATTTTTCTTATGAAAGAATTTCAGAGCTATAAGAAAGGTAACTCACTATTGGTGTCTTCCCAACCCAAGGGAACGCCTAAGCGCTTGTTCTCCCGCTTGAGCCATTGATAGAGTGGATCGAAGTATTCGAGTAGTGCAGCTGGATCCATTTCAGTTTCGCCGGTAAACTCCTCCAGGACTTCCTTCCAGTGTCTCGAATTGCCAGCCGACAAGAATTTCGAGAATGCATCGCCCGCCTTACGGCTGCCAAAGATGTCGCAATTGTCCAGAGTCCGGGTACTGTCGCCAGGCATATACTGTCCAGCTAGACGGCACAGAGCCTTGTGGAATTGGAATTGGAATATGTGGGCAGCAAAGTAGCGAAGATACTCGACATCGGCATCGATGTGGTACTTGGCCGGTGGATCAAAGTCCTTGTCGCTGCGAGCCATTGGCGGCTCAACGCCACCGAACTCGGAACGCATCTGCCAGAAGCCGCAGTTCCATTGCGACTCGTCCAGTTCACCGCGGAACACAGCATAGCGATACTTGTCCATAGTGTAGCCGAAGGGCAGGAAGACAATCTTGGAGAGCGCTTGCTTGAACAGCTCGTTGATGCGGCTCTCCTCGTCTAGAGTTCCGTTGGTGGTGAGGTTGATGCTCTGTAGATGCTTGGCGGACATAGCCGACAGCGCTATCACATCACCCACAGCCTCATGGAAGCCCGGATTGGGCGCTGATCTATAAACAGCGGGCTGTTGCTCGTACTGCAGATAGTATTGAATGTGACCCAGCTCATGGTGCACCACGTACAGGTAATGGCTGTTCACCTCGGTGCACATCTTGATGCGGACATCGCTGTCCTGATAGAAGTCCCAGGCAGAGGCGTGGCAGACCACTTCCCGATCTGAGGGTCGTGTGAGCACACTTCGATTCCAGAAAGTCGTGGGCAGAGCGCGCATACCCAGCGACTGGAAGAACTGATCGCCCAGCTCGAACAGTTTCTGCACGCTATATGCCTGTCTCTCCATTTCCGATGTGACGTCCACAAACGGCCTCTCCGGATATGGTGTGAACAGATCGATGACCTCGTTCCACGACTGCCCCCACAAGTTGCCCAGCAGATGCATGGGAATGTTGCCCTCAGCGGGCACCACCTCGGGTCCATAGTGCTGGCGCAGACGGTACCTAACATAGCCATGGATCTCTCTGTAGAAGGGCAGCAGTGCCTTGTACGTGGCGTCTAGCTGGCTCTCAAAGGTGGCATCTTCATAGAAATGGACCCAATAATCGGCATACGAGCGATAGCCTACAAAACGAACATTGTATATATTTTGTCGGGGATCATGGGGTTATCTGGGTGTATTAGGCACCGCGCATCTCTTACCATTAAGATTGGCTGCCTTGCGCGTCAATCGCACGTATTTGGCAAAGTTATCTCGCATTGGTGTGCCCGCCTTGTCGTACCATTCGCGCCAATACCAGGCCAGCTCGGCCGGATCGCGGCTGTTGGACAGACGCTCTTGGATGTGCGGCTCCAGGGTCAAGGAGCAGTTGGTGCTATTCGTGTAGGAGCAAACTGTGGTGGTGGCATAATTGGATTGCATGGCGCTTATCGCGTTCTTTAGCTCCAGATAGTCGTTAGGCTCGAGTACATCCGCACCCAGCTCTTGCAGAATTCGCGCCTGCCTGCGTATATTTCCATCCTCCGATTTGGCATAGTTGGCAGCTCGAATAGTCTGCGCCAATAATTTGTTCTGCCTGGCTCCCTCAGCATAGACCGCTATCATGGCCTGACGATTCTCTTCCGTCACGTTGGTGTTGTACGCGAATGCAGCGGAATATTCGGCATGGTAACGTTCACGCAACTTCGAATTCTCTTGCTCGAAAAAGCAATGAGCCTGCTGCGCCGAGGCGGAGCAACTCTCATAGGCAGTTCCATAGGGCAGCTGTACATATGGATTTATTTATATATTGATGTAAATTGATAACTATTGCAAACACTTACCCACAGCACAAGTGCAAAGGCCACCAAGCAATATACTGGCAGACTCCTCATCGCATCCAGTTTAATCTCTCCTCTGATCCGTTATCAGTCCTAGACTAACTGTGAATTTTGAGAGCACTCAGACTGTGCTCTTTGCTCGATTACAGAGCACTGTTAAGCAGTATAAGTTCACAGGACAGGGAACCTGTATTGAGAACGTTTGCTAGTGATGAGCTGCTCGCAACTAGCTCTGGGCAAATGCTATTCGCTTCTGGACGCCCGCCAACAAATTGAACAGCTTTTATGTCTGTGCTCACGTTCAGTCACTATCTCTCGCACACAAACACTGTTAACAGACGCAGACTTACTCAGTCGCACCGCACAACTACATACATACATAGACAGACAGACTCTCAAGTCGCATATCGATACTTTCCCCCTTTATTTTTTTTTTGAAATGCTTAAAATAATTTTGTATATTTCACGCGTACTCGTGCTCGTATAACGGCTTCTAATCAATTGTCAGTGTTGCAAAAAGAAATTATACTCTAATAACAGTTTGCTTTATCAGCTTCAGCTTGGGATAAAAAAAATAGTTGCATAAACTATAATTATAATACATTGTAGATTTTAGAATTGGGCGTTTATTTGCATTAGGGCTGATCAGATATTTACATATACATACATATATTTACTTACACATTCCAATTACATACATTACATTATTTTCGACATAATCTTGTAACTATTTTGATTTTTTTTTGACTTGGCTTCTTGACTTGGGTCTTTAACTTAAAATTCATAAGCTCAAATTTTTAAATTTTTAATAAAATATGTATGTATTTATGTCATTTGATTTACAATGAACTTATGGCATGTTATTTGACCATCCTATTTGGGAGTTAGTTGATTTTCAAATTTAATAATTAATGTTCTCAGTATATAAAGTTAACACAACAAATTCTGATAAAAGAAAAATGAATTCAGTTATTACATATTGAATATCCTAACAAATTCGACTAATTTATTTCAATGTCCATTTATAATATCAATAAGTATCAAAATTAATGTCGCATTGGTACATTCGGTATGAACGTTCACACTTTATCATAAAGTTAGCTTAATTTTACTTGGTACAAAAAGAAGGAGAATCCTTGAGTTAAGTACTAAAGGCGCCACAGCAATTGGATGGGATTTCTGAAATGAACGAGAGATTTTTCTTATGAAAGAATTTCAGAGCTATAAGAAAGGTAACTCACTATTGGTGTCTTCCCAACCCAAGGGAACGCCTAAGCGCTTGTTCTCCCGCTTGAGCCATTGATAGAGTGGATCGAAGTATTCGAGTAGTGCAGCTGGATCCATTTCAGTTTCGCCGGTAAACTCCTCCAGGACTTCCTTCCAGTGTCTCGAATTGCCAGCCGACAAGAATTTCGAGAATGCATCGCCCGCCTTACGGCTGCCAAAGATGTCGCAATTGTCCAGAGTCCGGGTACTGTCGCCAGGCATATACTGTCCAGCTAGACGGCACAGAGCCTTGTGGAATTGGAATTGGAATATGTGGGCAGCAAAGTAGCGCAGATACTCGACATCGGCATCGATGTGGTACTTGGCCGGTGGATCAAAGTCCTTGTCGCTGCGAGCCATTGGCGGCTCAACGCCACCGAACTCGGAACGCATCTGCCAGAAGCCGCAGTTCCATTGCGACTCGTCCAGTTCGCCGCGGAACACAGCGTAGCGATACTTGTCCATGGTGTAGCCGAAGGGCAGGGAGACAATCTTGGAGAGCGCTTGCTTGAACAGCTCGTTGATGCGGCTCTCCTCGTCTAGAGTTCCGTTGGTGGTGAGGTTGATGCTCTGCAGATGCTTGGCGGACATAGCCGACAGCGCTATCACATCACCCACAGCCTCATGGAAGCCCGGATTGGGCGCTGATCTATAAACAGCGGGCTGTTGCTCGTACTGCAGATGGTATTGATTGTGACCCAGCTCATGGTGCACCACGTACAGGTAATGGCTGTTCACCTCGGTGCACATCTTGATGCGGACATCGCTGTCCTGATAGAAGTCCCAGGCAGAGGCGTGGCACATCACTTCGCGATCTGAGGGTCGTGTGAGCATGCTTCGATTCCAGAAAGTCGTGGGCAGAGCGCGCATACCCAGCGACTGGAAGAACTGATCGCCCAGCTCGAACAGTTTCTGCACGCTATATGCCTGTCTCTCCATTTCCGATGTGACGTCCACAAACGGTCTCTCCGGATATGGTGTGAACAGATCGATGACCTCCTCCCACGACTGCCCCCAAATGTTGCCCAGCAGATGCATGGGAATGTTGCCCTCAGCGGGCACCACCTCGGGTCCATAGTGCTGGCGCAGACGGTACCTAACATAGCCATGGATCTCTCTGTAGAAGGGCAGCAGTGCCTTGTACGTGGCGTCTAGCTGGCTCTCAAAGGTGGCATCTTCAAAGAAATGCACCCAGTAATCGGCATGCGAGCGATAGCCTACAAAACGAACATTGTATATATTTTTCGGGGATCATGGAATTATTTTGGTGTATTAGGCACGGCGCATCTCTTACCATTCAGATTGGCTGCCTTGCGCGTCAATCGCACGTATTTGGCAAAGTTATCTCGCATTGGTGTGCCCGCCTTGTCGTACCATTCGCGCCAATACCAGGCCAGCTCGGCCGGATCGCGGCTGTTGGACAGACGCTCTTGGATGTGCGGCTCCAGGGTCAAGGAGCAGTTGGTGCTATTCGTGTAGGAGCAAACTGTGGTGGTGGCATAATTGGATTGCATGGCGCTTATCGCGTTCTGCAGCTCCAGATAGTCGTTAGGCTCGAGTACATCCGCACCCAGTTCTTGCAGAATTCGCGCCTGCCTGCGAATATTTCCATCTTCCGACTTGGCATAGTTGGCTGCTCGAATAGTCTGCGCCAATAATTTGTTCTGCCTGGCGCCCTCAGCAAAGACCGCTATCATGGCCTGACGATTCTCTTCCGTCACGTTGGTGTTGTACGCGAATTCAGCGGATTTTTCGGCATGGTAACGTTCACGCAACTTCGAATTCTCCTGCTCGAAAAAGCAATGAGCCTGCTGCGCCGAGGCGGAGCAACTCTCATAGGCAGTTCCATAGGGCAGCTGTACATATGGATTTATTTATATATTGATGTAAATTGATAACTACTGCAAACACTTACCCACAGCACAAGTGCAAAGGCCACTAAGCAATATACTGGCAGACTCCTCATCGCATCCAGTTTAATCTCTCCTCTGATCCGTTCTCAGTCCTAGACTAACTGTGAATTTTGAGAGCACTCAGACTGTCCTCTTTGCTCGATTACAGAGCACTGTTAAGCAGTATAAGTTCACAGGACAGTGAACCTGTATTAAGAACGTTTGCTCTGGACAAATGCTATTCGACTTCTGGACGCCCGCCAACAAATTGAACAGCTTTTATATCTGTGCTCACGATCGGTCACTATCTTTCGCACACTCAGTCGCACCGCACAACTACATAGATAGACAGACTCTCAAGTCGCATATCGATACTTTCCCCCTTTATTTTTTTTGAAATGCTTAAAACAATTTTGTATATTTCACGCGTACTCGTGCTCGTTTAACGGCTTCTAATCAATTGTCAGAGTTACAAATAGAAATTATACTCTAATAACAGTTTGCTTTAACAGTTTCAGCTTGGGATAAAAAAAATAGTTGCATAAACTAAAATTATAATACATTGTAGATTATAGAATTGGGTGTTTATTTGTATTAAGGCTGATCAGATATTTACATATAGATATATTTACTTACATAATCCAATTACATACATACATATGTATGCATACGCAAAGTAGTTTACATAATGCAATTATGTACATATATACACGCATATTTATTAACATAATATTGCAATTACATACATACACACTTGCTTGTTTACTTATGAATGCAATTACATACATCGCGTGATACAGTAGAACACGAAGAGAATATATCAAAGCGATCGATTCATATATTTATTTTCTAGTCTTTCTGGGCAACTTGGATCTTGGTCTGGGAGAATTAAAGGGAATACCTAATATTTTATTATTTTTTTAAGATTACATATACATATATGTAACAAGAAAACTATTTGACCTAGTAAATTGGAAAATTCTTGTCTACTAGCTTTGTCCAGGCATGCATGCCATCCTCCAGGTCGCATATGGAATGATTGGGAAAACGTCGCGTCATATGCTGCACTGCAATCTGTGAATCATTTCCACGCCGGCAAACAACAAATATGGGAAACTCTTTGTTCTCCAGCTGCTGGGTAAAACGTTTGACGTAGCTGTCGTCCAAAATCTGGGCCAAAGGGACATTTACTGCGCCGGGCAATTGACAAATTTCAAATTCCGCCGGCGGACGTACGTCAAGTAACAAATGAGATTTCTTCTGGTTCGTCAGCTTACAATAGTCCAGCACGTTGATGCGCTGTTCCGGCTCAAGCAGCTGCAACGCGTTGTCCTTGTCATTGGCTTTCATGCCACAGAAGAGCTCGTAATCAATGAGGCCGGTGATCAGTGGCTCAGTAGAGCAGACATGGCAATTGGGTCGCTTGCCTCGGATCTTGATATTGCGGAATTGGCAACTGCTGCCGTCAAAGATGAGCATTCGCCCGGCCAGAACCTCGCCTAGTCCAACAATCACTTTGATTGCCTCCATAGCTTGCAGGGCGCCTATGGTGCCGGTGACAGCACCCAAGACACCGCCATCGCCGCAATTGGTGACTGCCTCTGGCGGCGGTGGCACTGGATAAATGCAACGATAGCAGGGTCCATTCTCTCCATAGCAGTAAACTGTCAGCTGTCCGTCCATTTTAAGTGCGCTGCCCGAGACCAGGGGCTTCTGTAGTATGGAACAGGCATCGTTTAGTAGATAGCGCGTGGCGACATTGTCACTGCAGTCGAGGACAACGTCATATGCGGGGATGATCTGCATCGCATTGGAGCTGTTCAGAAGATTCGAATAACATATGATTTGGCAGTGCGGATTCAGTTCCAGCAATGCGATGCGAGCTGATTCCGCCTTCGACATACCACAGCGTGACACCGTGTGCAGGGTCTGACGATGAAGATTGCTGTGCTCCACTTGGTCATAGTCGACCAGGCCCAAGTTTCCACATCCCGCGCTGGCCAGATATTGCGCGGCTGGACAGCCAAGGCCACCCATGCCCACAATGAGCACGGCGCTGTTCTTGAGCTTTAGCTGGCCGCTCACACCAAAATCAGTTAGGATCAGCTGTCGACTGTAGCGCGCTATATCATCGTTGCACAACTCTGTGTATTGATCCCTCGGTGCGGACTGCACTTCACCTTCAGCGCCCGAGTTATCTGCTGCCAACCGAAGCTCACGCAATTTCTGATCTTTCGCATTCAATGCCGCCTGCAGCTCCGCAATCTTGCGGCACAGCTTGGCCTTTTCTATTTCGAATGAATCGGAGGCAGCGGCAATCATTGGCACGTGCAAAAATGCATTCGAGGTTTAAGGAAAAAAAAAGTAGAAGAATACTTATTTACGCACTGATGTGAAATATGCAACAGCGTTGCGGCGTTGCCACATAGGAAAAAACCCCGGCATACGATAGTTCCAACGATAACATATTCACGAGTCGAAACAGCTGTAGCAGCTGCTGCCTATCAGCTTTACAGTTAACTATTTACAATTACCTAATCGTGAATTAAAACGAAGACCAATAATGTCTTGGCTGGTCGGCACGTTTCAGAAGCTGTGTGGCATGGGTCAACTCGCTGCCAGGTCAAAGCCGACGGCGCTGATCTGTTCTACGTCGGTGCGTCAGCTTTCGCATGCCGAGCGACGCGCACGCGGTCCCACAGTGCGACGCTATGGCTACAAGGAGAAGATCTTTCAGGGTGGACTGCTGCCGCATGTAGATAATGGACACAAGCTGCCCATGCCCGTGTACAGGCCCAAGAATCCCTGGTCGGAGAAGCGTGCTCTGTTTGGACAAAACGATTTCATAGACATATTGGGTAACGACCGGCTTCATCCCACCCGTGTGCTATACTCGGTGCCATCCTGGCTGCGTGGCGTCTCGGGCAATGAGTACCAAGTGCTGTTGCGCAAGCGTCGAATGCTGGAGAAGACCAAATATCCAATTGCCCGTCCCACCAAGTGGAAGGACATGCAAAAGCGTATTTTATATTTGTACAGATTCCTCAACCGCAAGACTAAAACCGGATATTCTACACAATAATTCATGATTAAATATATTAGTTGAATAAATTCATTCATTTAATTGGTGAATTTTTCATAAACGGCTTATTCTAATAATATACGCGCCTCTTCCCCATCAATCATAATCTTCTGGCCATTGTAGAGACAGAACTCGCGCTTCACGTGCGCGAACAGCAAATCCGTAATTAGGAATATTTGACCCGTGCTGAAGGCGAGGGTGGCTCCAAAGTAGAAATTGGCATTAGCAGAGCCGGCATAGATCCACAAATGCCAAAAGGCGCCCATCATGGACAACGTTATCAGGAAGAAAGTAAACACGACGAAGCCATGGGCCATAACTAGAAGGAAATGTGGAAAGTTTGATTAATATTCAGTTGCATTTGAGTGCCAAATGGGAGTTTTACTCACACTTCCAGCAACGGCGCCACAGCGGCAATAAAGCCAAATAGAATCCAACATCGCCTAGACTAGGATATGCACGAAAGACCGCCATGAGCGCAATAAGCACGGTGGCCAGCAGCAGAGGCTCTTTGCGCAACTTCAAGGACAGTGGGACCAAATACAAAACGGTGGCATTTAGTTGGAATGTAATCAGAAACATGGTGCGGAAATGCTCAAACATCTCTGTAAAGAAGTACCAGAACAGTCCAATATTTGGCTGCAGATCACGGAAGTAGAAGCTGAAAGGAAAAAGGAATATATTAATTGGCCAAGGTTAACCGAATTCTTTTCAGTCACTTACATAAATCCGAGCGTGCCATCTAGGTAATTCCAGCTATTCATCACCAAGAAATTCGCACCAGCCACAGCAAAGCAAGAGGTAACAAATATCATGAATATGGCGATGCCCATAGGTACAGAACGACGAGCAAAGAGTAAGATCACCGGCGCAATCACAACAAATGGATAAAGACTGCGAACTGTCTCGAAGGCCAGCACAACAATGCAGATCAATAGCTGGCGCTTAATCATTGAGTAGAGAATCAATGCTAGCAGTAAATTGCTCAGCACTGTGGAGGTCAGTCCTATACAGCTCATTATAGTCAGTGGATTGAATAGATAAGCCAGTAAGACCAAGTCCGGTATTAGGGATTTGTCTTCCTCGTTGTACTGCAGCTCCTCTGTATCCTTGGCGTACTCTTCACATTCTCCTTTTTGCTGTTGCAGCTTTTGCTTTACGAACGTATGGCTCAGTAGACACAGTAGCGTGGCCGTGCACAGGTCAAAAAGTATATATAGTAGGGGTAGCACTTGAGCATAGTTTATCAAAATGCCGGAGAGGGCTTTCAAAAGCAGCGGCGACTCATGCACCAAATCTCCACTGTATGGATCCACACCTTGCTGAAGCAGGAATACGCCTTCTTGCACTGAAAAAATGCAAAATGTTAAGACACATTTACACAGATGCATGTGTGTACATGTTTGCCGGCATATCGGTGTACTTACGGCGCTTGAACGAGTTTAAAGGAGTGGCAAACTCAACGCGATTCCCGATAAGCGAAGCTAAAGACGTTTGGCTGAAATATAATCGCAAAGCGCCGCCCAGCAAAAGTAGTTTGTAGCGATTGGAGTCCATGACTGCAAATTGTTTTGACTATTCAGACTACAAACATAATAATTTTCAAACAGCTTCTGTATTTGTGGACGGTGTTTTTAAAATAACATCTGTCTCGGTTGTTAGAGACAACCGATATATGTGTAGTTTGTTATCGATAAAAGACAGTACACTGATACAGCTGTTCGCAATTAAGGATGGGCTGCTGTTACCTTGCTTCAATAACTTTAAAACAAATACATATTATATAAGTAATTATAATTTTATTTGTTTATTTGCTTATATCATTGACAAATACATGTCAGGCAACGGATTATCATAAAAATAATTCGTTAGGATTAACTCGTTATATATGTGATATCTAACAAGGAAAGCGTTCCTAATAAAAACTATGGGGACTTGCTTTCAGAAAAAGGAATATAGTTGCATTTAATTAATTTTAATATTAAAAAATATATTTCTTTATTATTCTAAGAGAAGACATAATTTACACTTCTGATTGTTTGATTAGTGACAGTATTTAAATTTCCCTGCTGGTTTCATAGCTTATGCTCAGATGAGCGAACGAAGTGTTCATCTAATTCACGTTCTTAGTTCATTTTGCATGCCTAACCATTTTGAGTAATATTGTGCATTTTGTTTGAGACTCTTTTTAAATTGATTTAATTTCGAGTTAGCGCTATTAATATGGCAGGCAGTGTTAAGGCAAAGAAAAAAACTAAGACAAATACATTTGTGGAAATAGCAAACAGATTCGAACAGTTAGTGAAACAACCGGATCGCTATCTAAAGTGAGTTTTAGTTCAACATTAACGTTGCACGTGTTGCTAACATGAAATTGTTTTTGTTGCAGGCCGCAGCCGGAATTAATAGATTCCATACATGAGCTAATAAAGCAAACGTACAACGTCTGTCTCAGCAGCGATGTGGATAAAAATGAAGACATTCCCTCTGAACTTGTGTTGGAGGATATGGATGACGAACAGATCTGGCAACAGCTGGAAATATGCAACAACTTAATGTTGGAAAAACTTATAAAACAAACCGCTCAATTTCTAGCAATTGGAGAGCAGAATTTGGGCATTGAACTGGACGAAGATGAGGACCCAAATGAAAGCTTTAATGAGCAAGAGAGCGATAAAGAGGAAACTGAAAATGATGATGATGAGCAGGAATCTGAATTGGAGGATTCTGGCGATGACAATAAAGGAAAGACCAAGTCAAAGTCCAAGCAAGTTAAGCCAAAATGTGGCAAAAAAGGCAAAGGCTCTGTGGTAGATGATCAGTTTTTCAAATTGGACGAAATGGCACAGTTTTTGGAGCAGGAAGATGCAAAAGAGATGCGAAAACAAAAGAACAAGAAGCCGGTAGACGACATAGACGCAATTAATCATTTTGCAGAGGATTTTGGAGTTGCTGATGATTCGGATGATGATGAGGCTGGCGCTAATGCAAACTTTGCTGATTTCTTCGAGATGGACGATGAATTGCAGGCAGAATCCCAGAAAAGAGGTACGCAAAAAGATTTCTTCAAGGAAAGCGACAGTGAGCCAGATGAGCAAGAGGATAACGAAGTGGAGCCAGAAAAACAGGATGACTCGGAACCTGATGGTGATTTAGCAAGCGAAATTGATGAGCATGAGTTTGTGGCACAAAGTGGAGTACAGCCTGCAAGCGATTCTGACTCCGAATCGAACCACTCAAAGAATGGAAAGGCAGAGGACGAGGACGAAGATGACGATGAAGACGAGGCAGAATCGTCCAAAATGCAAACACAGTCGTCAAATGAATTGCGTGAGGCGAGACTTCTGCAGCGCATTCGAGACTACGAAGACATTGTGCTTGGTGAGAAGCCGTGGCAGTTCAAAGGCGAGGTGCAAGCAGCGAATCGTCCACAAAACTCTCTGCTGGAGGAGATTCTCGAATTTGATTCGACTACTCGACCTTCGGCTCCGATAACAGACGAGCAAAATCAGACCATCGAGGATATAATAAAACAGCGCATACGCGATAGAGCCTTTGACGATGTGGTGCGTACGGTGCGGGCGGTGCAAACGCCGCAGGAATTCCGAAAGCAACTCGTGCTTGATCAGGAGAAGTCGAAGCAGTCACTGGCACAAATCTACGAGCAGCAATACCAGCGCGAACTGGATAAATTGGACCCCAATCGCGATGACGCAAACAGTGAGGCTCCTGAGCCGAAGGAACATCAAGAAATTAAGCGAGCAATGCACACACTCTTCCTCAAGCTGGATGCACTCTCCAATTTCCACTTCACGCCCAAGCCGGTAGCACCCGAAGTCAAGATCGTCACCAACACGCCTGCCATCCACATGGAAGAGGTTGCCCCGCTGGCAGTTAGCGATGCCAAACTGCTCGCTCCGGAGGAGGTATTCCGTGGTCCCAAGCACGCGCCTATGGGCAAGACAGAACGCACACGCACCGACAAGAATCGCGAACGGCGAAAGAAGAAGCAGAAGCAGCGTGCCATTAATACGGCTATAGAAAAGCGCGAGCAGCAACGGGCCAAAGAGGGCAAAGCGCCGACTCAGCGGGAAACAAATGCTAAGCTTCTCAAATCAATTACAAAGAGTCGCAATGTACAAAAGGCTAGTAACTATGAACCTCTGATTTATATGTTTTATATTAATTGGAATTATTCTCGTTTTATAGATTACCGCCAGCAATGATCAGAGCGCATTGAAATCCTCCAAGGCATTCTTCAATAAGCTACAGGACAAAACATTGTCCACGTCCGCAACTGCTGGCGGAAAACGTCCCAAAAAGGACACATCCAAAGTCAATGCGAAAAAACTCAAATTGTAAATACATACATATAAAGAAAGAAACTTGTAAATGTTAATTATATTTGTGAATCGAAGATTATATTGGTTGCCCCATTCGTGACGTCAAAAAACATGCGCTAAGCAGCGGTCACGTGCCGTCAAATGTCGCACACACTCGGCTACTGCTGGGATGGTGTTTAGCGCGCACACTAAAATTGGGGCGCCATGGGAGATGCCATGCGTCGTCCACTTTGAAGTTCGCGTGGGCGTGAGCATTGTTCAAGGACATGATTATTAGTCGCTTGTGTAATATAATAAACGTAGGATATTTTTAGAGTAGCCTAGCTAAGGCTACTCTAAAGCTTTATATGTACCAGTTGAGTAATTCTATTTATATACAAGCAACCTTTATTCGAGTGAATAATTTCTGAATTAATTTTTTAGAAATTCTGTTAGAGTGCGCACGTAGTTTAAATCTTCGCGCTTTAACCAACTCCGTTTGCAGCACTGTTATAATTATCGAAAATACCTACGGCGCATTTGCGTAGTCGATACCGATAAAATACATCGTGCGATTATTTCAAGCGGTCTTGCACGTGTTGCTTCGCGAGTTTTGTATATTGTAAGTTTTATTAAATTTAAAAAACAACCATGGTGAAGGTACAAAAACCACAACCGAAAACTCTTAAGAAAAGCACAAAAAGTGATGGCGTGATTAAAGAAAAACAAAAAGTAAACAAAACCATTAAGAAATCATCAAAAGCAAATGGCTTAGCATCGGCCGAAACTAAAGTTGACAGTAAAAAGATTTCGGCAATAAAGTCGGATGTCAAGAACAGTTCTGAGCGAAAGACCCCAAAAATCGCAGCGGAGCCCAAGCTGGATGAAGCAAAACCTCCACAGAAGTCCAAGTCGACCAAGAGGCCCCTAGTTCTTGCACCTCCAAAATCGCCGATTGCTTTGCCCACAAAAACTAGCAAAAAGGCTGCTCCAGTGGCTACGCCTGCATTGCCCACAAAAACCATTAAAAAGGCTGCTCCAGTGGCTACGCCTGCATTGCCCACAAAAAAAATTAAAAAAGTTGCTCCAGATGCTGCCCCAGTGGCTGCGCCTGCTCCCAAGAAAACTAAAATAGCAAAGATTGAGAAGCCTGCAAGTGAGCCAGTATTGAAATCTGAGGTAAAGCAGAAAGTAAAAGCAGAGGTGGCTAAAAACAAGGAAAAGAAAAGGCAAATTAAGCAAGCTGTCGCCCAGGTCACAAAGAACGAAGTCAAGAAGCAAACTGTCGCCCCAGTCACAAAGAACGAAGCCAAGAAGCAGCCACAAGTATCCAAAAATGCGAAAGCATCAAAGAAAGTCTTGAATAAAACTAAGAATCAATTGGCAACCAAAATAGGCACAGCTTCCGCAAATAAGAAAGTTAAGAAAGGAAAGATTTTAAAGCAACAAAAAGCCATCAAGAAAAAGGAACCGAAAGTTGTGGAATTGAAATATGAAGTGCAATCGTTTGATGAGGATAAATTTAATGCCATTGTTTGCGAGAAAAATGTGGAAAAGGTGTGCTCGGCGCTGATGAGCCAGGTGCGCGAGGAGGTGCAGAAACTGAAGTCGAAGCCCATCTTCAGCGATTACCGCTATATTCTACAGGTGGCCAGCTATAAGATTCCCAGCTGCCCGAAGCGCATAGTCAAGTTGGCGCTGAAGCATTCGCTAGTGGGCAAGGATGATGATGTCGCCGTCATTGTGACCGACTTGCAGCGTGGAGCTCGTTTCGACTATGAGCCGACGGTGCAGCACTACGAGGATTTGTTCCGTGAAGCCGGCATCGAACAGCGCCTGAAGATTGTACCATTCAATCAGCTACGCAACGACATGGTCACATTTGAAGCCAAGCGCAAGTTCCTAAACAGCTATGACTACTTGCTCTGCGATGGACGCATCTCGGGCCATGCTACCGCCTTTCTCGGCAACGTAAGTAACAATTGTGGTTTAATAAGCTCTGCGTCTGCTATAATCACGATCCCGTTTCATCTGTAGTTCACCCAGAAGCCTCGTAATGTGCTGCACTCCGTGCGTCTGAGCAAAGGCAATCAGTTGCCCAAGGAGATATCGCGTGGTCTTTGCCGCACTGCTTACAGACAGCTGCGGAAGGGTGATCTAATAGCCATTCCAGTCGGCAATCATGAGCACAGCGGCCAGCAGCTGGCAGAGAATGTGCTGTGCGTCGTCAAACAGTTGCAGCAGTTGTATCCCGGCGGGCTACCCAACATACGCTCAATGCATTTGAAAATCGACATTGTTGGAACCTCTGCACTGCCCCTCTATATCAGCTTGTGCGCCCCACCCGTGGATACGCCGTACGTTGTGGGCTCACGCGAGCAGCGGATGCTCAAGTTAAAGAAGCAGGCAAACGAAGTGCTAACTAAATTTGCTCTCACCAAGGATGTCGATTTCGTGAAGCTGACGCAGGATCAGGTTAAGCGTAAGGCTGAACTTCGTCTAAAACGAAATGCACTCAAAGCTGAGGATGCAAAGGACGAGGAGAATAAGGGCAACGTGCCGGATGACTCGATTGTGCTGGCTAAAAAGGCACGCAAAACTGTGGAAACTGAAAAGGTTAAAGAGGCTGAAGCGGAAGAAGATGAAGATGAGAACAATGAAAATGATGAAGATGAGGACGACGAGAATGATGAAGATGAGGATGACGAGAATGATGAAGATGACGATGACGAGAATGATGAAGATGAGGACGACGAGAATGATGAAGATGAAGATGTTGATAATAGTGATGATGATGATAATGAGGACGATGAGGATGATGAGGAAGACGATAACGACGATGATGATGATGAAGAAGATGATTAGAATTAGTTTTCTTTACTTTTATATTTGAAATGCAAACTACATCATCTCTATTACAAACAAAAAGTTAACGTAAGAACGTTTAATTTTTGTATATACTTTGCAGTAAATACAATGCAATACAATTGAATTTTAGAGCCCCTAATTATGATCATGTGGCAGATTTTCAAATAGTTCAAATGTTTTATATACAAAGAACAAGCTGATTAAATAAATATATACAAAATGTACAATTATTAACAAATATGTATCAATTTGAGAGACAGCTAAAGGAGTCAAGCAGAATAATTTAAAAAAGATGTTTTGTATTCTGAAGCCAATGCAAATGGGATTTATAATGTATTTCTTCGGAATTGACCATGAGTAGCGAATACTATATATATACTATATATACTTGTGCTCTATAATGGGAGAGGTAAGTCGACACATGTTATATCATTTTGTTTTTCATTTCGGAACATTTAATTAACATCTAACTAATGATAATGCGAAATGGCCGTCCCTGCTTACATTACCATTCTTTATTCAGTGATAAATAAAAAACAATTATTGCGTAGATTAAATTTGTGCAAATGCGCATATTTACACAATATTATCGTACCTGAATATTTATTCAACAGGTCATCTTTATTCATAATCTTTTTTATTGCCCTGCATACTGGGTATTATGAAATTAAATAGGATATTTGCGACAGCAAAAGTGTAAGAGTATAAGGCGAGTTAAAAGTAATACTTGAAATCGGAAAGAATATAAATCAAATGAAAAGTACTTTATTAGAAATGATTATTAAAATTAGATAAAAGATGATCTACTCTATATCTACCTTATCGAAACATGCAATATTATTTATCTAAATAAAATATAATTGAATCATAACATTATATTAAAAACCCTAATTTTATTCATCAGTATTACCAGAATCGATTTACTAAAGTCCGTTTGCATAAAAACAGCTTCTTTTTCTTTCTTTTTTTTTAGCTTCGCTTCGGGTATGTGACATAAAAATTAATGTTTACAAACGGAAATTGACCGAACATTTAAGTTCAATAAAAATCGATTTGAATAATGTTTTTGCTGACTCTTTTATAGCGCCATATGGATACAATATATGCACATATAAATATATAAATGTCGTATAAGTAGTAATATTGAAATATGTGGACATTTGATGCTCGGGAAATTTGTTGGGAATTGTTAAAATGCTATCGACATGGCATACCACGACTCTGGCTTTAGCTTTGACTTTGGCTTTGTGCTAACGTCCTTCCATATATGAACATTTTGATAGCTATTTAACAAAATATGCAAGCACTATCGCCACGGGCGTTCCGTGTCCTGGTAAAGTGAAATGCACTCCTTTTTGCAGTGAACGATGGACGTCAGACGTCAGACGACAGAAGATTTCCATAATATTTGACCTACGCGTGCATAAAATAAATACATTTAATACATAAATTAGGTAGAGCTTGGACATCAAATATTTGCAAGGCTCTTTGAAGTATGTTGTACGATGGATGATGAACGACTGGCGTCTTGAGTTATCTTTAGCTACCAAAAATCAAAGGTCAAAAGGTCGCAAAGCTGTCATAATCACCTATACACAACTATATGCAAAGACCCAGGGCAAAAGCGACCTTGGACTTGCACAAGTTATGTTACTCAATTAGTCTAATGCTCATTCAAACTCTGTTCCACACAACTTTTACACTTGATAATGCGAGACCTCTCACACACACCCATTTATGTAGACATGCGAGTTCTATTAGGTGTAGGCCATCACTATACTCCAGAGATTTAAATCACGTTTCGTTACGTTTATGGACAATTGACTGCGCTGACCACGTCGAAAAATAACATTGCAAAGCTTTTATCAGTCGCATTATCATTCATCAGTGGGCCGTCAACTCCCTCCTGTTGCCATAAACAAAAACAAATGTTATGAACATGCGCTGAGCAGCAATCTGTTTGATTAAGAATGGCACTGAAATTTATTAAAATATTTCCTGTCTTTGAATATTTGAGTATAGCATTTGTCAGACATTCTTATTAATTAATTCTAAATGTTTCGTGACTTAACATCCAAACTCGAATTTATTATGCTTTAAGTCTTGTAGAAATGAAAACATGGATAATATTATCCAGCTTAGAAAACTAGACTTCAATTTGAGGCTATACAACTTGTATACACATTTTTATTTTGTATAATTTCTTATATTGTATGTTATTTCAGTTATTTCTTCTAAGTCTATAATGCTTAGCTGCACGATCAGACATTTCTTCTAAGTATTTCCTACAAAAATTTCTTCTAAGTGTTTACTTCAATTATTTCTTCTAAGTCTTTAATGTTTTGCTGCACGATCACACATTTCTTCTAAGTATTTCCTTCAAATATTTCTTCTAAGTCTTTAATCAAAATATTTCTTCTAAGTCTTTAATGCTTAGCTGAATGATGACATATTTCGTCTAAGTATTTCCTCTAAGTCTTTAATCAAAATATTTCTTCTATGTCTTTAATGCTTTGCTGCACGATCACACATTTCTTCTAAGTATTACCTTCAAATATTTCTTCTAAATGTTTCCCTCAAATATTTCTTCTAAGTCTTAGCTGAACGATGACATATTTCGTCTAAGTATTTCCTCTAAGTCTTTCCTCAAAATATTTCTTCTAAGTCTTTAATGCTTACCTGAATGATGACATATTTCGTCTAAGTCTTTCCGCCAAGTATTTCCTTCAAATATTTCTTCTAAGTGTTTCCTTCAAATATTTCTTCTAAGTCTTTAATGTTTTGCTGCACGATCACACATTTCTTCTAAGTATTTCTTTCAAATATTTCTTCTAAGTGTTTCCCTCAAATATTTCTTCTAAGTGTTTCCCTCAAATATTTCTTCTAAGTCTTAGCTGAACGATGACATATTTCGTCTAAGTATTTCCTCAAAATATTTCTTCTAAGTCTTTATTGCTTACCTGAATGATGACATATTTCGTCTAAGTCTTTCCGCCAAGTATTTCCTTCAAATATTTCTTCTAAGTGTTTCCTTCAAATATTTCTTCTAAGTCTTTAATGTTTTGCTGCACGATCACACATTTCTTCTAAGTGTTTTTTCCTTCAAATATTTCCTCTAAGTCTTTCCTCAAATATTTCTTCTAAGTCTTTAATGCTTAGCTGCACGATCACACATTTCTTCTAAGTGTTTTTTCCTTCAAATATTTCCTCTAAGTCTTTCCTCAAATATTTCTTCTAAGTCTTTAATGCTTCGTTGAACGATGACACATTTCGTCTAAGTCTTTCCGCCAAGTAATTCCTTCAAATATTTCTTCTAAGTGTTTCCTTCAAATATTTTTTCTAAGTCTTTAATGCTTTGCTGCACGATCACACATTTCTTCTAAGTGTTTTTTCCTTCAAATATTTCTTCTAAGTCTTTCGTCCAAATATTTCTTCTAAGTCTTTCGTCCAAATATTTCTTCTAAGTCTTTAATGCTTCGTTGAACGATGACACATTTCGTCTAAGTCTTACCGCCAAGTAATTCCTCTGTATTGCTTTGCTGAACGATCACACACACAAACACACTTTACTTCACTTCACTTTACTGCACTGAACCACTGACCCCCACCAGGCCTGGACGACTGAAGAAATGCTGCAGCTGCTGCTGTTTATATAGGGCGACTTTCACTCACAGCCTACGTCGCTCTCAAATGCTAAGCAGGTAGAGGGGTCGCCAGATCGTTGCAGTCGAGCTGTAAGTGACCCACTCAATAGTGTAAGTGACCAATGATAACACTCTCTGCTGCTGCAGGCACTCTAGCTGCGTTTTACTCAACTATAAGTACCAATTGAAAGCTGCTGCATACATAGACAACTTACATGATCTTCTGCAGTTGATTGTGTTAGGCAGACAAACAGACTGTGAGCAAGACAGGAGTGAGACAGATATACAAACACATACATACATACGAACACAGTATGCTAAATGGCTTATGCACAATAATATTAATAATTATTAGAGGGCATAGACAGCAGTTTATTCTGCTCTATAGCTCTCTTAAGAACTAGACTTTCTGCTGGCTATCTGCCAGCATCAGTTCTCTGACTATTTTATCCCATTCTCATTTTTAATGAATTTATTATCAATAAGCTAAACTCACTGTCAAACAAGCTAGCTTCAGCCTGAAATTGGCCATTATTTTTATTTTTAGCATATTTTTACAGAAAGCGCTTAACAATCGTGGAACATCGCATTGCTCAGGTAATGTTGGATGTATGTACATACATACATACATACATACATACATACATACATACATTATTTTCACAGTTATCTTAGCCATTATTTGTAGCAGATATATCATTAATTATGATATGATTCATAACAATATAACATCTATTTTTTGAATAAACAAATTAATACCAATAGACCAATAGAATAGATCTTGTCTAATATTTTAGACTGCATTTAGTAAATAAAGCTTCGGCTGCATACTTCAATATTTATATACATAATTCATATTAATTAAAGCTTATCATATTTGGGTTAAAGCTTTAACAAATGCACACAATATATATCAAGTATTTATTCATTATCAGTCAACAAAGAAATACCCTACGAAATAATATACATACATACATATATATGCATATTTGTATATATGTATTCTTTTTTATCGCACTTGGACTCAGCTGTTTGAATTCTGTTTTTGTTTTCTGTTTTATTTATTATTTCTATTTCCAAAGTCGAGTTAGCTTAAATTTTGGGTACACAAATATTTAAAGGCAAGTCTTAAATTGAATAATTTTATGTTTCAATACATCCTTTATAAGTACGCAGTAAATATTTATAGACAAATATAAATACTCTATACAATTGTTTACTCATGCAAGCATTTGAGTAAGTCGCATTAATTATTATATATATACAAAAAAAGCTTTTATTATTCATTGCGGTTCACTTCTGTTCTATAATTTCAGCTGAAAAGGAAACAAAAAATCTTTGAATATTCACAGTTATTCTCGAATCGAATGCGACCATAAGTGTATGGTTTTTCATCAAACTCGATTTTCAACATGGAAAATATTGTAATACGTTCACATGGGCGGCAAGTAGTGAAAAGCTTTAAGTTTATTATTTTTTAAATTATTAGAGTAACGTAAAATATTTATTTAATATTCTATTTCATTTTCAGATTCAAGCAGCTTCATTTAACTGTTTTTTTGGCAAGAAGTTAGCTGATTTACTTAGGCTGTCTGAAATTGAAAACAAAAATAAAATAATTATTTCATAAACTGATTCAGCTATTAGCATGAATTTAAGTACTTGAAAACAATATATATAACAATATATGTATATACATTTTGTGTATATGAAGAATATTGTGTTTAAAAAGAATAATAACAAATAATCTCTGGGAAATTATAAACATAGACATTAAATTTAGAAGAAATCAAGAAATGAATGTGTTGACTGGTTATCATGTTTGTATTAAAATATGTGTAACAAGTGGTCAACGGTATTATATATATATTTTTTATATCTAGGTCAACAGTTGACCTGTTCTCACTCCGTTGGCCTGCTTTTTCGTCCCCTTGCGCTCTCAGACCTGTATGAGCTAGAGACTTAAAGGCAAGAGTAATCAAATTTGTTTTAAGGAATTAAAAAAAATTACTTAAGCAATGATAAAAAAAAATACTCTCTCTATACCTAATCCATACCATCTCAAAAGTAGAGAAAATGTTGTACAGCAACAGCTTGGAAAAGAGAATATTATTCATATAAAAATATTCGTAGTAAACTTTGGTTAAAGTTTAGCTTCAGCTGATATATGAACAAGCTAACTAATTGTGAATTCAGAATTCTAATTCTCTAATTCTGAACTTATTGTGAATTGTTTCCAGAGACAATTCTCTTATGTTCTCTTATATGTGCATGGTTTCACAGTTGCCAATTTCCTAAGCTTTATGCAAAAGTTTTGGGAAACAGTTCAGCTAATATGGAGAAGGCAATAACTAATCAAGAAACAGTTTTGCATGTTTGTTTGGTTGCCTGTTCACTCTAAGGCTTGCTACATTTTCGAGTAATCCTTTAAAAGCACTTTCTAAATCCTCTTGAAAAGTTCATAGCCCCAAACATGGCGCTCATTACGCACAGCGCATATAAAAACAAAAGCGTGAAGCCTACTAAAATACCCCATGACCTTCTATAAATATTACGAGTTGAATAAATAAATTAATTATATGGCATTTCGTTAGTCACTGCGGAAAAGTATGAAAACCACGTGTACGCCTCTCGGTTGATAATGCAGGCCAAAATATGAAGCATATTGTATAAAACTAATTAGATAAGAGCTTTATATGTAAAGCCAAAGCACGCCCCCCTTGCCGATGAATTAATAAGCCAATGGCTTGGGCCAATGCAGTGCGAAGAGCCAAGGATTTATATATTAGCTTTTGGCTGACGGCTGCCAAATATATGTGCAACTAATTGATAATTAATTGTGGCTGATTAGAGTGATTCGCTGGTTAGATGATTAGCTGATAAGATCGCGTGACACACTGTGTGTGTGTGAGACGAGCGCTAATTGTGCGTAATTGCTGTCTGATAAACCGATAAAATAACGTACTCTTACGCTAAATATCCGTGGCTCTGGCCGCGCACCACGTGTTGCACATTGCTCATACGACGTGTGGTCCAACAATGACTGCGCATAATCTTGCTGGGCAACATCAATGTCGTGGGCGTTCGTTTGGTTACTCGTGTCGTCGCTATTTACCTGAAAGAACACACACACACAAAGACATAGACACACACACAACACATATACATATAGATTTATACATTGCGTTGAAATCTTTCGAATCCTCGTCCACTTTGATACGAACTCTGGAGGCACGAACTGAACAAACGACTCGTATAAATCGAGTGCGCCTTGGCAGCCGATTTTCACTTACGTTTCAGTTCCAAAGCGGTGCAGTTATCGGAGCAGCGGAAAGTCCTGAACAACAGCAGCAACAGCAGCTAGAGCAGCAGTGGAAGCAGCTAGCGACGGTGAATTCAGATCAGAAATCCAAGTTCAAAAACATTTTCAAAGTGCTTAACAGTTTTTAATACATTTTTCTTGTTTTGTGCAGTTCTTGAAATTTAATAAACAAAAAAAAAAAAAAAAACTTGCTAAAATCTAAAAATTAAGCAGAGTCTGCTAAGACAAAATTTCATTAAATTTCCATCAATTTATTCGTTCGGAAAAGAAGGGTAAGTGAAGCTTCAATAATTAAACTAGTTTATATGCCATTTGGATTATATATTTTAAATTTAAATTATAAATATGAAGTATATTTTTAAAGAATTAAACTGTATATTCCATTTACATTTTTTTTGCAGAGGGGCAACAAAATTGTAGAGTTTTTGTTACTTTTGAATAATATTTTATTCTATTGTGTCTATGCTTTATGACAAACTATGTCTGAATTCTCATTCTAAACAGTTGGTAATGTTTTCCTTTTTGAAATTACTTAAAACTTTATTTCAATATCTCCAGTTTATCCAGATAAAGTTATCTCAATAAATTAAATATTATTGTGATAAACAGGAAAAGTATTATATCAAATTGCAAAAGTATTTTTTAAAGCAATTCGCATTTTGGCATCATATTGTGACTGTCAAAAAAATTAGACTGCTTTAGCCAAACGTTGGCTTTTGCAAATGGCACATTCACGTTCAACAGATAGCTAAATTTAAAACTTAATAGTCTTCGATTTGCCGTGAGCTTAAAGAACACATAATTTACAATTTATCTTCATCAGAGATCAACATAGCAGCTTGGTGGTTCTTATTGTAAAAGTGTTAAAGTTGTTATTTTTTCAGGTATCATATTTATTCGAGGTCAACCTCTAGATAAAAGTAATCCACATGTTAAGCCAGTTCTGTTTTGTAGTCATTGGGATTCCCAGTCTTAATAACTTAACATTAGCTTAACATGTCACAAATCTTACAATTTTAAAAGACCAGGTGACATTCATGTATACATATGTTGAAAGTATTAAAGATAACATCTCTGGCTTTTAGGCGGACAGCCACACAGCCAGTAAAGGGTCCATTCATGATTTGTGCCAATCCATTTATGATTAGTGCCAATGGGACCAAAAGAGTATATTAGCTTTGCAAACGAATGTTAATGTTGGTATTACAAATCATATTATAGATATCTACAGAGACATAGTTTAATTTTATAAAACTTCACTTCTTTTGCATAGTTAAATATATCCTATTATAACCACATCTATCTAAATTACGGGGATTGTTTAATGAACTGAAAATTGCATATGTAAATATACCCACAGAGCTAAAGATTAAATTCCCGACATATGTTATGGCAAAGGCATATGGTATTTGAGCTTCCACTTTTCAGAAAGGCGTAATAAACCTATTTGGAATTTTGCTTGCAACTGTCCTAAGCTCTTGTCAGTCAGACGGACGCACACGTGGTCCTTTAGCCCTTTCTGGATGTGTGCTCGTCCAAGGACATTCTGTTCTCACGTTGCCTTTTTTGTCATATTCGTTCATGCGACCCTTTTAATATCGCAAAAAATCTTTTACTGAATATTGTGAAATTAAGGTAGATTTTGTACCTTTATTATTTTATACTTTGGCAAAGGCCGGGCAAAAGGAAAAGTCTTCGGGATTATCGTGCAAATTGCAAGCTCCAATAAGCGACATCTTCGAAAGTGAACGAAATGTGGCTTTTAAATTTATATTTTAGAGCTTAAGAATGATAAAAAGAAAAAATATTCGCTCCTGTTGAAATCGAAACTAAGCCGCTGATGCCATTTTCGGTGCGCATTTGAGCAAAATTTTCTCGTGCTACTATTAATATAAATACAAATCGCATTTAGTTGAATTTCTTATGTTGCTGCTCAGCGATTCGCATCAGTGAATTCGACACTAAAACTCTGTTTGCAATATCAGTTTGTGTGTCTTTTTGATATTAAATGTGGAAAGAAAGTCATTAGGATCGAACATCAAGCAAACAAAAATATATGTATAGTTACTTACTTTACGGAGTATAGTAACTAAATAAATAGTATTTAAATCTATTATTAATCTTTATCTAGATTTGTGAACTTTTTAAAACTGGTTTGCATATAAATTAACTTAATTTAATTTAATTTAATTTATTAACATAATTTAATTTAATTTAATTTATTACATCAATGTCAAATTTCATAATTATATTTTATTAAATTTGCTTTGCAAATATTAAATTAATAATAAAAAATATAAACAAAATTTAAAGTGGATAAACTAATATTCAATAGTATGTCTCAGCCTTAAATAAAAGAAATAAATAAAATAATACTTAATTTCATTAAATATATGCTCTCTTAGTATGTATTTTTATCAGAGTTTAAGTATTATTATTATTTTTTTTTTTTTAGCTGTTTTAAATTCACTAAAATGAAAATATTATACAAATGCTAATATTTCTAATTATATTTATATTAAATATATAAATATATACATTTTGCAATTTCCAATTTTGTTGTTTATTATTTTATATGTATTCATTTTTAATTTTTATATTATTAAGATAAATTTACATTTTTTAAAATGTTCAAAAAAAATATTTTTTGAGCACTTCAACATATTAAAATAAAAATTTATGTAAACACAAATTCAGTCCCTAAAAACTAGAATTGATCATAAAATGTTTCCCAGCGGCTATAGAGGCAAATGCTTCATAAACATTCAAGACAATTTCGTTGTACGATTGGCCATGTTCTGGACACGTTTATGCGCACAGGTGTCCATTCGGACAGAGCTTGAAATCAAAAACTATTTAAGACGGCCGGCCACGCCTCCAGTTATTTTGTTATGGCTGTGAATGGTGACAAACTGTTGGGTTTTCCTTTGCGCCAGCCTAATTTTGTTTTCTTTAAATTTACAATGAATAAACAACAGTCAGACCTGAGCTGGAAGGAAAGCAGTGCGCGTAACGGCAAAAATACTGAGTTTACAGGATTTCCGTTTCGCTCTCTCTCTTAGTTAGGCTCTGCTGAGCCGAGCCGAACAGACCTCGAGCCTGTCCAGAGTGGGAAGAAGTGAAGTGAAGAAAGGAAAACAAGAGGAACATAATACAGGGCATCTGCTTTTCATCGCAAACTTTTTCGCTTTCAATTAGTTCATAAAAAAGTTTTACTTTTGCATTTTAAGGCATACCTGAACATCAATTAAAATACATTTATGACGCTCAAGTTAAACGGTCAGTTATACGAGACCGTAAAAACTACTACTCAAGACCCGACGCTGTAGTATCCCTCGTTTCTTTTTTCGGCAACTTAATTGCTAGCCTTTTATTTTGTTGTACTTTTTATTTTTTTTGTTGGGGCGTCTGTTCTTTTCATTAAATTTACATATTTTTATTAATTAAATTGTTTACGCAATGTTTACCCGCAGAAACTTGGGCGGGCGGCACTTGATGGCGCCGTTTTTGGGTTGCTCATACACACACACACACACACACACTCTCTCTCTCTTATACACCCACACATACACGTTCTTGAATTACCATAGTGCTAAAAGTTCTAAACATTTTGTTTGTCAATTCGAGCTCAGCTGCAATTGTCGCAAATTAAACATTTCTCTAGTTAAATTAAACATTCTCGAGTCAAGAGAGAATTGCAAAAATTATAATTTTTTACACACACCATGAACTCATTATGATTTACCCGTGGATGTCATTAAATTTCAAGTAGCGCCGAGCATTGCGCCATAGTACATTATTATGGATATTATGATGATTATTATTATTATTCTGGACCATGGCATTAATGCTTTTAGCCATAGACTTTTGCTCATTCGAATTGGCCACGAAATTTGAATAAAAAATGTTTATGTCTAATTGGATTGTTTTTGCGGATTATGGGTTAATGCCTATGAACGGCATTACGGATATATTATTTATGCACTGCCAGACGGGACCTGATTTACTTAGGTGAGTTAGAAGCTTATAAGGAATGGACATAAAAATAGAAGAGTTTCTCTTATAATATATTATTCTAATCAACTTAATCTCTTGATTTTAAATAGATTAAGTTCTTAGAAATTTTAACGCCATGACCAGAGAGTATTGGAAGTGCTGAATCGTAAATTTAATCTAACTTATTTATAAAATATTGAAGCTGTTCTTAAAGTTGACAATATTATGCCTTGAAGCAAATAATATTTACTTTAAGTTTATAATATAATATAAACATAATAAAACGTTTTCTCAAATTCCAATGATTTTGTTTAGAATTTTCATGTCATTTCATGTAAACACAAATTAATTCAAAGCATATGATTGGTATTCTACATACAGTAAAGACAGAAATATTTAGCATTACATATTAAATTTTCTTGAAACATATTTATTACAAAATGCAAACTTTGTCATACGCAAACAATTTGAAGGCCATTGAGCAAACAAACCAACGAGAGCCACATAAAGACGACTTTAACGCCTTCGTCGGAGGTCGATTGAGGAGCAGAGAAGGCTCCTTGGGAGACGAGGAAATGCATGTTATTGGCATTTTTCCGGTGGTAAAGAAATGCTTATGAAAAATGCAACATAAAATACTTTTTAAATGCGTATAAATATTTTGTAAGGAGTCGCAGCTGTAAAGAAATTCAAATGAAGACAAGAACGAAGATGAAATGACTTTCTACATAATTATTTTTTAGCACTAAAAGCTAAACAGATACATTTTATTTATCAAAAGTCTTATTTTTAATCGATGTAGAAATCTGTTGGGGAAAGACATACATATTTGAATAATAGTAGAGCTAAAAAAAACCTTAAAAATTGATCACTATATCTCGCTAGAACTAAAATTTGTCATGCATAAAATTATTTAATAGAACAATAAATAGTTCTATTAAATAAGATTTTTCTAATAGGAATGTAAAGTAAAGTATTTAAATGATGGCATAATTAGTTTTATATTCGACTTTAAATAATGTGAATTGAGTTTTTAAGTGAACATTGATCATAGAAATAACAAAGTTATAAAGTGTTCAGCTTCAATAAAATTATTATTACTACAAATCAACAAAGCTCTCAAATAAATTAACAACTCTTAGTGCTCTGTTCGCGAAATTTATATTCGCTTGGAGCCTTCGCTCTACGCAATCGGTACTCTCTGAGTTTATTTCAGAGTCTGAGTAACAGAGGTTTATTTGCAGACATCGAGAAGAGATTACATATAATTTTTTTTTAGACTTTTTATATGAGTTTCTCTTTCAATGAAATATATAGTAATCAATAATGAAGTAATTTATAACTCTAGCAATTTCCAATTAGTTGTTGCCACTAAAGGTGGCAAAAAAGTTTTTAATATTAATTAAAAACTATAAAAAATTAAAAAATAAAAATAAATATAATTTACTCATAATCATTGAGAATGCATAAAAAGTGGAATAATTTGTAATTTTTTGTAAATATTGATTTGCTGGCTTTGCAGTTATTAACAGACGTATTTATTTATGGGCAATGGCCCATCATATAGATATATTTATATAGACATATAATTTGCATCTATGCATAGCAAGGCAATGCCAATATATTTACTTTGATTTTATGATATGCACTATAATCAATTTTCCGATAAGTTTTATTGAGTTTACCGTAGAGCTTATGAATCGAGATATATAGAAGTTATTGAGTCATTTCTACTACAGTAAACAATGCTTTAACTATAGTAAATATTGTAGTATATGTTTAGAGATAACCAGAGTATTAAAAGTTTTGCATATTTTGACGAAATACTTAATTAATTAATTATCAGTAATCGTATAATGATAAAACTATGCAGTGTTTCATAATTACGTTTGTCTCTATTACGCATATGAATAACAAACTAAGATAATTTCCTTTTGAATTAAATTGAATTTTGAGGACTTCAACTGCCTATATAGACATTTTTGTTAACTGTAGCAATTTATGAAATATATAGATATTTTTAATAAATGTATAAGTACAATGTTATTAAATATTATCTCTAATTAGGCATAACCCATATAAAAAACAATTACTTAATTCTGCTCGTTCGCAAAACACGGAGTACTAAAACAAGAATTTAAAACAAACACATCTTTAATGCTAATGGAAAATATTTGCAAAATGAAATGATGCAACATCATAAATATGCAATTTGATATTAGAAAGGTGACACGCACGTGGTACTTGGGCAATTGGTATTTTAATTTAAATGCCGGCCATAAATGTTGAAATATGTTTCGAAACGAATTTATTACAAAATGCAAACTTTGTCATACGCAAACAATTTGGAATCCTTTAAGCAAACAAAACGAAGACTGCATAAAGCCGACCTCATTCACAGGAAGGTGGGGCGGTGTCGTCAAATGGGGGATGAGAATGGAGAGAATGCATACATGTCTTATCACTGGAGTAGGTTGGCATTCTCCTCGTGCCATTTACATGGCTTCGGCAAAGAATTGCAACATAAAATACTTTTTAAATGCGGATAAATATTTGCAAAAAGGAAGCATTAAGGCGCTTGAGTAAAATTAAATATCGAACAACGTTCAAGTGCTCCACTTTGGGCTTTGAAAGGGAATAGATTGCAACTCGTGTGCCAGCTTAGTTGAGGTCAATCTCGATTAACTTTATTCAATAACCAATACACAATAAGTCGAGCAGTTTGCATGAATGTCCTTTGTAGTCTTTGTAGCTATTTTCCAGTTCTATCAGCCACGATGATTTAGTTTGCATGGCATTTGCCACAGAGCTTTCACTTAATCTGAATAATGGGAAATCGAGAGGAAGATTTATGCTGCTAGAAAGAAAATGATGAAGCTTTGCTGTGCTTTGAAAAATGTTTAATAAATATTAAAAAGAGAATGCAATTTTATTAACCAAATTTAAGATAATAATGGCAAAGGTAATAAGTTCTTTTTAATTTAGCTAACATATTGTCATTTGAATATTTCTTTATTCTATTTGCTATCAATTATCTATTCTCTCTCTATTTTCTACTTTAATTTTTTATACTCATCATCAACTGCCATCTGCCTTTCTCCCTATATTTTAGCGCATTCTAATCTCAGACTTGCTACAGTTCAGATTTGAATTTAAAACATCCGCATATACAATCCACAGAAATTTGTATTCGTATTAATCCTATAAATTATACTCAGCTTAACATTGAAATCCGCTACCCGAGCCGAAAGCAGACGAGCCGAGGACTCGGGTTTCGGCTTTTGTTGTCAGCAGCTGACTCTGGTGTGTCATAAAATACGAGACTCGGCATTCTCTGTGGCGCTATTAGCAAGAACATTCGTGCAGCCATTTAAATGACGACTCATAGCATAACAGCTAGCAGAGGTGAGTGAGTGTTAGCCAGAGGACACTGTACAGCAGATGCCCTGTACGCAGTGTCGAGTTGTGGCCATAGACTCATCGTCACAGTGCACACCGTCTGTGCTCTAAGTTCTACGGAGTGTAAATGTATGCAACATAACATCTGTTATGTAAAGAAAATCAGGGTAACGAAAATTAAAAGCAAATCAGAAATTAATTAAAAGTAAAACAAGTAAGAAAGATCTAATCGAGACTGCTCGACTAGGAAATCCCCTGAACCCTTCAGTGAACTGACACACCCACACACACACACACATATATACATAGACACACATAGGCACACACGCATACAGTACTCGAGTAAAAGCAAGAGCAAGGAGAGAAGCACTGCAGAAGATCATTAAAGTTGTCTAAGTGTATGCAGCAGTTCTCATTTTGTATTTGTATTTAGGTAAAACAAAGCTAGAATACTCACAGCAGAAGAGAGCGTTTCCATTGCCCACTTGAAGCTCGACTGCAGCGAGCTCTACTTGCCGACGCGTTGGGCTCAACATTTGGGAGAGACAGTGCTTGAGTAAAAGTGACCCTATCCCTATATAAAGGGCAGCAGCTGCAGCCTTTCTTCAGTCAGTCTTCAGTGGTCCAGGCCTGGTGGAGGTCAGCGCAATAATGTGAAGTAGAGCGTGTGAATTATAAGCATTAAAGACGTAGAGGAACTACGTAGAGGAATTACGTAAAGGAAATACGTAGAGGAATTACGTAAAGGTAATACTTAGAAAAAGAGACAGAGGAATAGTACTAAATCGACTCAACTCGACACCCAGATCAAGAATATATATATATACTTTGTGGGGTCTGCCATTCCTTAAATGAAGTACTAAATATTTAATTATACTATCCAAACAGATTTCTAGTTTATAAACTACATAAATCCAATCAAAATCAGTAATTATTAAATGTTGCAACTTTCATGTTGAAACACATTTAACTTTGCTGTTCAATTGGCAAACAAAGTATATAAATTACATAGTCCTTGAGCCTTGCGGTGTTTACAAAGTTAGAAAATATCCGACACAATGTATAAATGTATGTATAGATGTGTGTGTGTGTGTGTGATGCCGGTAGGTCGGTATCGTAAAAGCGAACACAAAGGTCGTTTAATAGAAAAACATTTACATTTGCAGCCGCAATGTCAGAGTGCAAAAAAGTTGCCCACTCGATATTCAAATAAACTGAGCTGACTGAAGAAAGGGTTTCTATTTGATTTGGCAAAAGTTGTGTTAACAATGCTCGGAAAACATAAACAAACAAATGTCAATTGTGAATGTGGCAGCGGCACATACAGCAGCAGCTCGACCGACAACAATTGAGACCTAGTCAGGGAATTGAAACTGCGGTTGGCAGTTGAACTCGACTCGGTTCTCTAATGGCAATTTAATGAAGACGGCGTGAGAGAGAGGGATAGAGGGGGGAGCTCGGGAGAGTAGTGATATACACATTACCATCGACATGTGTTCGCGATTTATATAGATGGCAAAGTATTCGAGGCAAGGCAACCCAAGCCAAGCCACATGCAACAATTATACAAAGTGCCGCAGCAGAGGCCGTCGTAGGTGCAACGCACAGTGGGGCATTTACTCATTTCAATCATAACTTTTTAATCAATGCACAGAGTGAACTTACAGCTAAAATTTTATAAATATTATATATTATTTTTATAAATATTCTCTCGCGATAAATTGGTGGCAATCAGAAGATGCAGTCTACTAACATAAATAATGGGTATCAAAATTAAAGGCTTACTAAAAATAATAGGTTCTACATTAATAAAATTTTTTGCTGGACAAGAACCAATGATACCAAAATATCATAGATTTCATGGAATACAATTCACAAATTATTGGTAAATTATTCATTAAATGGTAGATTTTTCATTATTGTTCCCTTTTATTTTTCGCTTTGCCAATTACCTTTCATTTACTAATCATTAATTTAATCTTTGATTAAATTTAGTTTAGTTTATTTATTTTTATTTTTTTATCCCAATTCAATTCTATGTTATTCTATTTCATTTAATTGCATTTTATTAAGTTATCAACTTTGCCAATTATCAGTCAAATTGCATACAACAAAAATTGAAAAATTGAATGTTCATCACTTTACTGATTTTTGCCATGTTTTGCCGGCTGAGGCTCCACTGTGAGTCGCGTCGGCTGAAAAACTTTGCCTAGCATATTTTGTACTTGCTCCCAAAAGCATAGTTGGCCCATTATTTAAATATTTTGCACTTTTGTTTCGCCCAGTGACGCAGTTGGGAGCGCTTAGCACATGTGGGTTTCTTTCATTCATCTGTGACGTACGCAAAAGTTTATCAGCGTCAAAACAGAAAAGTATTTTCAAGTCAGACGAAAAGCCTAAATATGCTGCCTTGCTAGCCGAATTGTTGGCAAATGTGAAAAGGGTCAATTGCAGAGAGAGATTCTACAACATTCGATTCGATGGCCATTTCTGGAGTAGAATCTTCAAAGACTTGGCAACAATTCAAATCACCTGCAGCTAATTCATGAGATGCTCACTTTAAATAAATAAATAAACAATTCGTGAGGGAATTCCCAGTGGGATGGGAGGCATGGCCAATACCTGTTGGATTGGCCGCAATTTGCGATTTTCTGCGCGCTGAACACCTTTGTGCAATTATTTTAATCTGTGTCGGACATTTCTCGCATAATTTTCCATCATTTCGATGCGGAGCCGACTCGCAAAGGCGCAGAAGATGCTACGAAAATCTAAATAAAAGTATTCCTTGGGTCGCAATGAATTTTTAAGTTAATGTAAAGAGCGTCCAGGTACATAGCTGCTGCTCACATTGACGACGGTTCAATCCATATTCCAAAACAGAAAACAAAACCAAAACCAAAAAACCCCAAAACTCCTAACTCTGCCATCATGTTTTCTGTGTGTGTGTGTGTGTGTGTGTGTGTGGCTCAAACCGAGTCCCAGAAGTTGCTTTTGTCGGCTCAACGCTCGTCCTGTTGCGTGCGATGCTTTTAGCTTCAAACGTTAAATGTTTGTGCGTCCTGCTTAACATTGTCTTAGCTTGGCTGTCTTGTGGCACGTCGCGCACGCCTCCCGCCCACCTCCTGCTGCCCCTCTTCATCAAGGATGCGGCATGTGCTTTAGGACAACAATTTCTTTTTGTTTTGGCATTTGAGCAGCGCGTGCTCTTCCAATGATGACGTCGTCTTTCGTTTTTCTAGTCGCTGCCGCAGCTCGTTATCTCGTTGTTCGTTGTTCGCTCTCTAAGAGGTACCGTAGGTCTCGTCCTCGTCCTCGTCCACGGCCTCGTCCTCTTGTATGCTAAGAACTTCTATTCCCCAGGGCTGGATCCCAGTTTCGGGAGCTACATTAGAGGTTGTAATTACTTGACGTCAATTTTTTTGCTTCTTTTTTTTTTGTGTGTGTCTTCGCCTAAGTGCGCAAGTAAAAGTAAAAGCCTTCAGAGTCCAATTCGTTAGTAAGGAATTAAGAATTATTCAAACGGAAGCCAGATAACTCTGCTTTTATTTTATTTATTACTTTGCAGCATTTAAATTAATTATAATGAAGATTAATTAAGATAAACTCGCTGAGAATGTTGCATTAAATTAATTATAGAATTATGGCATGTTTTATTTGAATAATTATTGTAATAGTAAGACTTGCTAAATAATAATCATGAATTAATAATTAAATAATTTTTGAATACATGTATAATTGAAATTAATTCAATTATGTATAATATGTATATAGAATATTAATAATATGTAAAGTAAAAAATAAATAAATACAAATTAATTAATAAACTAAAAATAAAAAAAATAAATTTATTAAAAAATGTAAATTAAAAAAAAAAATAAGTCAACTAAAATTATAAAAATGTGAAATGAAAAAAAAAAACTATATAAAATCTTATAATTCAATTGAAATTAAATGTATATAAACTATTAAAATTTTAATCAAACATAAATAAAATTGAATTGTCGTCTAGTTCTCATTCTATATATGTACATTTAAAACAAAAAATCCTAAACAAATTGAAAGTTATGCATATACGCATTGATATTTTCTAGGAACTTCAGTATCAATGCCGCAAATTTCTTAAATTTGTTTTCATTTTCTTAAGTATATAAGTTGACATTTGATGTACATAAGAATCTCTTAGTTGACTATGCATTACCTCTAGAGAGGAACGCCTGAGGACCTGAGGGATTTCAGTAAGTCTGGAACATTTGTACAGTGCGAAAAATTCAATTCAAATATTCTGAGAAGTGCTTAAAAATATTTATAGTTTATACTTGAGTACACTTAAGTGAGCCTTGAAGACATAATCAGTTGGGATTATAAGTATATTCATAAATATTTTTTTTTAGATTTTACTACAGCAGCAACTACTACTTTAATTATTTCAATTAACTTTTATGGCAAACACAAATGGACTTTCTAGGGCTTACATATGTATATTCGTTGTAGCCCCAAGTTAATTTAACTGTATGCAATATGAAAGTTTTATGAACACGTTGTTCGTATGAAAGCTGTATAATGTAAACGGACATGGCTTATCTGATAAATGTATGCGACTGTGACTTTGAAGTCGTGGAAGTCTTCTTCTACCAGTTACACACGCCTGCACACGTTAGACTAACCTTTTAGCTTTAATGTCCAGCCAGAAGTTTCTTGGGAAGTTCTGTAGAATTTTGTGATTTTGTGGGGGGATTACGTGACAACTGCGGCTGCTTCACTTCCGCATGCCAAAAGTTGCCAAATGAAAATTGTAAAATATTGAAACTAATTCAAACTATGCTAATAATAATATTTATAGTAATTGCCTTTATATTCTGACTGACTCTGTCTGCTGTCAATGAAAACAGAATGAATGCGCAATTGACAGTCGAAACTGATTGGCTGAGAAAATCACAAATCTGGGCAAATAAAATGGTTGGATTAGCGACTTCTGTCGTCTCGCCAAGACGAATGCGAATGCGAAGGCGAATGAGAATCGGAATCAATCTTGCTGTTGCCTTTGCCTTTGCTTGAACGCTGAACGACTTGTTTGCTTAATTTGACAAACGAAATAATTTGATAAATATCTAAATGGCAGCGCACAGACACAGCAGGAGGCGGGCAGCAGTCCGACAGGCCACCCATTGGCGTCTTTGTCGCTAATTCAATAAGCATCCAATTACAACGCGGCAAGCAGCAGCTTGACAGCTTCGCTGCGCCCTTTCCCGCTTCTCCCTTGGCAACCCATGCCAGTATCCTGTACGTAATTTTCATTTGGCATTATGAAAATTTAATGCAACTAGAGTGCCTGGCACTCGTGTAGGTAATTTTCACAATTATAGCTGGCTTTCGGCTTTGATATCTGCGAATTGGCCTATATATTAAAGCCAATTCAGAGCTAGAGAATTCAAATCAAAGCAGCAAAATCACGTGCAGATTTCCGTTTATTTTCCTCTTTGGAGTCAGTCAGAGAGACGGAGCTAGCAGCAATTGAATGACCCAAATTCAATTTCAGACTTGTGACCCAAGTCCACGTCGGCGCCGAGCCCCAGCCCGAGGTCTATAAAATCATAAGTACGTTTTCAGTTACCAGCACAGCAGGTGACCATCCACATTCACATTCACATCCACATCCACATCCACATCCACATCCACATCTATGTCCACATTGGAACAGGGAGACGGGTCGAGGTGTTGACCATAATCAACGCAATGCAATTTCAATGTCTGCGTCTCCAGTTTCACTTTGGCCAGAGTAAACCGCACCCAAGGCACACTGTCAAGGACTCTGATATGGCTGGCCTGCAGTTTCATTTCTATTTTTATATTCTGTTTACTATCTCCAGAGGAGTATATACGTTTTATGACTGTCTACTTTGAGAGCGAACGCACCAGGTAATTTGTCAACACTTTAGGGTTACTTAAATATAAACAAGAATCAAGAGCAAATATTCACTTTTCCTGCTCTATTTCAAGTGCTAATAGAACACAAGCTGATCTATACCACATAGGTGATGATATATATTGTGTTTATGATTGCCTGTTCCTGTATAAATAAATGCCAGCGATTTAGTTTATACAAAACTATCATGTTATGCAGTTGACTTTATTTCTTATTAAAAGTTCCTATTTTTGGGTGGAATAATAATAATACCTAAAATAAAAAATATACAATCATAAGATAAAAACTGATATTTTTAAATATATTTCTTCCTTCTAAATCAATTTAAAAAATACAGAAAATATAGATAGGAAAATAAAATAAAAGCAAATAATAAAATACAAAATAAATAAAAGAAAATTATCACAAAATAATATCAAGTTTAAGGGTATTTAGTTTTCGTAATATCTGAACTTCATATTATTTTCCTGTTTTTCCTTTGAGTACCAAAGCAATTTACATGCACCACATACACATGCATGTGTGTATGTGTTAACGATGTTTGTTTTGATACAAACAAAAGTTCTGGCACATGTTGGAAATTAAAGCAACTCGGCGACACCTTTAACCAAGTGGCGCTGCAGGCTGTCAAGGCAGCATGCGTGCAGGCCAAGTTATAATTGTTCTTGAGCTTAAGCAACGAGAAAATTTGTGTTAAGCAAAACTATTTTCAGAAGCAACAAAAAACTTGTACCATAAACTAACTATTAATTCATTTTCAAAAATTGATAGCTCAAACCCCAACGGCAGCTAAGTTTTTAGTAGTTTAGTTAGTTTAGTGAATTTTCGTAAATATATTTTCAATATTCATAACAGTATGAGTGGCAGTGTTGTAAAATTTGTTTATGAGAGTTATTGTGAGTCTTGTTAGCGATAGTTATCTGAATATAGCTTGTCTGAAGAGAAGCTAGGAATAGAAGAAAATATATAAAACTCTTCTGCAGTCTAAATAATTTATTTTATATTATTATAAGAATTTATTACTATAATCTATAATCATCATCAATCTATACAAATAATTTTAATATAAAATGTATACTTTTTACACAAATTTATCTTCTTATTTTTTAAATTCAAATTTTCTCTTTTTCTTAAATATAATTTATAATTCAGCTTGTCACGATTTTTAGTATTTATTAATTCAGTGCAATTCGTTTGCATCAAGCTTAGCTGCGAGCATCATTTGAGCCAACTATCAGCTGCATTTTATAATTAATCGTCTGGCACTTGGCTGGCTCAGAGCATAAAATTCATGTGACTGAATCAGCGAATCACTCCGAGGCGCGATAGCCAGGATAGCAAGGACCACTGCAGCAGCTGAAGCAGAAGTTGCCGCCAATACACATTTCATTTCAGCCAAGTGTGAAGGCATGCTTGTGTGTGTGTGTGGGTGTGTGTGCAGCTGAGTTTGCTGCGTACAAACATTATAAATATTTAGTTATTCGCAAATCGAGCGCAATATGAATTGTGCACTGACCCAACAATTGTTGATTATCTGCTTATTTGTGCGCAAATATTATATTATATGTTTATTATTTTCGGATAATATTACTTTTTTATTTTTATTTGCATTTGTGCTAAGCCTTTAAGCCTCACTCTATACAAATACAAACGAATGCTCGTGAACTGGCCCACCGTTGGCAATCAGACCTAAGAGCAAACAAATCCATAGCCGTATGTATGAAAAAATAATCGAAATTTATGTGCGTTCGGCTTTACACTCCACTGAGCGGGGCAACTGCTGCAGGTACCCGGGGCGTATACGTCATATATATATTTACGCACCACTCATTATAGCTGCGCAGGCGGCCATAAATCAAATGCGAAAATGATTGATAAACGGTTGGTCAGACAAGCTCGCTCATTCATATGACCATCGCATCACTGAGCAGTCGTCGCCTGGACAACAAATGCTCCAAGCCACTAACCACAATCATACGCCCCGTGGTACCAATGAAAATTGAGAATGGCAACAAAAGAACAGACACTGGTTGCTTCTAAAAAGCACACTCTCAGCTAATAGCATGGCAAAGGCTAAGTAGCGACTTACATATACTCCGTTTTTTGTTACTATATACTATATATTTAATTCTATAAAAATAGAATCTACTGCCTTTCAGAGTAAATTATACAAATTATTCGATGCAAACTCAGCAGAAATACCTATTTTAGTTAGCAAGAAAAAAGATTTTTTTTTTAAAACAATTTTATTAAAATATTTTAAAATCTACATTTATGAATGACTAAAATTCCTGCATATTTTTGTTAAATTAGTGAAATGAATAAAATAAAAATAAAAGTTTTTAAATACATTTTAATGCAAGTACTATTCGTATTCTGATTAATTATTGATTTAAAAAAAAATTAATCAACAAATAATCGAGTCTCCCCTGTACATAAGTTAATATACCCCATTCTGAGTAACGCAGGGTACAAAATGAAATTGAGATGGACGGAAATTGTCCGGGGCGGCGTAAAATCGGTTTATTACTTTATTTGTAAAATGTGCGATGATTCCATGCGTTCCATTGATGTGCCCTAGTCCAGTTGAGCATTTCCCGCTTGTTGCTGCGGTTCGATAAGGAAGCCCAAGACTAGGAGACGGCACACAGCCAGCAACCTGTGGCTTGTCCCACAGTCACAGTCACACTCACTGTCACAGTCACAGTCACCGTGAAGAGGCAAACGTTTGGGTCATAAAATGCAATCACATATTGATCTTATTGTACGCGTATATGACTTCGTTTGGCTTTCTTTTGAAATGTTGGTCCAATTTATTTGATTTGGAATCAGCCTTTAAAACGGGCTCAGAGTAACCCGCACGTCTTTTTATCTCTGAGTGGCAAATGGTCCTTTATGAGCGAACATTTGATCGACCCAAGCAGTTGAAAATTAAAGCGATTTCTCTTGATTTCTCCTTTGTAAATAACCTAAAGGTCTGCACAAAGCAATTGCCCCTCGTAATTGCCCACTCACGCATCGGGCACTTTTTTATTTTTTTTCTCGCACTTGACCTCTTGCCGGCTGCGTTCTCTGTCCAATGCAAGAATTAATTAGTCTATGGTAGTTTGGCTGTGAGCTAATTCAATTAGTTGAAGATGTGAAGTAAATAAGTGAAATTCATTCCATTTCATGGCTGTCTTAAGCCCAGCCAAGTGCTTCAGTTCTCGGCGACAGTTCAGTGTTCACTATTCACCTGTAGCCAAATATATTAAATTACATTTAATGTCCAATTATGAAAGCTGAATAAGTATTTATATAATTATATGGTTGATGGCATATGCAACAGCTATTAAGTACATTTAATGTCAGTTCTGCAATGGAATTAATTTTGAAATATTATTAACTGGTTCAAGGCATATGCATATGCTTTTTAAGAGCTAGTTTGTATCTTTGGCAACAAATAGATTCAATAAATTTATATTTATAGTTTAATATTTATTTTATTTTATTAATATAGTTTAATTATTTTAATATTTATTTTATTTTAAAAATATAGTTTAGTTATTTTAAAGTTTATTCTACAATATATAATATATATTTAAAGTCTGTTAATATATTATAAAAATATTAAATTATATTTAATGCCAATTTCATGCTATCAATATTATAATCTAAGTTTATTCTACATAAAAAATATATTTAAAGTCTGTTAATATATTATAACAATATTGAAGTATATTTAATGTGAATTTAATGCTAACAGAATTATATCTAAGTTTATTCTATATAAATATATAGTATTTAAAGTCTGTTAATATATTCTAAATATATTCAATTTAATTTAATGTGAGTTTCATGCTATAGGAATAAGTCCTAAATAACATTATATGGTCTATGGCATATGCTATGCATTTTATGAGCTAGTTTCTTCAGCATCTCTAGACTATGTATCACTTCCTCTTGAACTCCCACTGATATGCATATAAATAACTAAATAAATCATTTTCTAAATTGAAGTGGCTTAGATCCGTTGCTAGCTGCAAGAATTATATGCAATTCATTTTATTTTGCTATTAAAAATGGCTCGGAACAGACGCGATTGATTGCCTGCGATCCCTTCAGTGCAGTTTTGTTTAGTTTACCACACACATTGACCAGCCTGTGGGATGACAAATATCGCCATGTCCATCAACGAGAGTGCGCTATGTGCATGTGCATGTGCATGTGCCTGGGGGCACATCCGGGCAAACGACCGAAGTGCCAAATGATTAAATGAGAGCCCAGCTCAGAGTTGAATGTCAGAGTCATGCATCGGACATCGGGCAGGTGCAGTGAGCCAATTCATTTGTCCCATCAGCTCGGTGTGTGTGGACTGAAGTGCTCTCGGCTGATGGGGGCGTTTCACCTGGCCACTGATGTCAGGGAGTTGTCACAGGGCTGTTAAACTTTCGCAACTGTAAACATAACGGTGACAACAGCATTAGGGGCACGACTGGGACAGCCGACGACAGGAAGTGGGTGCAGAATGCAAAACTGAGGGGTCAAACGAGCCGCACAACTAGGCAGTAGTCAAATGGACAGGAAGTCAAGCCAGAAGAGAGTGGGCTTCTGCTTCGTTGAGTAGTTAATGAATCACCTAATGGGAAATGGTATACCTCGGACTTCCGCCTGTGGTCGACTATGACTGGCGGCTGTCCTATCCAATCGATTTTTAATTGTTGGGGCATATAGCTCATACGCAAGGTGGGACATGAATGTGGAAACTTAACTCCTAAGTAGCTTAAACTAAAACACTCTCTCTCAATCAGAACTCTGATAACTGACTAACTCACTCTCTTCTCATTCGCTCTCTTCCTCTATTTTCAGCAAATAAATCGCAACACAATGATGACAAACCGAATGGCGTTCGCTGTGTTGGCATTGATGAGCATCTGCCTGCTGGCCATCTCGCGAACCGATGCAGCCCCCATGCCCAGGTAGTTGTAGAATAACCTTAGCTATAAGCCATTTATCTTTATCGCACACGAACTAATTAATTCTTGCCACTTAAGCTGCGAATTCTGAATTTTGTATAAAAATATTTGCCAAAACCAATTATCCGAGAGTGTTCAGAGTGCATGAGAGGGAGATATGGAGAGGTAGAGAGTAGGTTGAGGGGAATTTAACTTGGGCAAGGCTAACCAGGAGGCAAACGGCAGCATAGAGAGCATTTTTGGCATCAGCCAAGAGCTGGCAAGCTGAGAGCTGAGATGATGATGCTAATTTCAACAACGCATATAGAAAACTGTATATGTATGCATGTGTGTATGTGTGTGTGTGGCTGCGCGTGTCCTTTGTCAATTGCACACTTTCCTTATTCATTTTTATTTTTTTTTTTTTTTTTTGTTATCTTGAAGCTCCCTTTTGCATTAGCATTTTTAATATGCCTCGCAGCTCGTAGAAATTTTAATTAACTAAATGTAAACTCGTGCTGATGCGACACTTTAAGCTGCAAACATTGTATTTTCGTGTTTCAAACTCTCGCTAAGACGACAGCTGAAGTGCACACACAGTTCTTGATATGCTTAGAGTTCTTTTAGCGAGGCGACTGCTCGAATGGAAAATTACATTCATTGGCATTTCTCACTCTCTTTCTCCAGAGAGCGAGAGATAGAGAATGAACGCTGACATTCGATTTCCATGCAAATGCCAGATACGAAACGAATGTAAATTACAAGGCAAAGTAATTAGGGAGCCTGATTGTTTAATTACTTTGCCAGGCCGGCTGGAACAGCTTTGATTTGTCAGTGCACTGCATTAATTATTTATAGCAGCGTCAGGGCAGCCTAATATGAGTATTTATAGAGACTTTAATAATTCGCTTCACTGACCCCCCACCCCCTACCAAAACAAAATCACAGTCAAAGCTCCAACGGTGGCTATGGCGGCTACAACGAACTCGAGGAGGTGCCCGACGACCTCTTGATGGAGTTGATGACGCGCTTCGGTCGCACCATAATACGAGCACGCAACGACCTGGAGAAGTAAGTATCCCATATAATCCCTAGCACTATTGTATTCTTATGATATTCCCCCTTCCTCTTAACCCTCGTTAGCTCGAAGCGGACTGTGGACTTTGGCTTGGCGCGCGGCTATTCGGGCACCCAGGAGGCAAAGCATCGCATGGGCCTGGCCGCGGCCAATTTTCCGGGCGGTCCTGGCCGGAGGCGACGATCTGAGACCGATGTTTAAATTTGGGCAACAACTACGCGATAATCACGATAATCTCTTACTTCAAGCGAATTCTACAAACACGTTACAGGAAGTCACAAAAGCAAACTACAATTTCCCTGGACTTTGTGCAAATGTTTAATTTTTAGTCGTGTTCCGATTCGATTCAAATATATTTCTATTACAACTAACTATATATATATATATATATACGTAAATATATATATATTGAATTTACTATATATAACTTATGCACACTGTCTGCATAGCACAAAGAGTTTAAAATGATCTTATATATACTATATACATATATGTATACCATACTGCAAATTGTTGCTACACTGTTGAAAGAGTTATTGCACCATCAATCTATAAATGTTAAGATCATGATCCTCTCTCGCTCTCTCGCTCGTCTAAATGTTCAAAAACCAAAGCAAAATACCAAAAAAAAAGAAGAGTATTAACAAATATAAAAATTAATCAAATATTTAGTAACAATTAAGAACAAATAAAATAAATAAAAAAAAAAAAAAAACAAATGAACTGTAATTGAACTCGCGCAAAAAATCTTTTAATAGGTATGCCTTAGTATTAGCACACACACAAATATATATATATATATATATAATATATACATATGTTATATTTGCACGTGTTTTGGCCCTTGAATCCAAAGGTAGTTCAAGCAAGTTTCCCGCTTCAAATATTGATTTAAATATGTTTAACAGACGCTATTCAAATATTCCTGATTTTTCGATTCTTTTGATTGAGAGCTACTATATCTACTATATTATATATACATACATTACGATTTGCTTTGTGCTTGAACACGTCTATCTGTGCCAAAATTCCATTCATTCTGAACTTTAAACTCTTTTAAAGGGATTTCCTGTAAATAATAATACGAATCACGCGTGCATATTTTGCTATATATACATACATCAAATATCTAACGAGATGCGCCTGCATATATACTTATATATAATATATATATATATACGGAATATTGTGTCTATTATAAACATAAACATACATTAATATCGCAATGAACAAGATTAAATAAATTTACATTTAATATGGGAAATCAGGGTAAACTGGTGTTATGTAAATATGTATATATATGTATATATGTACATATATTCCAGATCCAACAAGCTGAGTTGATTTAGAGCTGTGCCCGTCTGTTCGTCCGTCAGCTGTAGCCTCAAAAATCGACATTTATGCTGCTGAAGTATCAGGCGAACAGAAATGGCAAGTAGGATGAGAGAAACGCTGGAGTTTCTCAGCTGCTCATCATCTCTTTTAGTTAACAGTTCCGTAAGAGTACGCTGTTAGTTTACAGCACATAATTCTGTTACTTAACATAACATTAACAGAATTCTGTTACTTAACAGTACGTTAACATAATTCTGTTACTTAACAGTACATTAACAGAATTATGTTATATAACAGTACAATAACAGAATTATGTTAATGGTCTGTTAAATAACATTTTCCACCCTACTATTAATTTCTGTTCGCCTGGTACTTCGGGCGCCTAAGCAGGTATTTTAGCGAAATGCGAGACGCACAGCACTGATCGTTAGGGTGAAAATGTTAGTTAGCAGTACAGTAACAGTGCGCTGTTCACGAACTGTTATATAACAGCTACTTTGCAGAATTATTTTAACTAACATATTTCTTCACCTGTTACCGCAGCCGCCGACTCCCCTAAGTTATGCAACATTTTTTTTACTGTGCTTCTATGGGCCGTTGGTTTTTAAACATCAAAGAAACCCTGTTAAATAAAAAACCAGTTTGATTTTTGATAAAAGTGATTTTATTTATTTATTATTTATTCAATTAAAAATATATATATATATATATATATTTATTTTTTTTTTTTTATTTTTTATCTATATTACATTTTTTATAATTATAAATATTTACTAGAACATATTCGCTTTATTTACATAAATTTATATATATACATGCTACATAATATGCGGTAGAGGAGAATGCTGCCATTGGAAACTAGCTGTTGAAGAAGCGCTATAATCTGTAATGATAAACAATATTTCAGAATTCAAGGAAATATAATTAAATAATGCTTGGGCTTACCTCTGATGACTCATGATGAAAACTGATGCTTACACGGTCTCTGCTTTTTAGTTCTAAGCGAAATCCTTCCATTCCATATGCAAATCTGGGATTTTCTTAGTTGTTGTAGTCTACTAATTATTAATGGATATTATTATAAAATTAAATATTAGACATAGACTAAAGATTTCTTGCTTATGCCTTTAGTCAATCGCTCTTCGCTACAGTTGGCAAAGTCAGTAAACTGTTATTGCTTTATTGTGCATTGTGAATAAGTGAGGACTACCCAGAGCCAAACTCTGGTAGTCGCATTTGCCTAATTCCAACCGGCAACAAATGTTTCACGTGGGAATAACAAAAGCGCAACAGCAACGCAGTAAATACATGGAAGATTTATCTACAAATGCAATTGAATATGTTTGTTTACACTCGAGTCCCACTCGAAATTGATGCACAGTACTTATAGCAACATGTGTGTCTAACGCAGATAAGGCCATTAGGTGAAGTAGATATTGGACTGCCCGAGCTGGTAATTTATTTGCACTCTCCCTGGCATTTAATGCCACAAATCAACTTCTCCATTTGCATGGCAATGGCTACTGGGGGAGGCATAATTGTTAAAGCAAATTTAATCACAAGAATTAATTGTTATTTATATTGTTATTTGAGACTTGGCATATAGTTAACCACAATTAACATTTAAACTCTTAGCCTATTGAAAATGGGAATTCATTTTGTTGAAATATATTTCTTTAGCAATATTTGCTCTTTCAAAATAAATAATATGCTGAAATGTTAATATTGATTAGTTGAGCATGGAAATCCATTTTTGTTTAGATTGTAGAGAAAGAGAAGAGAGCGGAGTGTAAGCGTACGTAGTTATGCAGAGAGGGACCCAAAGGAGCAGCCGAGACCTTTTGAGTAGAGGAGAGAGTCTTTCTTGCATGCTCTCCTATACTTTTGAATTCTTGACTTCTCTAATTAACCGCAGCAAAAGCCTCTATAAATGCCTAATGGCAACTGAATGTTTAATCAGTTTCTTTCCGAGCTGCACAAGCGACATTTGAGCATTAAAATGACGCATCGAATCGGTTTCATATTTTCAAGTTGTGCTCTAATATTATTGGATTTGTTGAATGTCCAAGCGATAACATTGAGGGAAGGTATATTTAAAGAAAATTATTTATATTCCATAGCTAACGATAGAATTTCAGGCACAAATACAAGAAATCTCATTGAACATGGTATAAAAGACAAATTCCAAGTGGAAATTCCGGAACATTTTGAAAAAGTCGGCGAGAAATACTATTATTTCGAAAAGCAGGAGACTCAAAATTGGTTTGGAGCCGTAGAAAAGTGTCGTCAGATCGACGGATATCTAATCAATTTACAGAACGAAAACGAACTGCTCAATGTGGTCCAGAAGCTAAGTAGCTCCCAAGAGTACTGGACGGACATTAATAATCTCACTAATATGACTATATTCTTTTCGCTAACTACGGGCAGAAAAGCAAATATGCTCAACCATCATTCGAATGACAAAGAAAATATGTGCGGGCTTATTAAATACGATCCATCCAACTCCAATTTTAAGGTAACCGAACACGATTGCTTTGAAGAAAAGAACTTTATTTGCGAGACAACACAACCGACCACAATATCCATTTTATTATGGTGATATATCTTATATAAGAATGTATACTTAATCTAGATCGTATATACTAAATGGAGCACAAAGTAAATGTAGTTAAATATATGCATGCGAATGTCTTGAAAATGCACTTATCAATAATTATATTCTACTATATGTATTGGATATATATAATATATATATGGACATGAATCAGGCTGTGTGTTGAGTAACAATAAAGAACCGCAGAGTTTCAAATTAACATTGTGGTGTATGAGGCTTCAGAAGCGAATAATGCTAAGCGACTTACAAATTATAATAGAGTACTGTGTGTAATTTGATCTTAATAAAGTTATTGGAAGAACTCTCTTGATTGGCACTGGAAGCTACAACCTATCGTAATATGCATTGAATAATACTAATGAACATCAGCTTAAGCCTAATTATATAATCTGAAAAATACTAGGTGAAAAACAATGGGTTTTCTTATATCATAGGTATGTACTATTGCTATTGTCAGTTATTTACAGTCTTTGATGCTGATAGCTGGACTCGCACCTAGAATGGTTGAATTACACAGGCCAACAAAAATTAGGAAACAAAAAGTAGACTAAACTTTTAAATAATTACAATTTCTACAAAGAACAATGAAAACTTTTGTAATAGAGATACCCTGAAAATAATATTTTAGATTCAGATTCCAATTCAGAAAAGTAAAATCTAATTCTCCTATAAAATTTCGTTGGCCAGTGTTAACAAATCATATCTTCACCCCGTTAGTCGGTCCAGCTGACATCAAAGCGGATTGCATGGGCAGGTTGGCATTGCTGGGAGCAGTGCTGCCAGACGCTAGCTCCATATACTGAAACGGCACATGATAGGTTTGACCCTTGTGCTCGACAATCAGGTGACCTCGACCACTGGAGGCGCCCACCACGGTGACGATGTCCCCCTTTTTCAACTGCTGCAGCTCAGTGGAGGCCGTCGGCGATAGAGCAGCAGCCGGATTAGCCAGTGCGTCCTCTGGAAAATTCATTTTCATGATGCGGCTTTGCGGATAGCCCAGCTTCTTTGAATTCGCCGTGATTGTGTAAGCCCGTGACAGTGGTACGGGCGGCGGTCGTTCCTGCACAGCGCCATAATCCCAAACCAAGTGTGATAGTTTGCATGTAATACAACAAAATAAAAAAAAAATAATAGTAAATTTATCTGCGTGTGAGAAGTGTTTCACATAAAACAGAGGCAAATGAATGCGTTGTTAAATGGAATTGGATTTTGTTGGGACTCAAATTGTCTTTCTCTCTGTTTGCCTCTTTTTAACTCTTTATCTGTCTTGATGAAATTAAATTGAATTTAAACCATTTTATTTTATTTATTTATTTTTTTGCACTACTATTTCCTTAGCAATGAAAATGGATTTTGTTGACATTTAAATTGTCTTTTCTATGTGAGTATTTGCCTATGAAATTAAATGCAATTGAAACCATTTCATTTTACACTAAAATTTACTTCTCTTAAGGATTTTTGTGTAGTATCTTTATTTAGCTCTTGTACAAATATTTTTTCTGTACACACTCTAATTACAGTTTTTCTTTTTCTTTTTCTCATCCTTACTTCTTTGAAATAAACAAGGATTGACTGCATTCATCATGCTCTCTCTTTCTCTCCCTCAACATATCCCCCTCACACACACTGTCACAACTACGTCACTTACCAAATCCAAGCCGAACAGGCTACATGTTTGCTGGATAATCTTCTGGTCGCACTTCTCGTGCGGATCTGGAGGTGGGGTGCCGGCAATGGGCTGAGGTCGCGGACGGGTCACAGTGCCGCCGATGCCCAGACACGGAGCTGGATTTGTGGACTTTGCAGAGAGGCGTGGCACTGTAGAGAGAAAGGGAGATGGAGAGAGGGAGCGCATTAGAAGCGATATAGAGATTATCCATTGAAAGCCACTTACCTGTGCTGGGAGCTGCATTGGAGACCGCCGCTAGAGCGGCCATAGCTGCAGAGGTGGCTTTGCCATTGGTATTGTTGTGGGCATTGACGAGTTTGGCACAGGTGCTGGCGATGGCTGGCAGGGCAGCAATTAGGCCGGTGTCTGGACGGCAGGATTGCTTCAGAGTGCTGCCCATCTTCTTGCGCCACCAATAGCCACGCCACGTGGCCTGCATGCGCGTGGCGCTCCTGTGACGAATCTCTGTGCGCAAATGCTCCAGATGCTGGCGTATGCCCTCGCTGATGAACACATGCCGCTTGCCCGGCGCCCAGGCCAGCGTGACAGAGCCGTCCTGCACGGGCAGCTGCTCCATGCCCATGGCATATTGCAGTATTAGCTGGCAATCCTCCAGCGCCTTGTCCTCGGTGCGGCGAAGCAGCCGGAACGGCGCGAGCATGCGATAGCGCGCATTGAACTGCTTGAAACGCATTCGATGCGGAAATCCGGAGGCCATCAGATTGACCGTCTCCAAGACCTGCAGCGAGCGGATCTGTCGCACCACCGTCGCGCGATCAAACCTGCCCGGCTGCTCGAACATGTTGCTCCGAATGCAGCGCACGAAGTGCGGACGAGCATGGACCAGAGTGCGCAGCAGATTGTCCAGGCGTGTGTGGAAGTCCTGCGTGAGCGTCGAGACGGGCTCATCGCCGTTGAGTAGATCCGAGTGTGAGGTGGGTGAGATGCGGAAGCTGAGGCCACGCGGTGCCTGCTGCTGGGCATACAGCGCCTTCAGCTCGGAGCCAAAGAGATGCGTGGCGAAGCCAAAGTTGCAGCTGTGCTTGTAGAAGACGGCGACAAGATCGTCCGGCACGACGTCTCGATTGGTGTCCAGGAAGTCGGTCGTGTCATACTCGACGCGTCCAGCGAAGTGGCGGATGGCAAAGAGTCGCGGATCGTCTGGCTCCATTGCGGTGCGTGTCTCCAGGCGCGTCGAGCAGCGATGCTGCACCTTCAGCTTGGTCACGTAGCTCTCGGCTGTGCCCCGCACCGAGCACTCCATGTCCAGCAGGCTCAGCAGCCCAGTGCGTAGCGAGGAGATCAGATCGATGCATGGCACATTGTCCACATAGTCCACCTCGGTCTCGCACACGATGCCCTCGTCCCGGCAGGACTCCACGGATGACTTGAAGATGTGCGTGTTGTAGAAATGCTGCATCGTCTCCGCGCACAAGTTGATGCACAAGTGCTCCAGCTGTGCATGCGGCGTTGGCTCCTCGAAGCCAAACATGTCCAATATCCCGATGAATCCATCCGTTGCATGTCGCACTGCATTGTTCAGCGCGGCCATCGACTTGGAGCCCGCATTGCCGCCGCCAATGGTCGATGCGTGCTGGGATGCTGCGTCCGCCTGGTTGTGCACCGACTCATTCGAGTCCGAGCTCAACGTGCCCAGCGTGGAGCCCAGACGCTTCAGGCTATTCGCTCGTCGCACTATCGTAGCCACCAGCCGGCAATACAACGCCTTGGCCAGGCAGTCGCGCGTCATGTTGGCATCGCCGTCGCCGCAGACCGATTTCACCAGCTGCCCACGCACATTGTGCGTGCGTGTGGTCAAACCACGAAACAGCGCCGCCGGCGGCACGCCCAGGAGGCTGGCCACCGAATTGAGTTCCGTTTCGCCCTTCACATCTACCTCGAGACCCTGCAAGAAAAACAACAAAATCATTGCTTAAATAAATAATATGAAGATTCTTAAATAAACAGTATAAACTTAAATTACATTATTTATTATATTTCATAAATGAATAACATAAAATAATAAATATTTTATTTTTCAAGAAAAATAAAATTTCTCGCTCAGTAATTTATAAAGTTTCGTACACAACGTAATTCAGACGTAAATTACCCTTAAGTAACATCAGCGCAAGAAATTCAAAAATTAGTTGATGAAATGAGACGTAAGCGGGAATAGGGGCCACGCCTGCTGCAAGCGGGAATAGAGCCACGACCTGCTGCAAGCGGGAATAGAGCCCACGACCTGCTGCATAGCAGTGCGACACTCTACCACATACGCCATCTCACCATCGTTGATGCTGTGACTTATTATCAAATAAGTATTCGCGTATAAAATGTCAGCAAGAGCTAGATGGCGCTTATATTCATGCTCGTAGCTCTACTAACATAAAATGAACAATAGATGGCGCGTTACATCGGCAATTGTGTATTCGAAATTAACTTACCCCTCCATCGACAAACTGCACGTTGCCCAGCAGTAGAACAGCAGCGAGGACACGAACCACATCCAGAAATGGTATGCCCAATATGCCCAGGCAGGTCTTCCAGGCCTGGAAACGTGCCGCATCCTCTTGCTCGTTCTGAGCGACATCGCCACGGAGATAGCGCAGATTCGCCGGAGAGTAGCCCTCCAGATGCAACTTCTGGCGCTCCTCTCTGTTGAGGCCGGCCAGTAGCTGGTAGAAAATGTGATAGTTCTTCTCCTTGGGCAGCGGCCGAATTACGCGAGTCTGGTCCAGAAAATAGCAGTGGATCTTGGTGCGATAGAGGGCGCCATCCGTCACCTGCACCTCGATGAACTGGCCGATGCGACTGGACTCCGAGTTGGTCGTTGTCTTGGCCGAGCCAAGCGAGCGTAATACTGTAAAGGCGGCGGCCAAATGCTTAAACGCATCCGTCTCCTGACCCCCACCGGCTATGGCAAAGAGTTGGCGCAGCATGAGCATGGCGTTCGCCGTCTTCCCGGCACCGCTGGTGCCCGAGAGTATGATGGCCTGCGGATAGCCCGTTTCACTCTGCTGCCGGACCGCCTCCTGCACAATCTTCTGCAGCTGTGGCGCCAGCGGCAGGTCGCGCGTCGAAGTGAGTGTCAGCGGATTGCCCACGTCCAGGTAGGGATTGATCGAGAGCAGAATCGAGCCCACATTTGTCTAGCAAAGCATGAAAGAAAAATGTGAGAGTAAAATGAATAAAATGAATAAGCTTATAAGTATGGGTATCAGACTTAGGCATAGCAAAATGGAAATCCCTGATAAATCCTTGAGACTCTTATTTATCGATATGATGGCAGTAGAGTAAGCTCTCTCAGTTAATCGATAAGCGTAAGTACAGTTCAGCAATTAACTAATAGTCCAACTAAGTGCAGTTAAATGATCAGACAAACCCATTCAATGGGTGATATCAATTTGATAATAGCCTCTGGAGTTATTCTAATCAGCTGTCAATCGCTTAATTTCTAACTGTTGCCTGTGCTGTCGTCGGCATATAATTGTCGAAATTAACAGTTAATCTGGGGCCAGTACAGAGCGGATATTCAATTTGGAGACCGACTATTAAGATAATTATTGGAGAGGCGGATGGAGTTTGTCTGCTGGCCATAATTGAACTGGGCTAAAAGTGAATCTGATGATAGTTAAACTGGTTTGGTGTTAGCTTGGGTGTGGGGAGGAAACGAGGGGAGCTGATGACAGCTCTGCATGAAAGTGGGCTGAATAACACTTACGAAGTAGCGCTGCTCGTTGAAGCGCGCCTGTAGGGTGTGCATGACGGCGTGCTCGGTGAGTGGGCCAGCCAGGTGAATCAGATCCTGCATGTCCTTGGGCTGGCGACTGCCGTGCGACTGCTGGCCAAAGCCGAATGGCAGCGTCTTCACGCTCTGGCAAGGATTCACGTGCTTGGCTGACTGATCCAGCTGCTGGCCGTTCGCCTGTAGAGCCGACGAGGCAGCCAGAGAGTTGGCATTGGAGTTGCGCATGGGCAGTGTATTGGATCGGGCATTGAGGCTGTGTGGCAAGGGGACTGGCGGCAACGTCGATGTGGCACCCAAGCCCGCACCGTTGCCCTTGTGATGACCCACAGCGGACTTCTCGCCCAGCTGATGCGGCAGCGGATGCGGTATGGATGTGTTCCGAGCCGAGATGACAGCGTTCGAGCCCGAATTGCTTGGCAGCGTCTGACTGTAATTGTACGCATGCTGCTGCAAAGGAAATTAACAATCACAATTACCCAGATTGACTTTGTGGGAAAGCATAAATATAGACATTTCCAAGCTCACCTTGGGCAGGGTATGTTGGCCATTTCCGTTGGCATGCTGCTGCAGTGCACTGGACGAGAGTCCACCACTGCCCAGATTCAAATTCGGACTGGATGCGTTCAGGTCGTAGTTGGCTGCCTTTGCTCCGCCTCCGCCCAGAGCAACTCCAGCACCCGCCCCAATGCTGTGATGCTGCACATCGTTGGCCCGGCCATGTCCTTGACTCTCCACATGCAGCCGATTGCGCATCACCAGCAGCTCAGTGCTCAGACTCTTGAGCCGCTGCTGCAGGTGCACGGCCTCATTGGAGGAAGACGCATCTGAAAGAGAAGCAATATCAGTTTGATTGTTAGCTCGGTGATTTTATTTAAAAGTCTATAAAAATTAGTTTGCGAATAAATTTATATGTATTTATTATATTAATTTTAATATATGTACTACATTATTTTTTATAATAATTATTTTTATTGAATTAAATATTAATTTTGTAATTTAATACTAATTAAATTCTGCAGAAACTTAAGAAAGATATCTAGATAAGCTCAATATATGGAAAAATATTTGATCTTTATTATTTCTATTTTAATTATTTTATAATATTCATTTATACATTACTCTGAAATAATTAAAGGAAGCATTCTTAAGCATTCTTTTCAATCGTTTTAAAATCAAATAAAAAGTCTTATTATACCACGAACCCAATGAGAAGTTTTTTAGTTTATCAATCGGGCAAAAATCAAGTAATAATAAAAACATATCAAACTATAGATATGATATATCAAAAAAGTGTTCTAATTAAATAATTAATTCTTTTTAATAATATTCAAAATATCATCAGAGTTTATTATTATTATTTATTTAGTCGAGAACTCCATGACTTAATTTAAATAAAATTGAGTCCAGTGATATTTTGATTATCTCTACTTGTAATACCCCGTGCACCTGCTGATATTCGATTGGCGTCACAGTCTAATTCATTTCTAATTTAGAATAGATTATCTTAAGTCGTCCTCGTGCTATGCTTCATGTAATATTTATTCATAAGTTAATCAAGGGCGAAACCAATCCCTCTAGGCTTATTAGACATTTAAATTACGCTGTTCCAACTTGATTTTTCATATACATAATTATAAACCTATATTTATCAAACGTTGCTCAATCAACTGTAGTCAGTTCCGCTTGACTTAAAAAAATAATATATAAAATATTTATTAAAGAGAAATGATTGGCAATGTTTCAGTGAATAACATGAATGAAAACGAATTTGTTTGGTTGTTTATTTTTTATTTACTTATTCTGATATGGCAATTATGTCTTATTTGGAATTATCTTTCTGCTCTTTTGGATACATTTGTTTACACGCTTTCGCTTAGTTTCTCAATCAATTTCTTCTATAAACCAAAAACAAAAAGTGTCGACTTATGTTTGTATATTTTAATTCCACGACACACCCACTTCATCTTCCATTGCTAATATTTGTAATTAATTTCTTTTTAATGTAGACAAACTTTGTCTTACTTTAACCGTTGGAATATTTAAATATTCACGAGCTAAGCAACACAAGTTTAAAATTAAGAATATCTTTGAAATGTTAATGAACTAATTTCGCTCGCTAATCGGTCGACAGCGCAGAACGTGCGCTAAGATGAAACAGAAACAGAAATCTGGCGACAGGTGCCAAGAAGCAGAAGAAGATGAAGAAGAAGATAGAGACCACAACTAACTGAAACAAAGGGAATAAAATCTCAATGAGCTGAAATTTGATTATTATAGATAGCTTAAGGCGAACTTTCGAAAATGATGACATTAAAAACAACACGAGATACTCTTAAATAAAATAAGTGTAAATGTGAAGGGTCAATGGAGGGTCGACTAGTAGATACCCTGTTTAAACAAAATTGATGACATACAAAACAGCAGGAGATACCCTTTAAACTTTTTTAATATATAATATTATATATATTATAACACCACACTGCCTACAGTAAGAGACGACTAACAGATACCCTATACATGGTATGTAGAGTCTTGGTACAGAATGTATATACCCTTTGCAATAAGTCTGAATGAGCATTGTTAAAATCTTTAATCTAATTGGAATTTTCTCTTTAATTTACCACAAAAAATATTACAAAAGTTACTTTCAATCGAAGGCAGAGCCAAACGACGTCATACACGATATCTTTGATGCTAGAAACCAGTTTCTGTTGTTGTTGTTGCCTACAAGAAACTGAGGTAAATGAAAACGTTCAATAACATTTTCTTGTGACTAATTGTAGAAATAGGTTCACGATTTTTCATTGTAATTTTATATGCTGCAGCTATTAAAATGCAATTAAAAATAATATTAATAATAAATAATTGAATTGTATGAGGAGAGGATATAGTAAAACATAATTTTACTGTGAAATTTGTATTCCTTTTAATAGACATAATATATAATAGATATATGGATTTTTATGAGTCCTACATTTTTGACAAACTACGTTTATATAATTCTATGTAGTGCTAAAATCTATAGGCTTTGTCTAAAAATATTTATTGTATCTCAAAAAAGATCACTATACAAAGTAAATATTTTTAAATTTATTTTCAAATTTGTTTTTTTGTTTTTATTTCTCTCCTGTTCTTGCCTCTCGTTAAGTTTCAACTGATTCTTTGCCTGCCACACGAGTTGTAGTGCGACTCGCTTGCAGTCGCGAAATTTTCTTGGAAGCTGAAATCAGCGCGCATAGACTTTGCCAAGCAAAGAGCAGACAATAAAAAAAAACAAAACCGACTGGACCCAGCGACGACGGGCACATTTAAAGATCTCAACGGATGTGTTGGCGGCATCGCCTGCGACCAAAACTGGTCAGCGATGGGCGAGCGGAGAGGCTGCGACATGGCGGGCGCTGGGCATATGTTGCAAGCCGTACGGCACACACACGCACACACACCTATACACCCAAACGGCGAACCAACTTGAGTCGTAGACATGTTCCAACAGCTATACACACCTCTGCACACCATATAGTACGGACAGACGTATGCCAGATGTACCTACATACAAAATAGGTACATATGTGGTGCATACCAAAGATGGTATATATAGGTACATGCTTAATGTACACAAATAAAATTAGATATGTACTCATCGGTATATCCGCGTGTACATTAAACTAAATGTACGTAAATCTATGTACTCGTACCTGAACGTCTTTAGGTACATATCTTACTTATGTACATATTAATGAATGCATGTATATGTATATTATCGTCCCTATATCTGTAGGTACATGTACTTAAATGCACAAAAGTATGCATGAAAATACTCTAGTTTCTTCTGTACCTAAATGTCTGTAGGTATATCAATCCTATTCATATTAACCCATATAAATTTGCTAATATTTAAATTCCGTAGAATATTTATGCTAATAAACAATATATCTCAATGAATATCTCCTCTCTATAAGACTGTTTAACAATTAACTTAAAGTAAATTTCCTGTAAAACTTTTCTTTTTAGAAGGGCAAACATTTATTAAAGTTCAAAGCTCTTTGATAATGCTCGATAAATGAGTTTCCCAACAAGCAGATAATGTGCTTTGTTTCTTTATAAAACAATGGGGGGGCCCATCTGAATAGTGGTAACAGTGAAACGAAAGACTTAGGCAACAAACTGGAAATGGCCGTGTGGCCGTGTAGCCGTGTGGCAGTGTGGCACTCACCCTGCAGCTTCTTCTCGGTCTCCCAAAACTTTTGCAATTCCGTAAAGTATTTATCCAGTATGAACACTTTTGACAGGCCCAATGTGGCCATCGTAGATGCACATTTGTGTGGCCACAGCGGAGAACGAAACTAGCTAATTTCAACTGCAGTCGCCGAAAAAACGAGTTTCGACTTCAAATCCGATATTTTCTTTTCTGTTTTACTTTTATTATTATTATGTTGTTTTTTTTTTGGCGACGAAAAGGACGAGACGCGAGTTCCGTCGGCACCGGCGATGATATTTCTTATTTGAATAAATTCGTATACAGATACACAGCACAAAACACGCCCGATCGAACAGGTTTTCCGCACAGACGCTTACAGAAGGCAAACATTGTCCAGGCTGACCAGGTTGTCAGTATATGTATGTGTGTGTCTCTCTCTCTCTATATATATATGTGAGTGTGAGTGTGTGAGTGTGTGGCATACAAACTGGGCCTGGGCAACGATACCGAACCGCACGTATGGAACGTATGCAGCTGCTTTGGCTTTTTGGCTCAGAGCAGCAAGTGAAACACCAAAAACAAATTCAACAACAAACGCGAGAAAAGAATGCAGAAGGGCAGCAGCCAAATCACTGAAAGTATCTGCCAGATACTTTTCGGAGTTGTGCAATTGTGTGCTGGCTGCTGTTGCTTTTGCTTTTGCTTTTACACTCTACGTATTATTATGTTTATATATATATACAGACATTTATATATGTATATGTATTTCTTTCTTATGCTTCTTATTATTATTTCTGTGGCTCAGTCGCGCGCGTTTGCAGACATTTTTGTTGTTTGATTTTTTTTTGTTTTTTCTTTTCTTTTTGAAAAACGAGTTACCACCAATTTCAACTCGCAGCAGCAGCAGCAGCAGCAACGCAGAGTGGGAACTCGATGTAGATGCTTAGATACCTTAAAGGTACACAGACACACACACACACTTGCAGAGCAGATTTATATTTATATATACATAGTACATAAACTTGGCAGAACTTTTAGATATGTCGATTAAATTTTAACACATTTATTGCCTTGACTGTGATGATTTGTTTTGTTGTGTTACTTATATACATATATTTCACTTGAACTTCTTATGGCCAGCCACATTCACGGCTTCGTCTCGAACTGCCGCTACGCTCATTCGCTCGCTGTCAGACCAAGGCGCAGACTGAACGCTAAAAACCCGACGCTCCCAGACGCTGGATGTAGAAATTGTGATCGAGACGCGCTCGCTGCGCTCTGAGCGGCTCTCGCGTGCGCTGGCGCTGGCGCAGGTAAATTTTTCAAACAGGTAAAAGGCCCGAGGTCTCTTTTTTATTCCTCAGTTTCAATTACTCTGTCTGTGCAGTCGCTCAAATATGGGGTCAAGTATTTGAACTATGGGTCTCTCTGGCTCTGGCTCTGGCTCTGGCTTAGCTGTCTCGTTTACTGGTCGCGTGTTAATTAGTGTTGATTGCTTATTGTTTTTGGTTTGGTTTTAGTATGATTGTGTATGTTTGTGTGTGCCTTGGCCTCTGTTATTGTTTTGCCTATGCTGCATTTCACAATTCCCACATCATTTCCATTTGCAGTTTGCAAATCATTGTCTCGAGCTGCACAGCTGCATGCTAATTCATGCCACATTTTTAACAGTCGAACACGATTTTCTAAACATGCAAATATCAATTTTCGCCAACATACTCAAAACAGGTTTAATTCGAATTAAAGATAGCCTCATTTTGAATTGAATTGAACTGTTTTTAGGTCTTTAGTCCAGAATTTTCCTTGTTGCCTATAGAGATTAAACATAAACTAAGCGCATATCTAATGTATGTTTAAATTATTGTAAATTGTTCTTAGTTATTTTTAAATATTTATATTTCTTTATTTTACTAGTAAATAAATTTAGGATATGCCAAATCATTTTTATAAACAAATATGAAACCTTGCTATTTGCTAATCCTAGACACCAACCCATTTGCCGCAACAAAGACATGAACCGGCAACTACTTTCGGCAGATATGGTAACCCTAATAGCATATTTCTCTTCGTTGCAGATCAATTCGCTGCACCACAGCCTCACATACTAGTCAATTCGCTGCAATTTTTTAGACCTATGCAATTTGTATTAACTGAGACTTAATTGAAATTTAAATAGTTCAATTAAATTTTTAAATATTAAAAAAAAAAAAAACAATTTTGATAATATAAAAAAATAATATTTATAATAAACAATAGTTTATTTTAAATATAATCATTGTTTACTATAAATATTATGTTTTCTTAATGAATACTATAATTTATATATAAATATAAATATTTATTTAACACGCATAAATTAAATATGAATACAATAATAATATAGTCTCCATAATAGATTTGTCTAGCAATTATTATTATTATTTTATTTTTATTTTTTATTTATTTATTATTATAGCTGCGGGTGGAAATGACCAATATGGAAAGGCATTCCAATGGGCATACATGGGTCAACACAGTTCAGCTCCTACATTTTGGTTCTACTTTTATCACTCATCGAAGACTAACAGAAACTATAAATCATATATTTATTATAAGCAGAGTTATATGCATTTGCTTACCAGTTATGTTTCCTGTCGTGTTATTGGATTTCTTCTTGCGCCTGGCCACCGGAAGTGTATAAATAGCTGAGAACTTGGTGAAGCGCTCAACCACATCGTGTTTGGCTTTAACGGCTGATAGCACCGAGGATTCCAGTTCCTTGGATGCACTCAGCTCCGGCTTGTCCAGGGCTGGCAAGGCTTTGCTTTGCTTCGGCGAGGGTGTTGTTGAGCTGCAAAGTGTTGAAGTTGGAGTGAGGCCAAGCTTTGAGGCAGCTGTGAACCTGTGGACCCACCTGAGTGCCTTCTGGTACTGGCAGAAGAAATCGGGACGCATGCGATGCCGGCAGAGAAAATCCTCGCACAGTCGCAGCACATCGTCGCCATTCTCGCTCTTGCTTGACGGCTCGCTCGGCTCGCTGGGCTCGGTGGGCTCCCTGGCAGGTCCGCTGGGTGTCGAGGTGCGCACAGTCTCTGGCGTGTCATGCTGCTCACTGCTCGCCGGCTGCTGATGGCTCTGGGAACTCTGATGGAAGAGAAAGGCCGGCAGTGAGGCGCCCACAAAGTCGGGTATGTTCTCAAAGAAGTCGGCGGTGCGATCGTAGCTGTTGCTGTTGTTGCTATTGCTGTTGCTGTTGCTGTTGTTGTCGTGGCTGGAGCCCTTTAAGTCCGACCTCGTCAGATGTCGGTGCACGTAGTCGGCGTACGTCTGGTCCGGCAGCAACATAGCATCAACATCTTGCGTGACCCATTAACCGAAGATATCTGCAACAAATGAGTTGGATGCGTAATCAATCGCAGCATCAACTCGCATTTTTAATTGCTTTTAAATCAAGCGTACAACACACACACACACACACACACAGTGCCAAGTGCTGCCAGTGGTGGCCAACACAGTTGCAAGTTGGCCAAGCAGCTTCCGCGTCTGCATCGCCCATAAACCTGTCAGTTTATTGGCGCATGCGATTACCTCGATTAGCGTGACCATGACGAAGGTGACAGACACGGACGCTAATGCCTTTTACTGCGTGTGACGGCAAAGCAGCAACACGCCTCACTCACTCACTCACTCTCTCTGTCTCACTCTCTCTGTCTATCTCTAAGAAGTCTGGCTGCATGCCGTGCCAGATAGATGAGTTGCCAGCCGAAATGAGACACAATATTTATGCCACACTTTGCCAAACCGAACCGAACTTCGTGTGGTCTTTCGGCCCACCTCGACTTTTGCTTTCCGCAATTAACTTAAATGATTGTCATAAAAATGCTGCAAGTGTGGATGCCACGGCCATGGCCATGGACATGTGGCCGCGGCCAGCCAGACCACGAGCCATTGCCGCCGGCGCAGGCATTTCTCAGTGTCAGCCCAGCGGGCGGCTCCGTTTGAGTAGTCGTAGAAAGCTTCAGTTGCTTCACTTCGCTGATATCTGAGTCACTTCCACATTTTTTCCCGTTTATTATGGCGATTACCCAATATGGCCAAGTAGCTCTAGCCGCGAGTTCTGCTCAACTGACACCTTCTAGGCCTAAGCCGCTTTCAAGTCAGCCGACTTGAGCAATTCATATTTTGCTCAATGCAATATAAATAAACAATTAATTAAGCACATTAGAGAGTGAGCTAATATTTGCATTTCTAAAGTGTACATCATATGATAGCGCAGCTAAGGGGTAATCCTAAATTCTATATAGTCAGTCGACCGACTGTAGAGACTTCTTATGAAATTTCAAAGCTCTTTGTTTTCTGAATTATGAGCAAAACTATAAAATTGATGAAAATAATCATCAGAATCATTGCGCCTTTATATTTCCATCTAGCTGCTGAGCTGACAAACATAATTTCTTCTTCTTGCTGATGGAAAGATAAGATTCTATAGATTCTATAGCATTATGTATGAGTATGTCAGCCTCTCTCTTTGTCTAAGCCTGTCTGTCTCTCTCGCTCATTCAAATAGACCCTCTATCTCTCTCTTTCTGTCTGCCTGTAAGAACTCTCAGCTTTTATCTTTGACTCTCTAGGCGATATCTCCTCGACTATTGATCCTGATCAGTAATATTTTATTGTCATTATAAACTCAAGCAAAGATATAGCCCGAAACAGTTCGTGTCAGCAAATCAGTTAATGAGTATTGGCCAAATTGATATCATCTACTAGGACAAGAATTATGTAAATAGACAAATATAAATAGATAAGTTAGCCCATAAATATGATAACCTACAGCGAGCAGCATTTATTAGAGACAGTTCGACGAGAAGAACAGCAATCGATGAACGGAAACCTGCGGCAGGAGCAGTCGAGGCTTTGCTTAGAATCAGGTAGCGAAATCGCATAAACTAAAATAAATCTCATAAATATGCAGTCGCAGTTGGAGTTGAAGCTGGAGTTGGAGTTGGAGTCGTTGTGGTCGCCATGGAGCATGGGCTACCTGAGGAAATGTATCTCAATATGTCCGGCAGGGACAGCCGTGTGGCATGCAGAGGAGAATGTGGCCAATGCCAATGCATCTTAACTGAAGTTATTTATTCTAACTACGAGAGCGATCAAAGATTTAGCTCGACGAAGCTGAGCGAAAGACGCAAATGCTGTTATAGGTCGCTTAGGTCCGCTTAGGTCTGAGTGGTCGCCGCTGAGACAATGTGAAGCCCGTGCAACTAATTTGCATTTGTGCCAAGCGTTGGCATGAAAACAAATCAGCGCTGCGGCTTAGATGCATTGAAATTTATTACCAGCCGAGGCATCGAAATTCTTAAGTATTTAGTGTGGATTGGGCAAACATTTGCAATCAATTTCAAGGCACAAGGCCAAAGGGAACCCTTTCCCAAGAAGAACAAATCACTGCCGATCGCTGATCATAGGGTACAGCATAGAGCCGAGAGCAGGAAGCAGGGAGCAAGGAGTAAAGAGCTAAGCTTGCCCCATTATTATCTACGATTGGGCGAGTGCTCGCAGTCTTGGGCGATGGCGATTCATTGCCCTTTTGACTTGCTACATGGAAATTACATGATTTAACTTAATTTAATAAAGAGCCAAGGGCGCAGCAATTCTCCCTCTCTTTCTATCTCGACTGGCATCTCTTGAGAGTCGTGTTGCCACAGTTCGTGCCTGGCTTTTGTGATTTACCGCGATTTGGACGTAGTCCAGGCCAGGCCAGGCACACACATGTCTAATAGAACAACAACCACTGGCCCAGGCTGATATCCTCTGCGCCGACCTGGCCTGACCATCGATACCAAGCTCTGGCATCGTCCATCATGGTGGGCTGCCGCCAACGCCACACTTGTCAAAATGCCCGATGACCCAATTAGACCTGGCTGTCGTAGTGAGGCCTTGGACTACGCGTCTTTTCTCTCAGTGTACAACACATTTGTGCAGATCAAGAGATTTTGATTAATAGGTGGTTGTTTTGTCAGAGCCGTAGCCGGAGCTGGAGCCGGGCTATTTCCTTAGTTGCTCACTTCTGCAGTCGGCCCAGCCTGCCTCCAGGCCACAGATAGACATTGAGAAATATTTTCGAGAATCGACTCGACAGGCGCTGCCTTCGAACTCAATGAAACTCTGCCCTAAAACCTTACTCTTTGCATTGCAAGCTTCTTTTTATGGACTTTTTATGCATGCTCCAACATGAATGTGTGTTAAGGCCAGTCGGATCTGGAGCTGGGCTGTGCAATATATCCTAATCTTGCATTTCCGACTAGCATAGATGTGGGCTTTAATGCAAATTTTATAAGATATTACTCTGAATAGTCAGACTAAGTAGACTGCGATTTAGTCCGGCAATTCGAAGAAATATCTTCTATAATTTAAGCACTATATCTAGAATTTAACGAACACAGTCTGGCTTATAAACATTTATTGGGACCAGGCGCGTATACAGGTGGGGGTTTCGGGGTTCAAACCCCCCCCCCCCCCCCCGAAATAGTCGAAAATTTGGAAAGATACTTTTGTAATAAAATAATTACTTTATTTATTGTAGAACGAAATGGCGAAAACAAGTCGGAAAATAGACATTCTTTTGTAGAAAAAAAATTTGAAATTTTTATATTATTAAGTACGAATATGTGTATTTAATATTTGCTGAAAACCGACCAGAGTTAAGGCAGCTGCCTGACAAAAGCTGACTGCTACAAGACTCGATGTAAGGAACATCTATGCCAAAGACATCTTTGAAACTGCTGGAAGTATTTATCTTATTTGCTTGCTAAATAGACGTCCTAGCCTTATAATTGACTATGAATGTGTGCTCAATTCTTCCAATGAATGTTGCAAAAATAAAACTTGAAACTTGAGTTAAGGCAGCTGCCTGACAAAAGCTGACTGCTACAAGACTCGATGTAAGGAACATCTATGCCAAAGACATCTTTGAAACTGCTGGAAGTATTTATCTTATTTGCTTGCTAAATAGACGTCCTAGCCTTATAATTGACTATGAATGTGTGCTCAATTCTTCCAATGAATGTTGCAAAAATAAAACTTGAAACTTGAGTTAAGGCAGCTGCCTCACAAAAGCTGACTGCTACAAGACTCGATGTAAGGAACATCTATGCCAAAGACATCTTTGAAACTGCTGGAAGTATTTATCTTATTTGCTCGCTAAATAGACGTCCTAGCCTTATAATTGACTATAAATGTGTGCTCAATTCTTCCAATGAATGTTGCAAAAATAAAACTTGAAACTTGAGTTAAGGCAACTGCCTGACAAAAGCTGACTGCTACAAGACTCGATGTAAGGAACATCTATGCCAAAGACATCTTTGAAACTGCTGGAAGTATTTATCTTATTTGCTTGCTAAATAGACGTCCTAGCCTTATAATTGACTATGAATGTGTGCTCAATTCTTCCAATGAATGTTGCAAAAATAAAACTTGAAACTTGAGTTAAGGCAACTGCCTGACAAAAGCTGACTGCTACAAGACTCGATGTAAGGAACATCTATGCCAAAGACATCTTTGAAACTGCTGGAAGTATTTATCTTATTTGCTCGCTAAATAGACGTCCTAGCCTTATAATTGACTATGAATGTGTGCTCAATTCTTCCAATGAATGTTGCAAAAATAAAACTTGAAACTTGAGTTAAGGCAGCTGCCTGACAAAAGCTGACTGCTACAAGACTCGATGTAAGGAACATCTATGCCAAAGACATCTTTGAAACTGCTGGAAGTATTTATCTTATTTGCTCGCTAAATAGACGTCCTAGCCTTATAATTGACTATGAATGTGTGCTCAATTCTTCCAAATAATGTCGCAAAAATAAAACTTGAAACTTGAGTTAAGGCAGCTGCCTGACAAAAGCTGACTGCTACAAGACTCGATGTAAGGAACATCTATGCCAAAGACATCTTTGAAACTGCTGGAAGTATTTATCTTATTTGCTCGCTAAATAGACGTCCTAGCCTTATAATTGACTATGAATGTGTGCTCAATTCTTCCAATGAATGTTGCAAAAATAAAACTTGAAACTTGAGTTAAGGCAGCTGCCTGACAAAAGCTGACTGCTACAAGACTCGATGTAAGGAACATCTATGCCAAAGACATCTTTGAAACTGCTGGAAGTATTTATCTTATTTGCTCGCTAAATAGACGTCCTAGCCTTATAATTGACTATGAATGTGTGCTCAATTCTTCCAATGAATGTTGCAAAAATAAAACTTGAAACTTGAGTTAAGGCAGCTGCCTGACAAAAGCTGACTGCTACAAGACTCGAAGTAAGGAACATCTATGCCAAAGACATCTTTGAAACTGCTGGAAGTATTTATCTTATTTGCTCGCTAAATAGACGTCCTAGCCTTATAATTGACTATGAATGTGTGCTCAATTCTTCCAATGAATGTTGCAAAAATAAAACTTGAAACTTGAGTTAAGGCAGCTGCCTGACAAAAGCTGACTGCTACAAGACTCGATGTAAGGAACATCTATGCCAAAGACATCTTTGAAACTGCTGGAAGTATTTATCTTATTTGCTCGCTAAATAGACGTCCTAGCCTTATAATTGACTATGAAAGTGTACTCAATTCTTCCAATGAATGTTGCAAAAATAAAACTTGAAACTTGAGTTAAGGCAGCTGCCTGACAAAAGCTGACTGCTACAAGACTCGATGTAAGGAACATCTATGCCAAAGACATCTTTGAAACTGCTGGAAGTATTTATCTTATTTGCTCGCTAAATAGACGTCCTAGCCTTATAATTGACTATGAATGTGTGCTCAATTCTTCCAATGAATGTTGCAAAAATAAAACTTGAAACTTGAGTTAAGGCAGCTGCCTGACAAAAGCTGACTGCTACAAGACTCGATGTAAGGAACATCTATGCCAAAGACATCTTTGAAACTGCTGGAAGTATTTATCTTATTTGCTCGCTAAATAGACGTCCTAGCCTTATAATTGACTATGAATGTGTGCTCAATTCTTCCAATGAATGTTGCAAAAATAAAACTTGAAACTTGAGTTAAGGCAGCTGCCTGACAAAAGCTGACTGCTACAAGACTCGATGTAAGGAACATCTATGCCAAAGACATCTTTGAAACTGCTGGAAGTATTTATCTTATTTGCTCGCTAAATAGACGTCCTAGCCTTATAATTGACTATGAATGTGTGCTCAATTCTTCCAATGAATGTTGCAAAAATAAAACTTGAAACTTGAGTTAAGGCAGCTGCCTGACAAAAGCTGACTGCTACAAGACTCGATGTAAGGAACATCTATGCCAAAGACATCTTTGAAACTGCTGGAAGTATTTATCTTATTTGCTCGCTAAATAGACGTCCTAGCCTTATAATTGACTATGAAAGTGTACTCAATTCTTCCAATGAATGTTGCAAAAATAAAACTTGAAACTTGAGTTAAGGCAGCTGCCTGACAAAAGCTGACTGCTACAAGACTCGATGTAAGGAACATCTATGCCAAAGACATCTTTGAAACTGCTGGAAGTATTTATCTTATTTGCTCGCTAAATAGACGTCCTAGCCTTATAATTGACTATGAATGTGTGCTCAATTCTTCCAATGAATGTTGCCAGGCGCGTATACAGGGGGGGGGGGGGGGGTTCGGGGGTTCAATTTAATTTTTGTGATATCTATATAAATAATTTACAAAGAATCCAAAATTTATCTTCAATTTGTTTTTATTTTGAAATATTTATAGGCATATATGTATGTATATCAAATAATTCACAAAAAATTTAAGACCAAATTTGTATTCATAGAAATTTTTATTTTCTTGTTTATTTCCATTTAAGAAAGCTAAAGAATCTAAGTCCCAGAAATGTAATTAATGATTAAATTTATTTTCTTAGACATTCAAAAGACGAAAATTTTCACATACAATGCAAACAAAATATATCTAAAATGATAGTCAAAGGAAATGGGAATGGCAAATGTAAACGGAAATGGAGCTGTGAAGATATTTATGTGGGAGTTTCGAGTTGCTCGAGGCGGAAATATGTATGTACGGCAGTAGAGGGGGAAGGCGTGTAAAGACTTTTAATCGCACTTTGATTGCATTAGCCCAACAAGGCTGACAGCTGAGAAGCATTTGGCTTCGAGTCGAGGCTGACTTGAAATTAGAGTTGCGTTAAATTTCTGCTCGTGTCCATGTTATGTAATATGATGATGGCAATGCGATGTGATGCGATGCCATAAGATGCGTAGTGATGCGTTCTGTTGATAGAGCCAGCCAGCCAGCCTCCTTCGGTCGGTTGGACTCGAATGCCAACACGTGCAGCGAGCCCTCTCGCTAAGGCGAACCGAGATGCAGCAAAAACTTGCCAATGCCATTTACGTTCGCACTGAATCAGTTAGCAGTAAAAGGCCTCAAACAATTAGATGCATGTCAAACCGATTGCAGTTGTCGCCGCTCGCAGGCTTCGCTTTATGAATTACACAATTCACAATTGCCGATTTACGATTCACAGTCAGCAGGAGTCGGCAGCAACAGCAGCAGGAGTCAATATACCGAATGGTGATCAGGAATTTGACCTTAGCCCGCTGAGCGAACCAGCCAGTTAATTTCCATGATCGATTGCGCCCCAAGGCCTGCCTGCCCGAGCATGCACTATTAATCAAAATGCACTTCCTTAAAAAGGAGCAAGATTATTGCAGATTGTTTATACTAATCAATCAACACCTTCTCACATATGGACTTTGCCTGTGATCTCTGGAATATGCCCATGCATGGAGTACAACTAAAGAGTAACTTTGCAGACGAGCCCAACTGACCATCTAATACTCGTTCACAGCGCAAATATATGTACCTTGATTTATACCTCTAAATAAAAACTTTGATTAGAGTAAAATAAATTTTGATATATGTATATATATTATCTCTTGTTAAATTCTTTGCTGGTATATTCACAGCTAAACAGATTATACCAAACCAATATTCCCCATTTTATTTCGTAGGCAAGTATAAAGACGCTTTGCGCCAAATTGGAAATGTCGTGACCAACAAGAAGTCTAAACAAACGCTTTCAGCAGAGCAGCATGGACTGAGCCTACCGAAGGGACATCTTAACGCACTGGGCACCCTCGACTCCATGTCATAAGTTCTATATATACCTTACAAAATAAATATTTCTGTATATGGAGTGTGCCTGTGTGTGTGTAAGTTACACTCCCACAACAGTTGAAAGAGAGAGAGAGAGCAGGCAAGGCAGACAGGGCAGCAAGTGAAGTTTGCATCCACAGACCTGATATGCCCTCGGGCTGAGCGCATCACCTGCGCATCTTTTCGGCAAAGGCCGATTTTGATTTCCAACTCGGGCTCTGTGCATTCGCATTCACATACCCATTCCCATACCCATACCCATACCCAAGTACCCATAGCCATTCCCATTCTCATACCCATTCACGATCTCAGGCAGTTGGACAGACGGAAAGACGGGACAGCCAGGGCCGAAATTGCACGCAGGAATTTATTTGAAAGCCTTGGGATGCACCTACCACTAATTTTTATCTTGTCTTCGCTGTCAGGCAGCCGCTGCAGCCGCAGCAGCCACCGCCGTTTCGCAGTTACAGAATAACAAATGGAATTTTTCAATGTCGATATCCCGACTCGACACACGACCCACGACAGTTTGCTAAGCCCCAGAGTTTGGCTCAATTTAAACAATTATGGAAATGGGCAGAGAGTGCAGCGAGGCCCAGCAATCAGCAGATAATCAAATTAGAATATCTGTGACGCAACACCTGTGCAGGCTCTTATCGTTAACTGAAGAAAGAAAAGTAAAGAAAACATGACTAATTCCATGTTAGACTTAAGTACCGTAGGAAACATATACTCATAAGTGATATACACCCACAATTATCGGTAATTGTCAGAGTTTCGCGTATAAGCCCATGTGTGTGTGTGTGTCTGTGTGTGTGTGTGTGCATACTTAAAGGGAGACAGTAACAACTAATTAACACTTCCAGCTACTTCTACGCCTACCCAAGCGAGTAACCGTATGCCGACTGAATTAATGAACGGATTGAAGATCGCGTGACGACATGAAGTGAGTCGATGGCGCTGCAGACGTCAACATAGTCTAAGGAGAAGGCAGGGACAGGGACAAGGGCGACGGCGAAAGCGAGGACAGACGACAGTGGACAGAGGCAGAGGCAGAGAGCGTCATAGTCAGTGTCAACGTCAGCATCATTTGGGGGCACGTTGGAAGCGCAGGAACAAATGTCGTGCCAGGCAAATACATACCTCAAGAAATCACTGGGAACAGGTTTCGCGAGTGCGCGAATGGGATGAAAAAAAATTGGCATAAATGTTTATGATACAGTAAACGGATGACGACGGCGACTAACTACGATGATGATGAAAAACCCGGGCTGGCAGGCGGACTCTGGACTCTGCCAGCCAAGTGGAACGTAATATATACAAAAACAAACACACATTGCATTGTCTGCAAAAAAACAAACATTGGACAAATCTACAGGCAAAAACACAGAAAAAAAGAAAGAAGTGCAGTAGAAGAAAGTGAATTGTTGCTGCTAATCAAATATGCCGAGCCAAACGGATGTGAAACGAAACTTTGACTCGTACCATGCGAAAGCCAACCTATGCATACAATTTGCAACATTTCTTTTGGCTGAAACTGAATTAAATATGGAAAGAGATACAACAAACCGCAACAACAACAGCAACAACAACAACAACAAAGAACACAGCCACAGACCAAGACACAGCTGACAGCTGTAAAGTGTCGTCTGTGCCAATGGCTGACATTGATGTATTCGATATGGCCAAACACACAATTACAATAAACAATGTTGGGAATGGGGTTAACCGATTCGATACTGCAAATCAGATTGTTTTGACTAGATAATAACACAACATGGCCATTGTGAGAGTCTCTTTCACTCGGAAAGGTTTCAAGAATGCTCTAGAGTGGATCACAATAAGATGTTTAGTGTTCATCATGAGCTCGTGACTGATAATTACCTATAGCTCAACTGCCACATTGTAAATTTCACTTAAATGTATACAGTAATACCTACCTAATTTGGACTTTCACATTGGCTAATCTAAGCAATTAAACATTTATGAGTAATTGACAATTTAATAATCTTAAGCGTTTCTATGAGCTTCTCTTAATATTGTTTTAAATATTTATATATTATTCTAAAATAAAAATAAACAAAAGACAAAAAAAAAATCAATTTTAGAAATTTTAAGTTAGACAAAAATTACCTTTTTTTAAAAAATAAATAATATATTTGTGTTTTTAATTTAGAGAATATTTTGTACTCAATTAATTATGCTTTCTCTTTTACTAGCTTTTTTTTTAAGCTAATGCTATTCAATATTTATTAATTGCAAAAAATAAAAATAAAATTTATATAAATATTTTAATTAAACTCAATGATAATTTAAACGCACAAAGACTTTCAAATTTTTTTAATTTGTACAATTAGAAATATTTATATACCACTAAAGAAGCTCTGCTTTACAAATTCATTATATTTCAGTAAATTCATTATCTCTGCGAAGTTTCTCCTGCCATCAAGCTGCATATTGATAAACGCTTAAGCATAGAACAACACAATTCATGGCCAATATAAATATTCAGCTAACGCAAGCAGTAATTTTTGTAGAACATGTTAAAATATAAATCAAGACTGTAACTGGATCTATCTGCATTCAAGATGCCTTCCGTGCCCGCCCCAGGCGCCGTGGGAGTTTTTTGTGCTGTTGTTGTTGTTTGCTGTACCCGAAACATGTTGCGGGCAACATGTTGCTGATAGCGTCAATAACAACAAGTTTCGCGGGATCGGCAAGGGAGAGCTTAATGCAACGCGATTTACATAAGATAAGCATTTGATAAAACTTAACTTGATCTATTTACTGTCCAATTGCTCATGCACATCCACACGCCTGAACATTGTGTAAATATCTGTGTGTACCTTGATAAGTTGTTAGGCTTTTCACTTTGCTTCAAATATATTCTTCACTTAATTCCATGCAAAATGTAAATATTTAATTTAAAACCACACACTCGACACATACATATGTATATATTATTCTTTGACATTATTAATGCTGCCAAATGCAATTTTTGTTTCTCTTGAGTAACAATCATAACACACTCTTCATCATCTATTTTATTTGTTCACTTAATCCTCATATATCAATGTCGATTTCCGCTAAATATAAAGTTGCAAAATGTAAACAAAGTCGAACCCACGTTTGCCAACTGCTCACTGATTGTTTAGCACTCGGTAATTCGCGGTCCGCAACGGTCTTCACGCTCTCACGTCTTCACTCGTCGCATGATGCTCGTGAACTGATCGTGAGGAAGCACGACAAAGCATGTGGAACCGGTGCAGCCAGAGAGTAAACTAATACACGCTGACCAACTGGAGCAGCTGCTTTGGCGTCGGCCTCTGCTTCGGTTACAACTGCGACTGTGATTGCAACTGTGTCTGTAACTGCGTCTGCTCCTCTCACTGTCCCTCTCAGCACACGAGAAGTTCTGGCGTCTTGAGCGCAGGCGTAAAACAATTAAGTCGTTGGGCGTGAGGCTTGTTGAGTCGCATAATCAGGCAACGGGGGTGTAACTACCTGCTAATATATAGATTAACTCAACAGACGTGTATTATATATTACATATAAATATTTTGGATATTCTATTCCAAATTTAAAATAAATATTATAAATAAAAAATACAAATATATTATGTGTTTATTTATATTTTTAACTTAAAAAAAAAAATAGTTAATTATTTATTTAAATTTGTATTGATCAATAAAATATATATTAAATATTTCTTCTTCTATTAATCATTTCTATAGCCCCATGTAGGGGCTCAACCGATGTAGTATTAATAAATTGAAAATAATTAAAGTAAAATAAAATATATTTAATTTTAGCCAAAGTGCTATCTCTCCCATCCGAGCCAAAATGCGTCCAAGCAGAGTGCCTCATAGTTATCAGAATAACTTAATTTAATTTTGTTGAATAAAATTAGCAATATTTTTGGCTCAATTACAATGTTTATTACAATCAATACTCTTTTCGCTTAACCTAACTACTCGATTATCAAATTCCATTGGACTCCTCGGGTCGCGTCTCGCTGTAAAAGCCCAAATTCATCGTCGGTATCATATTGCTATAGAATGACAATTCCGCAGCTCTCAAATTGGGCATGGGCACCGGCTCCTGGATGACGGGCGGCTTGCCAGCACCGACTTGCTCGCCGGCCATGGAATGAGTCAGTGGCACTGCTGAGGCAGCTAAGAGAGCCTCCTGGGTGCTCTTCGCCACGCTATGCTGCAGCTCGTGTACTTTAAGATGGGTCTGCAGCTCGCTCTGCTGCAGGAAGTTGACGCAGCAGATCGGACAGGTGTAGTTGGGGCCATGCACCTCCAGCTCGTGGCGTTGCAGTTGCTCGCGCCGATTGAAGTTCTGTCCACAAATTTTGCATGCAAACAGGCTGTCCATGTGCAGCGCTCGATGACGCTGAAGATCTCGTTCTCGCTGGAATCCCCTGTCGCAGACATCGCAGCGAAAGTTGCGTGACATCTTCGATGATGCCTTAATCTTTGCCTGCATTGGTGGATAAGAATAAGGCTGCGCCGCCAGCTGTGGCTGTGGTTGTGCCGCTGCTGCTGCTGCTGCATCGTTGTCAACGTAGGGATGCATTGGTGGCTGCATTTGGTCCGGCGGCAACGTCATACGCACGCTTTGTTGCTGCTCGGCGTCGCGCTTCAGGTGTACGTGTTGGTGCATGGAGAGCTTGTCTTTGCGTGCAAATGAGGAGGGACAACGACCACACTGATACGGTTTGACCTCGGCATGGGAGCGCCTGTGCTTCATCAGCTCAACGGGCGTCTGGAAAGAGCGCGGGCATTGCTGGCAAACGAAGGGCTTCACGCTGCTGTGTATGCGCAAATGTTTGGTTAGATTTGTGTTCCGTGAGAAGCTCTTGGAGCAGACGTGGCACGAGAACGGACGCACGCCCGTATGCACAATAGTGTGCTTCTTCAGGTCTGAACGTCGCACGAATCCCTTGTTGCAGTGGGCGCACACATAAGGACGCTCGGCGTCGTGCAGCTCCTTGATGTGCGCTATCATAGCCGGTCGCGTCGTCAAACGCTGCTGGCAGTAGTTGCAGATGTATGGGGCAGCAAGATCGTGTCCTGTCAGCTCATGCTGTTGGCAATCCGGCTGCAAAGTGAAAGCCAGGTCGCAGTATTGACAAAGGAACGCGCTCTTGGGATGCGCATTGGCATTGACAACGGCATCGGCAGAGAGATGAGCCTGCATAAGCGCCATTTGCGCTGCGTCCATGCCGAGTGGTATCTCAACATCTTCATCATTTGGTGCTTCCTCCTCATCCTCATCGTCCCATTCCTCGTCTTCATTTTCCGCCTCGCCATCGGAGCCCATGAACTCTTCATCGCTCGTTTCACATAGCTGATCCGGATCCACGTCGACAATGACGCAACCTTCCTCGCCGTCCTTAAACTCAAATACACCCGGATTGCCATTCAACCCCGGTCGATACTTGGCGTCCAGAGAAATGACGTTCTTTAAATCCTGCTGCAGACCGTGTTCACGTTGTTGCATGGAACGCCGTTGCTCGTAGAACTCCTTCAACAATTGCAAACAACTCTCACAAATGAGTTCAGGCAGGAATTCATGGCGATTGTACTTTATACCCCAAACACTTTCGCACACATCAGCAATCAGCAGTTTTTCGCTTTCATTCTCGGAATTTTCTTTGATAAACTCCACAGATGCTTCATAGATATTTGGCGATTCCTTTGTCAGCGATGAGCGGGAATGGCATAGGCGACATGTCATTGATTCTGCGCCACCTACTCGAACATGTTTTTGGTCCTCGGCAGGAGCTCCTGCCACTTCTATGCCTAGATTTAGCATTTTTATCACTTCGTTATGACCAACGAGCGGCAACGCGAATTAGAATATGTAACATAACTGCAAGCATTTTCGCAGTGGCGTGCTGCTTTTAACAGAAACCAAAGTATGTTCTTGGACATGTCAGCCCTGGAATATAAATTTACGTAAAGTATTTACTTGATTCAGGCTTGGTATACTTTAAGCAACCAAATAAATAGTGATTTCATACATTAAAAATATAATGCACTTTTTAAATAAGTTTCTTACGTGTAATAATTCAATATAAAATCACTAACCATACATACGATTTATGATAAAAATAGAGAAACTCTTAACAGTGCTAAGTGAGTAAATCCATCGATTTGCACTACCGATAAATGTAAGCGCATAAGAAAATTTTGAGCTATCGATAATACTTCAAATTATATATCGTATATTGAAATACGTTCCATTTGAATTGCCATTCAATGTGCAAACTGGCAAAGTTTTGCCATTCAATGTTGGCGAAGTTCAAAACTGGCGAAGTTTTGTTTACAAAAGTATATTGCTGACATAATTATACAAAACTATACTCAATTATAGATTTCAGAATACATTTAAATATTATTAAAGTGATACGTGTACTAGCATTATAGATCATATATATTTAGCTTTAGAACTACATAAACGCATGTTTACCTTTACAAACATTCGTAAGTACTGATTATATTAAATTAAAACGTAACTGTCAAAAAATGTCCATGTACATACAGTGACGAACTAAATTATTGGCACAGCAGGCTTTTTATACTTTATAGCGATTTTTAAAGTGTTTTTTAACGCTTTTTTAGTAAAACAAAAAATGTACTACATAGAATAGGGTATTTATTAACGTATACAAAAAAAATATTGTAAAAAACTTCAACGTACATTTTTTAAAAATTCAATAACCAAGAAAAGACCTCGATTTTGCTGAACAAAATTATTGGCACACTTAGTATTTTTTTGGTTTTTTTTAAGAATTAAACCGATTAGACAAAATATTTTGGCAATTTCACAATATTTTATGTTCCTTTATCTAAAGCTTCGGAAATTTTAATTTATATTTAAAAAATTTGATAGCAATTGAGTATATATTTTAACTTTTCTTAATAATGGCACCTAAGCTAAAAGAAACATCAGTAGCTCAGAGGAAAATTATCCTGCATTTGCACGATCAAGGCAAATTTTATGCAGATATTATAGAGGTAATGGAAGGAAGCCGACTCACTACTCGAAGCTACGTGCACCGCTCCAAGAAAGCCCGCAATCTGCAAAGTTCATAAACTTACAGGTAGCCTTAAGTGGTTGAACGGCCATAGATGCAGGAAAATCGTTCGAAAGGTGCAAGTGAATCTCAAAATAACATCAACACAGATTGCTGCTGAAGTTACAAAAGGAATAGGAAGGGATATGCACCCGATTACTGCACGCAGAGTACTGCACAAGGCCAAATACAAATCGCGTGTGGCTAGACGAAAGCTGTGCATCAAAGATGCTTATGAAAAGAAGCGTTTGGACTACGCTAAAGAATATTTTAGCAAGCCATCTGGTTATTAGAGTCAAGTTCTGTTCTGTAATGAGTGAAAATTCAATATATTTCGCTCTGGTGGGCGTAAAACTGTTTGGAGGAAGCCGAAAACTGAATTTCACAAAAACGATATTACGCCAAGAATTAAGCATGGCGGTTGTAGGGTGATGGTCTGGGGTTGCATACCTGCTGCAGGTGTGGGCGAGTTGGTATTTGTAGACGGTATAATGGACAAACATTTGTATCCAAATATTTTGAAAGATAACCTTTAAAAAAGTGTCGAAAAGCTGCAACTGCTAAGCACGTTCATATTTCAACATGCCAACGACCACAAGCATTCTGCCCATATCGTCAAAATGTAGCTGGTGTATAATACCGCCTATGTGCTACTGCACCCACCACAATATCCAGAATTAAATCCAATCGAACACTTTTGGAAAGAATTGGATAGGTGGATCTCAAAACGAGCAATAACAAATAGACCGGCCTAAAACAAGCTCTTATCGAAGAATGGCAAAAAATGAGTGAAGACGTCACTCAAAAATAATTTTTTTCGATGCCAAACCTCTTATTAAAGCTAAAGGGTTACATACCAAATGTTAATTATAGTTATTATCCATTTTTTCATAATATTTTTATGTTTTTTAAGTTTTTTTTTTTTGGTGTGCCAATAATTTTGTTCAGCAAAATCGAGGCCTTTTCTTGGTTACTGAATTTTTAAAAAATGTACGTTGAAGTTTTTTACAATATTTTTTTTGTATACGTTAATAAATACCCTATTCTATGTAGTACATTTTTTGTTTTACTAAAAAAGCGTTAAAAAACACTTTAAAAATCGCTATAAAGTATAAAAAGCCTGCTGTGCCAATAATTTAGTTCGTCACTGTATGTAGAAATAAATGCATGCATGTGGGAGTAAATGTATGCGAAACATACGCATATTCTCTTAAATTGTTGAAATACTCTCTATCTCTCTCTTACAAATGCCTTGGGGTTGTCGGCTTCAACGGTAGGACGAGGGCTGGCTTAGCTTCTCTTTGTGTATGTGTGTATACAAAAGTATATGTAGAGATGGTCGCGTGACGAAAACATTTTCATTATTTCAACACTTGTTGAATATAATATTATTTTATGTGCTTAGCAAAATATATTTTTAATAAATAACCAAAAACACAGTTAGGAACTTATAAACTGTGAAGTGTAATTTGTTTTGCTTAAAGTCTGCGTTTGCTTCGCAGTCAATATGAGCCTTTAGATTGCACGAGTCATATACCTAGACACGAGCACGATGGTCACGCACACGCCTCTATTTTCCATAATTGCGCGCGCACACACACATTGAAAAATATCATAGAGAATGCGAAAGCTTATTTAATTCACTAGTCGTTTACTGGCATTTGAATAACACAAGTGTTTGTGAGAAGTTGTATTGGGTGGCAGGCAACACGATCATATAGTTACCGGTCGGTTAGTAATTGCCTCTTAAGTGTAAACCAAGTAGCAAGTGGCCAAATATTAAACTGTTCTCAGGGCTCGCGTGACATGTGAAATACGGTTTGAGTTTTAGTTGTACAGCATTGTGTTCAATTGCAGTTTGTGTCGATAGGAAACAATTGGAACAGCAACGGCAAATGCCGACATTGGACATCGACAGCTACAAGTAAAAGCTGCATAAGCAGCAGGTGAAAATCTGCAGTGGACGAGTTTTGTATTTAGTCAGCTGCAGAATATAAAAACAGAGTAAGTGGAAATGTCCCAGCAGTTCATTAGTGATTCCCATCTGTGAAAGTGTTTTTCTAGTTAATATTCGTTAAACATATTAGCGCACACCTACGTACATATACATATGCATATACATATGTATGGGTGGGTACTCGAACGTTCTAAGTATCCTGGCAAAAACAATTGGTTTATTGCGCACTCATTTTGTCTTATGCTTTACTAATGCGTATGTCGTCATGTGCTACATTCCTCTGCACTGTCTCTCACCAGCTAGCCACCCCCTTTACCGTTCAATGTCCTTAGCAGCGACTGTAGATTTGTTTCGTGTGCTGCTGACCTACCTACCCTGTAGCGCTAACAGTGGCTCGCAGTTGAAATGAACCCTGCCATATGAGCGCTTTAAATTTGATATAATGAAAAAAAAAAAAAAAAAAAATGGTTCATTAAAGCTGTGAATCAATGTTTGTTGCATAGGTACGCAGACTTACGACATAGGAGCAAAGCTAATTTCCCTTTAATATACAATACACTGGTTCATTCGAGTTGGGAGCCACTGTATGCACGCAGTTATGTATATTTTAAGCCTCAGCCTTGTCATTATTTATTCCTCCCGTATCAACAAATAGTTCAGGCATTCTACTTATTATTTATATTGCGTGCTACAATTTTATTTAATTAGATGAAAACGATTGAATTATTTATTTACTTGAGTTGAGGATGTTAAATATAAAAAAGTTCAAGAGAGACAAACTGTCAAGTCAAAGGATAAACAATGATACCGTTCTGGGGTGCTGAAATTAAGTGTTTTAGAAGGTATTGGCAATTTTTTTAATAATATCAAAAGGCTTACATAACTTCGTATTAATATGTCAGTATAACAAGTGCACTTGAAGGTTAAATATATGTTTTTTAAATCATCTGATATCCTCAATCAAAATCTATTTTAAAGTTTTTAAAGTCTTTATTTAAGTATTTATAAAGTTATAAAGTTTTTTGTATGATCAACATATAGTAAAACTTCTTCGAACGGCATAAAATTGCATTATGTACGATGTGAAATACCATCGCAAAAATAAAAATTTGATGCTTTGTTGAAAATGAACATGTCACCCGATCCGAGACTAATCTAGTAAAAAGCGTGTTTAGCTGTGCAAAACGAGAAGCCAATTAAAATTGTTTGATTTCAAATTTTCCAGACTCTAGACGGTTAAAGTGAATCAGTCTGATCTGACTGCGTCAATATATTCTAGATTTTTTGTGTAGACCAGCTGACGTTCTCGTGCTTCCTAAATGACAAAACTACGTTGACTTCGAACTTAGAAATTGTTTGTAAATATGTATATGACAAATTAGTGCTGAGTGCCTTATTATTAGAGAGTATTTGTATAAACATATGCATGTTCATATATGTATATGTATATATGCATGTACATAAATATACATACATTAGATTGAATCACGCCATAATCTTATCATTACGTTGCTTTGAGTAAATGAAATTTGATGCGACCTCCGATTTATAGCAGGGCGTTTTCCATTTTTCGTGATTCAAACACTACTTATTCGACCGGAAGTTTTTTGACCCAATTTTAATGGCTAATAGTGTAAACTAATAGATAACAAGAGTTTTTTTTTTTTTAATTATTATTTTTTTTTAGTATAACGTAGTACTAGACTTCTCTCAAGCTCTATTGCCCAAGCTAATTTATTAATAAATATTTTATTTAATAATAAATATTTTATTTAATGTGTCTTGTCATTCCGTTACGTGTGCACGAGTGTCCAACACGGACCCATCTCTTTGCTGCTGTAGAGATAGAAAGACCGTGAACACATTTACCGTTTCGATCGTTAAAAGTATTAGGACGACAACATAGAGATTACACTAAAATAAAAGTTGAAGTGCCGTTCGAAACATATAGAAATAAAGCCAACTTAATCAATGATAACGAATTTAAGCTATGTTAATATTCATAAATCGAATATGAGGGCATGCTGATAAAATTATCAAATAATATAAAAGTGGATTTAGTTGCTTATTTGAAAATATATTATATAGAAAATTTCGTCTTTTGTATATTAAATAAGAAAACATTGAAGATTAAACTCGAATATTAATTTACATTCATTTTAAGTAACTACTTAAAGAAATTTATAACCCAGATAAGCCAATCATAATCTATAGAGAATGCAAAGCAAACGGAAACCCTGCGAAGTTTATGAATGCTAAACAAAGGTTGTATAATTTTGGATTAAAAATAAAAAAGTTTATCATTTAATTGATTAGATGTATGTACTTCTGACCTACGAAAGCTATACATGTGATTACACGATAATAACACACTATAAATATTCACTAATGCCAATTAGAGGGGTAATTCATTCCAATGTACGTCTTGGTTCAAACATTCAATTAAGAATTGTAGTTTACAAACTAAAACTACAAACTAAACTAAGGCTTAGATAAAAAGTGAACAGAGAAAAAAGAGTGAAAGAGAACGAGAATAACATTTCGTAAAGCTCGTGTTAGGCTTCTAAATCTATTTAAATTAGTAGAATTGGTTTAAAGAGTATTTCTTTAGCGGGCAATGCTCTACTTGACATGTCGAAATCCAATGAGACATATGAGCTCAATATCAAAGTTCAGCGCCCTGATCCAACTTGCTATTAAATTCGTAATTTCTGATAAGCTCATTGCGATTAATCAGCGTGTATTTTGCTGTTAAAGGCTTTACCTGAAATTATATAGGCTCTCAGTTCTGTGCGGTACTACGACTGTTTAGGACGTGCATAGGCGGAGGCTAAACACGAATTGCAAAGCAGACACTTCCAATTTGTTACAACCAGTTACCAAGAGCGCGAGAAGGCCTATAAAGCGGTACGACCAAAGACTATATTAAATATGAAGAGTGTATAGGCATAGTGCACATACATACATAGATGTTTACATATACAATTGTGTTGCCAAGTAATTTCTTATCTGGTAGCAGAAGTGTTTAAAATCGATTTAGCTACCAACGATATCATTTTGTGTTCTAGTAATTAACTGTGTACAAATTGACGAATACTTCGACATAAATTGGATATTGAACACCGGCAAATCAATCGAAGTGAAACCTTCAATGTTATTAGATTTTATATAGACATTAGCTGTCGAGCACTCACCGGAATAAAAACACAATATTAATGTTTATTATTGACTCATCGGTATCTTTACTGCGATACAGGTTGTTTTTTTTAAATGTCTTCGCTCTTTCATTAATATTCCTCAGTAAAACATTGTTAATTTAATAATCAATAAATAGTTAATTTAATCAATCAACAGAATATATATATTTATAATCAGTTAAGCAGTATATTTGAATGAGGTATTTTTATACCCGGCAAGGGTTTCAGGGTATGAGTATGCGATGTGATAGCACCAGTCCTTAAGAGAAATATAGAGCATAAAGTGTAGAAGTACAGAATATCACTTGAGTTGTCTTTGTATATGTATGCAGCAGAATTCGTATTTATACTTGAGTAAAACGCAGCTAGAGCGCCAGCAGCAGCAGAGAGTGTTCTCATTGGTCACTTACACTATTGAGTGGGTCACTTACAGCTCGACTGCAACGATCTGGCGACCCGTCTACCTGGCATCGGGCTCAACATTTGAGAGCGACGTAGGGTCTGAGTAAAAGTCGCCCTATATAAACAGCTGCTGCTGCAGCATTTCTTCAGTCGTCCAGGCCTGGTGGGGGTCAGTGGTTCAGTGCAGTAAAGTGAAGTGAAGTGAAGTTTGTGTGTGTGATCGTTCAGCAAAGCAATAAAGAGGAATTACTTGGCGGAAAGACTTATACGAAATGTGTCATCGTTCAGCTAAGCATTAAAGACTTAGAAGAAATATTTTGAGGAAAGACTTAGAGGAAATACTTGGCGGAAAGACTTAGAAGAAATGTGTGATCGTGCAGCTAAACATTAAAGACTTAGAAGAAATATTTGAAGGAAATACTTAGAAGAAATTTGTGATCGTGCAGCTCAACATTAAAGACTTAGAAGAAATATTTTGGGGAAAGACTTAGAGGAAATACTTGGCGGAAAGACTTAGAAGAAATGTGTGATCGTGCAGCTAAACATTAAAGACTTAGAAGAAATATTTGAAGGAAATACTTAGAAGAAATTTGTGATCGTGCAGCAAAGCATTAAAGACTTAGAAGAAATATTTTGAGGAAAGACTTAGAGGAAATACTTGGCGGAAAGACTTAGAAGAAATGTGTGATCGTGCAGCTAAACATTAAAGACTTAGAAGAAATATTTGAAGGAAATACTTAGAAGAAATTTGTGATCGTGCAGCAAAGCATTAAAGACTTAGAAGAAATATTTTGAGGAAAGACTTAGAGGAAATACTTGGCGGAAAGACTTAGAAGAAATGTGTGATCGTGCAGCTAAACATTAAAGACTTAGAGGAAACACTTAGAAGAAATATTTGAAGGAAATACTTAGAAGAAATTTGTGATCGTGCAGCTAAACATTAAAGACTTAGAAGAAATATTTTGGGGAAAGACTTAGAGGAAATATTTGAAGGAAATACTTGGCGGAAAGACTTAGACGAAATGTGTCATCGTTCAGCGAATCAATAAAGACTTAGAAGAAATATTTTGAGGAAAGACTTAGAGGAAATACTTGGACGAAAGACTTAGAAGAAATATTTGAAGAAAAAACACTTAGAAGAAATGTGTGATCGTGCAGCTAAGCATTAAAGACTTAGAAGAAATATTTGAAGGAAACACTTAGAAGAAATATTTGAAGGAAACACTTAGAAGAAATATTTGAAGAAAAGACTTAAAAGAAATATTTGGAGGAAAGACTTAGAAAAAATGTGTCGTCGTTCAGCTAAGCATTAAAAACTTATAGAAAATACTTAAGGCTTTTAATCGCTTTTTGGAACCAAACTCAACATGCGTGTGATATACGGACGGTAGACATCTGTCTGATATACATGACCAAATTTTATTTATGAGGTCTGTTTTATATATGTATGTTTAACAGAACCATTATTCCCTGTGATTATGTGAAAGGTAGTTATAAAATTGTAAACCTATTTATATCGATACCGAATGAACAGAAATCCTATCTATATCATCATAATGGGTAACAAAATTTAACAAATTTTTTAATTTAATTTAATTAAACATTAATATAAGTGTGATATCAATCCTGAGTGTATATATATTACGAAACCATTTAGATGCTTATCATGAGCTCGTTAGTCGACTTAGTTTTTGTTTTCATAAATTTGAATATCTAAATTTAATTAAATTTTGCAGTATTACTGGAAAAAGTCAGCCTCAGCCTTAACCTAAGTCATGGCTTGCACCTGTGAAGTAATTGGACTGGCCTGCGTCGTTGCGCTTATTTTGAGTGTTGCGGCCAAGGCACCCTATCAGATGCGGATGTTTATTGTAATGTTCGGAGCTGGTGCGATTGTTTTGCTGTGCATTCCCTTCATGATACTGCGACCGAGAGACTATCGAAATGGACTGTAAGTGAAGGGCTGCAATAGCTTTACATCTGTTTCGTGTCTAATGTTTCTTTATTTCTTCTGACAGAGCACCCTCCTGGTTCTTCAGACAGCTGTGCAAACTAATGGGCATTACCATGGAAGTGCGTGGTGTGGAGAATGTGAGAAAGGAACACGGCAGTGTTGTGCTTATGAACCATCAAAGCGCTCTGGATCTATGCGTGCTGGCTTACCTGTGGCCAGTGATAGGACGGCCCACTGTGGTGGCCAAAAAGGAAATTCTGTATATGCCCTTCTTTGGCGTTGGCGCCTGGCTCTGGGGCACTTTGTATATCAACAGATCACGCAAGAGTGATTCAATTAATTCATTGCAAAAGGAGGCGATTGCTATACGCGAACGGAATTGTAAGATCTTAGTGTTTCCAGAGGGCACCCGCAATTCCAAGGATACTCTGCTGCCCTTCAAAAAGGGTTCATTCCACATTGCGCTTCAAAGCAAGTGCACGATACAGCCTGTGGTTGTATCGAAATACTCGTTCTACGATGAGGAGAAGAAAAGCTTCCGACCAGGCCATGTTATCATACAAATAATGCCCGAGATATCAACGGAGGGCTACGAAAAGGAAGATATGGACAAACTGATTGAACTTTGCCGGTCCACCATGCAACAAGAGTATACAAGGTTGAGCAAAGATCAGGTCGCTGTGAACTCAAAAAAACAGTCATAAATGTATATACATATATATATATATCTATTATAATGTTAAACTCAGGTTATGTATACAAATTGTGGGTATTTAAGAGAATGAAACAACACAATATGCTTTATGTTTTGAAGGAAAAAATGTGTAGATATGTGGCAGAATTCAGTTAATGTATTATGATATAGATAAGTTTAATGAATAACTATATTACAACTACTGTTTTAGAATATTTTTGAATTTATTGTTAGTGCATTTTACATGCATAGTTATTTGCAGACGTTCATTTGGAACAGATTTGATGCCAACGCCAAACGATAAAAAAAAATCCTAGCTCTCGACAATTTCTTTTTAATAACATTGCCTACATATGCTAAGAAAAATTTATTTCATACAGTGGAAGAACAAGGAATAAAAAATTAAATAAATCATGAGAAGCATATATTTCTAACCACGTACTTATTAAATCGAGTTTTCAAATTTTATCTGTGTAAACTAAAGACTCACCTAAGAGATTGTTTGATGGAAAAATCTTGATGTGAAATATATGGTGACTTTACCTATTAAATCGATTCACTTTGTATTTATTTAAGACAGTTATTTTTTGGGGACTATACAGCTCTTACGAAGGTGCACTCGCAGGAAAGCGCAATATATTTTTGCATTTTAAATATAAATCTTAATTATAATAAGCTGACATCTCGCCTGACAGTTATAATTTACTATTTAAATGGGTGAATCTGCCGCCGATAAGCGCAACAGGTTTTCGATGAATGTGCTTATTGTATTGCTGTTGATGGTTCCACTGCGATAAGTGAAATCGATTATTCCAAGCTTCTAACAAGCAGCTGATTTTGTTGGCCATCGCGAGCGAAATAATTTAGTTTAAAGTGAGCTTGTAACTAACTGTAGTTTCATTACTTTTCAATGTATTGCAAATAATTGGGACCAACAAATCGAAGAGTTCGCCGTGAGCAACAAAATAAAAATAAAATTCAATTAAATTTACTTCTGAGACATAATTATTATTAGGGGATCATAGGCTGTGATCAAAATGGAAGCTGTGGAAATTAAAACTGAACTTGAAGATGATACCGAACGCAACAGTCAACCAGAGCCGAACATGGAGCACAAACAAGAGTTGGAATCAGAGACTACAGTGGAAATCGAGCTCAAGTCGGAAATTGACATAGAGCCTACGATTGTGGGTGAATATATGAAACTGTATGATATTGAAAGGTTGCGAGAATTCGGTGATGTGCCCTTCATAATAAAACGAATGGACCCACAGGATCTCTCTATTAGCTACCACAAAGCCGTCACCAGCGTTGAGTCAATTTTAGAGCGACTGCGTCGCAACGGAGTACCAACTGGTGGCGGCATTGCCTTTCGCATCGCGAGACATACACCTTCGTCATGCATTTTGATTCTTGCGTGAGTTTGCGATTGCGAATCGTGGTGGCTGCAATTCCGTTAATCATCCAATTAAATTCTAGCATACTGAATCACAAATGCCATTTCTATTGCAACGACAAAATGATGCTGTCCAAGGCCTTGCGCACGCAGATGTGCCGGGCTGGCATTGATTACCTGATTGTGAACGGAAACATGCCCGTTGGTGCTGTCTACTTTCAATGTCTCGACAGTTTTGTCGTCTACAACGAGGACTACAAACTCTTCAAATTGAAGCACACATCCAGTGATACTGCGCCCCATGCAAAGGCTTCGCTGCCTTCCAATATGTGCTACACGATTACGACCACTGGGACCACGGGGGAGCCGAAGCTAATTCATGTACCTTATGAATGCATTGCACCAAATATAGTGGGACTCAGGTGAGCTAAAGATTTGGGAGTTTTCCATAAACAATTATATTATTTAAACAAATTCTATTCCTCTCTATATAACACGCAGTCAAAAACTAAATATATCAATGGCTGACATAATTTACCTGGGGACACCTTGCACATTTGATCCATCCGTTGTGGAGCTCTTCTTGGCTATGCAGAATGGTGCCGCTGTCCTGCTCACACATTACTCGATGCTCGAGTCTCCCAAGCGTGTTCTGAGCGCCCTCTTTCCGACAAGTTTGTTCACGCCCGGCATAACTGTGTTGCAAATGACGCCGTCACTCTTTCGGCAGTTCGGTGCGAACGCAATACGGGAGAGGATATTAAACAGTTTGAGTACTCTGAGGTAAGTGCTAGCACGATATTCATTTGTCAATCCACCTAATCGAAGCTTCCATTAAAGTGCGCTGTAATTTTAGAGTGCTGTTACTTGGCGGCGAACCGTTTCCATCTAGCGCAGAGCTGGCTACCTGGATGGACCCACAGGTGCTATTCGAAAAACAAATCTGTAACATCTATGGTATTACGGAGGTGTCCTGCTGGAGCCTGATGCACGTTCTACAGTCTCTGCACTCGCGCATACCTTTGGGCACGCCCATCGACGATCAGACTGTGCTGCGTATCCATGTGCAGTCGAAAAGAACCATTCCTAATGAAGACTGTGGCGAGCTTTGGCTAGGCAGCGCCACACGTCGCTGCTATATACCAGAGATTGATGATCTACAAAATCAGAGCGGTAGCAAGGATAAAGCTTCCGCTGTCTGTTATCGTGCCACGGGGGATATCGTGCGACGTTTTGAAGATGGCTCAATAGTCTACGAAGAACGCGCCAATGATGTAGTTAAACGAGCCGGTACACGAATCAGCCTGGGTATGACAAATTGAATTTACAATTTAATGATATTAGAATTTAATAATCACCTCATTTGCAGGGCTCATCACGCGCAAGATAGAGAAATGCTTGCATCACAGCGAACTTTCTACATGTCTGTGGCTCGATGAACTCCAGAAACTTATCTGTTGTATTCGAAGTCTTGAGCCTAAGACAAAGATACAACAGAGAGCGCAAACTTTTGATATACTGTCCAAGCTAATGACTGCCGAGCAACCGGACAGATTCGTTTACTTGCAACACTTTCCATGCAACGCACACGGCAAGTTGGACAAGATGCTGCTGCTCAAAGAGTGTAAGCTGCTAGCGCAGCCCGCTCAAGAAATACTCAGAAGCTTTCTGCACGACAGGCTTGAATGCGTGGACGTTCAAAATGAACAAAGTCAGAAGAAACAGCGACTGGAGCGGGAAGGCTCGCAATGCAATCTCAGCGGATATGATCTGAGTTTTCGTCATGCTGGCGGCTCCTCGTTTCATGCCGTTACTCTGTGTCGCGAAATTGGTCTGCAGATGTGCATTGACGACGAGCAGCGACATCTTTTTGAAATGCTGCTAGACGAGAATGTTTCGCTGCGCAGCATATTGCAGTTCCTAGATGAAGCCAAGCTGGTGACCCACAATGCCAAACTGAAACCTATCGAGCCCCCGCCAAGCTCTGCCGTGAGCACAGCTGAGGGCTGCAGCACAAGCACCGGTGGCTTGGTCATCACTCGCTTTGAGAAGCCGGCTTTTCGTTTTCATTGCCACTGGAAGATGAACTTCACAAAGTGCGTCGATTCACCGGTGGCGCAGTACGATAGCCGATACGTGTGCGTGGGCGCCCATTCGAAGCTGTTGCGCACCCTCGATGCAGTGACGAGAAAAGAGTACAGCACAATTAAGCTACCCGATCGCATTGAGTGCAAGGTTACGTTCCTTAGCGAGCAGCAGGCCATGGTGGGATGCTACGATGGCTGCCTCTATGGCTTCAATCCGTTGACTGGCGATCTCTTGTGGAACGTAAACATCGGTGGCATGATTAAATCACAGCCCTTCCTATCATCGGATGGAGAGCGCATCGTAGTCTGCAGTTATGCAGAAGACTACAATGTCCTCTGCCTCTCAACCGAACGACAACAGGTGCTCTGGTGCACGCGCATAGGAGAAAAGGCCATTTTTGCCTCCCCACTCGAGTTGAGCAAGCAACAATCTGTAATCATTTGTACATTAGATGGTGTATATGCCTGTGTCTCGCTTCTGGATGGCTCCATCAAGTGGATGCAGAAATGCAAAGAGCCCTTTTTCGCTTCTCCCGTCCTGCTGGACTCGAGTGCCACGATTTTTCTCTGCGCCGAGGTAGCTGGACGAGTGCACGCCTGTGATGCAAATAGCGGGGAAATTGTAAGCTATGAATATATATTTCTATACTATATAAATATATACATATTTCATATTTACATATATTCCTTTCAGTTGGCCACGCATGCAGCTGATGGCAATATATTCTCTTCGCTGGTAGTCAAGGCCCCGCCCACTCACATGGGCTACACATTCGTGCTGTTTGGCTGCATCGATCACCATTTGTACTGTTTGCGCTGCAAAACGGATGCGTCCAAGAACGTCTCGTTTGAGCTTCATTGGAAAGTCGATGTGGGCAGCTCCATATACGCCACGCCCACCATACTAACAGTAGAGCCTAATGAGAATTTGGTATTTTGTTGTGCTACAAATGGACTCCTTGTGCTGGCAAATCTAGGCCATGGTCAGATACAAAGGATGGATAAGCTGGGCGGCGAATTGTTTTCAACTCCGTGCTACATTGAGAGCCTGAGACGTGTTTATTTCGGGTGTCGGGATAACTATTTATACTGCATGGGTATTTAGAAAAAATAATGCGTTTTTTTGTACATAAATAATCTGTGCTATAATTTGTACATTGATTGTAATGATTTTTTTATAGCAAAAACAATTCACTTTCTGTCTTAAGAACCTAACGAACATATTGTTTTCATGGCTGAAGTGACTATTGGCTTTTCATTCCTGATATTGGATTCCACAGAGATCTGTAGATTCATCTGATGAATCACAGCAATTGTTACCATGTGCAATTATCTCATCGTGTGTGCGAAAGAATCTTTCGAGTACCGGGCCGTAATGCACGATATCAGCCTGATTGCGACATTTGCTGCAGCAACTAGTCATTGACTCCGAGTTTAGAATGAGATCTGCAAGAGTTGGTTCAGTTTCATATTCCTCTCTGGAGGCAACCGAAGTGTTTTCGGATTGACTCAGGTTTACATGTTCCGGTGGAGACAGGCGCGCTTCTTCGGCAAGTTGATCGATAGCCTTTCGCATGCGATGGGTGAGACGGGGTGAGGTATAGAGTGCTGTAATGGGTCTGCTCTTCCTGCGGCTATTCGCCAGCTCCAATCTCTGAAGCCTGCGCTCTTCTTTCAGCTCTCTGGAGCGCTCAATTTTCTTCCAACGTTCCTCTTCGAGCTGAAGCATTATTGGCGTTTTCTCCTGTTCGGAGAAGTACTTCACCCACTTCTCTCTCACCTCTCTGCAGTACTCGTCATCTAAAACAAACTCATTTTTAATGATGGGCGACGCAGACTTTTCTTCAGAGTTGACACTCCGATCCGGATTAGCACAAGTAAGTTTTAGTCCACTACGTCTCCTTTGACGCGCTATTTTATCCTTCAAATTTTCAAACTTATGCTCTATAAAATTCAACAAACTGGCGCCCTTGTGAGTAATATTATGGTCGCACGACATTAGAAGTACATTATAATGCTGCGGATCGTTTTCATACTGTTTCAACAGTTCTTGAGTGGACTTTGTTCCGGGCAATTCATCTGATATTAGCAGCTGGAGCATGTTCGGAATGTCTGGGTTAAAACGCGATCTCCGCAGTTTCTTCATTTGTGCGTCACAGAGCAAGTGGTGGAAACTTATTTTCCCGAGTGGCATTTGTTTAATATCCAAAACAAAATTCTTATTGCTATGGAATATGCCACCCAATTTTTTAGAGCTTTTCATCCAAGCTTGATTAGTGAGCTGCGTTTGGAACGCCAATTGCAATTTGTTTAAATAAAATGCGATGAGCTCATCCTGCATTTGGGAAAGATTACGCTTGCCCGGAAATAGCATCATCCGATTATGCTCAGTAATCAAATCCCACCACACTTCTTCCAGCAGCTCATCGCCCGGTCTAGGCTCATGGTAATTTTTGGTTATTATCTCAAAGGGCGCAGCTTTGTTAGCAAATAAATGGTGAATTATGACAGTGGCTGCCTTTTCCATTGAATATAAGTCAATTTGTTCTGCAAATACGGTTCCTTTAGTTAAAGACGTCGCTAGCAATGGTTTTTTTCCGCTATGCATCGTATCATCAAAGGAACCTAATGAGATTTTTTCTTTTTTCTTCGTTTTGTTATAATAGTTTTCAAGACGTATCCTCTTCGGATTGTATGTGCTATTTCCGGAAAATAACATAGCTCTTTGTAGTCTATAAGTTGACTCCCCTACACTTGAGGATGACCAAGCATTTTGTAAATCGGAGTCATAATCGCTATAATCCCGACTGTCTTGGGACTTACTTGGTTTGAGTCGTGTTTTAAGCATCTTTAGTAGCGGTTCGCTTCGGGATGAATCCGAACTTGCTTTTTTGTTTTTCATTCTTTTAGTAGCTCCAGAGATGAAGTCTTCCATCATTTGAATAACATATCGCATAGCTAATATATTTTCTGTCAAAATTCTATGAAATTTCCTATTCATTTTAACCTTATGCTTATTGGAGTGGCTAGCACTTATGTGTCTATTATAGCTACGTATTAATTTTCTTAGACTCTCAATGTATATTCGCCCGGTCTTTGTGTTATGCGGATTAATCTCAAAATTTGAAATCAGCGGCTCAAATTTAACTAAGCCTTGTTTCGTCTCTTGCAATGAGTTCAAGAAATCAGACAACCAAATTTTACAATGCTGTACAGATTGAATTGTCTCATTATTTTTCGCATTGCGTGCGCTGACTTCGGCTTTGGCTAAAAGTTGAAAAATGGAGTTGAGCAAGACTTTCCTTCGTTTTCGGCACTCCACCGCAAACGATATTGTACGACGTCTGATTGTGCTGTTCAAATGCTGATACTTAAGTGTTGAATTGGAATTAGCATTGGAAGTAGCATTGGACATTTTCCCGGGGTTAATTTTTCACATGTACACCAAAATTTATATTAGAAATACTTGACTTTTATTTCAAAGTAAACAAGCTGATAAGATAATATAGATATATTTTTTATTCAAGTAACTTTGTTGAGAGACAAAGATTGTTTGAGGCAAATCTTATCGTTTCACCGCCACAAAGAAGTTGGACGAGCAATGCGGTAACTATTGCTATAAAATTGTAATGCAACCATCCTCGGTTTGATCAAAGAAGAAAATATATTCAACAGGAATTAATAGGAATTAGAAGAAAGCATATGAAATTGATAATTGAAGAAAATATAAATGTGTTGTAATAATAAGTTTATATCATTTTAAGAATAATAATGAAAAAACTCAACATAAAAGAAAAAAAAAAAATCTCAAATATCTTCTTGGGGTATTGAAGACTAGAAGAAACATATCAAGCATCACAAGCATGGGCATATGATGCATAAATTAAATCTCATAATCAAATGAGACCCTAAGAATCATTATGAAGAACCTGGTATAATTACAAAGTTCTACAGGCTGATATATAAGGAGGTATTGAACTAATAGCACTGACTGTATGGTCAGTGCTAATAGTTAATAGAGATGGATATTATCAATGTTGAAGGTAATATATCTTCTGAAGGTAATATATTGGTGATATTCATACTCTGAATTTCTGGATATGTGTTTAAAAATATAACTCTGCTATTACATTAGTGCAAAGCAGAGCAAAATAGAATCCAAAACTACAGACATATTAGCTTAAGTAGTTAAAAGTAAATTAAAAACTTATTAACATACAAAAAACATGCGAATAATGCCTACATCAAATTATTATCATATTTTTAACTTCGTAAATATAAATGATTGTTTTTCATTAACATGCCTAAAGTATTCACTCAAGTTCTTCTCAATTGAAATTCATGATGAAAGCAGCCAAAAAATTATAATAAAATACTATATTCTGTGTATAAACGCGAATTGATCATTTTCAATTTAAAAAAAAAAATAATAAATAAAATTTGTTTAAGTACAACATACAAGAGAGTTTTCTATGATCTTTGATCTCTGCTGCTGTTGCCTCTATCTTAACTTTATATACATTATTATAAAACTATTTGCAGCCACGAGATATTTGAGCCTAGTAACTCTATAGATATATGTAAATGTATATATATTAATGGCATGCATATTTACATAGTGGCGATACGACCAGTTTTATTTGGAAGCCTTAGCGCTTGCCTTCAAAATTGCTGCCGCCTTTGCCTTATTCTGACGCATTTGCTCCATATCACGTTCTCTTTGCGGTATTATCTCTTTGCTATGTTGTGAATTTATAGAAATTACCGGCTTCACGGCTGCATTAAGTGCAGAAGACGATTCAGCTGGCTCTTCCGTTGTCGCTGTTGTTGCCTTTCGTCTGACGCGCTTTGGCCGAGTGGGCTGACTATCATCTGTTGCATCATTCGAATTCGAATTCGCTTCCTCCGGATCAGCTGCTTTCGTTTTCTTAGCACGTGTTCGACGTGTTGGTTTACTCGGTTTCTCTGGAGTTTCAGCATCGATCTTGCCAGCCATTTTATCGATTGCCGTCTGCACACGTTTGCTGACCTTCGGTTGCTGCACTCGCAGCGCACTTTTCGCCGTAAAGTAATTGCGTATGGAGCCTTGTATTTTCTTTTCGTTGATTTTCTTCATGACCGGCATGAGAATATCGTCCGTTTTCGACGTTGTCCAACCAAATGATTTACGAGAGAATTCACGTATAGATTCGACATCAGGGGAGCCCCAGCTGAAAGCGTCGCGATTGTCGTCCACCTTAGGTGTCAAATAAGCCTCCACCACAGATGAGCTGGGAAAGCCCTCATGCAATTCAATGTTCTTCAGTTTTTTGAGCAGCGAAAGGCGTGCTGAGCTGCCAATTGGTAAATTGGAGCTCTTATGCGCCTGCCACCATTCTCGAAACTTTTCCAATGTCGACAACACAGACTGCATGGACACATCAGATGACGGGGAGCTGGGCGCTGATGCAGTATTCGGACTTGAAGTGGAGAAAGATGCAAGTATTTCAAGCGCTGTTACAGCACCAATGCCATGAATGCCTGCGAAAACCAATTCATGCAATTCGTGTTGGCTGCGACTTATTTCAACTTACCTGTCGTATAATCACTGCCCACGAGACAGGCGAGCTGTATGAGTTTCCCTCGATTGCAGTTAAAAGTCTGCTCTATCTGCTCCGCGCGAAACTCTAGGACGTGCTTATTTTGAGCAAAGAAATTCTTATAGACCGTACGACCACCAAACAACCAGATATCACTATCGTCCGTTATGGTACCATTCGTAATGCCAACGGCATTGAGGAAGGCACACTGCGCCTCTGCTTCCATTGGCGCCACAATGTATGGGATCCCAAATAGACGTAACAGGTCTTGGCAATCGCTGCTCATGCGCTGACTGATTGACAAGCCCATGCGATCCTGACGATTCCGTTCAGCCTCCAGCTCGCGGCGTTCGCCTGCCAAATTGGTGGCCATTTCGTGTAGTTCCTCTGCTGTCTTTTGAGATTTTAAGGCCTCTGCTGCGTCCTTGAGAATTTCCTGTGTACAATTATAAAGCAATTTTAATAGAACAGATTATATATGAAATCGGTTTCCTTACCTCGGGGTTAACTGTCTGCGTCTTCTCTTGCTGTTCATTGGCTTCATTTCCAAACAGAGACTTGGCTGCTTTGCTGGACTTTTTGTTGGGTGAGACATCATCATCGCTGGGCTCCTCGCCTGCTCGTTTTCGTCCCGATTTTGGTGTGCGCCTAACAAAGAACGGCTTAGCTACCATCGGAGATGCAGGCGGTGTAGCATTTGTGGCATCTGGTTTATCGGGCGTGCGTTTAATCTTATATGTGGTTTCAAAGAAATCTGTTATAGGCTTGGTTTTGCTGGGTGTCTTATTCGGCGATGTGCGGCGCATTTCACTTTCATTATCACAAAGGTCGATAACATCTCTAGAAGCCTGAGAGGTTGCCACTTTTGCACTCTCATCGTCAGAAGATAGTTCGATAACCATGCTATTGCTTATTTTTACAGATTCCAATTTAATGTTTTTAACTTCATCTGTTTGCCGTTTAAGCTCATCAAGTATGGAGCTCAATTGAGGTTTGGGCTCTTCTTTTTCGTCTGTGAGATCTAGTTTTATATTTTTAACTTCTTCTGATTGTTTTTTAAGATCAGAAAGTATAGAGCTGAGCAAAAGTTTTTTAGAGTTATCTTCTACTTTCGAATCGAGTTTATCTTCATCAATTTTCTCTGTAGCCTCTTGTGTTTCCTCTTCTTTACTTTCGCTTTCTTTCAACTGATTCGCATCCTTAGTTTCTATAATAATGCTCTCATTTACTTTTATTGCATCTTTCGACGGGATGTTTTCATTCGGGATGGATACATCTTTACACTTGATCTCTGCATCTTCAGCATCAGTTTCCGGCTTAATGCTGGTAGTTAACTTGTGCTCCTCATCGAAAATATCCGCAAAAAGATCATCGTCTTCATTTAATGCATCTTTTACGTCAATTCGGATTTCAAGACTATTTCCTGCAGACACTGCCGTTGCTTCACCTACTTCTTCCAAGTCTGAATCAGTGTCGCTATCAATGGTTTGAACTGGGTCAGCCCTCTCTGGGCTGTTACCTTGCACTTGTTGACTTAGCTCAATCGCCAAAGCGAGCTGTTTCGCTTCTTCAATTGAATTGTTTGCCATATCCGTATTTCCTATATAATCGTTTCCATTTGGGTCATGCAAGAACCGTTCTAAGCTTTGAGTATCATTCAGTTGAGTTGTTTCCATAATGTTGCCCACTTCCTCCTCATTCATGCCAGCATATTCAATCATGTACGAGCGCGCTGGTCCTTTGGCAGCATGGCGCAAATTTTTGCTTTGCTCGCGGTTCAAACGCAAGTTCTGATCCGCATCGTACTCGTAGTCTTTGTCATCATAGACCTTCTTGGATTCGTCCATAAATAGGGACAATGCCAATTCCAAATCAACGTCACAATTGGCGGCCGCCTTCTTTTTGTCCACTTCGGTGGTTGCCTTCATTTTGTCCACTTCGGTGGTTGCTTCCGTTGAGGTGAATGCTTTTGTTGAGGTGCTTGGTTTTTCATCGATTTCTTCTTTGATGGTCTCACACTTGGCGCTCATTTCGGCGGTCTTCTCGGCAGCCAAAGCCTTTTTCTTAAGATCACGAACCAATAAGAATCTGGTGTGCTCATCGGAACTTATTTGACGTGTACTTTCGGCGATAGCTGTGGGCGTGACTATACCCTCCTCGCTGAAGAACTCGGACAACTCGGCATAGGTGAGAGTGTGGCCTCCCATCTCTTGTTGCGCCTCCTCCAGGCTCTCTTGTACAGCACGTCGCTTTAACAGTCGCTTCATTTGGAAAGAGCAGAACTCATCGCTTCGAGCTGGCAGCTCATGGAGGCGACCCCAAGAGGATTGCTTGCGCGTCTCCTTGATGTCCGTGAGTATTTCGTGGCGCACATCGGCTGGCAGGTTCTTAAAATGCTGGCTACGCACATCAATGGCCTGTAAGCTGGCATCATATGTGCGCCGTGCACTTGACTCATCGAAGGAACTATCCGATGTAGTGGTTGCCCCATCATAATTCTCACTATCAAAATCTTCGTTGGAATCGTTGAGCTGAGCAGCGGTTGAAGCTGGAAGCTCCGGCAATTTAAAGAGATCATCTTCATCGCTTTTGTTCGATTTTTCTGCAGCTAATCGCTTGCCGGGGGATTTCAACAGTAGCTCCGCATTATTACCCAAGGCTTGCTGCACGACCTTCTCCTTGGCCAGCGATTGGAGCAGTAGTGCTTGAATTCGATCGGCCTCATTGCTCAGCTTGTTGCGTTGCTGATGGCGACGCGCCTGCAAAGAAAACAGTTATACTACCAGTAGCAATTCAGCTAGCCAATAAATCACTGACAATTGTATCGCGCTTCAATTGCGGCACGCCGCCATCAAATATGAAAACTGGCCGCACGCGGTAATAGAGCAATTTGCATAGCCGATGAAAGAGACCCAGGAGGTGCGCGTTATTCAATGCAGATCCTTTGCTGTCTTGGAAGCCCTTCACAGCCTGATGCAACCATATGGAAATATCTAAAAACATATAAAACAAGGTAATTTAATGAGTAAAGTGCACCACAATCTCATTGAATTTCACAATATTTTTTAATGATTCCTACCAATTGCCAGCACTTTTCCCTCCAATGTTTCCACGGGCACGGGCTTTCCACAGGGCTCTATTAATTTCCATAAGCCAGTTACACCCATTTTCCATTGAATAGAATAGATTTATGGCGTACTACATGAAGCAACCAGCAATTTGAATTCGAGAAGTTTTGATAAAAGCCGACTGCTAGAGATGGACTCGTGCCGAACTTATTATATCCATCACGCAATCGTGCGTGTTACGTGCACGTGAAATGGATAATACAAAAATCACTTTAAAGCTGCGCAGAGAAAATATGTACTTGACAATATTCAACTATGAATGTAGTTACTGTACTAAATTTATTTCACAGTCATGTCATTATCAGAATTCACTTCATTCCACGTCACATTTAGCACATTGCCGAGAGAAGTGCTGTAAAATGCGTTTCCGTAGCCACGTTCATGCGTAAGCTAATCGTGATATCGGAATAAGTTAAATTAATTTGTAAAAATAATCTTTGAACACGAATTAAACCATTTTTATTCAAAGAAATTTATTATAAATTTAGTTTTTACACTGACTTATCGTCTATGGCTTTTACATTCATCTTATGTCTATTTATACTTAAAGAAAAATATGCATTATTATTATTAATTCTTATTAGTATATAAACCCGGTATATATTAAACACGCTGCCTGCTCCATTCTATTATTAGGCGGCTTCTTCACTATCTGCAACAACTACCGCTGAGCTGCTACTTGCTGCGCCATCTCCAGTTGAAACGTCTTTCTTGTTGTTCGCTTTACTCTCCTTTTTGTCCTTAACCATCTTTCGGTAGACTTCCAGATCTTGGGTGAGTGATGGGACGAAGCTCTCAAAGTCCAGTTCATTTAGCGTTTGCAAAATATCCTTGGCTGTAATGGTCCTGTGGTTCTGCTTGTGCGCCAGTGCCGTTGAGGACGATGTTATAAATATAGCAAAGACAGAAGCGGCTTTTGCGATTGCGGCACGCGCCTCTTTGCTGACATTGGAGCCATCGGGCAGGGCTTCTTTAATCAATCGCGCAATCACAGCATTGGGCAGATTCAAGTCTTCAATGCGCTCGACCATATTGTACACTACTTACTTAAATGGACGAATGGATAGCAATAATGTTTATGTTGCGTGCAAATGCGTCTTGTTGTTCTTTCCCGCGTTAAACACAGATGATCCCAGTCAGTGCTGTAAAATGCACCACGTGAGCCGAGAGTGCTGGTTATCGAATGGGTATATCGAAATATCGATGTATCGCAATAGCATCAACAATGATGATGATAGACACAACACAAACATTTTGCGCGTTTATTTATTAAGTTTGGTCATTTGGTGCCAATAACAGCATAAATGTGCAAAACACAGTTTACGAATATATTTCAGCTGTTTTATTTTGAGCCCAGGTGATATAAAGCCTCAGGGTGTGCAATCACAACGATAGCGTCCACTCGCACATGGAGAATTTGACGGCGTCGCCGACGAAATCGACGACAACGCCAAAGAAACGAAGGCACAGCGAATATCATGATCCCGATTATAGGTTCGGATATGAAAGCCCGCCAACTGTCACAACGGGCGAAGAGAAGAAGCGCATTAAGCTCGAGCAAGAATACCAACAGGATACTGACAACCAGAATCAGGGGAATGAAACAATCAATACACCTCGAATTACCTTTGCCATTGACAGCGTGGCGAAACTCAAGCGCTTTGAGGAAATCGTTCGCGCGGAATTTCAGAGGGAATTGAGCACAAAGGAGCAGCAGCTGAACGAGATTGATGCACGATTATATCAAGCACGCCAGCTGCTGGACAAGCTGCGATACCATGTGGTCAGCGAGTACTACAAGAAGCAACAGGTGCCATTGACAGCTGCAGATGTGGCTAAGGTGCGATCTAGCGACACATTGTTCGGCGATGGTACCGAACGAAATGGAGCCCAATTGCCACTGCATCCGGCAATCAAGAAAATAGTTGGCAAGCGGCCAACTCCTCTGCACCTAAATCTGCCGGAACGCACAGCCGCAACGCTGGCCAAGGAGACGATTCGTCTGCGAAATCCTGCAAATCGTCGGGCGGAACGCAGGCGACTGCGAAAGATACGTGAACAGGGCATTGTTACGGATCACACTCAGGAGCAAAAGAGGGAAGCTGATGCGGCCAGTCACGAGGAGCATCCCTGCACTAGCAAGCAGGCATATAAAAATCAAACGGAACTAGGCAGTTCCACAGTGTCAGCGCTGAGTGCCTCGCGCTTAAACAACAAAAACAAGTTTCACTTTGTGGTGGGCAACACCTCAAAGTATTTGGGTGGCGGTGACCTGGACAATCGAAATGGTCAATCCCTTGTATACAAATGGCTTGTCTATGTTCATGGCAGAAATCTACCGCAACCGCTTGAGTCGTACATAAAAAAGGTGAGTCCTAAACGTCAATTTATTAGCTTGCTATTCACTAACAGTTATTCTCTTAGGTGCGCTTCCAACTGCATCACTCGTACCGGCCCAACGATATTGTGGACGTACATGCGCCACCCTTTCAGCTGACACGTCGTGGCTGGGGCGAGTTCCCCATGCGCATTCAGCTTTATTTCCAAGAGCATCTGCAGCAGAAGCCCGTTCAGCTGATGCACAACATTGTGCTGGACAAAACCATGTGCGGCCTGCACACGATGGGTAGCGAGACAATTGTGGAGGTTTGGCTGCGAGCCGATGTGCCTGCAATAGTTCCCATTACGCCAGCGCCAAAACCTATTAAGAAGGAGCCAGCCCCAACAGCCGCATCGTCAAATGCCGTCCTGTCACCCGATAACAATTCCAAGCCGCGCACCATTTCAATAACGCAAAACAAAGAGGAGCTGGATGATGATCTCTTTGCCGGCATCAACAAGGTCGAGCTGAGCGACGACATTGAGCATATCGAGCCGACGGTGCTTGTCTCGGAGGTCTTAAAGCTGAGCAGCCCCAAAAAGAAACAAATGCCCGCACCCGAAACTCCGAATAAAAGCCCACTCTCCCGCAATTCCATTGGAACTGCGCCTGCTGTGAGTTCCAGTCTGCCCGCAGCTCTTCCCACCATAAATGGAAACAGCAAAACGCCAACAACAATGGTTTCACAACTGCGCAAAGGCAGTCCCAAAAACGTAGTGTTCCAAAAGGAAGGCAAACTGTATATCATCGATCCGCTGCAATCGAAACTGAAGCAGGCTGCCAAGCAGCAGTCGCTGCTCAAGCCTCAACTTAGTTTGCTCAAGCAGCCAAAACAACAGTTGTCCAAGCGATGGCACGCCCTGCAGTGCATCCAAAACGATCATGGCTACGCCAACATGAGCAGCAATGAGGTGCCTCCAGCTCCAGCAGTAGTGACCCAACGCCTGTCTCTCGAGCAGCTCTTTGCCAGCATTCCCTTCCAGAGCATGCGAAGTGCTGTGGAGTTTCTGCTACGACGGCTGCCATTGGCAAACGCATTCGGCAAATGCAACTTCAACGGCGATGGCAATGATTTTCCCTTTGGTAGTCAGAGACTGGCATCATTCCAGGCTCAGCCCGCTTTGCGTCAGCGCTTCTTCGAATTTATGCGTGGACGTAGGTTGTTGCGTTGCATGCGTCAGCATGTACGCCTGCAGCATCTGCACACCAGCGGAAAGGAATCCTTTTGGAGTACGCGAGAGATTGTGGCATTTGCACGTCTGCACGGATACACGCCGCCTCTAAAGATGCTCTGCGTTGCTAAGCAAAAGCCAGCTACGGCGGAGTTACCATTGTCGGAGCGCGTGCAACAAGAGTTGCAGGAGGATCCTCAGCCACAGCTGTTGCAACGTTGCAGCCTCACCTCGAAGGCCAATTTGGATAGCTGGCTAACAAAGCGGATTGCACGACTGCAATGTCGCCATCAAAGATTAGAGGAGGAGGAGCCAATCGATGTGGTCAATCTGTTGCCATCCAGCTCAGAGATTAGACGACCCGCAAACGCATTCGACACTAGGCTAAACCGAGATTTGCTGTATTTACCGCCGCCCGAGGAACTGGATGCTGAAACGCAGCTAGTGCGAGACATGTGCAAAGATGTTGGCATCGTCCTGCATCCAGAGCAAAGCGTGCCCGGCGTTTCCCAGTCTCTGGCCCTCACGCTCTTGGCCCACGTGCTGCGAATGTTCATAGAAAAGTTGGTCCGTCGCTCCGTTGCAGCCAAACTGCTGCAGCAGCAACAGCCGCATGCAATCGAGACGCTGCCACCGCCGGCGGCTAATCTGGAAATGACCTTGCTACCTCACGACATCGGCCGTGTAATCGCGCAGAGTGTGGAGTTTGATTTTCTCGGCAACTCGTATCTTGGCATTGATCACAAGGACTCGCAGTCCGATTCGTAATTTGCCCAATGTATGAATTACATTGATGCCACTTGCCACTCTAGTTCAAAATCCTCTGGGATATTAGCTATAGATAAATAAGTTATTATTAAATATACGTATGTTATGTATTTAATAAATGTACAATTAGTTTTAAAAAAAATCCATTTGCTGTATTCTTGAGGCATGAAAAATTTAAAATGGCATAAGAGTGTTTTTTTTTATGAATGCAAGATTTTAACATTTATTATCTAATGATGATCAAACATAATCTGATATTTTTGTGAATAAACTCATAAGCCTGATTAATATCGGCAGAACAGAATTATATAAGCAATTTTATATTTATAATAAAATATAATAAAATAATTTCTGAGCGCAAAACTTTTTTATCCTCTTCCAAAAAGGTATGTAACTTAATATAAAAGGTTTCATTGCTAGAAAAACTGGATAATCTATTGCTATTAAAGTAGTAAGTATAATAAAACGGAAGTTCGTGTCGGACAACATGCGATAAAATAATTTGTAATTTACTGCTTGTTACTTATTAACGCAAAATTAGGTTCAGTTTCTGCTAAAGTTAGCAAAAAGCTTGTTTTCTTAAATATACAAATTAATAATTTATAAAAAATAATTACCACAATGATCTACGGGAAAAGGGAACAAACAAAATAAAATATATATGAAAATCGATAATTTAAGGCATATATTTCTCCTCCATCCGGAAATATACATAAAAGTCAAATCCGTGACTCGTAATGCAATGAAAATTCAATATTCATAATCTCTTTTAAGTAAATATACATTTATTTTGTTTAAATGTTTTCTATTTGTTTTTGTTTTTGATTTGCTTTTCAACAATGTATATATTCCGCTAGGGTTTATTTTTATAACACACACAATGTTATTGCAGTTTTAATTGTTGTTATAGTGTTCTCTATCAAAACGTTATACATATAATTAAGGTAAATAGTTTAGAACAGCTATGTGATGATTATATTAAACTTAAACGTTTATGTAATTAAAAAATATAGAAAAATTCATTTGCTTACGCAACAAACTATGAACAAAATTCTTACTTTCAATTTTTTTTTTCTTTCTTTCTTCTTTCTGCTTTTTTGTAATACTTGACATAATGAAACTAAAAATTGTAAATTGGTGTCTCTTATATATAGATATATTTCTCATGAGTGTAGAATCACAGCCTTTTCACGAACATTGAACATTGCAGTTCGGTTATGTTTGAATTGTCCAGTATTTAAAGATTTCGTCTATTCTATACATATGATATATATAAATATATACATACATATATATATATGTATAGTATAGTACATACATATGTGTAATCTATGCCTAATTTATCCAATGGCATTGTATGCGTACACATATATCCATAGGGTATTATGTTAATCAGTTGAGTTTAATTAGAGTTCCGTTGCAAGTGTTAGGATTGCGCTAGGCTGCTAGGTGTGGCTAAGTGCACTAAATACGCATAGGCAAATACATACATACATTAACTTCCTACTTATATACAAATAAATATTAATTGATGAAGACATACATACATATACATAATTGTTGTTGAATTATAAGGCAAAAATTCGAACTAAAACGTCTAATTCTTTACGCTCTCTAATGGGGTTTATGTCGCTAACTCATTTACATTCTATTTAAATTGCTTCTAAATGTATCTATGACAAACGAAATAGTTAGAGCTAGTCTATTTAATTGCAAAATACAAATTATGCTAATCGGTGTCGAAAGGCCACATATTAAAACTAAAATTACATTTGTTATAGTTATAAGGTTCTGAACAGTTGGTTTGTTTGCTTTTGCTTGAATGTCGCGGCTGAAAGTTTCGCCGTTTGGCACTGGATCAGGTAATCGTATTTATAATCTGATTCTTAGACCCATAATCGGCGATTCTGCAAGAAATCGAATATTATATATTATTATATTTTGGTGGACAAACACAAGTTGGCTTTAAGTGATTTAAGAGAGCTACAATATATAAATAAAAGGACACAAAATAATAATAAAAATTAAAAATGAAACGCATTTACGTAATGGTGCATGCATGCATTGCTAAAGTATAATCAAATCATTCAAATGCAACTTGCAATTTCAATCCTGTGCGATATCATTTGTGCCTTTTACCTATAAATTGATGAGGCTGACGTCGAGCGCGACCACGTTACTAACAAACCCTCACCTCTGCTGCGCTCACGTTTACTCTGTAAAATGACCTTGGTGCTGTCGTCGGGGCACATCGAGGTACGCACAGTGCGTAAGACCAGGCTGGAGTGACAGAGTGCATTCATTAGCAAACAAACAAAGGATGCAATTATGCAGTTAATTTACCGAGGGAGCACAGCAACTACCGTGGACAGCATTATAACCAGCCAGTGCACCGGAGATGCAAAGCATTTAAAGATGACCCAGTAAGTGGAGGGCAGTCCGAAGCAATTAACGCACATGGAATTGTACACAACGGAGAAGAGATAAAATAGACCCAGACTAATCGCAATCGAGAGCACATGCAGCACCGTCTGTAGAGAAGAAAAGAAAATATGTCAATAACTATCAGGAATATTTGTTCATGCATCGCTTACCCAGGAACGTATTTCGATGCAACAGTGCACTAAATTCGCAAACAGACAGCTCGCCGTTATAGTTGTGCCAAATTCCCAGATTCCCACTTCACTTTCCGCATAGGCGCACAGGGTGACAAAGAAGATGACAAGTGATTGGTAGAGCGCGTCCAGCAGAATCAACCAAAAGTCATGCGGTCTATATGCAAGACCCAAGCGACCCTAAAACATTAATAATATATGTTATTATTTATATATATCAATATTCTGCTTCTCTACTGCTTACATTCTTGTAGAGATAAGGATTTTTCAGTAGCAACTCCTCCGGCACACGATTATCGTAGACGCCAATCGCTAGAGGAGGTAGGGATGTGAACAATAGGTTGTAGAGCATTAAATACATTTGGTCCATCATCACAGAGCCGGAGAAGCCGCAGTATAATTGATACCAGAATATCAGAAAAACGAAAGCCTGCAAGACCAAATACAAATCCACTAGAGCTCGAACCGATGCTACATCTTAAAGCTGTCTATTTTGCCTACCGCATTCTTATAGAAGAAGTAGAGAATCATGCGGGCCAGACGATCGTAGCACCAGTAGCCATGCGAGAGCAACAGCCGCTCCAAGTAACGGAAGCGTGAGAGAGTAAAATCCGATGCCATCACTGCCTGCATGCCTTCCTGGCCAGAGATGCCGACGCCCACATCGGCCATTTGTATCATTGAGACATCGTTGGCTCCATCCCCAATGGCCAGTGTGCGCAGATTGAGCTCCTCCTTGACCACTTTGACCAGGTAGGCCTTTTGCAATGGCGTCGACCGACAGCAGAGCACCGAAGCACAGCCTTTGGCCAGCTTCAAAAAAGGCAGAGTCAATTTGGATCTGCAAGAAAAAAGCATTGAAGAAGACCAGAAACTTGATTTGGGTTTATGCACGAACTTACTTGGGATCCAAAATGAATGTCAACGTTTTGCCATCCACGACCAAGGCGCGGGGCTTACAGCGTGGCGCTAGGCTATATCCTGTGGAGCTGACCGCCTTTGCATTCCGCATTTCAGTCAAGTAAAAGTTGATGGCCGTCTCAGCCGCATCGCGAGATCGTGCAGTAAGTCTACATAGATGCAAAATCATTTGAAATTGTGCTAACAAAAATATGATTGATTCACTTACTTGATTAGCTCCATTTGTTGGGTGAAGAGCTTGGCCGAGTAGGCAATGTTGATGGCCGTCTCCGGCTTGTCGCCCGTCAGCACCCACACGGAAATGCCCGCCGAGATCAGTGAAGCGATGGTCTCGGGCACACCATCCTGTAGGCGATCCTCAATGCCCGTGGCACCCAGCAGCGTCAGGTTGCTCTCCAAACTGGCGAATGATTCGCGCAAACGTCTCTCACGATTTTCCAGCGACATTTCAATCTCCTGATGGCGAGCCCACCAGTCCGTATAGTCGGAGGCATTCAAGGTACGCTTCGCCATGACCAGAATGCGCAGACCCTCTCGAGCATAGCGATCTAGCTGCTGCTGCGTCTGCTCACGCAGTATGGCTGTAAAAGGAGATTGCGAATACATTTAATAAGAATTTGGGTATTTAAGTATATTTGGTATTTATTTTACCTTCGGGACTGTTTTGGGCGCAGGGCGCCAAGACGGGCATTATGGAGCTGTCGGCACCTTTCGTATAAAGTACAATCTCCTGGGTGCCCGTCTGCCTAACAACTATTGACATGCATTTGCGGCTTGAATCGAACGGCAGTATCTTTAGTATCTCATACTCCAAAGTCGCGCCAGCTGTTGGCATGCTCACTAGGATGTGATTCGGACTGCGATTGAGCAGGCAACAGTCGTAGCTATAGGCGGCATTGACCAGCGCCAGCTCATCAGGACTCTCCGCCTCGTACAATGGACGTCCATCGGCAGTTCTGTAAATGGTCTGAGTCTTGGTTTGGCTGAAAATGGAATTGGGAATGGATAAATATGAGATCAACAACTCTATAAATAATCCTCAGCTAACACTCACTCGATCTTCATGCGCTTGCCGTGCGTCTTGGCATTTAGGAACGTGGCTATGCTGGTTATCTTGGAGTTGATCACAGCCTTGGCGCGACCCGTGGGCGAAATACTGTTGGACAGCGCCTTACTCTTCATGGGCGGCGATGGGGACTCCGAATTGGGCGTGGACTCTGGCGAGCTGCTAATCGGCGAGAGCGTGGGCTGATGACCCTGCGCGGGCATGGCAAACAATAGATTGGGCGGCGGCGACGGAGTCACGGAACGCGACTCGGCCAGCCGTGTATAACGATCCGTGGGCAGAGCCATCGGTCCGGCCTGCGGCACGCCATTGATGATAGTGGTCGTCGTCGTTGTCGTCGTCACCAATTTGTTGCGCGGCCGCAGGTGCTTCAGTGTGGACGGCGTGGGCCCTGTGGCTGGGCTGCTACTATTTTGATGCAACTCAATGATGCCGCTGGCATTCATGAGATCTCGATGCGGCGCCGCGCTCACGATGACCGTATTGCAAATGGCCAGCACAATAAGGAACTCTTGTATGCATTGTGCATGGGGCGTCAGGTAGGCACCGCCGCCCACACCAGCCAATCTCTGCATATCCTCCTGCAGCGTCTCATTGGGTATGAGCGGTGGAGCTGGCGCACCCGGCTTGGCGTACAGCTTCTCCAGCTCCGATGGCGGATGGTTGTAGTCGGTGCCGTTTACCACGCAACGGCGGAAGATCATCTTGTTCTCGGTCAGTGTGCCCGTCTTATCCGAAAATATGTGCTGTATCTGGCCGAGCTCCTCAGTTATGTTCATGGCGCGGCATTCCGTCTGCTTGTTGGTGTCCGCGTCGTACAGCTCGAGGTTGTTGTGTATGTGATACACCTGCAGTATCTTGCATAGCTCAATGGTCACGTACAGCGACAGCGGTATCATCACTTGCAGTATGATAATGTACGTCCAGAAGGTCAGCATGCCCTCATAGGCAGCGTCCACGACGAACGGCAAATAGGGCACGGGAAAATTCTCAAACGAACGCAGCCACATTGTGCACCCGATGGCGCCAACAACACAAAGGATCAACAATATTATCACACACCTGTAAATGAAAATTATTACGTATTAAAATATATATGTATCAAATATTAATTATATTATTATACATGTATGTAAAAATATTATATAGTATAAAATATTTATTTTATTTTCATTTATTTATTTTATGTATGTAAAAATATTATATATTTTTTATTATGATTAAAAGATTGGGTACTTCTCATATGCGGGAACAGAGGCTACATAGATCTATAAAACCTCAACCTTATTATTCATATTATATTAAATTGTAATGCCATAAATATATATAAATCTAAGTTTTAGCAACTGATTCGCCTCTTCAGATTAAGCTGAAACGAACTTATAAATAGTCTTTTTTAAAACTAAAAGACTTTTGTAGTTGTAATTTTTGAAAGTTTACCTAGTAATATTTATTACATTGTCTTCCTCATAATAAAATATTTCCTTAGATATATCGATTCTCAGTAATATATTACACTCTGCTCATTAGGGCATACATATTAATTGTTTTAATTGTATTATTCACATGAATTACTAACTCTTGATAATAATACGACATGATTCATATATGTTTGCCTTGATTGTAAAATAAACTCATAAATGCATGATTTGCAAAAGTTCTCCATGGGAATTTGCCAAGTTGTAGATTATTGAGAGCATTATTTAATGCAATATTTATTAAAAATAAAGCGCAGTTTATAATTACATAAATGTGTAGGGCGTGGTCATAAATAAGCTTATAATTTTTGCAAATAAATCATAATATTCAGAAAGTTATGAGTTATGATCATAAGTGAGAGCATTTCAGTGTGAATAAATATGTGGGATATGTAACTAAAAATTATAATATAAAATATAGCCAAGTATGGTCAAAACTCGGGTTTTATTTTTATTATTTTTTATTCTCTTTCAGCGATTCGATTGCTAAGATTCAACAGTTCAAAGTAAATTTTAAGTCTCCTGAAAATCAACTTGAAAAATATTCAAATCGTGGAATTTTTGGCTTTCAACTAGACCCACGTCTCAAATATTTAGCAGATCTATTAAAACGTTAATATTTTAATTAACAATTCTGCAACATAAATACGAAATACTCAAATTATTGACGAATAAACTTAACATTCAATCTGTAGAAGAAAAGATACAGCCACAGTCCGATCAGGAACATTAGGCGTACCTTGAGAGACTATCAATTTAGCTTTAGAATTAATAACATCCCACAAAAGGCTTATTCAAGCAATTTAAACGAAACTTGATTTTCGATGGATTTGGCAAACTTGTTTAGCTTTGATTGGATATTCAAAAGAAAGTTGTACTGCTTGTATATAGTATTATATTGATATCATACTTATTTTTGCAATCCAGATTGAAATTGTATTCAAGTAATAATGCTTACCATATCACATCAATGTTCATTTGCTGTTCCACCTGGGAGCGTTTGTACCTTGGCCCACTATTATTCAGCATGGACTTGGTTTCATGTCCGGCATAGACGACAATGCCCTCAATGTAGTCCGTATTCTGTAAGAACGTAAATGTTTGATTAAAAATTGAGAGATGAATGAACGAACGAGTGAACGAACCTTCAGTCTGCTCTCTCTTAACAAAAGGCACTCGGTCGATATGGGTACGCGTTCCCCAGTTGGATGTATTAAGGCCCCATGGAATCTATACAGCTTTGTTGTTGGCGCATCCGCCTCTACGCAGCTTATAAACTTGCTGGGCACAAACATGTTCTGCCTTTCCGTAAAGCCACGTACAACCTGCGAATTACACAAGAAAAGCACAAAACAAAGCAAAATTAGAGTACGAATTCCTATCACTCTCACGTAACCCCAAACAGTGGCATAGTTATACGCCAGGTGCACAGCCCTTTGATAGTAATATGTAGGTGAACATACCTCACGGCGTTTCAGATTCGTTTCACCATCCAAGTCGCATGTGTCAATGTAGCAGACGCCATGTGGATCGCTTGTGCGCAGTAGCAAAATATCTGCGGGCACCGTCTCATTATTGGACAGATGAACAATATCCCCCACACGCAAATCTTGCCACTTTGTTTTCTTGTAACGCTCCGTCTCACTGCAATGGGAATAGAACGTAGAGAAAATTAGTTCAAATCGGGAAATTCCAATAAAAAATATATGTATATATATTTAAAATTTTGTATATTAAGTAAAATTTATTTTATTTAAATTTATAGACTTATTTATAAATTTCGATACCAAATACCAAATTCATTTAAATATCGAATTCACTTTTAAAATTACATATATTATTTTTGATCAATTTTTTAATTAATTTATTTTTATTATTTTATTTATTTATTTTTATTATTTTATTATTTATTTTTATTATTTTATTTTTATTATTTTATTATTTATTTTTATTATTTTGTTTATATGTTTTTATTATTTTATTTACATAAAGTCATGGGCATTGTAATAAGGTCAATAAATTTTTAATTTAAGGTGTATTTATTTATTTTTATTTTTTATTTTAACAAATTTATTCTGAATAAATTTAGATCAAGTTAACGAAAATATTGAAAATCTTACAAAAACAAAATTTAATTTTTATATATATTTCGAATGATTTTTCCATTTATTAATTTGTATCGAATTTTATATTTATATATTTTTTACATTTATTTAATTTGTTATTATTTTAGCATTTTATGCTATTTTTCTTGTTATTATTATTTTATTTTATTTTTGTACTAATATTTTCTTACTTTGATTATTGGACATATAGTAAATATAAAGCTAATAATATTAAAGCCTAAATGGACTATTCCTTAAATTTATTCTGCCTTAAATATAATCTTGAGGGTAAGAAGTTTTTATGCACACTTCACACCCAAAGTGATTTCCCATTCGTTCATAATTTCGTCAGCTAACTTCGATTACTAACTAAGATTTCTGCATATATAACTTAAGATTAAGGGTCAGATTCTGCGGAAATATCAAATGGAAGCTTTATTAATTTGAATTGTATTGACGTGGATTTTGTATCCATTAGCTCGATGCGTTTTCAATTAAGCTGTCAATTGTGAACTGTCAAGACAATTTGCATGCCACAAACTGGCCAACGCGAATGGGTTGGCCGGCGGAACAGACAGGTTAATGGAACTGCACACAATATCAAGGTGAGCCCCATTAAGGCTACTAGCAAAATATTCAGTAAAATTGCAGAAAACTGCTCCAGCTGAAGGTTATCTAATAAGGGACTAAGGATCGGCGACTCCTGCTACCTGGCGACCTTGAATCATGGCAAAAGCTTTCGGTTTTTCCTGTTGTTATTGTTGTTGTTGTCACGAATGGCGTCATGCGGTCATTGTATCTACTTAGCTATTTATGAAAGAAGCCACACTGTGTTGGCTCACTTCACTTTCCGCCCAAGTTCACTTTTGCAAATTGTGATTGCGTCTGAAAAATGTTGTTTTTATAGCGGTATAGCGGTATTTTTTGTCATGTGTATTACAGTGCGGCTTGCGTGTCAAGGGTTTCCCCCGATTCAATTCTGGACAGGCCCTGGCCCTGGCATTGTTCGTGTCTGTCTGTCATGTCCTTGTACAGCTTGATTTCAGATTAATGTGCTAACATTACCCAGGCGGCCTGAAATTTTGATCAACGTCAACGCGACGGACCGGTGAAAGGCTTTGCCATCATTTTAATTGGGTCATTAGTGAGATTGCGCATTCTAAAGCAATTTACCACTGCCACATCAACAATAACAATAACAATAATAATGACAATAACAACAACAACAACAACAGCAACCAACTTCAGCTCTGCTCTATACAAATATAATTATCAGTCCCTGCAAATTTCTATTTGTTGTCTGTGTGGTCTGTGGGTCTCTAGGTCGCATCGTAGGTGAGTGACATTGTTGTTGTTGTTGTTAGTCGGATGACTTCTAACTTCAATTCTCTAATTGACAATAGCCGGCGGCGACACAAACTAGGCTATGTTTACTCCATTTCGTGGCATTCTCTTTATGCCAGAGCTGGAACTGCTGCTATACGTACATTATCTTGGACCTACCCGATAAGATATTCGATTGCAACGTCTGTAATAGGCCAAACGCGCCCACTTCACAAAGTTTTCTGATAATATATATGTATATTTTTTGTATTTATTAATTTAGTGCTGATCGATTGACACTTCAACGATTGCGAAATACGAATAATGAATGAGGCAATCCCTATTTACTTTAGCTATTGGCAGTATGAAAGGAAAATCAAGACAATTTTGGGTTGAGTAGAACACAGAATCGATGATGGAACTTATCTACAGTCCAGTGAAATCGTCTGCTCAGACTCTTTAATTTCGTATTTGGAATATTCTTAAACAACATTCAAGTTATTCCTTATTTACTCAAAAAGAGAAATTTCCAGCCCAAAGAAATTTAATTTAAAACATTTATTTACTTATTTGGCAATTGTCAACATTGTCAGCCAATTCTCATTTCCAGTTAAAGATTAGACAAAAATCAAGCAAGCAGAAGCATCAACTATCTGAATGAGTAGAAACGGAAATTAATTTTTAGAAATATATCCACAATCTGTCAGGTCTATGGTGAACTGGGCGTGGCCTCAAAGCACTCATCAAGCTAAGAATAACTTTCGCTTTAGCTGAGTTCATTAAATTTTGTGCCAATGACTCAAGCTTCCATTTTTGCACTCCGACTGAGTGTTTTACTTTCACTTGATATGTGGGTTATTCGCTTGGATACCACGATTCCAGGTCTTTAAATAAGGTAACAATTGTGTGTTGAGTCGTGCAATTAAGGAACGTGACAAACTGTTTATCAAGTGTCAAATCGATTAAAAGAGTCAGAGAACAGAAAAGCAAATTCCAGAGAGACGCAACCCTGAATATATGTATATACATACATACATACCTATGTATGTAGCATTGTCTCTGTTAGTCAAAGTTTCAGTGCATATTGCATGTCATCTAATTGGCCCGGAGGCGTCGCTCGATTGCTGCCAGCGCCGCCAAAGTGGATAAATGTTGAATCTTTAATGAGCCCCGAGGGAGGGAGAAGTTCCACTGGGCCCCCCCACTGGGAGCACACTCGATTTATTGGGCGTTTTTAGCGAAATCAAAAATTAATGTTTGTTTACCTCGCCAATGAGCAACGCCAATTGCTGAATTACTATTTGCTAAGAGCAAATGGCACGCAATGCTTCGATTTCTTGCCCAAGTATATACTGAATATCATTCCATCCACTCTCACTCAGCATAGTATACAGTGCTGAGTTACTTTGAAATATGTCTTGCAGCATTATTGAGTGCGCTATATCGTGATATCGATGCAAGCGTAGTCATAGGAGCTGCTGTTATCTATTGATCATATTGCACATATTGTTATTGGGGTCAATAATTAGTAAAGCTCACATTCCAGAGCTGGTTTATTTAATAAATGTCATAACTGATATTGATATGCCTATTTTTAAACATGTTTGCTTAAAGCAATAATAATATTTCATAATATTTACGCCCACGATGTAAGACCTGAACCATCTAGTTTGATTGTTGCCTTTAAGTAAAGTTTGGACAGCACAATTAAATATTTATTCATATATCAAAATTTGTGATATATATTTATTTTATACTTTGGTGATTTCTAAAACAAAGTTCCATCTCAGAGTAATGCCAGATTTGCTTTAGACATTTTTCTATTATTTTTCTAATTTAATAACCTTATTGCTCTTTTCGTTTCTCAATTCTTCTCTTTGTGTTCTTATGGAAATATCTTCTAATCTTTACCTTGGCACCTCACTTTTTGCTTAATCTTGTTTTTATTTTCTCTGGTTATCTGGTTATCACTCTTCTTCGTTTTCTTCTCTTCTTTTCTCTTGTACTCTTCTTTACTTTTCACCACTTCCCCCTTTTTCATTAATTTTCTCTTCTCCTTTCGTGCGGTTTTCTGTCCTTCACTTATCGGCCTCTGAACTTTCTTCTTAGCTTACCGTCTTCTCTTCTTCTATTTTCGTATTCTTTTCTTTTCTCTTACCCTTCTCTTCACCCATCACCTTTCTTCTTCTTCTCCCCACAGTTCCTTCTTTCTTTTCATCCCCTTTTATTCATTTTCAATTATCTTTATCTCTTCGTCTCTCTACTCTCCATTTCCACATGGTAAGAAATTGAAGTCTGCTAAGAAGTTTGCGAAATGGTTTCGCTTAGCAAATAGTTTGAAACCTTAAACAATATGAAGGTCATTCATTGACATTTACTTTTTCTTCTTATTATGATTTCAAACTTCTGTGGAAAAGTTATATATATATTTTTTTTTGCAGCTGCCATTCATTCAAGAGCAAACCAATTTTATGGGTTTCACTAAATTGCCAGAGTACACAGCTGTTGTCGTTGACCAAAAATCAATTAGGAAACATGGTAAAGTTTTTAGTGCTAATTACTACACAGATTTACGTGTATTTGCTGAAAGCTGGCTTGCAATTTTCCAAAGATTTTCTTTAAATATGTAGTTGAAAGGTAAAACTATTATTATTATTATTACTATTAATTATTTATTTATTTATTATATACAACTAGTCTAGAATTATTGCGATGAGCAGCAGAACAGATGTCTTTTGGTCAAATTCCAATTTCCTATATCTAGTAAACATTTCGTCATATACATTAAACATTAATCCAACTCTTTAGAATAAGAAATCAACAACAATTCAGAGAGGCAACTATTGCCTGATTATAGAGTACATATAACATATAATCACAAATAATTACCGAAAATGATTAGCTTTAAAAAACCCAAAAGGCAATTCCCAAGCTTGAACAAAACTTGATTGCCTTATAGGAATTTAGTCTTACATAAAGATTTTCTTTCAATCAATGCGCATGAATTTCTGTTTTAGGAAAAACAGATTGTATGATGGATAAGGTACAGCTAGAGCTATAGCCCAACATAGAAATGTGCATGTACATGCTGAATATGAATCCATGTACATATACATATGTTGGCCAAAATGGGTCATGTGGGTGGTTGGTTGGTTGGCTTGGAGTTGCTGTTGCTGTTGCTACTTTTATTGTTATTGTTATTGTTATTGATGACTAGCTGTGAGGACGTCCTGTACGCAGGCAGTTTACTTAAAGTTCATTTGACTTGGTCACGACTGAGCACACGCGCATGCCTCACAGCCCAATGGGTCAATAAAAACAAAAAATACCCATGCATTCATGCACACCATAGTTATGTTCAGGCTGGACGCCTTAGGATACGATTGGCTCTAGGCTAAGCTCTTTGGCTAGACTCGGCGCTTGTACATATTTACTCCACAAGTTTGCCCGAATTTCAGCCACGTAGAGCAAATACCAAGAGCCGACCCAGACCAACTGGGTCTCTATGGATGTTATAAACGGTTAGTGAGGGTCGACTGGAGGTAGACATTTATTAATGCTTATGCCTATGGTCAGCTAAACTCTAATTTGGTTAATCTATTCAACAATAAATTACATATTTACACTGCTACCTACGATTAAATAGTTTAGTTAGTTTTTTTCTGATCTACCTTATATGTAGAGTTAGGTCAAGCGCAATCAGCTCAAGGTTTCTAGTTATAGATAATACAATTTCCCCCAATAATAATCACAATTATTTACGATGGTAAAGTTTGAGTAATTCCAAGAAATCTAATCTTTGTAAATATTTTAATCAAATATCCGACCGATTAAATTATCAAGCTCATATAAAATATTATAGTTTCTTTATAGACTTTTGACAAATTTGTTGTTTGAAAATCATAATAAATAAAGAAATAAGAATACAATAATAATCAAAACTGCAATGGTATTTTTATACACTTCAATGCTTACCCCATTGACATATGAATTCGACATATTGATAATATTTTATTTGTACTAGATTTCTTTACAATGTGTAGAATTCCTAATCATTTATATAGAGATATTACAGATATCAATTAGCATTATGTCTTCTTAGGTAATTGGAATTGAATGTTTATATTTGATAATTGTTAAACTGCTTCAAAGGGGGTTTTTATACTGTTTGCTCCTTATCCCCTAGTCTCTCCAATTTTATTACAATTTGTACTTCTATTTACTCCATATTTCTCCTTCTCTATCAGTCTTATTCCTTTTCTTTCTTTCTCTGTCTTTTTTCCCTTTCCTAATTCCTCACCTCATCATCTGCTTTCTCCCACACTTAAACCTCTATTGGGAATTGCCCATAAAGTGTGCACAACCAATTGTCCTACCCATTGATTTGGCTTTTGCATTAGTTGACCACACATAAAAAAACCAAGTGACAGAACATTTCTCCCCTGGATCGAGAGCAATTAACAGTAAGATAACAGAAGCAGACGATAGTAATTTTTGTAATCGATTTTAAAAGTTTACCCATATTTAAACTCGCGCATTTCGCTTCCCCGTCATTAACTTGGCTAAAAGCCATCGTACACGAATCAATCATGTAAATGCCATTAAAGCACTTGCCCACCATTGCTCAGCCATAGGCGAGAGGCGTTGGGTGGAGTTCGATTCGATTCGATTCGATTCGCTGGAGCACAAACTACCGTTAGACCCATATATCGTCATCATATCTATTATACCGCCCTCTTAAGTTCAACGCGTTCGACAAAGGAAAGACAAGACTTTGCCAAGTAATTAGACCGCTGCACGCAATGTGGCAGCCGAGATACGATAGAGACAAGGGCAGAGATAGTGACTGAGGGGCAGAGGGGAAGCAGAGGCATTCACACATGGAGACAATTGCTGGGCCTTTTGAAACGCTCGATTAATAATTAATAACACAGTCTCTACTAAGCAGTTGTTCGTTGTTGTTGTTGTTGTTGTTGTTGCGTTCGGTCAGGCAACGGAATGTTCCACAGTCGGAAAGAGAAACTTATGTGTGATTACCACAACAAAGCCAGGGTCTAACACTGCCAGGAGTTGGATGAATGGCAAGGTTTCATTGTTGTTTATTGTTTTGTTTCGTTGGGGGAATAATTTCCAATGCCTTGTGGCCTCATATTAGGGTTATTAGGGCGCCATGACCCAGACCCAATTCAGCTCCTGCATATGTCAACTTGAAAGGGCACTTGGACACGTAATTGTATGTGGCATATGTGTATGTACTATATGTGTGATTTGCTATCGAAATCTTTTACTTGGTAATTACTTGTATGTATGTAAGTCTCTGTCGAACTCCAGATGTTATCTATCAAAATTGACATCAATTTGCACTCTCTGAACTATTGCTATTTTGTGTTAAGTTTTTTTCATTTTATGAGGCAAGCAAAAAGGTCATATCTGTTGAACAAATTGAAGAATTTAAAGAAGTCTGAATAAAGTTCCGACTAGAAATATACCTTACAGCAGCTGCATAAGAATTCTTGGAACTGGAAATTCCAAGAAATTATCAAATGATCATCAACAATTTTGCCCTTTAACACATACATATTTATTGTATTTGTATATAGAGACAAACACTGGGCACTTCTTATGCAAATACACATCCATAACAATCACATTCTTTGTTTAAGTAAGTTCAATCAGTGGTCGAAATCAACAATTAGTGTCACTTAAGCTACAAACAAGATGGAATATTCAAATGTGCAAAAGTTATCATGCATACATATAGATATATGTACATATATATATAAAGAGGGAGGAAATTGCCAACAGATGTCAGAGTTGGCACTATTGCATAATATATAGGGTATTTGTGTGTCTCTTCTAAATGCTGACGCGTCTAAGGGCAAATATTAGTGCAGGTGTTTCAACTCAACTCAACTAACTGCCAACTGTCCAAAGCGTTAAGGTTTCGATAATAAAGCAAACATGTTATCAACCTATGGCAACGAGCTTAACAACGTGTCAACACTCTACATGCTGAATTGTATATGCACTTGAATGATAGATAATATCGTATCGTAAGTATTCGGAATTGGAATTGATTGGAATATAGAATATACAACCAAAAGCTGAGCGAACCATTCGGTTGGGAGTGACCAACAAGGAGATATAGGGAAATTCGCAGTATAGATAGAAATCCAGGATGGATCTCGGGTGTTAGGAAATAATATATTTTTCAGGTATCTGGAATTGATTGGAATATAAAGAATATAGAATATATGGAATTCAATATCTCCCAACAATTTATGAATTCTTTGTATTTTCCATCACTAGCTTATAAAACATATAAGAAATGAACCAATATAACTGAAACTTAAATAAATTTGAATAAATGTCACAAAACTTATAATAATACACATAAACATGAATCAGTGAATCGAAAACAAATTTACAATATGCCAAGCAATTAGCTCTACTTTTCGAGATTCGGAATTAGGTAAACGGACGACAATTCCTAAGCCGATTAAGCTCTTACTCACGATATCACAATGCTAACACTTTAGGGGGTAAGTCTAATCCACTTCTACCTGCTACATACATTTGCACAAAATCATCATACCCACCTTTATTTACCCCTTTTCAATGATCTCAGGGTATAGCGAAAAAGCAATGCCGGCCGTATAATAAACTTGAGCTTGTTAACATTGTGATTAAACAACCGTCTACGGGTGAATATATGGGTCTGCCACAGCTGACACCAATTGGAAGCTCTCTGAATATGAATCGCTGACATCACAGTCGTCAGCAACGATAACGAAGCTTATGATCTGAGGTTGCCCGCTAGCAATTCTTACTAGACAACATCGGCATCGGCATCGGCATCGGCATCAGCTGCAGCAGCCGCTGCCGCTAAAGTCGATTGTCAACCGGTTTGGGAAAAACCCGTTTTTCAGTTACTAAAACGTTTTCAATGTCAATCGCTTGGCTTCGGTAGAAACCGGTATGACTCTACCAAAGCAGACAGGCCTTTTTGCCAAACTCCTCTAGCTCTGTGATATATGTTAAGATATGGAGGATATTGGCACCGTCTCTTGCCATGGCTAACGCCGGGAATACCGGCTCAGGCTGTACGATGCTCTTTACATTTTCTTAAATAGCTCTATTCGATATGCAATCGTATTCTCTATGCAAATACCAAATGCCACTCAAGGCCCCTCGCCCACACAAACTCTACCGATTGCCTTGAACTCGGCATATGTGATATTTTGTCAGACGAATCGATTAGGTGCTACGTATTGTCGCCCTACGGCTAGGTTTTAGAATATTAATGCGATGCCGGTGAAAGTCCACACTTGGCATTGCCAAACTCTGGGATAGCCAACAGCTGGCATAGCCACAACATGGAATTGTCACTTGAATAAGTTAGCAGAAACAACTAGGTAATGGCATGATTAGCACGCTTATTAACTAGTTAGTGAGATGATTAAAAGTACGAAAATTGAAGGTACTAGCAAATTTACATTGGTTTAAGGTCTAGCCCATTAGTCTAGGCCTTAAACTTTTTAGAATTCATGGCAAATGTGTTAAAATTACATTTATGAACATTTTATTCAGAATTTGGGGTGATCTACTAAGTTGGAAAAGCTTGTTGATCTGAATGGACTTTGGATATATTGGTCTACTTCATTTTAGCGCTCTAACTTCTAGAATTTATATATGAACTAACTATATTATGAGCTAATTACTGAAGTTAGTTGAGCTTGCTAGAATTTTGCTGTGTTTAGATCTTACATATTCAGAGAATAATGAGTAATGATCCAATGAATCCAAACGTGATTAATAATATTCGATAATACGGGAAAATATATCGATTATGTAAAAACACTTAATGAATGCTTGCTATAATTTTATTCTGCCTAGATCATATACTTTCATAGAGCGTTTATCATCGCACGAGCTGATCGTGATCTATACTCGGTATGCACCGTTACGTTAAACGACAGATGTTTGTAATATATTCAGCTCTTCATGGTTATATGAAAGAAAAACAAGTATTTTATACAATTTATGATATCTATTATTGTTTTCTAATTATTGTCTTACAATATGTTTATATTATTTTGCTCTTTGCCTTTACCTTTGATTGTTATATGATCTTATATCATTCAGCATTTAAAGATGTTCAATTGAATTTAAAAAAAAACTGTAAATTAGATTCTGTTAATCAACTTCATATCGTATAGCTAATAAGCAATATATGTATATTATAAAGCCAAATCTACAACCTCTACAGAAATCTATACGAATCTATTGCGAGACCATCTTCAACTTCTGCATATATATAGTATAATTTATTTCATTTCCTTCATTCCAGCTTGGTCCAATTATAAATGGAATACTTTATTCGCAATTGATACGCCCAGGCAATGCGGATTCAAAGAAACCCCACAATAAAATGGAATTTTCTTATGTGACGTAAGTACAACAATCTTGTCACATGATTTTTATTACACTGTTACGATGCGAATGTTGTGATTTATTGCCATTTTCACAGCTTTCAGGATCGAGTCATGTGCTCGTCTGGGCTAGCAATAGAAATTCACATTTAAGTCAAAAACAGAGCAGCTTTATTAAAGTGTGTTTATCTCAAAGAAAAAACTGTGGTCTTAATTAGTTTTAATTAAAGGCGACATATATGTATGCATGTACTATATATAGATATTTTAAGGAAATTATTTCTTTGCATCACATTGAGCATTAGCATAATAAAAGTATATTCTTTTTTTAAGATCTGTTAATTTTGGGATTGGCTTTTTAGGGCTCAGCATATTGAACCAGCCAAGAATAACTTCTGGAATAACTTGAATATCAAATATGTATTTAGCATTAATTTTGTCTGTTTGCTGACGTATAAAGCAAAACTTGCTAATTGCTAATTTTTGAGTCATGAACTAGTTTAATCAATCTTGATTGGTTCATGAAGGAAAGTTAAAAATTCGCTTGGGAGTGATTTCATTTCACCAGTTAACTATATGTAAAGGAATAGTTTATCTAGTTTATGATCAACTCAGATGTAACTGTATTTAGCAGCTCATTTCAATACATTATCTAATCAAGGCCTTATCCAAATCCATCCGCATAACTCTGAACTAAGCGAATACTCTATATAGGCCAATAAACTTATTGGGCTATTTTGGGATCTATTTAATATTCAAATGAATAACGGTATCTGAACAGGTTTAATTCCTAATTCTTGCACGTAGGTTCAATGCGCTGTAAAAGTATTCTAAAAATCGTTTTAACATTTTGCTTCTTCTTTTTATTATTTTTTACGCCAATCTCTCTTAGATATTCGCGTGTAGTTTGAACCAAATATTTCAATTAACACATTTAATGCGATTTGGCAGACTTGAGAATTGGTTTTTGGAGGTGTGTTTGAAGCACAAGTCTCACGCCTGCCACAAAATAAACAACTCACAAATTTATCTGCGAGACTGTCATTGCCACAAATCGACTAACTTGCGAAATGGCCGAGTAATGCCAGCTGAGCTGAGCCCAGCTCAGAGATACGACCCCACGACTCATGCCAGTGACTCATTGTAACTTATCAAACATTTCGCATGGTCACGAATTCGATAGCATTTTTCAGGGCAAGCGCGAAATACAAAGACCCTGAGATGATCAGGGCCGCTGCTGGACATTGGCCATTGCCCGTTGGCCATATAGCCATCGGTCTGGTGGGCGTTCGCATTGGGCCTGCTACCTGTTGCGTACGCATTTGGTATGCCAAGGCGCATGAATGGCTCTGATTTGCATGTAACTGTGGTGGTGGAAGGCATGAGTAAAAGCCGTACGAGTAGAGCTATTCGTTTTGAAAGCCATGTATTACAATGCAAGAATGTTGCAGTCGGGCATAGGCGACTGCACAATACAGGCATACGATCCAAACTGCAGTTATATATAAATTAGTTTCAATTATAAATTACAGCTAAAATGTGATTTAGTTTAGTCATCCTAACTTTGTCAATTTAGTAATTTTCTTTGGGCATTTGTTATGCTCTCAGAGTGAGTAAAAAAAGATTAAATGTAATTTGAACGGCTATGATTTTAGCTGTAAAACTGTACAATACGGAAATTTTGTTAATTTCACGCCTCTAATAGACGCAACTAAATAAGGTTTTATGCCATCAATTACTTATTCCAACAAGCAAACGTCTATCTATTTAATACGCGTGAAATAAGCTACAAAAACTCTCTTAACTTTGCGGAAGTGGGAGTATATATAACCTACTAGTATAACTTGACTTGGAGAAAATATTAAATATTATAATTGATGTTATTTCAACGTTTTCTTATGCTGTTTTGTTAGCTCTTCAGTTAAAACTCGCATATACTTGAGCTCTTTAGCAAAACAAGAGATTTTCACATTCTTTGTACTACTTTAACTAGGTAAATGTTTATCTAACTGCATTAAAAAATATACTTACGACTCTCTCATTTAATACTCTCACAAGTTATATAGCATATAGGTGATATTAGCTATTTCTTAAGCTTATATCATGAAGATATACAATTATAACCCTGTATTTTCCTTTCCACATATCAGTCACATGTAATATCACAATATATATTTTATGTATATAAATAAAAGTAAGAAACAGAGAATAAGAAGAAGTCCCACTCCATGGTAGATATATGTTAAGATATACCGCAGACATTATTCATGACTCAAGCAAAAAATAGCTTTGGGTCAGGGCATACAATCACTAAGGCTAATCACAATTTGTGCAAAGCAAAACGGGAAAATGCAAATTTAATGGGCAGCAACAATTGCTAAGTTCATTGATCAGCCGAGCAGAAAGCAATAGCAACAAGTAAACGCGCTTTGAGTCGAGTGTAGCTGACTGCGCAATACACTGTTAAAAGTGCAAATAATTGGAAATTAATGCAGCTAATTATAAATTGAATGAGCGAACAAATAAATAGGGATAAAATGAGAAGGATGAAAAGAAGGGATTATAGAATGGATGATGAAGACGAAAGGTTAATAATAGATATGAAAAGATTTAATTTATTATAATTGTTTTTTTTTTTTTTTTTCAATATTTTTTGTATTAATATCTATTCACAGAAATTGTAATAATTATATCGAGTAAATTAAATAAAATACAAATAAATATATATGTAATTCACAGAGCCAATATACTCCTTTTCAGCATTTGTATAAATAGAGCACAGTGAGTATAACTTTTACAGCTATAACAACAGCGACAACAACAGGATTTGCTGGCAACCAAACTGGAAGCTAACGGTAATTAGGCAACGGTAAAGGCTGCGCCTGGGCAGCACTGGGCAAGCAAGGGAAGTGGCCGGGCAAAGCAACAGCTGCGAATGCAATGCAACTAACTAAATTGTCACTTGGTTGGAAAGCTGACGCGTGCAAAGCAAATACATACATACATACCTAAACGGAACTCTTGCGGCGAATTGCGCGGCAGCGGAGCGGCGAAGAGGTGGTGGTGCGGCGAGCGTCGGCGACACTCGAATGTGGGACACAGCCGAACCGCAGACATGGCAGAAGAAGCTGAAAAGGGGGGCAGCTACACTCACACACACACACACACACACACACACACTCACACACACACGCACACTTGAAGTAACTTTGAGGGAAAGTTTACCAACTTTGTTAGGCTGTTGTTGTTGTTGTTGCCGTTATGGCTTTACGCTTTATGTCTGTTTATCGATTTCTAGATTGCATTTAAAAATAATCTGTGCGAACATATCGCTGCCTTTGCATGCGCAATCAGTCAGCCAGTCAGCCAAACTCTTGTTTAAGCCAAAGCATGGGCCAACTTCTACTGCTGTTTAACTGAATTTTGATTGTTTTCGAGCACCTGACAAACATTTATTCAAGCCAATTTTGAGCTTTAACGTTTTTGCTTGTTCTCTTTGGCTTAGATTTTGTGGCAAAGGGAAAGTTATTTATGTACAAAAGAATTAGCCAATGCTGTTAAGCATAATAATAATAATTGAAAAAAGGTTTTTGGGTTTTTACCTTTTTATTAGCCCATTTAAAAGCGAATTCAAATAGGAAAATTTCATTTAATATCCTTTTGTATACTAAATTAAATGAAAATATCTGATGGGAGTATCCGACTTGTATATATGTATATTTATAATATTCAGAAATCTATTAATTCTAGCTTTTTTGGTTTCTAATATTTTTATGCCGTAATAACAGAGTCAAAATATAAATAATAATCTATATATTAAATAAAATAATCTAGAATATGCTTGATATTGATACAAATAATCCTTCTATCTTTTGTCTGTTAGGTATTTATTTAAAAATATTTCTGAAGAAGAGATCATAATCATAAATAAATATTTAACACGATTCTTTGATCCGACAAAAGTTCACTCCATAATACAGTGCTGGCTTACGCTTATTCAAAATTTAGATTTTTAATATTTTAGTAGACATTTCATATAGAGTGAGGTTTACAAACAACTCTTATATTTGATCAAAAGATTATATTTCAGACAAGTATTATAAGTTAGCCTATAAATACAACTGTTTGTTGATCACTTTGTCTATGTGACTTATAAATGTTTATATGAATTTTGCAGTGCAGTGCAGAATAATACTGGCACAAAACTGATTAATAAGCAATGCGATGCATTCTGCTCTGACACTGTAGGGTCTCTGCTCTGCTTCATTATGCTGCCTCTGCACAATCAAAGAAGAAATAATTTATGAACTGACTGCCAAGACTCAAGCAATTATCAAGCCTCCAAATGAAATGATATATACAAAGTAAAAGAAGATGATGTTATATGCATACTTTGAATGCTCGACATAGGCAACCAATTAAATTCGTTGAAATGAAGATCAAAGATCAATATAAAGCAGATGAAACTGTTGCTTATGTAATGAAATGAGATTGCCCCAGTGAGTGGAATCTGTTGAACACTTCTTCAGCTTTTTTGACGGTCATGTAAGACTAGAGAAAGACATTGTATTACTTCTGTAAACCAAATCGAATGCCCTAACAAAAATTAAACATAAGCTTGAGTGAAGCGAAGTAAATACTGCAAACCCTTACTTGTTACTTGAATATCTAATATATTGTGAATATCTAATTTATTTAAGCACATTAAATATTTATTGAAAATTGATTTTGACACAAGAAAACTTTTAAGAATCATTCTAAATACTAAGCCAAATATTTATAAGGCTAGAATAAGAAACACCCTGTAAAAGCTATAGCAATGTTATATCAATGGGATTTATGTTCCAATAATCATATTTTCGATGCTTTGAAATCTTATCTGATACATTATAGCCCTATAATGCATTGAAAGGTTTTATATTTTCAGCAAAGCAAAATTGCATTATAATTTGATTTGCATATAAAGTTCAAAGAAAATTCTGGTTTTAGATAGAGATTCAGTAAAATCTTTATGGAAAACTCATCTGATTCTTAGTAAATTATAGATTTAGTTATTTAAATCTATATATGTACATATATTTGTTCATATATAGCCTATTAATCACGTTCTTTACATCATATCCAATAAACGTTTTCAAGATAGAACACTTACCCATCATAGACCCGACAAGTCGTATTGTTGATGCGCTTATCGGAGGCTCGTCGACGGCGATCCTCGAACAGATCCTTGACGGCCGTGACGCCCAGGACAAAGATCACCGGAATCATGGCCACCTCCTTGCCAAAGGCATTGATGGCCGGCACCCAGTTGAGCAGAACGATGAAAATGAAGTACAGATTGGCAACGCGATGGAACTGTTCCAGCAGATTCTTGGGCACGAACGAGAGCAGCGTGTACTTGGTTGTGCGTATTTTATTGCCCACAAAGTGGCCATTGGGATGCTCTCGCTTGGGCGTCTTCGGCGGCACCGTGTGATTGGGCACCACCATGCGGTAGCAGCGCTCCTCGAACTTGTCGTTGGCGTTGTAGTTGCACAGGGTGAGACGTTTCCACCAGGGCGGCGCCTCGGTGCGACGCAGCGTGTATATCGATTCGGAGCGGGACGCCTGACGGGAATGGCCACGTCCGCCGGTCGCCGAACTGGGCGCCGACGGACCGAACTCACGCTCCCTGACCGGCTCGTCCTTGTGGCCGGGCGGCAGTATGAAGTCCGTCTTGGAGCCCACCCGACTGTGGCCACGTCCCGCTGGCGCTGCACTGCCTGGCGGCGAGTCTGTTATTTGACCCTGGGAAAAGGCACGTTGGTGGCCCTTCATGGCCGATTTGATGGGCCGACCGCCAGCGCCCACAGCGACAATGGCGCCGCCCCCATGGCTGACCGATCGCGCATGACCCCCACGCGAGGGGCCGCCCGGGTTAAGCGTGCTGGTCGGATGGCTGGAGACGATGGCCACGCCCGGTATGCCCGGCCCACTCGGCATGCCCACGGCCGATGTGTTGCCCACCTGATGAGTGCCCGGGAACACATAGGTGCGCTCCGGTTCCCCGCTGGTCGTCGCCGTCGGAGCAGTCGTCATCAGTGTGTGCTGCTGCTGCTGCTGCTGGAGCTGGAGCTGGGCCTGTGCCTGTGCCTGGGCCAGATTCTCGCTGGCCAGGTTGGGCGGCGCGGAGCGCTGCTGCACAACTAGAAACTTTCGGCGCAAGTCTTCGGTGTTTGCTGACGGCATCTTCGAGCGTCAACACCATGAGGTTCCTCTTGCTCTGCGATAATTCTCTTTCTTACTTTCTGTTCTCTTCTCTTTCTTTGCTGGATTTTGCTTTGCGTTTTTTTTGCGAGCAGCGGGAAGAGTCCAATTAGCACCTCATAGAAGCAGTGCCATGCCCATCCTCTGCCATGGTCGTCATGACCAACTGCTGAAAATGAACGAAAAGAGCCGGAATCATTAGTTAGACTAAAATAATTAACAGATCCTTATGTTAGCGATAAGATTACAAGTACTGCTAATTGCACCTAAAGGTTTGTCGAACCCACAATACGCTCGACCGACCGCCCACTCCCACTGCCAGTGCCGCCCCTATCCGTACTCGAACAGATGTCTGCTGTGCTGCAAAGCGTGCCCTTGATTCCGAGCTTCCGATAAGCTTCCACAAAGCGTAAAATATCACGAAAACGAACAACAAACTGCGCACACACAAAAAAAAAAAAAAACCTAAACGGCTGACAAGGTCAAAGACTAAAGCGAGGCCATGCAGCGTGGAGAGGCATTATAAATGGGTATATATACTATATATATACATCAAAATATATATAGATATAAATATATATATATAATATATAAAATTGTTGCCTTTTATAACAAAGAGCGATAGGAGTTCATGTTGCGTGTGAACTTTGTCTAAGCAAATGATTTAAAGTCTTTCTGAAGTTTGAATTGATGAAATTTACATAAATTTTACACTAATATTAAAAACAAGTCTCAAGTTCTTAAATAAAATACATGCATACAAAATTGCATAATGATGTTTGTCAAAAATTTTGCAACTTTAACAATTCCCACGCCCATGAAAAAATATCCAAATAAATTATACAATGTACGAATTATTGCACGAATTTTTTTTTTTTTTGGTAAAAAATATCCCATGAAAATTAGAATTATATACAACCATGAAGTATATAAATACATAAATATAAAAAGATATGTAAAGTTACTTAAGCAGGTATGACATCCTGCTTACACAATCCTAACAGTACGGCAACTCTAGGTCGGGAAGTACTGCGCTTGAGTAGAGAGGTAGAGGCGCTCAGTTATATATCGAATTGACCGAGACTATGAGATCAATCTATTTAATTTGTTCGCCTGCCTGTCTATATATCTATTCGTATGATATCATATATATATAGTATACCTATATAATCCATATTAATCATTGGTTTTTTTGCTACTGCATAATGACCATTTTAGGTATTAGTAATCGAACGAATTTGGGCATATCGGCTGTTATTACTGATCCACTGGCAAAGTGGAAATTGCGAATTATAAATAGCTGTAGGAATTCTACTAGGAAAAACAAATTTATGATATTGATTATTGTGTATCCGAAACGCTTACACCAATAAACATTTCTGTCTGGGTAAAGCCAATTTTAATACTCATTACTTATGGGAATGCAAATTCATGGAGAACTGTCTGACCCAAGTCTAAACTGGGCATATAAATATACTTGCCATTCAGCAAGAATAAAATGAATTTCGAATGTCTAAAGCTTAGGTATTGCTACAGTTCACAGGGTATTTACTGGTTTAACTTTACTGATTCTTCTACTTTTCTTATTTTAATTTTATAGAGCGATAAACTAATTCCGCTACTGTTTAGGAAAAAAAAACAAGAAAAACAAAAGAAATATGTGTACACACAGCTCTCTCTCTCTCTATCTCGCTCTATTCGAATTTCGAACAATAAAATTGAACCGCGTGTCGACACGAAAATCTAAATTCAAATTGAACTTATTTTTCTTCACGTTTTGGGCTTTTTGTATACACTTGCAAAATATTTTTGGAATGTAAATATATACCTGACACGATAAATATGTATGTACATATAATATGTATGCACACTTAAATAAATAAAATTGATTCTTTCTCTAGACTTAAACAATATAGCTTGCTAATAATATTTAAAACCCTCAAAAACAAGTTCTAGGTGGCAATTAAAATATAAAAACCTTTTGATTTACTGATTGATTGAACGCTGATCAATGATAAGAAACCCAACTTCTTCTATATACTTTTATATTTATTTATATTTTATTGCAATTATCGAAAATAATGTGAGTGTACGATAAGATAGGGTGAACACAAAGAACAATTGTGGAAGGTTTACAAATGTTTGCCAGTTGTATTATCAATAATGATTAATTATATAGATCAACACAATTAAAGAAATAATAGTCAAGATCTTATGAAACTACGATACATTTTTAATATAGTATGATTGAGACAATAAGAGTACCCATACTAGTTTCACTTCTATATCTTACTTCAAAATATGAATATCTGAATAATGGAAAGTAAGTTTCAACTTCCGAATCTGATAATAATTGAAGGTATTTTTTATGCCATCCCTCCATGTATTATAAATTCTAATTTATGTATAAATTATTTTATAATTGTCAGCGATTCAAGGCTAATCGGTTTTGAAATAACCTACGCATTGAAGCGTATAACTGTATATATTACAGCTCAACATTGTATATTTGGTTAATTTTGTATGTGCGCAATTTTAAAGGTACTAAAAGATGTATCGAAAATAAATTATTATTCCCTGGAAATCGATAATTTTGCATTTCATAAAACTACATTGAACTTTACAGTCTTTCACATATATATTGTATAAATATTTATGCCCTAGCAATTGCCATTCCATCTGGCCTAGTGATAAACAATAATATTTTTTTAACATTTCGCAGAGCTCTCGGCATTGTTTATCTCTTGCCGTTTGTTTCGCATGGGTGTTGCGTGCTCTGTATTCAATATGCGGGCTAAAAATAGAGTTTCATTACCCCCAAAAGGGAAAATCGCGAACAGAACAAACTTACGAAACGAATCGAACTCGATTTATCTGTTGAAATGGGCCAAATACTTTGAAGTCAGGCCACAAAGTGATTAAAAGCGATTCGAACTAATTAACTAAAGCGCGGGTGCGACCAGATATAAGAGAATTTACAACGAATCGGTTTACATTAAGGCAGGCGACTTGCCTTGACTATCCTATGTATGTATACATAAGATATATTTGCAATAAAATAGAAATGAGTGACTATTTTTGGTCTAAGAGCTAGGGTAAAGGAGCTGTGATTAGTTAAAATAAATACGGTGTTTTTTGTGTTAATTAAACTAATAGCTAATAGCTATTACTACCACTACTACAGTTACTAATATCATCAGTATTATTGCCATTACTGATCAAATTACTTCTACTAAGAGTTATATTAATATTTTGTAGTATTACTGTTACCAAGACTTCTCTACTAATCTACTACTAAATATGTTCGTTGCTTTTTCGAATAATAGTTACCATTACTACTGCTACTACTACTATTACTACTTATTTTACTGGTACTACTACTACTTCTTTTACTGGTACTACTACTACTTCTTTTACTGGTACTACTACTACTATTACTGCTACTACTACTACTATTACTGCTACTACTACTGTTTCTGCTACTACCACTACTACTATTACTGCTAATACTACTATTACTCCTACTACTACAATTACTGCTACTAAAATACTACTATTTTTCTGCTACAACTACAACTATTACTACTATACTTCTACAATTACTACTATACCGCTACTACTGCAATTACTACTACATTACTACTACTAGTATTGCTACTGTTACTAGTTTTACTACTAGTAGCATTACTGATACCACAATACTATTTCATTCCATCATTATCAATACTTAGTAGTAGCAATAGTTAATATTTTAGTTGCAACTAAATAGAAGAATTACTACAACTAATAATTACTACTACTATCACCACTACTACTACTACTACTACTATTGCTACTACTTTTCCTACTACTATTGGATAAGCCATATGTCAGATTAATTATTATTCATATTTGAATTTGAGCTACCCCAATATATATCTCATGATCCCGAGTTTATGATTTGAACTATGCCATCTATCTTATGGAAAATGTAAAACTGCAATTTGGGTATTTCCTCATTCGCTCTAAAAGCTACTGTGTAAGGGAAATTAAATTTAGATGAGGGCATGGCAGAGGGCAAATGCCATGATGAAACATCTGTTAGAACAGCTGCTCTAATTGCCTCTGGCTGTCTGTTCCAATTAAAGTTTGTTACAAAATAGAGATATATACATATGTATACCTGAGGATATGATATGGAAAATAATCTTTAAGTCTTTCATTGTGTAGAATTGAAAATAAATTACCAGAAAATAAGAACATAATTAGCCACATTAAAAATAAATCATTTTGGGTTTTTATACTACTGAATAGATATTAAATTTGATTTTGTTGCTGTTTTGTTTTTGCCTCTACACATTTGGTAATTGAATGCTTCTTGGCTTTGTGCTTCTATTATATTTATCAGTTAATGCACTTGAGCTATGCCAGCTGTGCCATTAACCGGTCAAGCGATTCATTTTCACATCAACGAATGTTTATTATATTTCGTTTCTGTTACCCCATTAGGAATGATTCAGATAGAATAGCGTTGAGTGCGAACAAGAACGTGTTTGTAGTAAATCGCTTCATAACTCTTTATTACTCATATTTTAAATAAACAACATTCATAGTATATGTATGGAAGAGGGGCGTATCGCATTGAAAACAATCGCAGAAGACATTACTTATAGACGATGGTAGACAGGCTTATATGATATCTATATACATATATATATCGTTTTATTGTTGGTGACATTGCTATTCGTGATATCTATATAGATATACATATTTTTATAATATGTACATATATAAAGAAGTTTGACATTTGAATTTGTATCGTAGAAATGAAAAAAAAAAAAAAAAAAAAATAAGAATAAACAAAAATTCTAGTATATGTAGACAAAAAATTATGAAATATACTTTAGGTCAACTCAACGTTAGTTAGTATATTACATTTTATATGATATTTCTTTAAAAAAATATTTTTAATATATTTAAATCAAAGCTTAACTATACTACATTTAAAGTTTATGTAGATATGACAATATACAGGGTATATATATAATAAATATAGTATACTATTTTCAAGATCTTTAAGAAGAAATTTTGAGGATATATCAATTTACTGGGTAAATAAATGTGAATCTACAAATTGCCTACAGATGTACTTGTATATTCTAATCTTATAAATTTAAAATTTATCATTGAATTAAAAAAGTATTATTTGGCAATTTAAAAAGAATTCAAAAACAAATAATAAATAAACCTATTTGTCAACTGTGACAAATTTATATTGGATATATGTACATATATAAATATATGTATATACAGCCTTACTCCATTAATTGTCGATAGCAAAATAATGAATACAGAATTGCCAACCAAACCACCCACACACACACCCACCCACACACATACACAATGGAGTCATTCTGCGAGGTGTCGCATGTGACAGAGCATGAGAATAATTGTTTGATGGGCGCGTGAGAACCCCCCTCATTGAGGCAGGCAAAACAACGAAACGCGAACACAAAAGTTGCACGACTAATAAATAACGGTTGATACGAACGGGTCTGGAGGCGGGGCTCAATCAGTCAATAGACGTTGAGTGGACTATCGCTGGGCACTGCGTGAGATTGTGGTCGAGTTTACCTGGCCGAAAGGTGGAAGCAAAAGGAGGAGGAAGAGCATGCAATTTGGTACAATTAATTAATCTAGAAAATTATTCAATTAATTCATTTCGATTCGTTTTCGATTCTTCGAAAAAAATCCTCAGATCGTGCTTTAGTTATTCATGGAATACAGAGCCAATTATGGATAAATGTTTGTTTAATATCAACTACCAATTAAGTTTAGTTCAGATGAAATGATAAACTATCAATCCATCAATGACAACTATGATATTCATTGTGGACAATGAAACTACTTGAACCTTGAACCTGAAACAATAGATTAGCTAAATAAATTGTTGAACCATTTGGATATCTACTTTCTTTCTATTTTATATTGTAGTAAATAAATATATACATATATATATTTGTATAAATATTCATTTGTATATATAGATATATATATGGGTCTTGGTTTTATTCCACTCTTCAATAGAATCTATATTGTTTTTATTTAAAATTTTTTTAAAAGAATATGTAGAGAATGCCCTAAACGATGATTGTTTAAAACCCCCTTTATTGTATTATTTCTGTTTATTTAAACTATGACCCCCATTGAATACAAATCCAAGTCAATTTATATAAATCTAACGGATTTGAAGCAAAGGTCGTTTGTATGCTGAAAAAAAAAAAAAAAAACAGATCCGTTAGGCAAACTACATTTAAAAGTAAAGCTTTGAAAGTAAGTCTTGCGATTTAGCCACAGCAATTAATCTTGTTTGGCAAAAAAACGAACCGGATGCTGGAACGGGATATATCATAATCAGAAAAAACGGATGTAAGTGGTTTGTATATATGTACATTAATAAACTCCGATTTACATATATGCATACATACATATGTATAAAAATTTAAAAAGTTTACTTTTCGACACTTTCAACTTATCAGCAAAGTGCTCGACCATCAGCGATTATTTAGCTGTTCATTAAGTTAAGTTTATACGATATATATAATATATATAATGAAGCTAGTACACACATATAGGTATTTATATTTGTATGCATATAACAGCATCAGCAGCCATCATGCAATCTGGTTTATTATATAGAAACGAACTTAATGACTATTAAATGCAATTACACTGGACTTCTTCCAAATCCATATTTAATTAAACACACCGGTCAACAGAATTATTTAAAAAATGTCAAAAGTCGGGAAGACTGTTTCTATATTTCAAATCCAATTTTAATATACTCTACTAATATTTTCGATAATTATAGGTTGGCTTGTTTTATTTTTTATTCATAAAGATTATGCTCAAGACATCTTCAACACTTATTAATATTAATATTTGCAGAATTTCAGATGAGCCATGCTCATTAATAAATGACTTCTGTCAACTCAATTTATATTAATCTGTAAATACAGACTAGACTAGTCTATTGACTATCAGATCGTTCGAAGCTATCAACTATCGTTCAATCGCTAAATTTATTTTTATTCTAACTGCAATATATGTGCGTAATATTTCAATAAAAGCGTAACTTCAGGGTTTATGACGCCAGCTCCGGGCACAATAAAACACATAAATATGGAATACAGTGAAACTGTTCAGATAAGGGAATTCGCGTGAAATGTCAGCCACATATCACTCGTTCCAGTTGAGTTATCGAACTTCAGAAAATACCAAGTCAATACGTAATTGTTGGGGTATAGAAAAGTTAATTAACTATACGTGTATTGGATAATCATGTAAAGTTAAAGATCTCAGAGTTTGAAAAAATAAATTTGAAAGAAATATAAGTCTACATATAAATAATCTAATAGATATAAATATAAATTAATAAATTTATTGCAATCTAAAAATCAAATATATCAAATCTAATTAACTTTGATTTAATTTTTCAAATTGCAGATATAGAGTATAGATAGAAAGCTCTTCATCAGCTGTTTATTTCATTAATGTATGTTAATGAGCATCTCTAAGTCGTGCACTGTCTATCAGTAAGTAAACAGAATGGCAAATTGAGTAGATCATTTGGGGTGTTAGAGCGCGCTAAAATGAACACAACATAAAACAAATAAATTAAATGCCGGTTTTAATTAGTATTTGTTTATTTTGGTATTTATCTGCTAAGCAAATGCGAACTTAAAATTGACTAATAATGAGAATAATTGCAGACGTTAAAGCAAAGCGCGCAACACTTGAAAAAGGCAGACGGAACGAGTGCGAGCTGCGTATCGCTTCTAATATATCTCTATTTATACATGTACATGTGTGCGTTTGTCAGCGTGTGTGTAAGCATGTGTGTATCGGCGGCTGTCGTGTGCTGCTGCTGCTGCTGCTGCAGCGGCAATTGGAGTCAATTGGCAGCGCCACGTTTACAGTTACCGAAGCCACGCGTACAGCGAGCGTAAGAGAGAGAGATTGAGAGCGTAAGAATGCGAATGCGAATACGATAACGTCAAGTAGATTGCATAGCCAAAGATGGAAAGAACAACAAATGCAAAATAAATAATGAGAGACGAAGAGAGCGACATCTTCACAATGTGCAGATCAGTGTTGCTCATTTTGCTTTTTTCCCGTCATATCTTGCTTGACCGACGGGAAGCGGCAAATCTGGATATTTTTAGAAATTTTCTAAAACGAAAAAGTTGACTGCTCCATTATTATGTAATTATTTAATTTTTATAAGTTTGTTTTGTAATTTTATAATTTGTTCACTTTCAATGTCCTTAAAAATAGCTTTTTTTAGATAAAAACTTGGCAACACTGGTGCAGATGGACAGTCTGAAGAGAAATAAAAACATTTGGAATGTGAAATGAACTGCAAACGTGCTTCTGCAATTGAATAGCGAAAAGGGGGCACTGATTACGTCTGCGTAGACTAAACTATATTCTATTCGTTTATCTTCATTCTTAATTCACTCAGTTTATTTGCCGTTGCAATTCATTGAAATTGAGCTGGTTGAAGCGGTTCTAATGCGAATAATTAAGAATTATTTATTTATTTTACAGTAAATAAGAGTATAGGTTAATTAAATTAACATTACATTACGCAAGATAAAAGGCGTCTAATGTCAAGTAAGAATTTCGATATTTATTACTTACATAGCAATTAATTCTTATATTCTTAAAATAGTTACTCTTATATACACCTGCATAAAAATTCCAGTAGACAGTCTAATGTCAATTGTTATTACTTAGCAATTATTTTATTTTTCGGGAATTTGTAATTTCGAAGCGAACAGCGTATTAGCCTTGCCTTTCTAAGAAATTGACATTAGCTGAAGACTTTTTGTCTCTCGTGCCAAGCGATTTCTGTGCCGTGTCACGCAACTGTAGACAGGACACGCTCATTGTTCCATGGGATCATAAAGGTGACTCCATAATACCAATGGAAGAATCCATTTCACATTTCGAACATATTGCAAACTTAATTGGAAGTTTATTAAATAAATACCAAATTTGGTAGCGTGTTAGCCTCATATGACTGACAGACAGAAATGGGCATATTGAATCTACTTTGAGCTCGTTCATTTTTTATGTAGGGGAATGCACTTTTATAAGTATAAGAGGAATCAAAAATTTGTTAGTTGCTGATCTGATTGGAAGTTTATTTGTAACTAGTTACTTTATACTAAGAGAAAACAACAAGATTTTCCTTGGAATTATTTCCGGCGCCATATGTAAATGAACTCTTATACGTATAAGAAGTGGAATTTCGTTCCGGCAAATCTATTGGCAACTAGTTCCTACAGCCGTAAGGAAATAAACTCTTATACGTATAAGAGGAAGTGGAAGAAGTGAATAGAGGCAGCAAAGTAATACAGTAGATGAGGCCGTCTACACAAAGCTGAGTTCGCATAGGCCACAAATGGCGATTGGCAGCGTACGAGAAGCTGCTGAGGCTGAGGCTGAGACTGAGGTTGTGACTGTGGAACTGGTTCTAAGCAACTAACTCGTTTTGTAAGTTGCTTTTTGCGCGGCTGCCTTCAGCGTACAGTGCAATAAAAATATGTTTAATTTAGCAAAAATATTTCTTTAAAAAAACTTGTTTTTCATTTGAATTTTTCAAAACTTACCCAATAAATGTAAATAAATCTTCTTGAAGAATTCTGATATGGTAATTCTTTAAGTCACTTTTTAATTGATTTTATTTGGATATAGATATATATTTTGTATATTTATTTGTATTTCTTTTTGCACACGTATTATTTATATAGATATATTTGCTATTTTTATGATAAAAATGAGACGAAATATTGAGCATAGCAACAACAAATCATAGCCGAGGTCAACAACAGCAACGCGAAGAGGAAGAAGTAGATGTAGAAGAAGAAATGCAACAGCTAGAGCCAGAGTAACATAACGAAAGACAAGACAAGAACTGCGAAGAGAGAAGTGCCGACGATGTTAATTCCTTGAAATTGGCGTCAAATTTCATTAGAAGCAATTTTTTCAATTAATAAATTTAATTATGGTTTGCGCCTCTCCTCCAATACTTTCATCGCGCCACAAACAACAAATAACACGCAACACAGCGCGAACAAACCGCTCACTTTTTATTTATTTTTGTTTTTGTTTTCTTTGGCTGGCTCATATAACACGTATGTACATTTATTTCTTAACTAACTCGATCGCTGTTGTTGGCGTTAAGAATTTAAATACAATTTTGGCCCAAATTTCATTTTCACTTTTTTCACACACACAACGCGAAACACGCTTCACACACACACACTCGCACTCATACACAAACTGTTGTTTGATATTTTTATTACAGCTTTTGATTAAAACTTAAATTCATTTACATTGCAACGTGTAATTTATTTGCAGAAAATTATTTATATCTTCGGCAACACAAGAAAACAACAAACGACGACGGAAATGTAAGAACTAAAAAATAACAACAAACGCGTCCATCCCGTTCAATGTTTTTTTTTTGACTGACCAAAACTACTATTATCGATGTACTTTCGTTCATGTCATCGATGCAATGGTCGTAAATATCGATGTATCGAAGCTACTCGTCAGAACGATATTTTTTAACATAAATTTAGCAGTTTAAATAATGTGATTTATATTATTTCTTTTCTAATTTAAAGATTATTTTAATCAATGCTCGATTTGAATAAGAATATACAACTGAGAAACATGCTTAGTTTTTTTTATATAAACTGAGTATGCTACTTTTATGAAATTAAATAAAAATTTTTTTATTACATGTCTTGTAGGTAATTTGTAAAAAACTTTGGTTATTTTTTGGAGTTTGTATTACTTTTGTTTTGAATATATAGCTAACCGCGTTGTTTTTAGTAACGCGCCAATTGTAGGATGCACGTTAAGGCCGAAAGCCTATTCAAAAATTCACCTAGCACTTTTAACAGCACGATTAACAATTCAGCGAGTCGCACATTCTGTTAAGTTAACAGCTGTTCCTTGCAGTAAGACCATCAAGCAAGAAATACTGAAATCCCTCGATGGTAAATGAAGCTGTGGCATTTTCTAGCGAGTAGAGAAAATCCGTATTGAACGAAAAGTGTAAAAACGTCGACAACGTCGCAAAGTGAAAACCTTACAATTTTAAGAAGAGTTGCTGCTGCTGCTTACTAATCAAAAACAGGAAAAAAAAAAAAAAAAACGCTAACATGAATGAGGAATATGATGCGATAGTTCTGGGCACTGGCCTCAAGGAGTGCATATTGAGCGGCATGCTCTCCGTTTCTGGCAAGAAAGTGCTGCATATTGATCGCAACAAATACTATGGCGGCGAGTCGGCCTCCATTACGCCGCTGGAGGAGCTCTTCCAGCGGTTTGGTTTAGAGCCGCCTGGTGAGAAATTTGGGCGTGGCCGCGACTGGAACGTGGACTTGATACCCAAGTTTCTAATGGCCAATGGCCAACTGGTGAAGCTACTGATACACACGGGCGTCACCCGTTATCTGGAATTCAAGTCGATTGAGGGCAGTTACGTTTACAAGGGTGGAAAAATTGCCAAAGTGCCGGTGGATCAAAAGGAGGCGCTGGCATCCGATCTCATGGGTAAGTGCAAGTAGGACTACAACAAAAGAAATCTGAATCCGGAAACGGAAGACGTCTACCCGATTGGACCTTTAACTGTGAAAGCAGAAAGTACATGCGAAAAATTTATTTGTATGTATGTATGTGTGTATACATACTTCGCATTTAGCTGCGCGCTCCCCTTTTCCTTTTTCTCTCTCTCCACATTTCTTTGTCAACGCTTGCTTGCGGCGATTGGCACTCGCTGGTGTTGCTTTTGCTCTGACTGTGACACGTATTTGTAGAGGGTCTCTCTCTGTGTTCTAAGCATATATGCATGTGTGTGTGTTTGTATGTGAGTGTTGTCTGCGTTTCAGCATTTAAAGCCTCCCATTTTTTTCCTGTTTGCTGCCCCCTTTTAATAATTTTAGTTTCTGTTGCTTAAAATGATTTAATGGATGTCTAAGAAAATTTAATTACTTCTCTCATAATTGTAAATATGTACATATTTATATACATATGTATGTATATTCGCATTAGATATAAGTATATATATTTGTAGTCCAATTAGAATTATGGAGTTGCCAGCTGTTTGCCATGCGCTCTGTGGCAACCCTGTGCATACCTTTCATGCAATTAACCGTTGCGCTGATTCATTTTTCTACACCTGTGTGTGGTGTTATGGCTGCGGCTCTGTGGCTATTGTTGCTGTTTTTGTTTTGGCATGAAATTGTTTAAACAATTACTAGTTGCCAACTACAAAACGCAATTAGCCAATCACGCTCCATTTATGACTATCTTTAATTTTGTTTTCTTTTCTTTTTTTGATTTCTTTTATTTTATAATTTGTTTATTTCCCTGTAAATTTCTCCTCCATTCAGTTTAGTTGCCAATTTTTTTTCAGTTTAGCTATAACGAGCAGACGGCTCGCAAGGTGCATTGAACCCTTCACTTAGAGCCTTCATGACAGAATGACGTCATTCTGACTTCGATTGGCCGGCTGGTGGTGTTTTAGCCCTTAAATTAGCACTTTCAATTGTACGTCCCCATTTTGGCTGTAAGCGAGTTTTAAAGACAACAAAATATTCATATGTGTGTATTGTGTATTTCTTTTATATGAATATATTTCCTATATTGTATGCGTTGGGTATTTACTAGTCGTTTACTACCAGCGAATGCTCCTTTGCTTATATAGTTATTCTAGAAATTTCCATATAAAGATGGTAAAGCTTTATATAACAAATCAGTTAAGATAATTTAATGCACATTCAAGAAATATTAATTAACATATCAAATTTATAACAGATATTAGAAAATTAAAAACATACTAACCTATATTTAATATAGTTTCCCAATAGTCCATTAATATTGAATTATCTCTTGTTATCCACATCAGGTATGTTTGAGAAGCGCCGCTTCCGCAATTTCCTGATCTACGTGCAGGACTTCAGAGAGGATGACCCAAAGACCTGGAAGGACTTTGATCCCACCAAGTCCAACATGCAGGGATTGTACGACAAGTTCGGCCTGGACAAGAACACGCAGGACTTTACGGGCCATGCCCTGGCACTGTTCCGCGACGATGAGTATTTGAATGAGCCGGCTGTTAATACCATACGACGAATTAAACTGTATTCGGATTCGCTGGCGAGATATGGCAAGTCGCCCTATTTATATCCGATGTACGGCTTGGGCGAGCTGCCACAGGGCTTTGCCCGTCTCTCGGCCATCTATGGCGGCACCTACATGCTGGACAAGCCCATTGACGAGATTGTGCTGGGCGAGGGTGGCAAGGTGGTGGGCGTGCGATCGGGTGAAGAGATCGCCAAGTGCAAGCAAGTGTACTGCGATCCCAGCTATGTGCCCGAAAAGGTAAGTGAAAGTCTCCTAATTATCTGCTACAAATTCTATATGATGCCTTTCATTGAACAGGTGCGCAAGCGTGGCAAGGTCATCCGTTGCATTTGCATCTTGGACCATCCGGTGGCAAGCACTAAGGATGCCCTCTCTACTCAAATTATCATTCCACAAAAACAAGTCGGTCGCAAATCGGACATTTATGTATCGCTGGTCAGCTCCACTCATCAGGTGGCCGCCAAGGGCTGGTTTGTGGGCATGGTCTCTACCACAGTGGAGACTGAGAATCCGGAAGTGGAAATCAAGCCCGGCCTCGATCTGTTGGAGCCGATTGCACAAAAGTTTGTCACCATTTCGGATTATTTGGAGCCGATCGACGATGGGCTCGACTCACAGATCTTTATCTCTGAATCGTATGATGCCACCACGCATTTCGAGACCACTTGCCTGGATGTTCTAAACATCTTCAAGCGCGGCACTGGCGAGACGTTTGACTTCTCCAAAATAAAGCACGAGCTCGGCGATGAGGAACAGTAAATGGCAACGGTTCGGTTCTTTGGTGGATGGATGGATGGATGGATAGATGGATGGATGAGTGGAAGGGCGTTTCAGGCAGACACAAGGGTCACGCTGTCAAGACCATCTTTCAGCTCGAGCAACTGCAACCGGCATCTCTTAAACATCTGCGTCGCTCTGCGGCAATGACCCGACAATTGAATTGAAAACAAAACAAACAACAACAACAATAAAAACAAAAGCGATATAAATACCCAAAAATAAAAACAAAATTAAAAAGAACAATTCGAAGAATTCAAAAACACAGAACAACAAAATAATTGCGAAATCAAATTGTATTAAAACCGCAACATGTTTTTCCATCAGATCATAGGCGCATAATATTTTTGTGTGTATCGAAATTTTAGACATGTAATAAAAAAGAAAAAAAAAACAAAAAGCTTGCTTATGGCAATATTGGATACATATATATATATATACATGCATAGAAAAATGAATACACTCACATTATAATACGAAATATACGGCAAACGGCGCATTATAGAACATATAGCCTAATACATCTCGAGTCACATACATGGAGCAAATTATGTATTAGCCAAAAATTGATTGTTGTGAAAAATATTGATATATATCCCTAGCTATCTATCTCTCTCACTCACACTTAGCAGACACTTTCCCTCGTACCCGAAAACCAGCTAGATTTATCCAGTACAGCGCCTGCTTTTTAATCAACCATATATAAACAATGTTCCCCCAAATGAAATGTGCTACGCTCGATGTGCTTGCGAATCAGTTGTAAACGATAAATATGTATAACTCCCGAAACAGTATATATATATATATATATATATTTATACATGTGTATATGTATATGTATATTGCTATCAATAGTTGCTTGGTTTTGTTTTGTGATTGAAGATTTGTGCACAAGAAACCACAAAGACCCAAAACATATATATAAATATTATAAACGATTCTATGTACACGCAAAATGCAACAAATAAAGTTTTGTAATCCAAAGCCAAGCTGAAAAAAAAAAAAACGAAATGAAAAGCAAATCAAATTGCATCGTCGGAAAATGTAAACAATTGAAATGATTATTTGAGCATCCGTATATATATTTATATATAGATATATATATAGGCAGCGATACGAGAACAGGTCTACAAAACTATGGTATTCCGCATTTTCTGAATTTACATTTTTAATAAAAATAAAAAAAAATTAAATAAATATTTCAAGAAACTCATCATTTGTAGAAGACGGGAAGTTAATCTTGTTAGTTGAGTTGATTAGGTTTTAAATTACCATATATTTATATACGATAGTTTTATAGTGCTTAAATCTTTTCTATTCTACTACACTATTCGTCTGTGTATTTCTTCTAAGTATTCCCTCTACGTATTTCTTCCAAGTATTTCCTTTACGTAATTCCCTTACGTAGTTCCTCTACGTATTTAATGCATAGCTGATCGATCACACACTCTACTTCACTTTATCGCGCTGACCCCCACCAGGCCTGGACGAAGACTGAAGACTGACTGAAGAAATGCTGCAGCTGCTGCCCTTTATATACGGCCACCTTTACTCAAGCACTGGCCTCTCTCAAAGGCTGAGCCCAACGGCAGGTAGAACTCGTTGCAGTTAACGACGCTCTCTGCTGCTTCAAGCATTCTAGCTTCGTTTTACCTAAATACAAATACAAAAAGAGAGCTGCTGCATACACAAAGAGAACTTTAGTGATCTTCTGCACTTCTTCTCTTCTTGCTTTTACTCAAGTACTGTCTCTCTTTAAATGTCTTGCTTTAGTAATCGTCAGGCTATAAATTCAGATCTAAGTCATGGATTATAAGGAAATGAGTTGTCTAACGCTAATATCAGTTTGTAGTGCATAAATATATATGTATATATTTGAATATACATATGCATATGTATTATTTTTAAGTCTCTATGAGAACATATAGAGAAAGAACAAGAAGGCGCGGCAGTCTACTTCTGCCTATTATAAGTATTTCTATAGACCACAGTACTAATTACATAAAATATTGTTTATTAAATATTATTATTTATTAATTATTATTATATGAATATTTCTATCGAGCTCTATATCAATTTATCTATCTTTTAAAGTGACCTACTGCATTAATACCTTATATTTAATACCGCAAAGGATACAGAAACGCCATCCGGTTACCTGTCTGGGTGTGCGTGTGTCTATGTCAGTGTGTATATTGCCGTTGACAGATTGCTTCAGAAAAGGCCAAGATTTTCGATTTCCGTTCAAGACGAGACGGGTCAACAAAGCGGGTTAACAAGCTTTAGCTCTTCAGGTGAAATTCGTTTGTTGATTGTTGCCATGGGGCTTCTATATCAGGTATTTACTTTACTTTACTTTTCTTTAATTTTAGTCTGAAAGGTCGGTAAATGGATAACTTATATATTTGTGGATTGTGTAAGTCAAATTGTAGATATTATTTTACTGGTATGGAAAATTGATGATGTTAAATTTAAATTCCATAAATATATGTATATTGTTAGATCATCTAGTGCGTCCACCATGTTAATATAATATAGACGAATCTATAACAAAAAGTTATCTAGTGTGTAACGAACTGTTTCCTGTGCGGTTGCCTTCAAATCTGTTGTAGAGTCCTTGGGCAATTGATTGGGATTACCGACGTTGCGCTCCATGATTGCAGACACTGCAGAACACGTCCTTCAAATGGAGCAGGTCTTTGACCACACTCGTTGCGATACGCGCTCATTGAAAGCAAAGGGGGTATATTCGGTAAATTTAATAAACAATAAATATAGGTATTATAGATAATCGAATACATAAATAATTAGTACCAAATTAGATAATGATGATAAGAATATTCTTTTTTTTCAACATTTTAAATGGGCGAGTATTACGTAGTCGGTATGATTCTACTACTTTGTTTAAACTTGTTATGGATGCTTTTTGGTAACTGGGCAAATGCCAGTCAAAAAGTTTGGCGCCCAACGCAGCATGCAAGTCACATACACAAGGGAGTGAAAATTTGACTTGGTCGTCGTCGTCGTCGTCGCCATCGTCATCGGCGCAGGGCTGCTGGGCATGCCTAAGCCTCATTGAGGTTCCCTTTCATGTCCTTGGTGCAGTTACTTTTGTCCTGGTATTTGTATGTGCCGTTGGTCAGTTAACGCTAACGAGCGAGCGAGCGGACGGACCCGAGTGACGTCTGACGCAGCGGACTCGTAATAACAGCCAGCCGCAGCAGCGCGCCACAAGGATAAAATATTTTGAACAGCAAATACACATACATCGCATACATACATATATGCACATAAGTTTGTATTTCTATGAAATACACTACAAACTTTTTCAACATTCCCATACATATGAACATACATACATATTGCTAACGATTGCTAATACAAGCGCGATGTCAGTGTGTGTGCATGCTCTTAGAATGCTTACACTTTTAGTAGAAGCGAGAGAGGTAAAGAGAATTTTTTGCATTGCTGTTGAACTATTCAATTTGCAGCCTATTCAGGCATACGTTCATTTGAGAGAGCAGTGAGAGTAAGCAAAGCAAAAACATAAAGAGCGAAACTTTGATCGTACTAGATGTACACCGGCTAGTTCTCAGTGCTCATTGAAGGAGTAAAGGAATGTGGGAGCTAAGCAAATACGAAGATGCAACGGGACCTGACATACAGAGTGTGAATGTATATATGTACATACATGAATTTGAGAGAGCAAGGAGAAAGGACAGACAAGAAAGGGACTGCCATCTCGCTCGATCGCATTAGGCTTATGACTGCGAAATATCAATGCTCGTTAAATATGTAAGAGCAGAAGAGAACCAAGCAAATACAAAGTTGCTACGGGACCCGCCATACAGATTTGTTGCTGCTAAGTATATTTAGACGTATGTATGTGTGTATGGTTAGTGATTTGGATTTGTATGCGAGGTGGGGTCGGCCTTGGCTGTGCCGTTGCTAGTTGGCGTCTGTTGACAAATTGAATATCTTGGCTCGTCGTCATTCTTAAGGCGTAATGTCATTAATTATAATTATAATTAAAGTATATGAGATATAGCGCATACGACACGTTGCCAGCCTGTTTTGTGTGTGGCGCGACACTTGAAGCGGCGACAGCAGAAGCGGTAGCAGCAGCAGCAGCAGCAGCAGCTGCAACAACCATAACTACTTGAGCCTGGCTGATGCCACGTTTTTGTTTACTGCTGTTGCAGTTGCCACAGCTGTTGCTGCCGCTGAAGCTGCTGTTGTTGTTGCTGCTGTTGCTGTTGCTGTTGCTGCCTTTCAATTACTTGCACTTCTGTTGCAAGTAGTCGTTGCTGTAGCCGTTGCTGTTGTTTGCATTTTCTTTTGCCCAAGAGCTTGTCAACAACTTCATTATCGCATGCGGCACTGTGCAACATCATCAACTCCCACTAGACAAGCAAATTTAAATCAATTAAGTAATCTTATTGCTGCTTCTGTTGCTCCTTTGCCTTTTGCCGTTGCTTTTAGGCGTGGCTCACACCCCCTCACCCACACACACACACACACACTCGCCCACACACGCTTTATGTGTCAAGCATTATAACTGTGGCAATTTGTTGCCATGTGTGTGTGTGTGCGAGTGTGTGTGTGTTTGCCCTCTCGGCTGGCAAACTTTTGCTGTGTTGCATATTTCGTGCAGATTAATTAAATTGGTGGCATGCAGCTGCCGGCAATGAGGCAGGCCTCCCGACTCCTGACAACGCTGAGAATGTTTTAAGTATTGTTGCCAAGTGACTTAAGAAATGAAAAGTATTATAAAGAACCTCCATTCTGTTTCTAATAGGCAAAGCGCCGTTATTCTAATGAATATGCGGCTCATAATCGACATTCTAATTAGCCACTTGGTAATTTCTTTTAGCTAGAGGATTCTACTTGGAATTTAGTTGCTTTCGAGATATATTCAAAATTATATGCATTTATATATCATCCTACTTATACTTTTATTATTTAATATTTTGTTTTTATTTTTATTACGTACATATTCATGCGCTTCATAATCCAAATTCTAATTAGCAAATGCGTCATTTCGTGTGCCTATGTAACTCCAATTGGAATGTCATTGTATTTGATTTGTGCATAACATTTAAGAGAAATATATGTTATTGGCATTATAGTTTTTTTTTTTTCATAATATTAATAATTCTAATACTAAATGAAATATTAATAATTGTTCAAATACATATGTTCAATGCTTACACTATTTGAAATAGACATAAAAATATATGTACATTTTTAAAAATATATTTATATTTTTAATACATTCATATATGAATTATGTTCTTTTTAGTAAGGCTCCAATAATACTTCAAACTTAACAGACAAAATTTCTGTTATTCAATGTGTCAAGTGTAGCTGTTAACAGCAAAAGAGAGCAATAACAGCGACTGTATTTCCCCTACTCACATTTACATTAGAATCACTGTTAGTTAACATGGGCAGGCATGAAAATGAAGGGGAAGGACATGCAAGTGTATCGAACAGTGCTCGCTCTTCACTGTTAGGCAGTTGCCAGCATACGTATAAAGAGCTTCGCATGTGCTTGCTTAACAGACTTACGCTGTGGCCTTACAATTTTTACAGCTTATGCTGTGCTTTGTTCTCTTATTTTGCTCCCAGAAATTAATGCTAGCTGCCTTAAAGTGCAAGTGTAAGGAATCAATGTGATTCTAATTGGCTGTTAACATAGGCATAGAAATTGACAGTAGCAATGTGATAAATTTAGTTTTGAATGGTTTAAAAATAACATATACTCGTAAATATTATTGATTGAAATATGATTTATTATTTTGTACGAAACAGAAACATATACTGATTTGAATCGTAGTTAAATCGTTTAAAACAGTAATTAATAGATATAAATTCAAATTGGAATTTTAGTAAAAATCATTAACAGAGCTGCATTCGAATTGGAATTTAAATTGGAATGCTTACACAGTCTGTTAAAGTCTATTCAAATAGGAATATGAGTTCCTGCTGTGTAAGCCAATAAGAAATTAGTCAAATAATTGAGTATATCAAGCTATTTCTATTTTAAACACCATTCTCAAGCATTTCATGTGTAATATGAAGGATCTCATTCATTTTAATTGCTGTCCGGTGTCGTTCGCTCCACAATTATGACCCACAAAACCTGCTCCACAGATGCCGCAGCCCGAAAGCCAAATGCAACACAGGCGCCAATTGTCTCGCCTGTGCCGTTTGTTAGCAATTAAATATTTGCACTTCACATCACAATTTCAGAGCATTCAAGTGCCCGGGCTAAGCGCCTGCCTTTGGATGTGGCATAAAGCCCATTAACAGCAACTAACTTGGCCAACTTTACATGTTTTGGGTCGGAGCAAACAATGGCTTTACCGCATTTCTTGGTATATTTTTTTTTGCTTTTTGCATTTTTTGCGGCTAAAAGTTAAGTTTAGTTAGAATCTTGTGGGCTTCTAATAAGCAGGAGTTATCCCGTTATAACTTTCTTGCTCTGATTCTTTCACTTTTCATCAAGTTAGTTTTCTTTTCAGTTTTGATACTACTCATTGAAAGAGCAAGATGGGTATATTGGTTTTGTGGTTTAGTAGTTGAAAAGTTTCACGGAATTTTCCACAATTTTCTGACAACTATATATATATATATATGTATGTACATCTATATCTGTCGATATTTATGACAATCTGGATAGAGCAGCTGCAGCAGCCATTTAAGCCAATTGCCATCTATTGTTGGCCCGTTTGGCAACTGAGCTAGAATTCGAGCGGCAAATAAATTTAGCTTTCACCTACTTGGACTTGGGAGTGAAACAATTTTCACTTCCGCTGTCGCTGCATTTAGCATTATTTTCTTTTTTCTGTTTGTTGCCCTTTTGAGGCGGGCCTGGGCGTGTCGGGCAACTGTTGCTTGGCGCAAGCCTTCGACTGAATTATGGAGTTTATGGACTCTGCGACACTCGGTAAATTACCAGAAAGCGGGTCGTCTAAATAGGGATGCTTAATTGCCGTGTCAAAGACAGAGATGCCAGCTGGAGAGGGAGAGGGAGAAGGAGGAGAAGGAGACAGAGATGCAGACTGAAAAGGCAGTTGGGAGAAGCAGACAAAGTCGATGCCAGAGTTCCGATAATGGCAACTAGTAAAAGAGGGAGGCAGCATGAGTGAGAGAGAGAGAGAGAGAGAGAGAGAGCTGAGCTGAGCTAAGTTGAGCTGAACTGCTTCAAGGAAGGAGTCTTGGTTTGAGTTTTGTTTTGTGCAACGCTGACTGCAAATTTGTCACTGAAGCTTGAAATATTGTGACAAAATCGTTTCGCATCACCTCGCCTCGCCTCGTCTCGCCACGCCTCGCCTGGCTGTGCGCATAAACAAAGCTGAGATCGGAGTTCGCAGTTGCAGCTGTGTTTACCTTCGAATTTTGGTATTCAATAATATTTGGCTTGGGGTTTTCGTTGTGTTTATGTGTGGGTGTGCCTCCTCCTGCTCCCCCTCACTCCTCTCTCCCTTTGCTGCTTGTCTGCATGTCGTTTGCAAAAATATCAAATGCAAAACTCTGGTTGCACATGCCACGCCCCCACTTGCTGCCCACCATGACCTCAGCCACTTGCATATGCGTTGGCAAAAATTCTGCGGCGTTAGCCCTTATCTATGCTGCGACAGCCATATTTACCTGCCAGCCAAAAAATATATATAAGTGTATGTCTGTGTGTGTGTGTTAGCTACTTGAGCTGAACCAACTCAAATATCCTTGCATTCCTGACTTTTTTTTTTGCTTTGTGCATTCGCAGCTATCGCCTGGCAGGCGCAGGCAGGAGCAAAAGCTTAGAATTGGGAACGGGAATGGGAATGGGGCCTCAGGTAATTCAGGTAGTGCATTACAATGCAGGATATATGCATAGAGATAGACATACATTGATTCATTATTATGCAATTATTCATTATTATCATACATATATTTAATGGTAATTAAATTAGTAATTATTGTATATTAGATACATGTATATTGTTTTAATATTATTTAATTATTAGTTGTTATACTATATGTATATTTATGTATATTATTATTTGAATTATTGTATATTACACATATTTTGATTCATATTAATTCAATTGTAAAATATTTTTTTATATTTTTTTTATTTATAATTTTGTATTTATTGTATATTTTACAATTTACATACTATATTAATTAATTTATTTTATACAAGAAAAATGGACATGCCACAATTGAAATTATTTATCATTAAAAAGAAAACAGAGAAAATGTTGAAATGCTACAAATGCTAAGTTTAATAAAAAACTCAAGTGTTAAACTCAATTCAAAGGAATAGAGCAATACACTATTCTTAAATAAATAATTCTATTCTTATTAGATTTCTCCACACTTCCAAAGCTCTAATTCCAATAAAAAGCTAAAGTGTTAAACAGCTTTAAAGATGTTTTGATCTAATTCTCGCTCGCACTCTCTCTCTCTCTTTCCTTCCTTCCTCTTGCTTTTGCTCTTAGTTTTAGGACTTCTTTCTCTCCCTCTCTCACTCTCTCTTTCTTTTTCACCTTCTATCTATCTTTGTCGCACTCTGTCTTTCTCTTCTCGCCCGCTTGCTGGGCTTACCGCAACGCTGAGCTTTGCTGTGGCCATCCCCACTTGATCTTCAATCTGCTAGTTGCCTCTAATTAGCACCTACGAGTGCTCTGACAACGCTCTTTGCGTCATTCCGCTGCATTTCGTTTGTCGTTCTGCCTACAAGCAAATAGCACCCACCTCCTCTGCCATCTCCTCCTCCACCTCCTGCTCACCATCCAGCTCCTCCTTCTCCTGCCACATTAGCTGCCCTCGTCTGCTCTGTGGCAGAGCATGCTCCAGCCACGTTATTCCTGCCCGAGGAGTCGACCCCGCCCCCACCCTGACCATTGTGTGTGTTTTTATGCGATTTGCTATTTTTTCCGGATTTTTGTTTGCCATTGTTGCTGCACCGCACTTCGCTCTCCGCTCTTCACTCTTCACTCTCCATGTTTCGTCCCGCTTCGCCTCTGCCATTGCAACTGTTTCTCATTCTCTTTCTCTCCTCTTTTTTTTGTGGCATTCGCTCGTTGCGTATAAAACTGACGCCAAATTTCCTTGGCGTCAGCCAATGCACACGCACACCAACACGCGCACACACGCACACCAACACACAGCAACACTCTCACACTTATACAACTCCCACACAAACACATTGATGCATTCTCTCTGTGGGCCGTTGTTGTTCTTTGACTCTTCGCTCTGGCTCTGTGTCATGTCTCTGATTTCTTCTTTTCCTCTTTTTTTTTGTGCCCTTACTTCGATTTTTCGGTTATGCCGAAAAATCATTAAAAAAAATACTACAGGTATGTGTGTGTGTGTTTGTGTGCTTGTATTCGTGCAGTTTGTCAGTTTCGCACAGCAGCAGCCGCCCATTTGACTCCACCTGAGTTGCATGCAACAAAAGTTTTGCCTTCGTGCATATTGGTAATTTATTGGCATAAAATGCCAGGCAACACGTAAATAATGCACACAAATTTGTTCCCTGCTTTCCCTGTTTGACTATACAAACAGACATGGTCATATATAAATTTATATACATACGGTATAAATATATATGTATGTATGTGTGTATGTGATTGCCGATGCAAATCGTTAAAGTTTGCAAAAAAATACAATTTTACTGTCGTATTCCAAAGACTTAAGTCATATACATACATATATGTATGTATGTACATATACATACATACATATATTTAAAGCATAACTAAAATTAAAATTTGTATAATTTGCTTACGCGTTCAAAGGTGGTCGAGCTTTGAATATGAATATACTATCGATAGTCGCAAAATACTATCGTGTACTCGCTGATTCAGAAAACCATCAATATTATCGATAGTACCATCGATTTTTTTGCACTGGCAAATGTAAATACTATATACATATACACTCTAATAAATATACATATACATATATTTATTTATTTACATACATACATATGTATATTTATTTAGCCTAAGCCTCAGCTAAAACATAGAAAACATAATTGAAATTCTTTTAAATTCTGTTTATACTCATTCATCAAGTGAAATGAGTATATTGATTTTGGACAATGTCTGTCCAGATGTCCGTTCGTCTGTCCATCTGTCTTTGCGCAAACTGAGATGAAGACTCTCTAAATTTCTTCGATTTGCCTTACAACTGAAGGACGTGGCCAATAAAGGAAATAATAGGGAAGGCGACGCACGCGATATACTTTGTTCGTTTTGTAAACAGTGTATGAAAATAACATTGGGTCGAATGTCAACAGCGCAGGAAATCGCCGGACGAACAACATGTCGCGTATTTAACGGAAATATTCAGCTTCCACATGTGGAAATGGATGTGAAAAGTCTGTGGCCGCCTGCAAAAGAGTTCGATGGGATGGAACAGGATGAACTGGATGGCTGGATGGCTGGTTGGCTGCGTGGCTGAGCACATATGGAGAGGGCAAGTCGATTCGCTGTGGCGACAAGTAAAAAGCAGTTTCACCTCCCACATACCCCTCCCCAAGCAACTCACGCCACATTGACACTTGAACGACGCACAAATATGGCGGAAATGAATTTTATGCTGAGATGACATTTCAACTTTAGAATTATATATAGGAAGAAATATATATACATATATATGCACAAATAAATAAAAATAAAATAAAATAAAAAAATAAGTAAATAAATAAAAAATAAAAGCATTAATAATCGTAGGTATAAATAAATAAATACATATATGAGTACCACGCCCCCAACATGCGTTAAATAATGTACTATATGTATATTATTCATTTTTTAATTTAAATTATATCCCAATACATTTTAAGCTCTCGTAATCTTAATATCTCACCCCATTTCCTTACCACATTTCTATGATTAAGAACGTGGCATGCCACACATCAGAAGGAGATCCTTGAAGCAGATGAAAAGTAAAGGAAATGCAAAAGAAAATGCTAGACAATTTCTGTTTCAAGTGAAGAGAAAATTCTCTGACTGATATAGACATAATCTATATATGTATACATGAATACTCTGATTTAGTGACCCAAAAACGAGTCACAATATTTTTGTAATCGGCCAAATGGCTAAAGGTGCTTAAGAGATTGCCAAATCAGAGAAATGAGAAGCAATTGGGTGTATGAATGTGGGCTGGTTGCATAGAAATTCAACAGACTGAATTCATAGATGAGCAATAAGAAATATGAATCGAATATCAAAGTTGACAACTTTCGATTGGTATTTGTGAAAATAAGCATGAAATATAATGAAATACATTTTAAATAAAAATCTGTTTTTAAATTGAAAAGGCATAAATAAAATATAAAATATTTTATCATTTTTATTTTGGTAAATAATAAAAATGATAAATTCTTATAAAATATTGTATATAAAAATGTAGCATCATTTATTTACTAAAATTTATTTTTTATATTTAGTTTATTTTTTATATATTTTATTTATAGTTATATTTGTTTAAATCAGGCGCGTATACAGGGGGGGGGGGGGTTTCGGGGGTTCAAACTAAAACTTGAAACTTGAGTTAAGGCAGCTGCCTGACAAAAGCTGACTGCTACAAGACTCGATGTAAGGAACATCTATGCCAAAGACATCTTTGAAACTTCTGGAAGTATTTATCTTATTTGCTCGCTAAATAGACGTCCTAGCCTTATAATTGACTATGAATGTTTGCTCAAATCTTCCAATGAATGTCGCAAAAATAAAACTTGAAACTTGAGTTAAGGCAGCTGCCTGACAAAAGCTGACTGCTACAAGACTCGATGTAAGGAACATCTATGCCAAAGACATCTTTGAAACTTCTGGAAGTATTTATCTTATTTGCTCGCTAAATAGACGTCCTAGCCTTATAATTGACTATGAATGTGTGCTCAATTGTTCCAATGAATGTTGCAAAAATAAAACTTGAAACTTGAGTTAAGGCAGCTGCCTGACAAAAGCTGACTGCTACAAGACTCGATGTAAGGAACATCTATGCCAAAGACATCTTTGAAACTGCTGGAAGTATTTATCTTATTTGCTCGCTAAATAGACGTCCTAGCCTTATAATTGACTATGAATGTGTGCTCAAATCTTCCAATGAATGTCGCAAAAATAAAACTTGAAACTTGAGTTAAGGCAGCTGCCTGACAAAAGCTGACTGCTACAAGACTCGATGTAAGGAACAACTATGCCAAAGACATCTTTGAAACTGCTGGAAGTATTTATCTTATTTGCTCGCTAAATAGACGTCCTAGCCTTATAATTGACTATGAATGTGTGCTCAATTCTTCCAATGAATGTTGCAAAAATAAAACTTGAAACTTGAGTTAATAATTATATTAATTTCGAAAGTTTATATTTAAGATCTTAGATAAGTATGCCTTAAAGATTTTATTTTTTTTTTTAATGCAAAGTGCGTAAAGTTATTAATTTCGAAAAGACATATCCGCGATTGTTTAGTAAAAATCATTCAATGTATGTCAAACGCTTGACAAATTGTTTTTCCCTGAAAGTGTATCTCATTCTGACTCTCTCGCTCTCGCTCTCTCTCCATGTGTGTGTGTGTGTGTGTGTGCTAGTCTAGTGCTTGGTGTATCTATGACTAAACCTATAAATAATTAGCCAGCTGCTGGCACAATCAACAGAGCAGCCCATTTGCATGCGCTAAAAAGCAGGACACACACACACACATACACACACACACATATTGCCTAGTTAATGGCGCGTTTGCAGCAGCGGCGGCAAGGCGGTGTCAAGGGGCGGGGCTATCAGAATCGAAATTGTTTTAATTGAAATGGAAAACGCGTAAATTTAAGTAGTGTGCGTGTGCATATGTACGCCTGCTTGTGTATGTGTGTGTGTGTGTGTGTTGAGAGTTTTTCTATTTGCATTCAATTTCACTGTGCAACAAAACCCAAATTGCAATGGACACTAAAACGGACAACGCCAAAGGGTTTTGTGCCACTGCGTGTGCAACAACAGCAAGCGAGAGTGTTCTCAGCGAGTGTGCCTGACTAGGAGATACCCTGCATGGTGCCTGAGTGGGTGTTACAAAGATACTAGATCTGGTCATCGGACGGACAGACAGACAGGTATCAATTGGCTTATTGGAGATAATTATTATTTGGGATCAGTTATCCGACCTCAGACATAAGATTTCATTTAGACATCGGATAGCAGAAGTACGACATTAGAAATCGAAAAGTGGATATCGAACATCAGTTGTTAGTAATCGTACTTGGGCATCAGAAATCGAAAACTGGACATTGGATATCATTCATCAAACATCGTCTATCGAAGATCAGACATCAGACATCGAGTACAAACAGACAGACACGACCAAATCAACTTTACTTCCAACGACTGGTTTTTGTCTGCTTCATTAATGGAGAACATAATACCCAAAGCTCGCATAAGCAACGGACTTAGGGTATCAGCAGTAGAAGAAGATGGAGATGGCGATGGAGTAGGGGCGTGCAGGGTTATGAGGGCAGCAGGGACAACGAGCAAAGTGTTTATTAACTTTGGCTGTTTGATCCACTTTGCATGCCAGGTCCTTGCTATTGTTGTTGTTGTTGGTGCTATTGTTGCCTCTGTCTGTTAAAGGATGTTTGCCATCTGCTCTGTGGCCAGGCAGCATCATCAGCAAAAAGAGCAGCTGAAAGAGAGAGAGAGAGAGAGAGAGGGAGAGGGGGGGAGAGAGTACGTGCGAGGCAGCATAGAAAAGATAATTCAAATGTAATTTACAAAAGCACTCGTTTGATTTGTTACTTGTGCAGACGATTTTGGCTCCGCAGCTGCATCAATGCAGCTGTGCTTGCTGGAGGCTGGGCGGGATTAGGGGCGCGGCCCCTGAAATTAATTTCACTGCCCAGTTGCGAGTGGCAAGTGAATAGCCAGCCACAAACAGTAGATAAAACAAAAAAAGAAATGAAAATAAATAAATAAATTTTAGCTTAAATTGAAACTCAAAGATAAACAAAAACTCACAATAGAGCCAAAAAAAAAAAAAACATTACTAAATAAATAAAAAGGAATAGTCTCACTCTGTTTTCGACTCTTTTATTCCCGAGCATAATTATTAGCTAATTAGTTATACATCGCCAGCTAATTAAGGCTGCAGAAATAAAATATATATTTATGCCAAATGCAAGGGGCCCGCCTCGCTTTAATCGCTGACGGATTAAACAAATCCATTGGGGCACAACGAAATTCAGAAGTCGTCTATCAAACTTGTCTAAGCCCTTTGTTGGCTTGCGACACGTACAACAAATTAGCTTAATTAGTCGCATTAGATGCGTGAAGGAAAACCAAAACATCGAGCAAATAAAGCCAGATTTGGTGACCAATAATCGACTTTTATTTCTATTGCAAATGGACAAAGAAATCTAGCTATATTTTAGCATTTATTTAGCCTAAGTTTGCTATAAGTAAAGAGAGCATATTCGCTTTTGTCCACAATTTTCTATCCTTCAAAGTGAGGCCTATCATGATTATAAAACATTTAAGAGTGGGCATGGGAGTGTAACTCCTTTTCGAGCGTAATTCAGTCTATATGTTCGTATCAACTCAAGATAATTTTTGGAATATATATACTCTGTGAAATTTGGGAAAGAACTTTTACACTTCTCTTACAAATGCAAGAATTTGAATGAGAATGAGAATAAATACAGAAGAATCATTAGTTGAAATCAAATATTTTAAACAGATCTAATTATAGAGAAATGGGAAACAACTGTCACTCAAAATATTGCAAATGCAAGCTCTATAAATAAAGCTAAGCAGAGGATCGAATAAGCTCACGTTATAAAAAAAATATAATAATTAAAACAAGAAAATAATTATTGACAATAATGCTAGTCAAATTGAATAGAGCTAATAAAACAACTTGAATCGATGAACAACAATTGGAAAGCTAAATAACACAATTAAAATTGATGAGCAATAATAATGAGCATAATGATATACCATATAAAAACAGATATTATTCATGGCAAATACGAAATGCTTATTTGATAGCTTTACGCGAATGCCTGAATGCATTTCGCAAAGGAGACAACACCTGGCCACGTGAAACAGTGAGAGAACGAATGCGATGGGGTGAAACGGAAAGGGGTAGGGGCTGGGGAATGTTGCATGTAGTTGCTGGTAATCTCTGAAGTGGTGTAAGCCTGGCAAGAACTTTGCCTTACATTGGTGTGCCGTTTGACTAACTGACTAAGTGACTTGACTGACTGACTGACTGACATTTGAATTACCAGAAGAGCTTGGAATGCCAGGCCAGGAGGCAGCAGGAGTGGGGGCCGGCTCAGCGGTAAGTCGGCAGGCAGCTCAACCAAACGAACTCTCAACACAAACTCAACAAAATGACACGACTTGAATTGGCTGCCAAGCGTGAACGCATACAAGTTGGAGTTGGTCGAGCCGGGACTTGGCCAACAGAGCGACAGAGAGACTGAGACAGAGAAAGACAGAGAGCGACAAAAAAATGCTAAAATAAAAAAGGCAAATGTAAAAAAAATTAGCAGTTGCAACAAGGCAGGGCGGGGTGGAGGGGGAGAGGTTGGTAGTCCAAAGTTGAAGTTCTTTTGCAGTTGCCTATTTACTTGGTCGAAACTAAGTGAAAAGTCTTGCAGCGAACTTTGAGAAGCCTCCAATCAAATTGCATCAAACAAGGCATAATTTATGTGCCACATTGGCCCCAAAAGCACGCTTTAAACTGCAACAGATTGAATCCAGAAAAATTCCAAAATCCCCCTCAAAAAAAAAAACTAAAAGACATTTAAAACAATGCTCGAACTCTAGTTTGTGGACTCGCCTCGACAATTCGGCGACAATGTCCTGGCCAAGCACTGGGAACAGCAACTGCTGTGGGGAGTCCCCTTCCCATTGCCGCCTGAGTTGGTAATTGCAGATTTATGACCGAAAACATGTGGATAGTTCACTTGAAAAAAAAAAAAATAGGTAGGGAAATTTTCAGCAAATCGTGCAGTTTTTGCTTTGCAGTTTGAAATATGCTTTAATAGCTTATGCTAACATAGAAAATAACAAAACGATTTAGATACGAAAATAGTTAAGAGAAAGAGAGGGAGATAGATAGAGAGAGAGAGAGAGAGAGAAAGAGCGAGAGATAGATAGAGTTGTAGTTTGTTGTAGACTGCTCCATATACATATATATTACGCTATTATGAAATGAGAGAGGAGTGACAGAGAGAATGGGCAGGACAGAGTAAGAGAGATAGAGATAGAGACAGAGAGAGAGAGAGAGAGATAGGGAGAGGGAGAAATAGAGAGAGACAGGAAAAGAGGGATACAGAGCGAGAGAGGGAATGATAGAGAGAAAGAGAGAGAGAGAGAGGATGAATAGAGGAAGTTGAAGTTATGATTTGATTTTTATATACATATTAATATGTAACAGTTATTATTATTATTATTATTATTATTTTTTTTATAATGCATATAAATTAATTTTAATACATACAAACATATATATTTTTTTAATAATATTAATTTTTTTACACAAAACGTTGCGTTCCCTGAATTAATTCATTTTAATAAATACAAATATATATATTTTGTAATAATATTAATTTTTTCTATACAAACCTATAAACGTTACGTTCCCTGAATTTATGTCATAACGTTTGTCCACGCTGTCTGCGACCCACTAAGTTGAAGCTAAGTTAGCACCTCGTATTCAGTTCTGCATAATTCTGCTCAGCCCCAAATGAGCCCACAATTTGCCACGGCACCCTGCCCACCGTCTGGGGTCACGACCCGCAGCGGTCCACAATGAGCTGCAACGAGGTCGGACTGCAGTTGCCATTACGTGCCGTTTAGTTACCATGGAGCATTATGGTCGCAACATGTTGATCGGGCTGCATTCCTCGCACCTAACGCCAGTTCTACATAAATTAAGCGAGCCGAGTGCTAGATGAATGGTTGGTTGGTTGGCCAGGGCCCATGTTGGGTTATCTATAGCCCAGCTGGGACAGTGGCCTCTTTTTAATTAAGAATTCCGCGCCAAGTCGTTGCTCTTGCAGCAATACGAAAACGAATACAAATGCGAATAGGACTACGAATACGACTACGACTACGAATACAAATCAATCTGCATATTGGAAAATGGTGAAGCTATCAGAAATATGCACATAACTTGCTCCTCTGGTGTCTAGTGGAATAAGCCGCCTCCGATGCGAGACGTCTCCGACCAAAGCAAAAACTTTGCCCAGAATCAGCAGACTGGACTTTTTTTTATACCCTGAACCCATTGAAAATGGCAAAACAGGTATAATGGTTTTGTTGAAATGTATGTAACAGGCTGAAGGCGGCGTGGCAGACCCCACAAAATATATATATTCTTAATCAGGGCGAAGAGCTGAATCGATTTAACACTGGCTATTTCTTCTAAGTATTGCCTTGACGTATTTCGAAGTACTTCTTCCAAGTATTTCCTCTACGTAATTCCCTTACGTAGTTCCTCTACTAGCTGATCGATCACACAATGCTTCACTTTGTTGCGCTCACCCCCAGCAAGCCTGCAAGACTGAAGAACTACTGCAGCTGCTGCCCTTTATATACGGCCACCTTTACTCAAGCACTGGCCTCTCTCAAAGGCTGAGCCCAACGGCAGATAGAACTCGTTGCTGTTGACGACGCTCTCTGCTGCTTCAAGCATTCTAGCTTCGTTTTACGTAAATACAAATACGAAATGAGAGCTGCTGCATACAAAAAGAGAACTTTTATGATCTTCTGCATTTCTTCTCTTCGTGCTTTTACTCAAGCACTGCCTCTCTCAAATGTTAAGCCCGATGCTAGGTAGAACCCGTTACAGTCAAGCTTCAAGTGACCAATGGCAACGCTCTCTGCTGTTTCAAGCATTCGTTCAGCGAATTTCCTAGTCGACTAGAGCTTTCATACTTGTTTTTTATTTATTTATTTGCTGGCTGCTTGCATGTGATGGCAAATTGAAAAACTAATTTTCGAGCAACAAAAGCAAATGCTCCAAAAAAAAAAGAAATTTGGTTTGCATAAAATTTCCATAATACAATTTCGATAATTTCGCAAGTCACAAAAAACTGCAGTTGCCTCAATGCAGCTGACAGAGAGAGGGGGAAATCTGGCGTAAAAACTCAGCTCACTGCTCCCAGCATATGGCCTAGCCCATGACAGCCCATCGAATTTGGTTAACGTTTATGTTCCCCTTCAGGTTTTTTTTTGCCACATGCACAGGTTGAAACAAGGTGTGAACAGCGACAACACGGCTGACGGCTGATGGCTGACGTCATCAATCAATGAAGCTCCAGATCAAGATTGGTTAAATGTTATGCGCGATGCTAATAAAAATAAGCTGGAAGGTCAAGCCAAACCAAACCAAACCAAAAGATTAAGAGACGTCTCCTGCAAGAAGAAGAAGAAGCAGTTGTGGAAGCAGAAGACACGAAAACTTGAACTTATGCACGTACCGACGACACTGTCAGCTATTTTTCTTTAAACTTTTTTCCGCATGCCAACTTTGCTCTTAGCTTTGTTTTCCTTCCTGACAAATGACAAATGATGTCGGCACATCCTTTTTCCAAGTCGGCAATTCGACAGGATGTCGACGCATGAGTGTGTGTGTGTGACTCTAGGGCGTGATATGTTCTCCTTAAAGTCTCTTCCAAAGGATGTTGGCATTTATGCAAAACTTTGATTATCGCAATTTGAGCAGCGCTTAGTTAATAAACCAAAGTCAAATAATAATAATTATTATTATATTAATTATTTCCTCCATGAGTTATTCTATAATGCAATCAAAATAATTCATATAAGTAAGGTATGCTTCATTTTTAAATGTATTGTATTTTTTATTAAAACAATTAACAAAATTCCAAATAGAATATGAGCTAGCTGAAAATTCATTTGCTTAAGCATAATCAATGTGAACTAGTTCCAGTTCCAGTTTCAGATTTTTTAGATACATATTATAAAAACTTGAAAATATGTATATTTTAGTCTTTAATTTTGAAATAGTTCCAGTTCCAGTCATTACAAGAACTTGCATATATTATGAAACGTAACGAATCGAAATCTTTCATGATCATTTGAACTATTCCAATTATCTGTTGATAATTCAATGAAGGCATGTATTCAAATTGAAGTCGGGCACAGCCGACTGCATAATACTCATTCAGGGTTCAACGTCTGTTAAGTTTCTTTTAAATAAGATATTGTAATATAATTTGTAAGTCCTCCACAAACTAAGGATGAGCACATGTTCCACTCTATATCTGCTAGAGACGAACAGGGCAAAGAGTCTCTCTGGATAAAATGAATAAACATAAGTATATAGCAAAAACATTTGCTAAAAGCCAATATACCCGATTGAAATATATTTCAGTTGCCCAAGAGCTTGCTCGTGTGAGATCTGAAATCGAATACTTGGAGCAACAATGGCGAGAGTGATAACAGCGCTGATAATTCATATCAGCAGCTCAGCTTTGAGCCATTGTTAAGCTGAATTTTGCTATACAAATTTAGTTTCATATTATTATTGAAGAGAGCAGCATCAAAATTGCTGTCGTAACATCAGAAATGTGCATAATTCAAAGACTAATTCTAATTGCACTGATATGCCTGCCAGGAGTCATAAGTGAATTATCTGTAAATGAATTACTCATGATCTAGCATAGCTTTATACATATATATATTCTATTCTATTCTGAATATTACAGTTCAACTCTAGCTCAATGGAAAATGATGCTCAGTGCGGAGCCTATTGCTACAGCCAAGTGAAGCCCCTGCTCCTCTCTGCAGCATTAGCAGAAGAGAAAGAGAGACAGCTGAGGGCTGAGATTCAGCATTTAGAGCGTCAACTGGAACAAAGCAAAGCACATGAAAAATATTGCTTGACCAAAGAGGACTTGCTCAGCTCCCAACAAATTTGGATTGATAAGCTGCTAGATGCTCTCAAAGTTCAACTTTTATCGAACAACGGCTCTGAAATCAAAAGAGCCTCAACTGAAGATCATGCAGTAGTGCCTGAGAGAAGACTCTCTGCAAATGGAACAGAAACCGAAGTCAATTTACCCTCAAGTTGCATTGGAAAAGCGAATGGAATTTACGAACTAAAAGTGCCGGGCTCGAGCCCCTTTAAGGTGCCCTGTGATTCGAATTGGACAGTGATTCAGCGTCGCTTGGATGGCTCTGTGGACTTTTACAGGAATATGGTGGACTACCGACGTGGCTTTGGCAAATTGGATGGTGAATTTTTCATTGGCCTGGATAAGCTTTACCTATTGACTAAGTCGCAGCCACATGAGCTCTACATATCTATGGAGGATGTTACAAATATTACACTCTATGCCCATTATCTCGACTTCAGCATTGGCGGAAAGGAGGACGGCTTTCGTCTCAATTCATTGGGCCAACATAATGGAAACGTGGAGGATGCCTTGTCGGCCCATCTCAATTCAAGGTTCTCAACCTATGACAATGATATTTACCCCTATAATTGCGCGCTTTTCGCGCATAGCGGTTGGTGGTTCGGCTCATGCTTTGACAGGTAAATAAAATGGAATATTAAAATTGATAATATTTAATATTTGATTCCTTGTAGCCTTAATGCTGAATATGATATCTCAAAAAATGGAATTCTGTGGCGTCACTGGGACAATCGTCTAAAATTTGTTCAAATGATGATCAAGCCAAAACAATGAAAAGTAATTAAAGATTTGTTGAATTGTTGATACTAAAATTGACTAAATTAAAGTAAATGCATATTAAATTTCATCTATATTGGATATGTTGGAGCGAAGTTAGCTTCTATCTGATACAGAAACATCAACTATTTATATATTTCTATTCCTAAGAGTAAACCCATCTGAAAATATTAATTTATAAACATTATATTATAAGTTTCGAATTGAATAATAATATCCTTAAGGCTTTTGTGGCCCTGATGGAGCCTTCGAGTGCAGTGAAAGTGAATTGGGCAACTGGCCGAGCAGACGGAGCAGGCGGAGTAGGCGGAGCACAGCCAGGCTGAGCCCGAGTTGAGTTATCATAGAGATGAGTTATTTCTTCGATAAATCATCATAAGTAAGTGAAAGCATATCAAGTCGAATAAAGGCAGACGCAAACCGAATGAAGCGCTCCGATGACGATGCATACATATCGTGGCCATCGACTGGCTTTTGGGCGCTTTCAGCTGGACCAAAGAAAAGGACTCTAGTGAGTGGTCAACCATAAGTCGCTCGACTGGGCGATACCCTATACTCCTATATATACCTAATACCCTATAGTAGTTAAGTTAAGTATATATATTCTCCATCAGGGTGACGAGCTGATTCGATTTAGCACTATCTATTTCTAAGCTATTTCTTCCAAGTATTTCCACTACTTATTTCCTTTACGTAATTGCTCTACATATTTCCTTTACGTATTTCCTCTATGTAGTTCCACTTCGTATTTCCTGTACGTCTTTAATGCATAGCTGATCGATCACACACTCTACTTCACTTTATTGCGCTGACCCCCAGCAAGCCTGCAAGACTGAAGAACTGCTGCAGCTGCTGCCCTTTATATACGGCCACCTTTACTCAAGCACTGGCCTCTCTCAAAGGCTGAGCCCAACGGCAGGTAGAACTCGTTGCAGTTGACAACGCTCTCTGCTGCTGTGAGCATTCTAGTTTCGTTTTACCTAAATACAAATACGAAATGAGAGCTGCTGCATACACAAAGAGAACTTTTATGATCTTCTGCATTTCTTCTCTTCGTGCTTTTACTCAAGCACTGCCTCTCTCAAATGTTGTGCCCGATGCTAGGTAGAACCCGTTACAGTCGAGCTTCAAGTGACCACTGGGAACGCTCTCTGCTGCTATGAGCATTCAAGCTTCGTTTTACCTAAATACAAATACCAAATGAGAGCTGCTGCATACACATAGACAACTTTAGTTGCACTTCTTCTCTCTTTGCTTTTACTTTTACTCAAGCACTGTCTCTCTCAAATGCTGAGTCCATGCCTGTTCATGCGTGCGTGCCTATGTGTGTGTGTTTCTTTTGTAAACAGAGAGACGCGCAGAATTATTGAAATATCAGCTCTCCGAAGGGTTTAGGGGATTTCCTAGTCGAGCAGTTTCGACTAGAGCTTAATTACTTGTTTTGTTTTTTTTTACAACAAATGGAAAATGTGGGAGCTGAGTATTAATATTGCTAATGACTAATTTAAAATTAATCATTAACTAATTAATGTTTTCGAGATAAATTTATAAAATAATGCAGTCGAAAACTCGTTTCCTTTAGTTCTTAGCTTTTTTTATAGGTTGAATTGGAATTTTCGAATGCTGAAGCTAAAAATTAATTTGGAACTAGTTTCAGTTATAGTTGCAGTTCAGCTCATAAGTATAATTATTTTATAATAATTCATTTAAATTATATATTTAATCTATGTTAGGCATACCCCTCTCGCGCTTATACAGGGTATAGAAATAAACACAATTTTTCAGTGGCAGACCACAAAGCTGGAGAAAGTTGCAACAAAAGGCAAACGAAACTCCATTTTGGAAATGGGTTCATTGCCAACAGTTATCAGTTGGGGCGGGGCTGCACAGCAAAAGGTGGTGGTGGTGGTGGGGTGGGGAATGAGAGCAGACGTTCCAAGGTGCAGTGGTTTAGCTTAAAGGGCGAATTTCATTATCAATTAGAGCCCTCGGCTATAATGGAGCTGGTTCGCCTTAAAGTTCAAAGTCGGCAGCAAAGGCTAATGAGTTTGCTGGCAAATCCATTGGCCAGCGGGTTAGGGAGGGAATGGTTAAGGCAATGGCAACGTCAACGGGGGCGTAGTCTGCAGTCGGTAGCCAAGTTTTGGATGACGGGACTGCCACCGAAATGTCAATTGCTGCATGCCTCTGGGCAAGTAATTATGTTTGATGACTCGCCGGTCGGGCATGCTGCACAGCACTAAAAGCAAAAGCGAATAAGCCAGATGAAGCGACGCAGCTCAAATAGAGATAAGTAACAATGCCGAAGCCCACTTCCAACTGGGACTTCGCCTGGGTCAGCCAGCGTGCATACATATACATATGTATGGACAAATATTCGCATACGAATCATGAATATCAAAAATGAACGAAAAAGACAGCTAATAAAAACAATAATTAAATTTGGCTACTTTATTAAATTTTAATAATTTGTAACTAGCTCAAGACTTGTTTAATATTAAAAATAATAATAAAAAAAAAATAAATTAATAATTTTAATTACTCTTATTTTATTCAGCCAAATTTTTGTAGTAGAGGCTGCAGTAAATACAAATTTGCCTTAAAACAGCACCATCTAGCGTATGGTAGCAGCACTAAACAGCTAAGCAGTTTTATTTATAGTTTTATAGCAAGCAGGACACATAGCAATGGAAACATCGAAATGAAAAACATAGAACATCAAACAAAACATAGCAGAGAATGCAACGAACATGAGAACATTGCACATAGAAGAGAAAATATAGAAAGAAAACAACGAAAAACAAAACATCGACAGAGAACTCTATGTTCTGAATGTTCTATGAACTGTTCGAAGAAACATAGAAAAATACAATTTAATTGCAACAGCAGGAAACGGAACAGCTAAACTGCTTGTTATAATAAATACAAGAAAAACAAGTATGAAAGCTCAAGTCGAGTCCGCTCGACTAGCAAATCCCCTGAACAAATTATTGAAACAGCAGAGAGCGTTCCCATTGGTCACCTGAAGCTCGACTGTAACGAGAGAGACAGTACTTGAGTAAAAGTAAAAGCAAGGAGAGAAGCAGTGCAGAAGATCATAAAAGTTGTCTATGGTAATGCAGCAGCTCTCATTTAGTATTTGTATTTAGGTAAAGAGAAGCTAGAATGCTCACAGCAGCAGAGACCGTTCCCATTGCTCACTTGAATGTCAACTGCAACGAGCGCTACCTGCCGTCGGGCTCAACATTTGGGAGAGACTATGCACTACAGTGGTTGAGTAAAAGTAAAAGCAAGGAGAGAAAAAGAGCAAAAGATCATTAGAGTTGTCTATGTGTAGGCAGCTGCTCTCTTTTGGTATGTGTATGTGTAAAACGAAGCTAGAATGCTCACAGCAGCAGAGAGCGTTCCCATTGGTCACTTGAAGCTTGACTGCAATAAGCGCTACCTGCTGTCGGTCTCAAAATTTGAGAGAGACACTGCTTGAGTAATAGTGGGCATATATAAAGCGCAGCAGACTTATAGTTGTAGTAGTAGAAGTAATGGTTATAGTAGTAAGACATAGTTATAGTAGTAGGACTTATTGTTATAGTAGTAAGACTTATAGTTATGGTAGTAAGACTTATAGTTATAGTAGTAAGACTTATAGTTATAGTAGTAGAAGTAATGGTTATAGTAGTAGGACTTATAGTTGTAGTAGTAGGACTTATTGTTATAGTAGTAAGACTTATAGTTATAGTAGTAACACTTAAAGTTATATTAGTAAGACTTATAGTTGTAGTATATTATAAGGCCGTAGCTCGAAAAGCTTTAACAAGTCGAGTCCGCTCGACGAAATACCCTGAGCGAATGCTTGAAGCAGCAGAGACTGTAACGAGCTCTACCTAGCGTCTGGTTCAACATTTAAGAGAGTCAGTACTTGAGTAAAAGTAAAAGTAAGCAGAGAAGCAGTGCAGAAGATCATTAAATGTGTGTGCATCAGCTCTCTTTTGGTATGTGTATGTGTAAAACGAAGCTAGAATGCTCACAGCAGTAGAGAGCGTTCCCATAGCTCACTGGAAGGTCAACTGCAACGAGCGCACCTGCCGTCGGGCTTCACATTTGAGAGAGAGAGAGAGACAGAGCTTGAGTAAAAGTGGCTTTACGTATATAAAAGGCTGCAGCTGCAGCATTTCTTCAGTCTTCCAGGCCTGGTGGGGGTCAGCGCAACGAAGTGGAGTAGAGCGTGTGATCGATCTGCTTAGCTTGAATTACGTAGAGGAAATAAGTCGAGGAAATACTTAAAAGAAAGAGGAAACACATACGTAGAGGGAATATTTAGAGGAAATGGACAGACAAATAGTGCTAAATCATCAAGAATATATGTATATACTTTGTGGGGTCTGCTACGCCTCTTTTGCCTGTTACAGACATTTCAACAAAACCATTATACCCTGATTTCCCATTTTCAATGGGTTCAGGGTATAAAAATATATACATATATATATATGTATATAAGTATGTATTTTCTGTAGTCTCTATTTGCCGTCTGTAAATTTGGACAATTATTATATTCTATGAATAAAAGTATGCATAAATATTTTACTTTTAAAGTTCAACATAAACCAATGACCAAAGTAAACTTCATAAATTATAAAAAATTTCGGCTTTTACTACTACTAGAAACATTCGATATTGCATTGAATTCAGATGGTAACAAAAGCGCCATCTGTCAATGTAAACTAACATTTAAAAAAACATAGCAAGTTAACTGAAATATTCGTTTGCATTAGCTAAAAGCGACAATATTGGACATTAGAGAAAAAACATAGACTGAAAAATTGTAGAGATACAATCTAGAAACAAGCAGTGCTTAGTTTTATGAATTTTCAACTGCAGTTTATCCACAATACTCTCTTAATTGTATTCTAGACACAAACCTTTAAGGACTGTGTCAATGCTTTATCAAATGAGTATTAGATGTGTATTATATATTGCAAGCAGTTTGACATATGTATGTATGTATGTACTTAAATGCTTAATAGTATAATGATTTTGAGTTGTGCTTAAAAATTCTATTTCTTATTATTATTATTTTGTATTTAACCATATAGCACATATCGATTTGGCATTATGAAAATTAAATACATTTTCTATAATATATACTTAAAGCTATTGTATATTTTCTAAATCTAACTCTAACCCTATTTGGTATTTGGCATTCCTCCATTTTGAAACTGTTGCAGGACTCGGCAACTCTGACAGATTGCCATGGTGACACCTGAGGAGGCCAAAACAAAGTGTTGCTCTATGTCATGCGTTTGCCGCAGTTTTTATACACGATTCATGGAAAATTGAGGAGCATGTTGGACAAAAGCAATCCGAGCAGCTTAAGTGCCGCGGGCACCATACAAGAGATAGCCGGACGCCTGGCCGAGGAGCAGGAGCGTCTGCGTCAGCTGGAGGCTAGCACCACGGCGCCCAAGGAGCGCACCCTGTTCGTGCTGGGCAGCAAGTGTGTGGTAAGTAGGGCCAAGGCCGCTCCATAGGGGACTCAATTGACTCAATGGGAAACTCGCTGCAGGGCAAGTCGATGGCTATAAATAGGTTCTTCGACCGGGAGGAGCAGACGACGCGTCCCACAATGGCGCTGGAGTACAGCTATGGGCGTCGCATGGGCAGCGGCCGGCATGCGCAGGTGCTGAACGTCTGGGAGCTAGGCTCCTTGGACAATGCGGAGCAGCTGCTGGAGGTGCCGATGCGCACGCATGGACTGCAACAGATGTCAGCCTTCATCATGATCGATCTCTCCCAGCCGCAGCGCGTCTGGGCGGATCTGGAGTGCGCGTATCGAGGATTGAGGGACACGGCTAGCCGGATGCTGCAGCAGGCGACGCCGCAGCTGCGTGAGTATTTGGAGCGGCGCTCCTTGGAGCGCGTGAAACATGCACAACAGGATCTAAACACGCTGGAGCTGCTGCCCTTTCCCGTTGTCCTTGTGGGCGGCAAGTACGACATCTTCATGGACTTTGAGCCGGCTCTGAAGAAGCACATGTGTCGCTGCCTGCGCTCCATGGCGCACCTGATCGGTGGCGCCGTCTTGTTCTATTCGCACAAGCTGCCCAAGCTGTCCAAGGTGCTCAGGGATACCATTAGCCACCTGGGCTTTGGCAGTCCCTCCAATCCGTTTCGCGGCCATGTTACAGACTACAATGAAGCGCTCTCCATTTGGTTTGGCACCGACAGCTGGGCTCAGATCGGCATTGGGGAGGTCGCTGGACGCTGGAGTGTGGAGCGCATTGGCGCCACACTCAGCGTTGAGGTGTCACAGCTGCAGCTGGAGAAACAAAAGCAGCAACTGCCTCAAGATCCGGCCAAAGATGCTGGCTTCAAGGAATCTATCATTGACGATATGCGCGCCCAGAAGGACGAGGAACTAGCTGCCATTATGCGAGACGTTACCTTAAGGGGAAAATTCGAAAGTGTGATTAGCTAAATATGGATATAAATGGATTGTTATATGGGATTTGGATGACTCAAATAGTTGTATTTATATATATTACTCCTATTATATGCTAATATGTAGTATGAAAAATAAAAGACAGATTATCTACCTGATATACTCTGTATACGATCATTAATAAAATTAGCCACGTCTTTTAAGTCACTCTGGAAAATGTATGTAAATATGTCAATCGTATAGCACAGAGATTTATATGTACATACATACATATATTTGTGCATATTCACCAAGTCAATTAATGAGTATCACGTCTTCATATCGTTCAGTGTATTTTTATTGTATATATATACATATATATAAACAAATATATCAATTATGGAACCGCCCACCACACCAGCCAGAGTTGTAAAGGTTTTGGGTCGAGTTGGGGCGAGGGGTCTATTCACGGAAGTTCGTGTGGAGCTGTTAGCATTTCCGCGCATGCAATTGCTCAAAGCAGTCAAAGGTGAATTGATATTCTCTTCACTTTCTTGTCTCAATTCTAATAATATATTCCTTTTCGAAAGGTCCCGTTCGTTTGGGTGATATTATCGATATTAAAGACGAATTACAGGATGTTTGGCTTCCAAAGTAGTTATCAATCAAGTTTAGAGTTTAGTTAACAAAATTTAGAAAGTCAATAAAATTCAAAATTCTTACAAACTTGGCGCTTTTACGTTTCACAAAACAGTTGGCAGCACCCCGAACTGAGTTGCATTGCCGCTAAAGCTTGAAACATTAACGTATTGTACCGTTACCATTAAGTGCTGAAGAAGCTGTTCGCAAAAGCTCTTGCAAATCGGCGCTCAACGCAACTGCGCTGCCCACTCTCTCAGGCCGCCAACAACTAAACGTAAGCAAGCCACACTCACTCATTGGCGACGCCACAACTTCGGGTACGTTATGTTTTCTGCTTCTGCTTTCGGCTTTCGGCTCTGGACTTTCGGCTTTCGTCTTTCGGCTTCTGCTCAGTTGTTGATGCGCGCTCGCGTATCGCAGTTGTTGCGTTCGTTGCGTTGTTGTCGAGCGGCGGCCAACGCCAGCGTAGTGCGTTCGTTGTATACTTGTGCATGTAAGCGTGTGTGCATTTGTGTTTGTGCTGTGGCCGACCAACACACACTCACAAACTCGACAACAGTTAAACTCCGCCAACTGCTGATTTTCAACCAAAAATATATTAATTAAAAGTGTGAACACGGCCACAAAAAAAGGCAGCTAAGCAAATCAAAGATAAAAGTAAAATATTCGTATTTATGAGAGCATTCGACTCTTTTTCGGCATTGCCTTTTCGCTCAACTTCGTTTGGGCTCGTGAAGTTTTTCGCTGCTGTTGTGTAATCAGGCTGGAGTTGGAGTTGTGCGTGCACTTGTACTTGTATTTTACGTTTGCACACACATTCCCCTACACACACACACACACACACTCACACACAGCGGAGTATTTTCAGAATTTTAAAGCTTAATAAGCTTAACTTTTTTTGAGCGTGAACTTCAACTTGAAGCAGAAACCAAAAAATAGGAGAATACAAAAGTAAAGAACAAACGAGCGAATAGCTCAAGCTGCCACAAAACCTATTAAAACAGGTGAGTTGCCGTTTTGTCAGGCAATTATTAATAAACATTCCCCTAAAAAAAATTACTGCTCCAATTTCGATGCTCCCTCGCCGTGACACATTTCGGTAGCGAACAACAACAGTAGCAGAGCAGCAGCAGAACAGCAGCCAAAAGGCAACAGCCGAAATCGCCGTATTATTGATTTTCCTTCCTTTGCAGCTCTTCGTTGGCACTCTTATTGCTGCCGATTTCGTGTCCACGCAAACTTACATACATACGTATGTATATATACATATGTATGTGTGTATATATCTATGCGTGTATGTCTGTGTGTGTGTTTCGTCTTTCCTGCTGCTCCGTTTCCGTTTACCTTTAACAGGCGTTTTTCTGCATTTGATTTTTCTTGTCACTTTGCCAAATGCCAAATGTCGCCCTGCGTGTGTGTATGTGTGTGTGTCCGTGTTAGTTCCTTACCATATGTTCGAGATTACGGCTGAGCGTTTCACCCCCAAAATCTCGATGGAGATTCCCTGTTGTTGACGACCTTTCCCACTACATCTATGCATTGTCCTACGCTGCCTTTGTTTATGCCGCCCACTCGCAATCAACATTTAGATATATCGAAATATATTATATGTAATTTACGACTAAATTGACTGGAATTGAATATATTGATTACAACTTGGTTGGGTTGAGATTATATGATATTCAAAGTGCATAAAATAAACTGAGCTATACTTATAGTTGTGTCTACAGTTTACAGGGTATTAAACTAATTTAAAGCTGTTAAATATAATATAATTTTTAAATCTTTAATTTACGAAAATTTCTTTTTTGGACTTAATGAACCCAACAGCGCTTAGTCATAGCAGCTTTTAAAATCATTAAATATATTGTTTACCTTTTTAAGATTGTTTGGCAATGTGTGTGGAATTTAAATTTCATTTATACTCAATGTATTTTACAATTTTGACTTGTGTTTTAAAACAGAGCTTCCCATACATTGACCTGAGTGTCGATTAAAGATAAATAATACAATACATACGAAACGATTCGCACTCAAATGCTAATTAGGCTTTCAAGCAAGTTAAAATTATAGCAAAACGAATATAAAATGTGATAATTTAAGCAAATTTAAAACTTTTAATTTATATTTTCGATAGACATTATTCATATGACTTCATACAGTTTTCAGAGCTGTTCTTGAATGTTTGCAATATCTGTAAACATATAAAATATTAGATTATTAGTTTATAAACAATATAATATATAAATAACATTAATAGGCTAGCATTTCCCGACATCTGACCTTGGGGTATATGTATGTACATATAAATCCTACATAGTTTTCTAAGTATGTAATTTGTAATTCTCACCACCAAATTGGTAGGTAGCGTAGTTCAAGGTAGCAGTCTAGACTGGAACAAACTTTCTTGCGATATCTAATTACCTCAAATATATATTTATATAATATATAATAATTGCCTACATCCATACGCCAAGCTATTTTCTTCACTTTCCTTTCTATGCCCTTTCCAGCCTTTCATCAAATCAATCATGAAACAAGTTTATGTAAGCGCTCTGGATTAAATATAGCTGATAGTAAATAGACCATTAATACTTGAATATAAATTGTAAGCCCGAGTTATTTATCTAGATGAAAAATGTGTAGAATTTCTATAAATGTTTGCTTTCACTGTTTCCAAATAATTAGAGTGGAACAAATCTACTTAAATAATAATAATACAAACTTTTGACACATTTTACAGAAATAAACATACATACACAAAATGAAACAATATCCAAATATATTCGCAACTTTTGTCTATGTTAAAGGTTCTTTGATAACGCTAAGCGCCCGCCTACAATGTCATTTGTCATGTTCTCACTCGATAAAATGTAAACACTTTGATAGGTAAAACCGGAAAACCAAGAACAAATAATCCGCACGTTATACCGCAAAGCTTTCGCATTTTAGTTTGCCTTTGATTTATAGTCACAAAAAGAAAGTATTCGAGCACGTTCACAGCATGTCAGTTGGAAGTCTGAGAAGTATTCGTAATTTATCTTTCTCCATACCAGATAGAAGTATTCAAATTCCTGTTGAGAGTTGAGCGTTCCTTGGGACTTGAAGTCATTTACATAAAGATATATATTTAAAATAATAATTAGATAAAGAAAATGAAAACTGTATATGATCTAGTTACACATTTTGAGTAAAAAGTTTTGCCCTGTCTGGACAATATAAATATAGATCACGCTGTTGAAAAGTTCTGCTTTTCCATTTTTCTCCACATTGAAGGTAAAACTGAATTACCTTCAGCTGTATTCAGTATTTGTGTTCCTAACTAGCTGCACTTCAAGCATGACTAAATGAATCCCAGCTGTTGCACTCGAAATCACAGTCAAAGTTTTTCCCTCTTTTTATATGGGAAGTAGAGATCTGAAGAATGGTTCGACAATCACTGAACCGTCAACAAGAACAACAATCACAACAGCAGCAATGACTTCAAGTTGTTCAGTTGCTGCACTCTGAGCACTCTGCGTGTATCTTTGAGATACATTCACTTACTGCCTCAATGTGCCTTGTGCTCTATGGTCATAAATGAGCAGCCAAGCATGACAGCGCGCACTCACAGCGGCATCCGCAAAACCTTCACTTAGTCGGGTTCTGAGCAAACCAAACTAACCAAGTTCGTTGTTCTCACAACTTTATCGAGCTCTGGCTCCGACTCCGACTCTGGCCCCCTTTCCTGTGGGGCCTCTAGCTGTGAGTGTGTGTGGCTGCGACACTCATAACGTGTTCACAACTTGTACTTTGCATCACAATTCTTTAACTGCCTTTCATTCAACATTATGAGGCGCTCACTGCTGTCGTCTATGACGCGTTGTCCATTAGTGGAGGCAATTAGTTTCTCCAGCGAATCGCACAGTTTCCAAGCAATTCTTGTATATGCTTTTGAAGGTACTGACTCATTTACTGTTCAACCTTTGCACTCGCTCCACAGGTTGCCTCCTTTGCAACTAGAAAGGTTTTCTATTATGAAGATACCCTACTGGCTCTTACGAGTAGGCAGACAGATGTACTACATAAATTTGTGTTTTGATTTTGATAAAGAATGAGATTTTCTACGTCTCACATTTTAGAAATAAGACTAGACCCTAATTTGATTTCCTATTTAAAGAGTTCTATTGTAAATTTACCAATAAACGATATTAGTTTCTCTTTTCTCATTTTCTAATGCTCTAAAGGTATTGACTTTAAGCTCAATGCCATTCGAAATGCACCCAGCTTAGAGTTTTGATAGCTCACAAGCAGCCTATAATTTGACTACTTAAAAGCAAATGCGATTTCTTCCCACGCTGATTCCAAAATCTATCGAATAATTTGTGTGTTGGTGGATTCGTCCGCTGTGTCATCAGTTAACTAAAAATGGGCTAAGTAACTCTCGTAAATCTTACCCAAGTGTTAGATGAGTTTGTAGTTAATATTTAAATGCAAGTTTTTATGAAAGATATGAATATTGTTTTCCTCTTTCATTATTTTAGCTATTGATCAGGAATTAGTTCTGTCATTTACCATGATATAGCACTCTGATAGAAATTTCAGTAATTATTCTTGATTATTAAAATAAATTGACGCATATCTAGGATATCCATTTAAAATTTTTAATTGGTATCAATCAATCGACAGATTGTTAACTTTACTAAAGCAATTAGACCTTGGCCAGGGTTCGGTAGTCTCTGTGGGGTTAGTTGCCTGTTGTTGGTGGTTGTTGCTGTTTACTGTGCGAGCTATTAATATGTCAGTTAGCGGCGAACAGAACGGAATTAGTCAGAGGTTCGAATTGGGGCAGCAGGGAACGAAAAGCCAGGAACTGTCACAACCAGAAACGAGTGACGGCGGCTCGAAGGATTGTCTATGTGCACAGTTCCTTTAGGACTCGTGCACTCGGCACGTTTTTGCATGATTTCCGTCAATGGCACACCCCCTTAAGCACCCACCCACCACCCAGCGACCCAGCAACCCAACAGCTAACAAGCAACAGCCCAGACGGGGCTAACAACCCCAAGACAAAGGCGCGTCCAGTGTTTGCTCGACGTCGCTTTGCCGTGTGTGGCGCATTATCCTTCAGCCGCGCTGCGGCAGGCGCTTGTGTGTTGCAAGTGCAACTTTTTGCGGCCCAAGACCTGAGTTGGGCAAACACAGAAGTTGGGCAGCGCGTGCCAGTCATATTTCCCGTGGGAATATCTCAGATTTAAAGACTTGGGCGTGCGAAAAAATGTTCGAACAATGTCAAACATGGTTTTCGGGTTGCCAAAGCAAATGAAAATTTGTATTATTTGTTATTTAAACCGCAATTTATTAAATTTAAAAGTAATTGTATGATATTAGAATTAGAATTCAGAAATAAATATATGTATAAATATATATTAAATTCAGACAAACAAGTAGTTTGCTTGATTATGCTTTAGTTCAATGATAATATATGTTAATTAGATATGAATTAAATTTCGGCATAAACTTAATATTCTCGAGAATCTTTTGGTTTTATCATCAGATGAAAAAATTGAAATATTCTTTAGCTTAGGGTATTCAGAAAAATATTTTTGAATAATATACTTACTACCAGCTCGATGGGATCTTAATAAATAAATTATGAATGACTTATTATAAACAAAACAAATTCACCAGAGAAAGCAAATTGCTAAAAAACAAGTAAGAAAGCTCTAGTCGAGACTGCTCGACTAGGAAATCCCCTGAACCCTTCGGAGAACTGATATTTCAATAATTCTCCGCGTCTTTTTGCTTACAAAAGGAACACACACACACATACATAGGCACATATAGGCACGCACGCATGGGCTGCAGTGTGGGCTTCTCATGGAAACTTAGTTGTTTAATAACTTTTTTTGTAGACGTACGTTCTTCATGAAACTTTTAGATTGTGATTATATCATTACTATGCGTGTATATGCCGAAACTCAAGTCTCTAGTATTTGAAATACGCCTTTTACAAAGGTGAGGGTGAGGGGGTGGATATAGAGGTGGGGGGTAAATTATAACAAAAACCGAAATTCTATAAAGTCCATATAAGTCTACATTTAAAATTTGGAGACTCTAGCTCAAAAGATGTAGGAGATATAATTTTATAACTGGCTTTCGATAAGGTTTTTCATCGATAAAAAAATAATCGGACAAGTTATCGAAATTATGTGATAAACTCGATATGCGCGTGCTATATACGGACATTTTAAAAAAAAGTTGAAGTCTCTAGCTATTGTATCTTCGGAAATCGACGCGTTCAAACATACGGACAGACGGACAGACGGACAGACGGACAGACGGACATGGCTAGATCATCTTATCTCGTCGCCCTGATCAAGAATATATATACTTTGTGGGGTCTGCCACGCCTCCTTCTCCCTGTTACATACTTTTAACAAAACCATTATACCCTGATTTCCCATTTTCAATGGGTTCAGGGTATAAAAAGAGTGAGAAATAAAGAGAGAGTAAAATAAGATAATAAAGACTTGAGAAATCACTACACAATGTGAAGGGTTATCCAGATGAATTTGAAAGTAGCTAAATAAATTAATTTTGCAGTTACTGTCGTTGTTGAATCATTTCTAATGAGCTTTAAATAAATTCTATTTAAATATATCAGACCAAAGGCAACCGCAATAGCCAGACGAGAGTCACCCAGTCAGAGTTTCAAGGTCTTTTTGCGATTTCTCAGTTTTATGGCAGTAATTTTAGAAGCAACACCCCGATAAATATTGCTATTATATATTATTATTAATATTGTTAGTTGAATTCGAATTCGAATTCGAATTGAGAAGAAGAACCTCAAGTGCAATTAAGAATTGGCAGCAGCAAAAAACAACTTTCGATACAATCTGCGCGTTGGCAAAGGAAATGACTTTGGCGTGGCCGAAGGTAGTTGAACGAAAAGTGTGTGAGTGCTATGTGTGTGTGTGTGTGTGCAGGTGTGCGGATGTGTAGGTGCTAGTAAACGACATTGTGGGTGCTGTTGGGGCTAGGGCAATAACTTTAGGCACTTTTATAACCGTCATCAATCTTTCGACCAGCTCGCCTTAAGACCAATCAATGTTGACACGCCCCAAAACCTCTGGAAGCGCCTCCACTCACGTGGGCCATGCGACTGTATATGTGTGTATATATATATTTGCAAATGGACTGTGTAAATTCACTTTACAGAAGAACTGGCAATAAGCTCATTAATTTTGCAGCCAATCAAATGAATTGGTATTAATGCAGGAAGCCACAGGAAGCAATGCGTATGACGAACGAGCAGACCAATTGAACTTTTTAGCATTTGTCCGTACGAAAATATCACCTTGAGCCGTGGCAGCAGCAGAGTAAGCACCTCATATATACATATTTGTGTATATATATACTATATAAACAGATGCGATGATGGGGCGAGTGGAGTTGACATTTGCCTGGCACATTTATTGCACTTCAGTTGGGGGAATTGGTGCAGAAATTGCATTACTGCAATTTTAGCATCAACCCACACAACGCAACAGGCACGTTCCATTTGTCAGCTGCACAGTGGGGCCATTTGACTTGACTATCATACAACAAAAAGAAGAGAAAGTAAATAAATGAGAATGGACTTGTCATCAGTTTATTTTTTATTGAGCTTCAACTATATTACCTTTTCTTTTTGTAACTTTTTTTTCTGAATTGTCCCACTGTGGTTTTGGGCGTGTGCTGCTTCATTCGCATTTCCCTGCACATGATTGTGCCTCAGCTGCAGTCAGAGCTGCTGCTGGAAGAAGAGATCCACATCCATAGCTGGAAGCAAGATGGTTATAGAGAAGGGGGGCTCGAGGTGGGCTGAACAAATACTTTTAATGGAATTGCTTTACGCATTCTGTTCGCACATGCGACTGTAAATTGAGTCTTTATATACTTGAAATATTAAACATTCTAAAGATGGCAAATTTAGTCATGACGAGAGATGACTATTGAGGCTTTTAACTTTAAGTGACTGCGTTATCAGCCTTGAGTAATATCTTAAAGTAAAGAGAATACTTAAATGTTAATTTCTAAATTTCAATGACTACAAATTAGATTAACTTGAAATATAAAGAAAGAATGATATGTGAGTTAATTTGTTATTTAATTATAATATCATTATTATGTAGTATAAACTTAGTTAAATTTCACTTGAGCTCTTTATGGCAAATATTTAAAACAAATTTTACAAATTTAGCAACATACAAAAATTTCGTTTACATAATTGAATATATAATATTTAAATATTTAAAACTCAATTCACCCTATCATGGCATTTAATTATCATAATTTATAATCATACTATGAATATATTGAAAATATTCTTTGTATCAGAAAATCTCCTCGAAACTTACGATTATTTATTATTTGTGTTGCATCCTTTCATCGCATTTATTTTTTACACTTGCCCAAAAGTATGCAACAGATTTAATATCCACTTGAGTTCATTAAAGAGTTAGAATTGGGAAATATAACTATTTCTGTATTTTGGGAAATATATATTTCTATATTATATTTATTTTGTATATCATATTTTATTAAATACTATATTTTTATATATTTTAAATTTAAGATATATTTATTTTATTATATTATTTTAATTTTTATTAATATTTTATTAATACTATTAAAATAATAGTCATTTACTTCAATGACGTATACTATAAATGAATTTGTCCTTAATGCATTTTAGGACAGCGAAAATGAACTCGCACAAGCTGGTATTGAAGTTGGTAATAAAGCAAGCTAATATAAAACTAATTTGAAATTAATTAGTTGCCTATTTCGTCATCAAATATGGCTATAATAAATATTGATTCAGGCAAGAGCTAAATTTTACACATTTACTATCACATGAATAAGTGGGGTGGCTTAGACACTCGAGCACCACTTACAGGACGATAATCCATTTAATGCGCACCGCCTGCTGGTTCTCACGCCTCAGTGTGTCGCCCTTAATTAAATGGCTGATAATGCCGGCGCTGCCCGCGCCGCTGAAGAAACGGCTCTCAATTTAACTATTATTTTTTTTTAGAGCAATCTAACGCTTATGGCATCTAAGCGGCTAAATTGTTTTTAATTGCATTTAAGACTTGTGCCAGGCACTTGAAACTTGCACTCGCCTGGACGGATTTTATTTTCTGATTATTTATTTACTTGCGAATAGTGGCAGGGATGCTGCAACCCTTAGCTAATTGGTTTTTTATTGAGCAATGGGCGTGAAATGTAAAATTTTTACAGAGTTAAAAAGTTACCCCATAAAAACTGAACAAGATCTGTGGGCGGTTATAAAAAAGATTTAAATATACGAGTGTTAAACAAATAAATAAGCTACTCAAGTTCATTGAACTCTGTTGCCAAACCATGTTTAAGCTGAGAGTAAACTTTGTCGCATAGGCTGAGTGAGCTTTCAGCTATGCTCAAAGCCATACTTGAGCTTTCAGTGTCTCAAGAAGCACTCAAGCACCAAGCACTCAGGCCAGCTGTATGTCTGCCTTGCAAGCATTGCTATCTGTGTGTGTGCGTGCATATATGCATTCACGCATATACATGTAAACACACATACATATGTATATGTAGGATAGTATAGAAAACAAATTGTAAACACGAGACCAGCGATGCTTCACGACCTTAATGACTGTGAGAACTTTTTGTAATTGTCGCGCTTTAAGCACCTACAATGTCGCGGGCATTAACTAACGCCAGCTCTTAAGCTTGGACACAAGAGCGCTTTTCTCTTAAGGCCAGCTTAAAGGGAACAATTTTAATTACAATTCGAATACATACTTACAACTAAAATACCTAATTTTCTTTCTCTCTATTTGCAGTGCTCAACGGTTAAACTTTCAAGTTTAGGTAAGTTGTTAAATTTTTTAATAAAGAGAAACAAGTGCCGACATTTTAAAATATAAAAATAAAAATAAAAAGAACAAAATCAAAATTAAATTAAAGAAAAAATTCATATTTATAATAATAAAAAAAGAAAATAAAATAATTAAAAATAAATTTTTAATTTAATCAATTTTTGTTTATCAATTTCAAACAAAATAATATTTTAAAAATATAAAATTAAATGTGTAAAATATAAAAAACGAAAACAAAAACGGAGACAAAGCTTAAAATATGAAATAAATAAATTTTAATAACAGAAAATAACACAACTATTTAATATACTCATAAATAAAATATAAAAATAATAAGAACAATTAAGAAACAACAAAAGGCCCATTGGCATTCCATAAATAGTTATCAACAAAAGAAACGACATACATATTTGGATCTGACGAAGATGGCTTTTGGATCAAAAAGTGAATTTATGAATAGTTGGCAAAGCTGAGGGGTAAACACAAGTTATTTTAGTCTCGCAAATAAGCGAAAGCATTTATGTATATCGATCGACTTGATTACAGTTGTTTTGATCGTTTTGAATCGTTTTATTGTATTGTTTTGATTGTTACATCTGACGGCTGCATTTGCACATTTTGATTGAATTTCTGATTAGTTCAACATGTGGCTTTTGTCTAGCCATCTCGACATTGATTTCTCAGCTTGTGGCCGTTGCCAATCCCCCAATCCCCCAATCCTCCAACCCACAATCCACATTCACTTTTTACTAGTCGCTATTCGTGGCATTGTCAGTAGCTTATCTTTTGTCCATCCACTGGGTGGCTATGTGGGGGAGTGTTTTGGTCTGGCATTAGGAGCGCCCAGCTATGTATGTATGTACAATACGCGTATATAGTATAAACTATATCTAACTGATGGAGCAGACAATGCAATTGTAGTTTGTTTAGCACATTTGCTATTGACTGGCTTTTGTTGGCTCTTAGGCAAATTGCTAAAATTGACTTTTAACGGGGCTTTTGCCCAGTGGAGGTCGCAATAGAATGAAAGTGTGAGTTGGCTTTGGTTTATGTGTGAAAATAACATTTTCTGAATATTAGTTCTTGATTCAGCAATCGATGCTGGCTCTACGACTCATTGGAAGCATTTTTACCTGTCTCTGCTCAGCTCAGCTACCTAACTCATATCTACATTAAGAAAACCACACACACTATATAAATTTATATATTTATATACCTATATTTGTATATATTCACAGTTACACACACATGCATATTCTTTAAGCCGCTGCATTGCAATTTTTCGCACGTTCCAATGCTGAGAGCTGCTCTTTGTACTCTCTCATTCGGTTTATCTTTTTTTCTCTCTCTCTCTCCTAGTCTTCAACCTTTCCATCGCATGCACAGAACAACAAGTTTAATGGAACGACTGGGCCTCTCTCTCTCTCTTTGCATTTATCTACGTTTCTCTTCACACAACGACCTTGTCTTATTGCTTTGTTCGCTGCCAGCTCCATCGATCATTCGTCATTGCAGTCGTGGAAACCAGGTTGGGTACTTGAACATTGCGATTCGATAAGTTCAATTGTTAGTTCGTTGGTTCAGTTAATCAACTTCTAGCTACTGTCATGACGTTGTATCATATTATTGATTAACGACGCCGATCTTTAACTATATATGGCTGATATATGATATACGAGCTTGGCTCTCTTTTGATGTTCTCTTTCTTGACAACCATAAAAAATAACTCTCTTCGGTTGGAAATGATTTCCAGTCGGTGTCACATAGCGCAGACCTGGAGGCATGGCTGTCTGTGTTTGTAAGTAAAACTGGCAGCTGCAGAACCGACAACTGGTTTTCAATGCCCTACATTGCAAATAGTGTGGTGTATGGGCATTTCAGGGGAAGAGTATCTAGTATACAAATAGTAAATAAATGCTTGATATAGATAATTAAATTGTTGTTGCTTCAATAGTATACGAGCCCAAACCACTATTAATTCGAACAGCATGTTTTTTTCACAGTGCGCAATGTTTAACACACTATTCTGCCAATACTACTAAAGATAACACATACCAATGCGTTTCGTCTTAAAGAGAATTTTATTCTCTTCACGATGAAAAAAAAATTGTTGCTCTATTACCAACAACAACAAAAATATGAGTAATTTACTAAAACGCTTGGCATAACAGAGGAGAAAAAATTGACCACTATTAATTCGAACGCTGCCTAATGTGATTTTCTATCATACTTAAAACAATAATTTAATTAATATTCAAATTGTGTTACGTCGCTATGGCCTGCATTACGCATTTAACTCATTTTAGAATTGATTTTAAAAAATTTTTGCAATGCTCTTGAGAAATTGAGTCCCACATCTCTTGCAATTCGATTTTCAAGTCAGAAATGTTCATTTTTGCTTCATTTCGAAGCTTGCTCTTTAATGATGGTGGCTAATGCCACCAAATATTCTCACTTGGGCTTAGTCTAGGCTAATTAATGGCCAATCTAAAACCTCCACTTGATTCCAGCCATTTTTGGTGCGTTTGGCTGTGCACATGATGCTCCGCCCTGCTGAAAAGTTTTGGTTCTGGTATTGATGTCCGCAAATTACATTTTAAAATATGAATGTATTGCTCAGCATTAACCGTCCTTTCAATGAAATGAAGCTTTCCTTATCCTTTGGCACACATACATCCCCATACCATAGTGCTCGCAGGAAACTTTACTCTTTGAGGCAGTATTGAGGGTATGTTTCTGCACTCTTACGAATGACACGTTTTCTCGTATCACCGACACTAACATCAAATTTTGCTTCATCGCTAAGTGTGATGGTATCCCATTGCCTTTGAGTCCAAGACATACTTTCCCGAGCCCATTGCAAGCGTTTCTTTTTTGAGGAAGCGTAAGCAAAGGTGTTTCCTTGGCCCACGAGTAAGATAAGTTATTCGGTACGATGCATAGGTAATAACAAAACATACTTTATAAAAACCATATCCAATATTTTTAAAATGCAATCGTGTCCTTTTTTGCTTGACAGCTTTGGAAATTTCCTGCGACCACTTAGAAGCCAAATTTCTTAAAGATTGGCGACGATCAGCCTTAACAATTTTGGCTAGTTGTCTTTTGTCGCGGGGTGTTATTGCTGATGTTCGGCCTCTATTCGCAATGTTCACGTCAATATTCCCAAATTTTTTTTTAAATTTGTATCACCCCACGCATAAACGATTTAGACAAATTTAATTGCTTAGTGATCTCTTTAAGATTTAAAATAACCTCTAAGCAAAACTCTGATTTCGTTGCAAATAGGCTTACCACGTACCATCGTGGTTGCATCGTTGCATCTGCAGCAATTTTAAAATTTTTGCCACTGTATTGCGATATTATTCGCAGACTATAATTAGATAGTTATTCTGTTTCATTGGTTGTTTTTTTCGGTTTTATTTTGAGATAAAGGTAAGCTTACGCAGCGTTCGAATTAATAGTGGTCAATTTTTTCTCATCTGTTAAGCCAAGCGTTTTAGTAAATTACTCATATTTTTGTTGTTGTTGCAAAGAGAGCATTATTTTTTTTTTTCATCATGAAGAGAATAAAATTCTCTTTATGACGAAATGCATTGGTATGTGTTATCTTTAGTAGTATTGACAATATAGTGTGTTAAACATTGCGCACTGTGAAAAAAACATGCTGTTCGAATTAATAGTGGTTTGGGCTCGTAGTTTATTGAAAATGAAAGTAAATTTTATTTACTCTAATATCGAAAAGTATAAGTTATTGAATACTAGGTGAGATGGCTTCTCTTTTTATTAATATATATGTATACATGTATATAAACAATATATAATTGTCTCGTTCTTTAATAAGTACAAATAATTGAATGATAGCTTGGTGAATAATAGGTCATCTTATAACCTGGCTTATCTTATTTGATCTGCATTAAAACATAATCAGAGCATTAGCTTCTCTTATCAATATACATTAATATAATGTGTATATCAGCATTTATTCTTAGTGCATGATCTGTTAAACTCCTGCCAAGAGTCTCTCTTGAATGTAGCGCATTTCGTTAGCTCAACTGGCCGATCTCTTTTGTTGCCGACTCCACGAAATCTACAAGCTGAACAAAACGCGTCGCAATTTTATCGGTGTCGCCGCTCTCGGTCTCGAGGTAACTGCCGTTGTTGGTAGTAAATAATAATACAATGGCACTGAGCAAAGCCACGCACACAGGCGCAGCGCAAGAGCGCGAAACACTCATGCACGCACGTGTATGAGTGTGTGTACACGGATGTGTAGATGTGTGTGTATGTATGTACAAAGCCCAACAGCTGTCACCACGCTTCGCTCTTTGAATCTTGCTCTCTACCGCTCTCTTCGTCTCTCCCTTTTACACACGTTCGGTCGCTCGCTCGCTAGCTCGCTTGCTCAGCGCTCGAGTGTGCGTGTGTGTGTGTGTGTGGTTAGCAAATGAGTTTCGAGCCAGTCCATCGCTGTGGCAGTACAGTAGACAAATTTGAGCCGTCGAATCGAACAAACCTCTCTGGAAAGCGCGTCGCCCGCTGACCGACAGTTCGCCAGTTCGTCAGTCTGCATAGTCCACACTAGGTGGTGGTGGTGGTGCTCCGTAAAGCCCATGTCCGCGTAATAATTTCATACCAAGTCGGGGGGTTAAGTTACTACGTTACGTTTATTCCAGGTACTGCTTGATCAAATGGTGTTCTAGTGTTACGAAATCGTGCTGTTTCTCTATCACTTACGGTGCCGTGAAGTTTGTTAAGTGCTTAAGATAATAACTATGTATATAAATATATATATGTATAAATATATAAAATCAGTATATAAATCGGTATAGATTATATAATGCTTAGCTATCCGGTTTGGTGACCTAAACAAAATTTAATTGAACGTGCCAAATGATAATCGAAAATTTAATACATAGCTGGATTTAATTGCGCTTGGATAGAAAATTGAACAGTTCTCCAAATACAAATACAAACACAAATATAATGCTTAAATGGTATGTCTCTGGTACAAATGTCAAGCAAAAGCAAAACAACAGCAGCTACAACAACAACAACAACAATACCCAAGTGACATATCTATATATAGTATATATTGTGGATGGTACGACTCCACTGGACTCTCAATCCGAAAACGAGTTTTTGCATAAAATGTAATCATTTGCATACAATTCTTGGATTCTGAAGTCTTGTTGTTGTAGCTGCTGTTGTTGTGTACAGGTTTTTGATTCGGACTGTGCAAAACTTTCGTATATACAATATATAAAACAAGTCCTGAATTTGTTGAATATTTTGTATGTATACAAATATTTAGCTTTCGCGTTTCTGCAATGCATTGAAATAACTGTGAGCAGGCAACTGGAGTTTTTAAAGTATGTTAGCTAAATGTTAGATATTCGTATAAACAGAAAGTAAATACCAAAGATTGGTCGATAATTATCACTACGGAGACTATGTGCATATGTAGGTAGGTAGGTAGGTAAGATATGGCTTCTTTGCCTATTGACACACAGCTGGCAGCTGTTTAAACTGAGGCGAACCTGGTTCATTTTCTATCTTTTTCCCTAGTTTTCTATATACATACATAGATAAATGAAGTACGGCGCTGTCTATGAGTGTTTTCCAAACATAATTTAAAATTGCCTACAGGGCAACTCGCAAAATGCAATTAACGAGCTTTAGTAACATTTGCAATTAGCGTTATTAGCCAGCACTGCAGTCAACTGTAGATCTTTATATTATATATAGATATATATACATATATATCTCTATATGTGTGTGTGTGTTTTTTGTATGAATAGATGATTCATTGCACTATGTGAGTAAAGGCTGCAATTTGTTATTGTTTTTGGAGAGATATCAAAATAAACAATTTCGGCAATGCCAGTTAGCTAATACTCTTACCTTACAGCAAAAACAAATATACAGATATACATATATATAGGTTTATGTAAACTTGTATGAATTTAATTTTAATTCGTTGGTCTGCAAATGGACATACGTAAATAGATACCCAAGTTCGAGTAGGTGTGGTTGAAAATATGCTAATTATGAACCAATGAAATTAGTTGCCAGCTAATGTGAAAGAGTGGAGAGAGTGCTTATAACAATAGATACTTTCCTGTATGAGAGCCCCCAGCTAGCTAGCTCTACATAGTTCTCACCCACTCAACATAATTTCTACATTTTCCCTATTTGCATACTCATTATTTAGAGAGTATTTGAAAGCTGTGAATTGGCTTATATCCCATAAGCCAGACCGAATAGCTAATTCTCTAGCATAAAGAGAGAGGGAGAGAGAGAGATAAATCTTGTGAATGAATCACTTGTAGAACTGTCAAGGTGTTGTACTTAAAGCAAACTTAACGAGCTTAAGCAACAAATGTTGGGGCCACAAAAACTTATGGCCAAAAGCCAGGCATCAGCCGCAGGTTAGAGTCCCACCGAAAACCGGTAACAAGCCACAGCAAAAAGTAAGAACATGAAAATACCAACAAACAAAGAGCAAAAGAAACAGAAAAAATGAATAACAACAACAACTGTTTGGCGCGCCTGGTGCAATCGCTTGACTGAAACCAGTTTCCAGTTGGTTTTCTCACTTGCCTTTCGATTATGCCAAACTGCATTCTTGGAGATCGCTGGCATCTCCATCTGTGGCTTGGAACGTGCTCCGCAAGTTCAACAAACACCAAAGGCATACCCGAACCCAACACGAGGGAGCCACGAAGTCAACTTCGTAGTGCTCTTAGATCACATCTTCGTCATGAGACTTGTACTTGCTGAGGGCTCCGTATAGTGAAGTTTTCTTAAGAAACATGATGATGAGATGAAGCATCAGCTTAAAAAATGTTTCTTTGCCTCTTCAAGGCTATATTTCTGATTAACCCCAGAGTAAGATAGAGGTGACGATGATGCAGTTGATGAGAATTATGTTGGGACAGGCAGACAGTTGAAGCCCATTAAAGGGAGCCATAATCCCTGATTTCTAGTTTATCTATATATTGAGTTCAGACAAAGATGATGAATCTCCTTCTTTAATCATCCTCATACACTTGAAGTTGTATAGAGCATCTGCTAGTCGTTCCTTTAGCTCTCATGTATTCTAGCCATAGGGCAATTATGCTTGGCCAACTCATTAGCTTGGCTGATATGCTGATGTCTCGCGGAATGAGTGTGCACTTAAACTATCAAGTCTGACTAGCTGACTGACTGGCTGGCTGGTTGGCTAGATACCTCCCCCAGGAATGCGTCTGTCTTTATAGCCGGTTCGGGTCTGCCTCTTAAAGTTGTAAGTTCTTATGGCAGGAAATTAAACTTGGCTAATTGCGAATGTAAACGTTTTGTCATTACGTTGATTTTTTAATGTTGCTGCGATTAGCTGGCACAGCTGAATAGGCGTTCTTCTATACTTCTTATAGTTTATGCATTACAAATGCATTTCGAGTTTGTTCACCTTAAGGCTTCCTGTGGCTACAGAGGATCTCATTTAATGTTATTAGCATTGATGGTCAATAATATTTAGAAAACGATTAAGTTAATAGTTAACTGGACATAAATACGATTCAACTTTATGGCAATAGCTAGCTGGGCATCTTATCTTAACTATATTTTTAGATCCCTTAAGAGTTCCATTATATTGAATAATAATTCATTAAAAATAAACTTGGCATATATTTCTATTACCCAATAATTTTATCCCATATATATTTATGTACTATTATACTTATTTATACATGTATAAAATTAAATTTATTTTTAATAACATTAACACAATAACTGTGGCACTCCAAATTGGGACTAATCGATGCTCTAAGTCAGATGATACGAGTTGAAACAGCCTTTTGTTCGCTTCAAGTGCATTTTTCCAGTATTCGCTGTGCTCATGGCTTGATTCATTTACAGCTCTGGTTCGAACCTGTTATGCAAATCAAAGAACTGATGTTTGGAATTTAATTTCATTGAAACAATTACATTTCACCCATTGATGGGATTAACTGAATAACGGTTATGTTATGCGGATAGTATCGTGTGTGGAATTGCAATTAATCAATGAGACATTTTTTTTTTTTTTTCGGTAGATTGTCTGGCCTGTCTATTAGCTGTCTTTTCCTGTTAACTGGGGACACACATGAGGGGTTTCTTTGGCTTTCCGTAAATAGACTTTTTGTTTTGTTTACACGTCGCGCCGCTTTATCGATTACTGTCACTGTCGCGACCCACTGTCACCTGTGCGAGGCGGCAGGTGCCTAAGCTATCGCTCTTTCAAACTTCCCACTTAGTAGCGCTCTGCGCTGTAACTCGTTTACGGCAAATAAGTAACTGCGAATTGCGAGCGACAAAAGTTTTTGTCACACTCTCGCGCACAATTAAATTGATTTTGTTCTGAAAAGCTCCAACTGTTTTTTATTGTTTTTCGTTTTTCGTTTTTTTTTAAACAATAACAATCAGAGCGAGCAGAGAATGCGCCTGACAGAAGCTGTCATGCTCCGTTGCCCATGAATCCGTTAGCTAAAACTCTATTTGAATTTGTTAGATAATTCGCCAAAAGCACATACTATTCGTATCTAATGCTAATCGCAGTTGAAATCAACATCTCTGGGACGTTGCACGTGGATTATATTTATTTGGCTCACTGTCAAAAGCAGCTCCACCTTATCTAAGCACCGCGAGACAATATTTAAAACCTGAAAAGTTCTGTTTGATGTGCCAGATAAGGCAGATTCGCTTCTCTCGCACTCTAGACAGTTCGCTGTTTGCCAATGCCATGCGAAATCCCTATTCAAGTAGTACGTGGATTTTTGTTAAACACTGCATATATTATATATTATTATATATTATATTTACTAAACATATATATATTATATATAAAATATCTTGAAGCTTCAGTAAATCACAATTAACTTATCCACAATGTTTCTTGTAGCTACATATATATGTATGTGTGTATATATTTTATTTATATCTACAAATGCTCAGCAATACGAATCATGAATAGAAATTCGAACTTCCTTAAAATTCAATTATTTCTTATCTCATAATTTAGAAAGTTTTTCACGAAATTTCAATATTTTATTCCATTATTGTTATTGAATAATATAAAAGTTCTGCAGCTCTCTGTAAAATTCTTTTGCATACAATTATTCATGATTCAAGTGAATTTCCCCCCAAGTCGAAGAGATTTTTGTGCAGAGGTCTGAAACTTCAAACGGCCTGGAATGTCTTTTTGCATATGAGCTATGAATACTTAATCATGTAATGAATGTGTCGAGCTCTGATGTTAAATTTTTTTATTGATTGCTTGTTCGGGTTAAATCAACTGCATATGATTATGATTCTTACACGAGTCTCACTTGCTGTTGTTGTTTATATGCAGATTGACTGCTCAAACGAGTTGTGCGGAAACGGGTTTATCACTCAGTGAGTGTGTATATTTCACTCTACTCTCTTTGTATGTAGTGGCGGGTGTGTGTGTATGCTGAGTCATTCCGTCATTTCTGTTAGGAATGCGAAATACAGGTATTCCACGCATCACTCAAGTCGATCACAAAATTAAATCTACGCAAAGGGAAACTTACAAATACACAGATATAGATATAGTTGTAGATATTTAGGTATACAGGAAACTCAGATACAGGACTAAAGATACTCAGATACAAGCACAGATTGTAAATACAAGAAAAGAGATTAAAGTTCACTGACATAGAAGCACTGCCAAAGATATATATAGATACTTATCCAGAAACTCAGATAAAGCTGCAGGTACACTGATAAATACGCAGAGTTTGTTATATTGAGATACTGACATAGAGAGACATATGTACATAAGGAAACAGATACATATACAGATACAAATACAGCCACACGTATAGATACAAAGATGCTGAGATACTCAAAGACTCAGATTTTAAGTTACTCAGATACAAAGTTTCTAAGATACTCCGATGTAGATACCGATTCTCAGATAGAGATAATAATATTCAGATACTGATACTCATATACAGATACAGATGCTCAAATACAGATACTCAGATACAGATACAGATACAGATACAGATACAGATACAGATACAGATACAGATACAGATACAGATACAGATACAGATACAGATACAGATACAGATACAGATACAGATACAGATACAGATACAGATACAGATACAGATACAGATACAGATACAGATACAGATACAGATACAGATACAGATACAGATACAGATACAGATACAGATACAGATACAGATACAGATACAGATACAGATACAGATACAGATACAGATACAGATACAGATACAGATACAGATACAGATACAGATACAGATACAGATACAGATACAGATACAGATACAGATACAGATACAGATACAGATACAGATACAGATACAGATACAGATACAGATACAGATACAGATACAGATACAGATACAGATACAGATACAGATACAGATACAGATACAGATACAGATACAGATACAGATACAGATACAGATACAGATACAGATACAGATACAGATACAGATACAGATACAGATACAGATACAGATACTCAGATACAGATACTCAGATACAGATACTCAGATACAGATACTCAGATACAGATACTCAGATACAGATACTCAGATACAGATACTCAGATACAGATACTCAGATACAGATACTCAGATACAGATACTCAGATACAGATACTCAGATACAGATACTCAGATACAGATACTCAGATACAGATACTCAGATACAGATACTCAGATACAGATACTCAGATACAGATACTCAGATACAGATACTCAGATACAGATACTCAGATACAGATACTCAGATACAGATACTCAGATACAGATACTCAGATACAGATACTCAGATACAGATACTCAGATACAGATACTCAGATACAGATACTCAGATACAGATACTCAGATACAGATACTCAGATACAGATACTCAGATACAGATACTCAGATACAGATACTCAGATACAGATACTCAGATACAGATACTCAGATACAGATACTCAGATACAGATACTCAGATACAGATACAGATACTCAGATACAGATACAGATACTCAGATGCAGATACCCACATTCAGATACTCAGATACAGATGCATATACACAGATACAGAAACAGATACTCAGATACTTAGATACAGATACAGATTCTCAGATACAGATACGCACTAAGATGCATATACAGATTTACACATAGAGTTTTACAGATTGTGATGGCAACAAACCACACAGACATATATGGCCATATATAATCAGATACATATACACTCACACGAATGCAAACACACATATACATACATGTACAGAGTCACAGATAAATATACATATACACAGATACACTTATTTGCAGCTGTTGTGCATACCCTCGGAATTCGAATCAGCAACAGCTAGCAGCAAACCGTAGCGAATTGAAGTGTGTTCTTGCTCTACCTGCAGAGGCAGACAAATCAAATAACAAGATCCCGCAAAGGACATGTGCCTATTAGAGCTGGTTAGGAGTGGCTCCCAAATCCAAGGACTCTACCACGTGCACCGAACACATGTCGGCGCCATTAACAACGAAGCGTGCCTCTCCGAGTCTATACATATAGCTCTGGCAGATGGCACCGATTGCAATGGCTGTCGAATGTTTTGTTTTGTTTTCAGTTCTCTTTTTTTTTGGCAGATGCCTCCAGATTGCAGAGAGAGAGGGAGAGAGAGAGAGAGGGAGTGTGTATGTGTGTAGCACGTAGACATGCTTGAAACATATTTGAAATTTATGCTTGTATATGTATTACATGCAGTCCTTTTCTTTAACGACTTTTGTGACTTCCGCTTCTGGTTTCCTGCTTTTGTTTTCAAGTGGTTTCTTACGAGAGTTCGTAAGGCTTCGTAACTTGCTTAATAAAACAAATATTTCAACGGATTTGATTGTAAATAAGGTATATGAAAAACAGGACTAAATCTAGATATCTATAATGAAGTTGGGAAGCTTAAGATTCTCAGAAGTCCTTAGATCAAAGGTATTTAATTCATGTGAAAGGGAATAAAACATCTATGCATATGGACTTTGCAATTGCATCAGCCGTCAATGGAAGGGCCGATCCGATTTGTGTACAGATTCAATGCGAGAATGCTAAAACTATTTTCACATAGGTAGTTCCCATGGTGTCCAGGTAAATGCCTTGGCCCGATCAACGCCCAATTGACAGCTAATAATTACGCACTTCAACAGTCGAGCACATGGCAATGCAGCTGGTTATTAGGGATGCCTGCATTTGCTCTGGGTGCATAGCTATGCATATACCCCCTGCACCCAGCACCCTACTCCCCGGGCTTACCCCTAGGCGCCTAGTCGTGCCAGACGGGTAGTTAAGGGTGCGTTTTAGCACCATCGTGTGAATTTGTCTCGTCTGTGATGTGCATGCTGAGCGTCGTCATATTGGTGGCATCACAGCATCAGGCAACTCTTTGTCATCTTGCGAGCAGTCGCACAAATCTTAGGGTATTGTTTTGCAACTAATTCAGTGCGAATCTTGAGCAACCCTTTACGAGGCAACACGGCAGTCGACGAATATGGTTTTAAAAGAGAGCATTAGTGTGGGAATTTTGCTGTTCAGTTGCTCTGAGATTTGCTCTAAGTTCTTGGTGTGAGTTGAAAAGAATCTTTTTTAGCATACGTTTTATTTTTGTTGTTGTACAGGAAAAGCCTAATTGCCTTGAAACACACTTTTAATTACTTCGCTAAGCATCCGTTAAGCCATCGTGTATGATGTGCATGTATTTATTTCATTTTTTATGTGCCGCATTAATTTGACATTTAATTTTTTTTTTTTATGAAAATTCCCACGACCACCAACACAAACGGCGAGTTTACAAATTTTAAATTCCGACACTCCGATAAGCAAACCCTCCCCCCTTACGAATCGAAAAAAAAGAAGAAGAGAAGAAAACCAACAAAATTGTTGTTGGAAAGGACTACAAACGCTGCCAACCAAAGGACGTCGCATCGTAGCTGTGTACATATTTGGCTTCAGCTTTGGTGGTTGATAAACCCTCGATCCGTCGTCTGGCCGACTATGAGGCCAGAAGACAAAACGCAGGGCGGCATAATTATAATTGCATATTAAGTACGCGCAGAAAGCTGGCCAAAGGAAAAAAAAAAAAAATAAAGAAGAGGAAGCCATAAATGTGTATCCTTTTTTTCCTTGCCACCACAAAGCGTGTGAACTGCTGAATGCATCCTGTAATGCACATATATATATATGTATATATATACATATATTTATATATATTGTCTACATTGACATTGAGTTGACTTGAGCTGTGAATCGCCTTGACTTGACTTAACTACCTACTGATGTGAGAGGCATGAATAGATTCTCATTTTCAATTGTTTCCTAGTTCACAGAGAGTAAAATGGAATGTAGATACGTCTGATTTCATTTAATGCTAATCTTCATTTCAATAATGATTTGTCGGATGTAAAACGTCTGCTTTCCTTTTACACTGGTCATCATTTCAGTAATGATATAATGGAAATATGAGAGGTGTCGTTGATTACTAAGCGTTTAGTATTTCCATTGTAACTTTTGACCTACCCATTCAGAGAATTCTTAAATAAGAGAGATACAGAATTCTGCAATTTCTTAAATACTTTTTCAGTTCTCTAGCTCTAGTCCTACAGATACTTTCTATATATACAGCTTCGAGGTCGTATCTATGACTTTCAAAAGTCTCTTTGTTGAGTTTGTTAAGCATATTCGTTGTTGTCTTTAGAACTAAAGTCTTAAATCGCCTGAGGTGTAACTATATATTCGTACTTAGCATTAATCTTTAGGTATGTCTGGTACACTAGATTCAACAGAGATTATATATTTGCAGTATTTACTCTGTAATTATTTCTAGACCCACCCATTTAAATCTAGCTATGTCAGAATAAGGTTTCAGCCTCTGCATTTTTATCCTGAAGCTAATCCCTTTGCAGCGACTTAGGCTGAGAGAGGCGGAACAGTGCTACGAGTAAACAGATTTAGACAGCTAGCACAAATCCGGGATTATCGGTAGGTCTTTCAAATCAATTCAACTTAGCCCTGTCACAGCTGCTCATCATTGAACCGACCAGAGCTGGCTAGACGCAGCTGTGGTCAGACTCTACCGCGTGTGCACCAACTTTTGGTTGGTCAATTAATAAGAGACCTCTGTACAGACATAAAAAGCTTCACTAGGCAGCTCTAGTGGGCGCCAATCTTAATTAGTGTATTACTAGGCAATATAGTAAGTGTATATTTCTTGATACATATTGTACATGGGGGATAGGCGTCTGGTTTAGCAGTGTCAATGACTGCGCTGCAAATTGGTCGTGGGGGTTAATTGCTTAATGGCGTCTAAAGGCAGAAATTTGCTGTGGCACGCTAATTTACGGTTTTTCATTATTTCATTATGTCATGAGAGTGTCATGTGTTACAGATCAGCCAGACATATGATTTATAGATGAATACGCATCCATTGCTAACATGTGCTCAAGCTGATATCAGATGATCATCAAAGTCAAAGACAAGGCATCTTCTATATGTGATTTAATTTCCTTTAAATTCTCTCTGATTGATTTGATGCGAGTCAGTTTCTTTGCATGGCTAAATCGAGAAATATTAATCCATTGTTATCTGGTTACACTGACGTAAATGGTATACGATTTTATGGCCTTTGTTAATTAGCCTGCAGGGTAAATATACAAATTTTTTATATATGAAACAAACATTGATTTTAGCTTTACGTGGATATATGTATATATGTATAGGTCTATCTGTTTATAGTCTATGCATGTATCTCAACTACTTTCCGATCTGTTTGATTTTCCTCATGGTCGAGTGGAACCTGTTTGCGGATGGCTTAGTGGTTGAATGAACCCCCCATTCGGATGATGTTCAGTTAGTGGTCCATTGTTGTTGTCACTGCTGAAATCATGTTCAGTTTTAGAGCGTGACTTAATAGGTTTTTTTTTCTTTCTTTTTTGTTGTTGTATTCTTAAATCTGCAGTTTCATTAGTATTTTGTTTATAAGCGAAACGTGTCGTTCACGCAGTTCTGGAGCCAAGTGAATCATAATGAAAACAAACAAGAAAATATGCTGAGTTACATTATAAATCAAATAGCTGCGATACAGTTTTGTATACATCAGAGAGCTGTAAAATATTTCTCAGCTATTCGTTAGTTTAGAGAGGATGTCATAGGATATTTGATTTTGATTCAGTCTGGCTCTCTTTATAAAAAAACTGAAAGTGACTTTATTAAGCTGATCATATCTGTAGACTCTACAAGAAACAGCAATCACTTTTTTTATTACTTGGTTGTTCTGACTCTGAAAAGCGAAACACAATGCATTCGGGCTGAGTGACCCACATTATGAGCAGACCGCAGCTGTTTGGGGCCAGCACAAATCTAAATCTTACAATTTGATTAGCTTGGCTAGAGCTGACCCTTTCGTTAAGCTGCAGCCACGCCCAGACTCGAATACGAGGTGGTGCCTTCAGGCCAGAAATGCAGTCAAACCAGCATCCAGACCACAATGGCCAGAAGTCAACGCCCCCTTGCCCTTGCAGAGGCGGCGGCATCCCCCAGCTGAGCAGAACTGGGCAGCATAAATCCATATAAACCTGTTTTTCTTAGATTTACAGTTAAGTGTGGTGGAAGAAGAAGAAAGCGGCTGCCCACTCTTACTCAAGCAGCTCCATAAAAACTGGTATTAGTCATTGTTTCTCTAGAAGATAACATGTATGTATATTATGTGTGTCTGATAAGAAATTACCAAGTTCTTATTTTACAGTTAATTGGAAAAATGTGTTTGGCATCATATAACAGCCAAAGAACCCACTTGAGATTTATTCAAATTATATAATTTATAAAATTTATTTATGCTAATGCAGTCTCAGTTCTTTCAACTAAGAGTCCATCTCAAGTGTTATATTTAAATTTTATGACAGATTTTGTTTATTCTAATGCTGATCATATAACAGCTGAAGGTTTCTCCCATCTGAGGGCCCATTTCAAGTGTTAAATATTTAAATGTTATAATTTATAGAATTTATTTATGCAGTCTATTCTTGGCAGTTGATCAGCTGAAGGTTTCTTTGGTCTAAGAATCCATCTCAAGTGTTATATTTAAATTTTATGACAGAATTTATTTATTCTGATGCTGATCATTTAACAGCTGATGGTTTTTCCCTTCTCGGGGCCCACTTCAAGTGTTGGATATTTAAATTATATAATTTATAGAATTTATTTATTCATCTCAAGCATTTTGCTGCATCCGATTTAAGCTAATGCAGTTTATTTTCTCATGTTGATTTTGTCAGCGCTTCGGTTGGCTCGTGTTCTCCATTTTTCCCAGGCCCGGGGCGGGGGGAGCGAGTTAATTATAAATTAAAGCACACATAGCGCATATAGTCCGGTTAAGTTTACCGCAATATGAGACATGTGATAAAGTCACAAAAACGTCAGCGTATGTCGCCGCAGCGCAAAGAAAACAAAAGCCCCACCAAGTATAAATAAATAAAAACAAAACAACGAAAAAAATAAAAATAAATAGAAAATAAAATAAATTAAAAATATAAAGCGAAACAACAACAACAAAAATAATAATATTATTAAATATGTGTAAACAATTACGTGAGACAGGCAGCCATGCGCACGATTAGATTCGACTGGGTTTGCAGTTGTTAGTTTGGAGACCAGAGACTGGGGACTGGTGACTGGGGACTGCTTTCCCATAGGTTAGCTGGCCTTGAGTGGGTCTTTGGCTAGGCAGTTGCACTAGAGATTCGGGCTGGCATGTTGCCAAGTCATACAGAACAATTATGGATTCATTCGTATTGATGTGTATGATCCGTTGAGTTTTAAGGGGCGTTGCCAGTGACACCCTTCGATAAGGTTTAATGGATGTGTGTGACTCACGGAATCGAATCAATGCATAGCAGAGGCGTCAAACTGCCGTTAGATAGTGGCCGTTAAACAATCGTCAACACTCGTTCCATATATTTTTGCAGATCGAGCAACAAACACACCAACAGAAACAGAAGCAACAGCAACGGCAACTCATCAATTAATTTAATCAAAGTTCATAACTCAAATTTAACGAACAAATAAAATTGCGAACACAACAGCCCAATAAATAGATCAATAAAATAAAATACAATCAAATCATATAAAACATACACAATATATCGAAACTATCAACACGAGACTGCAAAGAGAGAGAGAGAGAGAGAGAGAGAGTCAAAGAGATTGAGAGAATTGCAAGCAGCTGTCGTGTGACATCTGGCAACGCTGTCTGTTTCAAACTGTAACGGTTATTGGCAGCATTTTACTCACGCAAAAGCCAAACCGGATAAGGAGAGAGAGAGAGAGAGCGAGCGAACGAGGAAGAGCAGCTGCCAGACGTGCCAGAGTGAAAGGGAGAGCACGAACAGACCACAGTCATGGGAAACTCGTCGTCACACACGCACGAACCACTGGAGCGCGGCTTCACACGCGGAAAATTCGGCGATGTTAAGAATGGGGTAGGTAACAGCAACAGCAATAACAACAACAACAACAACAGGGGTTGATCGGCACTTGTTTCTCTTTACTATTGTCTGACATATTCATTTATATGAATATGAATATGAATCCAATATGAAACCATTAACTACAACAATTTCTTTATCCAATATCCATATAGAAATCCGCCTCGTTTCGGTTTAGCAAGAAATCGCCCAAAAAGATGGATCGACTACGGCGCTCGTTTCGCGACTCCTTCAGACGTCGCAAGGATCGTGTGCCCGAATCGTCGAAGCCGCATCAGTGGCAGGCCGACGAGGAGGCCGTACGCTCAGCCACCTGCTCGTTCTCGGTGAAGTACTTGGGCTGCGTGGAGGTGTTCGAGTCGCGCGGCATGCAGGTCTGCGAGGAGGCACTCAAAGTGTTAAGGGTGAGTCACAATGCACAACAACAATGATCAACTGTGAAATCCAACAGTGGGCTGTAGAGCTACTTGAAGAGCAGTGACAAATGTGGAAGGAAGTAGCTGATCAGGAGTGGGTATACTCCAGGGGTAAACAGATGTAGATGGGCTGATGGGGTTTGACTATTATTTCATACTCTGTAAACTGAGCAGCACAACATTCATTTCACTCATGGATTGACAACTGAGAAGCAGTAAAAATTCGTTATCATAGATAGATATATGAGGAAGTGATTCTCTATCTTTAATTTATCTTGGATGCAGATCAGCTAACATAAAGTATCCTACTAATATGGGAATCTTTAGGTTATCAAGTTCAATTTATATTTTATATTATTTAGATTAGATTTACGTTATCTTTCAATATTTAGTGGACCAATAAGTATATATTGAAGAATATTGTTAGCTAGATAAATAATTTTTACTGATCATGAATAATTTTTTTTTTTTATATTTCATAATAATTTAACTATGAAAACTTCTACTCCTCATTCTGTTTTTTTTTTTTTTTATATATATGAAATTAGGGTATAATGTTTTTTTTTTTTTTTAACATAAACTTAACATAAAAATCTATGTTAACTTATCAAATGGAGTTGTCTGCTTGATATTAAATTAAGTATACAATTTTCAATTGTTCTCAACCTCTTTGGGATACATAGCATATCAATTGGAATTGTTTTGAAAAGCTTGTTAGAAATTGTAATCAGAGCTTGGAATGATCAGATATCAATAGTTGCTCAAATATCTGCCGAGTGCCTGCCAATTTGGGTTTCATTGGGATAATTGCACAGATGACTAATCGAATTTATCCGTTGCTCTACAGCAATCGAGACGGCGGCCGGTGCGCGGCTTGCTACATGTGAGTGGAGATGGTCTGCGCGTTGTGGACGACGAGACGAAGGGCCTCATTGTAGACCAGACCATCGAGAAGGTGAGCTTCTGTGCGCCGGATCGGAATCACGAGCGTGGCTTCAGCTACATTTGCCGGGATGGAACCACGCGGCGTTGGATGTGCCACGGCTTTCTCGCCTGCAAGGACTCCGGCGAGCGGCTGTCGCATGCAGTGGGCTGTGCCTTCGCCGTGTGCCTGGAGCGCAAGCAGCGGCGCGACAAGGAGTGCGGCGTGACAATGACCTTTGACACCAAGAACTCGACCTTCACGCGCACCGGCTCCTTTAGGCAGCAGACGCTGACCGAGCGCCTGGCCATGGCCACGGTGGGCAGCAACGAGCGCAGCGTGGATGGCCCAGCGCTGCCCGGCCCGCCAGCCGCCACGGTGAAGCCGTTCAATCCGTTCGCCATCGAGCGGCCACATGCCACACCGAACATGCTGGAGCGGCAGAGCTCCTTCCGGCTGAGCACCATCGGCAGCCAGTCGCCCTTCAAGCGCCAGATGTCGCTGCGTCTCAACGATCTTCCGTCCAATGCGGATAGGCAGAAGGCCTTCCTGGCCGCTGCCTCCGGCCATCCAAATCCACACTCGCTGCACACTCCGCTGCGCAGTGTCTCGCCCATTGCAGAGGTGTCGCCGGCGAAGACGGCTGGCGGAGATCCGGCCATCATGGCCGCCGACACGGTTAGCCAGCTGTGCCAGGAGCTCAGCCAGGGGCTGTCGCTGCTCACCCAGACGGACACACTGCTGGCGGCTGGGGATGACCTGAACTTCAACAACAACCGCAGCGTCAATCAGAACATCATTGCCGCCGAGAAGCAGCAGCAGGTAATCTCGTACAGCACCAGTGGCAGTGGCAGCACCAGCGCCAGTGGCACGCCCACTGCTCAAGTGCCGCCTCGCGTGGCCGGCATGGCGGTGCAGCCGGCGTTGCAGTCGCCGAAGCGCACTAGCTTCGAGCCGGTCGCCGATGCAGTCGAGCTGCCCAATGCGGATCAGTGGCTGGGCCAAGTGGTGCGCACCACTTCGCCCGCTGTGCCACCCAAAAGGCCGAGCTACTTGGCGAACGTGGGACGGGCGCAGACCATGTCGGCGAGTGCCTCAGTCGGTGGCGGTGGACTAACCGATACCGATCCCTTCGATGCTGAGTGGGCGGCCAATGTGGCAGCGGCCAAGAAGATGTCGCCGGATCTGCCGGGACAAGCAACAGGATCTGGTATCATCAACACCAACAGCAGCAGCAACAGCAGCAGCACCGCCACCACCAACAGGCACAGCACGAATCCGTTTATCTCACCGCCAAAGGCGCCAGCGCAATCGTTCCAGGTGCAGCTGTAGGATGGTGCTTCCCAGAGAGAAAGAGAGATGGAGAGAGGGTGGGAGTTGGAGTGGAAGAGAAGGGTTGGGCGATGGGGCGATCCAAAGTGTGGTTCACTTGAAAAACGTAACTTAGTGTAATGGGGCAGAGGACAGCACGTCGGGAAGTTAGATAGAATTAAAGATAATGATCAAGATACCGCTATTCGATTCCAGGTACTTAACGCAAACAAAACAATTGTTGAATTATATATATATATATACATATATATTAAATACACTATGAAAGTACAGAGACGGGAATAGACCGTTAAATATACGCTACGCATAAAGTAAAGTTAACTACGCATAATAAACAAAGCAAGGCACCTACACAGATACAGAGACACCTGCGGAGAGGTGTGAGAGGTCTGTGATGCTTAGCAATAATCAATGGAATGGTACTCGTACTGCTTACACTTCCTACATTCCCACATATATAGGCACAGATATCCAGAAATGCTGCACGCCGATTTAGACCAAGCTCCAAGACCACCTTCAACAGCAACAACAGCAACAACGAGTGCACCTCTACTTTATAGTACTTATAGTACATAGTTTCACATGCCTGCACATTCATTTACATGAAAAATTATATATATATATACCGAGTTATATATGTGGTTAATGTTGATAAAGTATTTTATTTGGATGTAGCCTTCCACAACTTGTTGATGATCAGTCCCATTCTAGATACCTTCATATACATACATATACTGACTACCATACATATCGTACATACATAATGAGGATAATTCGTCAAATCTATATATATGTATATCTAAAGTAATGCTTGTGTATATGTGTATATCGAGAGTTCTATATATTTAACATATACTATATGTATGCCGAGGGCCAATGTTTTGTCTGTCACTTTTGATTTATGCGTCTATATAAATATGTCAATTTTTTAATTTAATTTAAATTAATTTTAAATTGTACAAAATGTATTATACTTAAATTATAATAATAATTTAACAAAAATAAACTTCAAGTTAATTAAAAAAAAAGTACGGTGTTTATTTCTATTTAATGATATACTGAAAAGAAAAGATTATGCGAAAATGTGACTGCTGCTACAAAAAGGATGAATCGAAGAATTTTATATATGTATATCACATATATAAATATTATGAGAAATATTAGTTTAGACTAAATATTAGAATTTATTATATGGATTACATTCAAAATCTGAACAAGCATGGATTGAATTTGCTGCATTGGGCTGTGTGAGATGTCTAGGATGAAAATAAGATGAAAGTGCAACAAATAAGTTGGGAGGTGTTCCAATAACATATTAAATATATACATAAGTTATTATTATATAAGCCTATTAAAGCATCGCTAGATTCCCATCTGGTACTAATATATCCTTTAAGAAAGGTTGGCAATGGTATAACTTTTAGCTTTTTACTTCAATCGAAAATATATATTTATATTATTTTACTTTTAATTTAATTTATTATATTTTTAATTTACTTATACATATTTAACGAGTAGAAAATTTCCAGATCTGCACTGCTTTACGCTGCATATTTCCAAATTATCACTGCTTGCTGTAGTCAACTGTGTGATTAGCCAAGACACACACCCTTGATACGGTTGGTGTCTAAATTTGACTTTCAGACAAGCTGTAAAGCAGTTTTGCGCGAACAGTGCAATGTTAATAAACGATTAAATAACATTTTTCATTGAACATCTCATTTTTGTGTGCATAGTGAACTCATTGAAAATGGGAAATCAGGGTATAATGGTTATGCTAAAATGTATGTAACAGTAGTATATATATTCTTGATCAGGGTGACGACTTGAGTCGATTTAGCACAACTTCTCTGTCTATTTCTTCTAAGTATTCCCTCTACGTATTTCCGCTAAATATTTCCTTTTTCTTCTAAGTATTTCCTCTACTTATTTCCTTTACGTGATTCCTCTACGTATTTCCTTTACGTAATTCCTCTACGTATTTCCGTTACGTAATTCCTCTACGTCTTTAATGCTTAGCTGATCGATCACACACACTACTTCACTTTATTGCGCTGACCCCCACCAGGCCTGGACGACTGAAGACTGACTGAAGAAATGATTCAGCTGCTGCCCTTTATATAGGGCCACTTTTACTCAAGCACTGTCTCTCTCAAATGTTGGGCCTGACAGCAGGTAGACCTCATTGCAGTTGACCTTCAAGTGAGCAATGGGAACCCTCTCTGCTGCTGTGAGCATTTTAGCTTCGTTTTACACGCATATTAATGATATAATCACAATCTAAAAGTTTCATGAAGAATGTACATCCACAAAAAAGTTATTAAACAATTAAGTTCCCATGGTAGGCCCACACTCTTAAATACCAGTTTGATACTGTATCATTAATAAGTTCCATTAGCCATTATACCATATCAGTTTTATTTCCATTTAAAATTTATATACTGACACCGAGCCGAAATCTAAAACTTCTGTAATATATTAATTTATATATCTACAACATTTCTGAATACAGTGAACAGGGTCTGAAAGGAGATTTCCATGCAAATTTTGAGAATTTCAGATACCCGAATCCCAGTACCTCGGTCCCATCCATTTGACGGCTTCCAGCCGGCCTTGGTCCACCTTCCAGATGACACCATTTCTGTTTGCCTCGAGGACTTCGACTAAGTTCTTACCGGTCTGTTTCGTCGTCTGTGTAGGATGTATTAGTAGCAATTTGCCCACGCAGGGCTCAACATCAAGCCACGAGTTACATTTATTCCTCAATGGATTTTGCGTAATACCCGTATTGAACGAGAAGGCTGTTACGCCCGTAAGGGGTGCTAGTTTCTGTGAAGAATTACGGCAATGAGATTAAGGTATTTATATGCAGTAGATCTTCGGCTAATTACCGCTAGGGAGATAGTGAAGCTAAGGACTGCCGCTTTCGAGGCACTGTAAACAGGCAGCTGGTAAATTGGATTGAAGGCACTCGCAGAGCAGAGGTTGGCGATAACGCCACCCGGGCCTCCTCTGCGCTTGTCCCAAAAGTCCATGATGGCTGTTGTGGTGTTTACTGTGCCCTTAAAGTTCACATCGACTGTTTCCGCGATCTGGTGCTCGTCCAGCAATCCAGCGCCATTGATTAGCAAATCAATTTTCTTATATTTCTCAAAGACTTTGTACAGCAGTTTCCTGCTGGCGTCCAAAGGAATAGTCACATCATATTTATAGAACTTTATATTTGCTTTCTTATTGATGCGTTTCAGTTCCTCGATAGCCTTTGGCTTACTCGCTCTACCAAATATCAGCAGATTCTAAATGAACAAATCGGTTAGCCTTGCCTTTCATTAGACTTTGTCGATGTCGACGTTTCACCTTTGGTCCCTTTTTAAGAATCTCCCGACTGGCGTCCATACCTATACTACCCAGACCGGCGACAAAAATGATATTTCTGTCAGCGATTCTTCCCTGTTTTCTTTGTTTAGTTCCCTTTCCTCTTAATTTTCGCATTAGCAAAGAGCCTTTCCTACCTCCTTTTGCTTTCTCATTTCGCTCTTTACCCTTCTGGTTATTCAACATTTCTTTTTTTTCGGCATCCTCTTTGAGCACCTGTTTAAAGTAGGGGCAGAGAGAGAACAGATATATATATATATGTCTAAGCCTATATTAGACTCACCTTAATCAGGTGTTTATATTTGGCTCTAACATGATTTGTGGCTCTCTTATCGCAGTCGTCTGGATCGTCTTGTTGGTTCCACCTGGAGTATGTACGAAAGGAGAGTTTCTGGTCTGTTGGGTTGCATTGGATATGGGAAAGGGCATTGCGTTCTCTGGGTAATTTGCAAATGTGTCTGGCTGTGCTTGAGATCCCATTCTGCAGCACTGCAGGGAGAATGTTCATTTTCTGATAATAATAAGTAAAATAATTTTAAAATGACAATTTGTTTCAAATTTTGAAAAATTCTATGGAACACTTGGTTGGCCAGACAGCTGGTACAGTCTTTGTATAAATCGAATTTGATTTATATGATTTATAAATAATTATATCTTGTTGCGCTCATTGCGTATACGCATTATTGAGACGGTAACTTATTTGAAGACATTTCAAGACCTGATAACAAGCTGGCAAGCATCTAATAACTTACAGAATAGAGAGAGAGAGAGATAGATAGAAAGAGAGAGATAGATAGAATTAATTAAATAACAGCTCAGGGTATTTGGGGTATTTTCTCTTCATTCTTCCATTTGTAATGCATTAAGTCAGTTTTAATTTTGTTCTGAGCGCAAAAGAAAATGAGAAACAGCACGAGGCAGGGCTACAGCATCTACAGCGCGCTCATTAGCCCATTTGTGACTATTGACGGTAAACAATGCCAAGCTTTGACTCAGACTTGTGTTGAAGCACGAACTCTGGTTTTCCCTGGAGCCTACGCTCAGTGCCTGCCCTGTTAAGCAAGCGAAGAGAAATGCTTGCAGCAACGGGCCACAAATTTATGACTTCAAGGTTCTGGCGCGAAAACGAGCACGGAAATGCGAACGAAACTGGGAATGGGAATCGAGATCGGGAGCGGAATGGCACGGGAAAGGGAAAGGGAAAGAGCAGCCTCAGGCTGCTAACTACCGAAATTTACGATCGGCGCATTTAGGTGGCCCATTGTCCGCAATGTTTATGCAATGTTTTCTGATTTTATATCAGCAGCTGGAATTTGTGGAGCCGCTGCAGTCGGCTTTCTTTGTGGGCGTTGGGGAATGACACTTTCGGCCAAAGATTGCAAAGATTGTCCCTCTCCTTGCCTATTATCTAGTCGTCTATCCCAAAATATTACAGTAGATAATACGATGCGAGCAAATTGTTATATTCTTGCAAACAAGTCGATTCGCTAGGCCATATGGGGCGCGATGCTAAATGGTCAGAGATTTAGCTGAATCCTTAGAAACTTCCCAGAGGCTTCACCAACTCTCATATAAGATGCCTCTGGGGGCATTTGCAAAACAATTTGGATTCATTTGGTCTTCGCTCAACTGCCAAAAATAGAAGTAGACCCAGAGTCGACAGTGGATTGGCTTCTTCTGCGCTCAGCTGATGAAAACGACTCTCGGTTTCCAGACCTTACAATTTCACATGTGGGTTGAACATGATGAACCAATTGCTGTGCTTGCAGCGAATGTATGTTACCGGGTCTGTATGTTAAGCACTCTCTGGCCGAATCCCATACCAAATCCCAATAGTCTGAATGTGGCACAAACAGTATCAATTACCAATTGTTTATTTTACAACGTGTTCTTGATGTTGTGGCTGTTGCTGCGGCTGCTGCTGCTACTGCTGCTGCTGCTATTGCGACAATGCCTGGTGGTCGGGTTGGACTTTGTTTGTGGGCTGGTTTGTTGAGGCTCGCCAGCTTTGTGAATCCATCAATTGCTCGTTATCTTGATCGGAAACAATCGCAATCTGTCTACAATTTGTGCAATGTTTTGGTGAAATTTTTCTTCTTCTTTTAAGGTTAATAAATTACGCTGCTCGGTATTAGTAAAAGTTGTCTTTAATTTTTAGTTTCAGCTAAAAATAATCACAATAATACGCAAGCGTATAAGATTCAATTGCATTTCGCCTGCTGCTTTGACGTGGACAAGTATATGAATACATGTGCACATTTGTATTATATATGTACAAAAGCTTGAAAGCTTTATTATGAAAAGCTTAAATATTCAGCTTGGGATTTGCTACTATTTATTTTTAGTCGGCCGTTGAATCACCGGCTCGTTGGTCTAGGGGTATGATTTCCGCTTAGGGTGCGGGAGGTCCCGGGTTCAAATCCCGGACGAGCCCAATTGGTATAATTTTTTTTTTAATATTTATTTTTATTATTTATATTAATAGATAATTTTTTAAGTATATGTATATACATGGCTTCAAATTATTAGTCAACATATCTAATAGAGACATTCACGCAAAAGTTTTTCTTTAGGTCTCTCTACCTTTTGCTTTCCTGTTCTCAATTATGTAAATGTACATCATACAAGATTCGTCGTTGAGACGACTACTATTTTATCTTTTCAAAATTTTACAAACAACTTTTTTAATTTTAGCTAAAATGAAACATTTCCCTGAGGTGCTGAAGCATGGAATAGCGTTTGCACCCAGATGCGTTTCGAAAATATCCAGCCACATAATTTGTCCAGTTCTAAGCGTAAGTCAACAACAGATATTGAACATGTTTGGAAGGTGTGCTTGCTCAAACGGTTAAAATCAATCAACACAGATTGTAAGGACCAGAAAAAGGTAAGTGTTTAATTGTAGATGGCATGGCTTTACAAAGATAATTCATATTTCAAACATATGTAATTTTTCATAAAAAAAGCTACATAAATTAAAATATGATTTCCCTATTCCCCCATATTGCCCAAAAATTACATTAGCTCAATATACTAGTACAAGGAATTCAATTAACTCAACTGTTAATTTTTATTTTTATCAAATCAGTTACATTTTTATACCCTGAACCCATTGAAAATGGGAAATCAGGGTATAATGGTTTTGTTGAAATGTCTGTAACAGGCAAAAGAGGCGTAGCAGACCCCACAAAGTATATACATATATTCTTGATGATTTAGCACTATTTGTCTGTCCATTTCTTCTAAACATTCCTTCTACGTATTTCTTCCAAGTATTCCCGCTATGTATTTCCGTTAAGTATTTCCTCGTTCTTCTAAGTATTTGCTCGACTTATTTTTTCTACGTAATTCATCCACGTATTCGTCTACGTAGTTCCTCTACGTCTTTAATGCTTAGCTGATCGATCACACGCTCTGCATCACTTTATTGCGCTGACCCCCACCAGGCGTGGACGACTGAAGAAATGCTGCAGCTGCTGCCCTTTATATACGTAAAGCCACTTTTACTCAAGCACTGTCTCTCTCAAATGTGAAGCCCGACGGCAGGTAGCGCTCATTGCAGTCGAGCTTCAAGTGAGCAATGGGAACGCTCTCTGCTGCTGCGAGCATTCTCTCTTCGTTTTGCCTAAATACAAATACCAAATGAGAGCTGATGCACACACATTGACAACTTTAATGATCTTCTGCACTGCTTCTCTGCTTACTTTTACTTTTACTCAAGTACTGTCTCTCTTAAATGTTGAGCCAGACGCTAGGTAGAGTTCGTTACAGTCTCTGCTGCTTCAAGCATTCCTTCAGGGGATTTCCTAGTCGAGCGGACTCGATTTGTTAAAGCTTTTCGAACTACGGCCTTATAATATACTACAACTATAAGTCTTACTACTATAACTATAAGTCTTACTACTATAACTTTAAGTCTTACTACTATAACTATAAGTCTTATTACTATAACAATAAGTCCTACTACTATAACTATAAGTCCTACTACTATTACTATTACTATTACCTACTACTATAACCATTACTTCTACTACTACAACTATAAGTCTGCTGCGCTTTATATATGCCCACTATTACTCAAGCAGTGTCTCTCTCAAATTTTGAGACCGACAGCAGGTAGCGTTCATTGCAGTCGAGCTTCAACTGACCAATGGGAATGCTCTCTGCTGCTGCGAGCATTCTAGCTTCGTTTTACACATACACATACCAAAAGAGAGCTGCTGCCTACACATAGACAACTCTAATGATCTTTTGCTCTTTTTCTCTCTTTGCTTTAGCTTTTACTCAAGCACTGCAGTGCACAGTCTCTCTCAAATGTGAAGCTCGACGGCAGGTAGAACTCTTTGCAGTTGACATTCAAGTGAGCAATTGGAACGCTCTCTGCTGCTGTGAGCACTCTAGCTTTGTTTTACCTAAATACAAATACCAAATGAGAACTGCTGCATACATGTAGACAGCTGCACTGCTTCTCTCCTTGCTTTTACTTTTACTCAAGTACTGTCTCTCTCGTTACAGTCGAGCTTCAGGTGACGCTCTCTGCTGCTTCAATAATTTGTTCAGGGGATTTGCTAGTCGAGCGGACTCGACTTGAGCTTTCATACTTGTTTATTTTTTTTTTAATAGCAGTATGTATATGTATATGTATAATTTTGTTTCAAAAATATTGCCGAATTGGGCTCGTCCGGGATTTGAACCCGGGACCTCCCGCACCCTAAGCGGAAATCATACCCCTAGACCAACGAGCCAGATGTTTTGCATTAACCGTCCAAAATTTATTTATATCGTTTGAGCTGTTTTATATCAAAATGACTAATTTTACGGTTAAAATGTTGAGAAAAGTGATTTAAAACAGTGCCACTTTACTAACTTGGTTGCATGTAGTCGGCTTTATATAAAAATACCGGTTATTCGTTTCCCCATACTCAAGTAGCTTCTTTGGCGAGGTCATGCCAACTGGCTCGTTGGTCTAGGGGTATGATTTCCGCTTAGGGTGCGGGAGGTCCCGGGTTCAAATCCCGGACGAGCCCAAGTAAAGAAACTTTTTTATTTTTATTTTTTATTTATTTATTTATTTTTTTTTTTTTATTTATTTCAAACTATAAACAATTATTTATACTTTTTAAAATTTTTACACAAATAACGACTTAATTGTAAAAAATATTTAATATATTTTGCGTTTGCCACCAAAGTGGTACAAAAAATTTCATCAGTAGTATATTTGATTAATACCAATGGTTAACAGAACAAATAGAGTTTAATTTATTAATATTTATAATGCACTTATATGTTTATATGTGTAATATGCATTTGTGTATGAATGCAGCTAAAACAATTTTGATTGAAGATTAAAGACAAAATCTAACAAACTACTGACAATGCCCTCTACGTATAAATAGTTGAGCATATTTATGGTTTAACTGCTGTTTTCGGTTGATTTTTTGTTTTCTTTTCAATTTGGCCTAAACACTACACATAAGTAAATGACACATTTAATGGACATAGAAAGTTTGGATAAATGTTACAGATACAAATACAATACAATAATAAAATAGCTGATAAATACATAAAATGTTTTTGTCAACAAAGAAAATCCGTTTTTTTTTAGACAATAATCAATGACGATGACCTTGTTGTTGTTGTTGTTGTTGGTTGGTTGTTTGTTGTGTGTATTATTGTGATTAGTTTTTCCATTGCTCAGCGTCCCTTCCAGCTATTGGCGGAGGGGGGCGAACAGTCGTTGTTAGTGTAACTCAATCTCGTTCTCCTAATCGCTCCTGGTTAAGAGAATCTGCTGCAACATCACCAACATCATCTTTGTTAGACATCCTCATATTTATGTATTTCCATTCGATTTTGCATTTGGTTTAAGTTTGTTGTTTTTTTTTCTTATTTTTTTTTTTACTTGTTAAATATTTAAAATAATTTATTTATTATTAGCACTAATTATTCTTTGGTTGTTCCACTGGTTTTGTTGTTGTTGTTGTTCGGTTCTTGGTTATGGGTTTTGGGTTTCCATTCAATTCGTTTCATTATTGTTCATTGTGCTTTTTCCTGTTGTAATTCATTGTCAGGGTTATGCTGTTGCTGTATGTTAATCACGGCAGCCGTTTTATACGTTCGTTTGTGACTGGATCCCTTTGAATTGGGCAGGTTAATATTATTATGAGCAGTTGCTGTTGCTGAAGCTGTCGTCGATGATGCTGGTGATGTTGTGTTAGCAGTGGACTTTCGTAAATTCTTTCCAAACGTCGAGTTGCCTTTCAGACCTTTAATAGAATAAAGCAAGAGACAAAATGCAAAATTCATTAATATTATTTTGGTAAATACAAATCAAATTAATCTTTACATGTAAAAACCATACATATGTGTGTGTGTGATTGAATGTATGAGTGTGTGTGCGTGTGTGTTAGCAGAAAAAATAACGTGTGTATTATCTAATGCACAAATAGAAATGCTTTTTTTACACTCCACAACCGATAATAGAATAGACAACATACATATACATTTATCGCTGCTAAGAGTAGAGAAGAATAGATAGATAGTGGACCACAATGAAATACGTTATAGACGTAGTGGATAGAGATTTAGAGAATTAGAGAATTGTTGTACGGCGGTGCTCAGATCAGCGTGATAGGAAAGTGAAATGCAATTCGTTTACCTTGAAAACATAAACGATTCTGATAGATGGCAAATATATCGTAGGGCTTGTAGCACGGCTCATAGGCTAGCTCAATGTCAGTATCGGTATCGATATCGTTGCCGGAATCAGAAATGTTTGTTGTGGCAGACGACGTTTGGCAACGACTGAGCTTATGGGAGGGTATCACAAACGGGTTTTGCTCCATTTTATCGGGCTCTCTCGATGCCGTTACGGGGTCTGTGTCTGGGTCTACAGATGCTGTTGCTGTTGTTGTAGTTGTACTTGTTGTTGTTGTGGTGGTTGTGATTCTTGTTGTGTCTGTATCAACCATTATTTGTGATGGGCTCTGAACAGGCTTTTGTTTTGGTATTGTTTTGTTTTGTTTTTGGTTTTTGTGTTGCGGAAGATGGTAACAAAGTGTATTAGTTTTTGGTATTTCTTTAGTTTAAGGTGTTAGTCACAGATATTTTTTATACATAGTGTTGCTCGTCGTCTTAGGGACTCTACATACAATCAATATTCAAATATTTAGACAAGCAGAGCTATCTACCTACCTCACTGTCCTGGCAGGCAGCGTCCTCCTTAGATCCCGTAGTCAGGCCCTGCACAAAGTGCACATCGCTGCCCGGATCCTCTGAGGCCAAGTGTGCGCGAAATTGTCGATTTCTGTAGACGAAAAACAAATATCGATTACAATTAGTTCATAGTCTGATAATTCAAAGTCGAGTGTGGATAGTTTACCTCAGCTCCAGTTGCTGCATTTGCTGGAAATGCCGCAACTTGCCATTGGCCTGATGCAGCTTCTCCTCCAGTGCAGCATTTTCCACACATTTGATGGAATACTTTTCCGAAAATGACAGAATCTCCATGCGCAGTTCGTCCAGCTCCTCTCTGCAAAGGGGAATTATTGAAATATGAAACACTCGCTACGTTTCTTTCACTACGGGCACTTACTCCTTCAGCTTGGCGCCATCTCCGCGTATATGCTCGCCGCGTTGCACCTGACGCAGGAATTCGGCTTTGAAGCGTGCCACCTCGCGTTGCACCTCGCTCTGATGGGCCTTGCGCATAGCATCCAGAGCAGCCAGCGTTGCCTGGAATTAACAAAGGAGAATTATATTAATATCGACATAGCAAGCGAATGGAGCTGTTAATACGTACCTGCGTTTCCTCAGCTAACGCCGTTTCCTTCTCCGCCAGCAGACGCTCAATTTCCTGCTTGTGCTTCTCCTCCATATCGCAGATAAGTCGACGATGCGATGACTCCATGGCACTGAGCCCCTTCTCGCATAGTGTCTGTAAGATGGATGAATGTATTAGAGATATATGGATATGATTATAGATAGACCTACCCTTAGCTGTTCGATTTCTGTCTGATAGCGCTTGCGGAAGCTGAGCTCGTCTGGGGCATTCGCATGCTCATGGCTATATACCTCCCTGAGGCACTCCAGCTGCTTGCTGTGCTCCTTCTCTAGCAGATCGAGACGTTTCTCCATGCGCTTGCAGCGCTCCTGCTGCTGGCCCAGTTCGTCGCTTAGTTCGTTGCGCTGCTTCAGCAGCAGCTGCTGCTCCTGCTCCTGGCTGACGCACTTCTCCAGGGCCGCTGCCAATTCGTTCTCACGCTGCTCCAGCAGCTGCTCGCTGCGTTGCAGATCCGTTTCGGTCTGCTGATGAAGTGCTGTCAGCTTTTCGATGCGCTGCCGCAGCTCGCAGCATTTATGGCAGGAGTCCTGCAGGCAGGACAATTCCACTTGCTCGCTGACCAGCACACAGGTCTCGGTTAGAGCGCGCTCCAGCTGCCTCAGTCCATCCTTGCGCTCATTCAACGGCGACACCGAGCGACGACTGCGATGACCCGCACGCAAATGCTGCAATTGGGTCACACTCTGCTCGAGTCGCTCCTTGCTGCTGAGCAGGACGTGCTCCAGACTGTGGAGTCGCTGCAGCAGCTGCGAATTCAGGGGCGATGACTGACTGCTGGATTCGCTGCTAGACTCGTTGCTTGGGTTGGTGCTGGGCGTCGATTGGCGCTCCACGGTTTCGCGCTGCAGCTCGCTCAGCTTCAGCTCCAGCTGCTCCTTGCCCTTCAGCGAGAGCGAGCGCCGTCGCTCCGATTTGGCCAGCTTCTGCTTCAGCGCACGCACCTGCCGCTCCGAGGTGCTATACTTGATCGTCAAGTCCTGAATGCGAGCGGCCATCAATTGCAGCTGGGCCCCATCCTCCATCTGGCTGCGCTCCAGCTTCTGCTGCAGCGCCGTCTGGATCAGCTCGAGGGCATCGTATTGATTCTGGGACTGCTTCAGCTCACGCTTCATGGCCCGAATCTCGTTGACGGCCTTCTCGAACCGACTGCGCAGCTCGTTGTACTCCTCGGCCAGCGAGTCCCGCTGCAGGCAATAGGGATCGATGTCGCTGATCGTGGTCAGATCGCTCAGGGAGTCCATGCGCTTCATTTTGTGACGCTGCAGATTGCTCAGGCTGGCCACCTGACTGTTGCCCGCCTGGAGCTCACGCAGCCGCTTATATAGACTCTCGTTCTCCTCGATGCCTTGCGCCAGTCGATCCTCCAGCTGTTTGATCTTGCACTGGCTCTCCGTCAGCTGCACGCTCAGGCCGTGGACCAGCTCCGCTGCGCTCTGCTTGGCGCTGTTCAGCTCGGCATTCAGCTGCTGTTGCTGCTCCTGCAGTCGCGCCGTCAACTCCTGCTCCGTGCGCTGCAGAGTCGAGAGCAGCTCGGCCATGCGTGCCTCTCGCAGCTTCGCCTCTGTGCGCAGCGTTTCGCACTGTTGCTTCAGCTCACGATCTCGCTCACGATCACGTTCAGGTCGCATCTCTTCGGGCACTGCCATCAGCGGCAGCTCATCGCTGGCCACACTGTCCACGGTGCTGCGACGGGAGCTGGGCGGGGAGCTGCGGCTGCGCTTGTGGAGACTAGCCAGGCTGCGATTGCGCAGACAGCTGCGCAGAACGGGCGGAGAGGGTGAGAGCGGCGAGCCCCAGTCGAGACTGTCGCGCCGGCCGCCCTCCGAGGCGGTGCGGTACTCCTCATCCGAGGAGAAATGCGGCGCATTTGCCGGTGTTCCCGGCGTGGCCGGACTAGAGCCGAGTGCATTTGTCTGCAGTTGCGCCTTCATGAAGTCCTGCTCAATGTCGCTCGGCTTGATGGCCGTGGGCGACACCGTTGCCGGCGACGTCTCCAGCAGCTGGGGCAGACCCGCTGCGCTGCGCAGTGCCGCCAGCCAAGTGTTGCGCGAGCTGGGCGACAGGCCGGCCAGGAACAGACGCTGCTTGTCCCAGGTGATTAGCTGAAAGGCGTGCTGCTTGCTCACGCTGGGCTCCTCGACGACGTTCGACAGGCTGTTCACATCCAGCACGCCATCCAGCACGCCCCTCTCTTCGCACAGCGGATCCCGGTAGTAGAAGAGCGCCGCACCGCTGAGCGTGAACCAGTGCTTGCTCCACTCGCCCGTGCGGTTGTCCAGCTTCATGAGCCAGCCCTTTTTGGCATTGAGGGATTCCTTTAAGCTCTTGGCCGACGGCGATTTGCCGGCGACTGTGCACTTGCCGGACTTGTTCAGGGGCCGCAGCTCATCCGATTTGGCCAGATAGTTGGCGCACAGCTCATCCAGATTACAGCCGCCGTCGGGATCACCACGCTCGTGCTGATAATGCTTAGCGGGCTTCAGCTGCAGCTGCAATCGGCTGCCGGACTTTCCACTCTTGGCGCTCTCCGCTTGCTGCTTCGATTGTTGCTGTTGCTGTTGCTGTTGTTGTTGCTGTTGTTGTTGTTGCTGCTGTTGGGATACCAACACCGTTGGTATCTTCTTGACTATTGCGGACACAATGGCTGGCGTCGAGTTGGCCGCCAGTGGTAATGACTTTGGTCTCAGATTGCCAGACGTTTGCTCGCCCTTACCAGAGCTCGTCACCTGGAAGTCGGTCTCGTCGCGTGACGTCTGGTACGGGTAGTGATGATTGTTGAGCGCATTGTTGACAGCCGTCGACCAGCGCTTGTTCTGCTGTTGACTAAGGTTCGTTATCGTATTGGCAATATCCTTGATGGACTTCTCATCTCGTCGAATGTCCTCGATCAGCAAACAGCCAGTGGGTTGGGAAACTGCAAGCAGATCGGTACGAATTAGTGAATTTAAATTACAGTCGAGTTCGGATTACTCCAAACCATTTTTTTTTTTATTTACATAGAAATTCAAATTATCGAGAATTATCAAGATCAGGGCTGGACTATCAGTTGCCTGGGACCCTAGATTTTAAGGATCACCAAAAATGAAAGTGTTTTAAAATCGAAATAAGAAAGGGAGCGGACGTAAAAAAAAGAAACCCTTAAATTTATGGTTCCCCAGGGCCCTGTTGAGAGGTTAATCCGGCCCTGAGCACAATCTAAAGACTCTCAAGGAATATTATTTCGAACTCTCTCACTCCCTCACTACCTCAGACTGTCAAATTGAGCAAACACTTTCATTAGGCGCTTTGAAATATGAATAGGACCAACTATTTGTTAGAGAGCCCAACCATATCAGTGTCAATGCTTGCTCAGGGATTCCATATACCCGGCAATGTTATCAGCCAACCGAAAGCCATAAAGCGCTGAGCAGCGCCAAGTTATTTGTGTGCAAACATAATAAAATTATTAAAACGAGTGGAATGGTAAGAGGATCCCTTTCGTGGCTGAGATGCGCGATAAGGCGAACAAGTTTTCGCCGAGAAAAAATGGAAACCTGTGAGAGAGTGACGAGCCGTTGTGGTGTGCTAGTAGTGCCATAATTTTATTAACACCCAAGCGAGTCAACGATCCATTGGGCCACTATCGGCGGAGAGGCATTGCCGCCGAAGTTGTCCCATAAATATATATGATTACAATATACTTATATATACATATATATATATATATATATATATATATATATATTTTAGAAGTGCCCTTGGGCCTGGCTGGCTGGACCTGTTTCGGAATTTTTATGATAATAACACAAATTTCCTCTTTTTTCTCTCTTTAAGCATTCTTTTTTAATGGATTTTACCAGCAAAGTCTGCGCTTAAGTGTGCATCAATTCGGTCAGTCGAACAGGTTGAACTCTTAGCTAACTTTTTGGCCAATCGAACTGCTTGCGTTTATCTTGATTATTAAGTTGTGGGCAACAGCGTATATAAGAAATAAGGAAAATAACAAAAAACAACAGCAACAGCAACGAAAAGCCGACTTCTTTCACTCTGAACTTGTTGGCCGAGGCTGAGACTGAGGCTGAGGCTGAGGCAGCCTCGGTTGGATCATGTTGCCAGCTTCGCGACGGTTACCTCTGCCAGAGACTGACTGACTCAACAAGCCAGGTTCAAGGTTACTGTGCTAAATGGTGGGGCATGTCTTTAATTGGCCGACTTGACGGCCTCAATGGCCCAGGAGAGACGGCGACTGCGAGAGGATGGACGGTGTTGCCGTTGATTAGGCTCAGCTCGACAGGCGTTGCAGCTATGCAAGTCAGCAATTGAATTTATAATGCTTATAGTGTGCTTCATATTAACCTAGCTGACTCTTTACATTTGTACTAAATAAAAGAAGCTTTTATCAAGCGATTAAAACATAGTTTAAGGTAGGGAATCTAAGAAAGTTTCGATGCATTGTGAAAACTTAAATATAAATGGAATTCAGTATTCAATTCAATTTATTAATATACCAATAATAATTGCACAATAATTTATTTTCCCTATATCTATGCTTTAATTCAAAAATCCAATTTCGATTCACTCAATAACTGCAGTTTCATTCATTCAATTTACAGATTTCCCCCTGCTGCATTTCAATTGAAGCTAGTAAAATAATAAACTAAAAAAAAAAGGTAAGAATAATCACTTGGTTAACATTCTTTAATTAAACACGTTTGATTAATTAGTTCAGCAATTTAGTGCACTCAGTCATGCAGAAGTAAACCAGCTCAGACTCCGCCTTGGCATAATTAATAATCAAATTGCAAGTTCATTTGCCCATGTTCGCTTCCTTGCTTCTTTTGGGCAATAAAAATAAGTCGAGCCAACTAGGCTGACAGCCCAAGGCACTCCTCCTGCTCCTATGCCATGACTTTGAATAATTTCTAACCGACTGCGACGCCGCATAGAGACTCGAGCTCAAGCACGAGCGCGAGCTCTACCACAACGTCCAACTAAATGTACTCGAAGTCATACGCTCATGAATATTGATTGGTTATTGCTGACTGGCTGAGTCTCTCTCTGGGTTCCTCTCTGGGTCCCTGCTAAATCGTATTTTATATATGCATTAGCCCTTGCCTACGTAGTCTATGTGTTCTACTCTTTCTGTTATAGATTGCGGTGCTATATAAGGCAGCTGCTGTCTTTGGCTTCCTCACAGAAAATATCATTGGAAAGTTTTAGCTAGTCTATTCTCAGACTCTATATGTGAAATCAATTCCAATTCCAAATCAAAAGTAATACACATTCGAATCACAAATACTCTTTGACAAGTTCACATTCAAATTTGTTTGGTTAGCCCCAACTACAAGCAAAAATTGTGTGTTTCGTCACCTTTGGATGCATAATTTGCAATGCATAATTTAGCAATGTTCGCTCTAGGCTCAAGCGACGACTAGCCCATTTAATCTGTGGTCCATTCTTGGACTGCAAGATTTATTTGCACTGTAATTATTCACTTTGTGGCAACTGCCGTGAAACTCGCCCATTAAAGGCCCCACCACGTACACCGCATAACAACATACTGAGCCGGAGCCCCTGAGCCCCTGAGCATACATTTCTTCTTTCTGCGACTCTATGTACAGGGCGGGCGGTCTGTCTGTCCAACAATGCCATCGGGCGTAGGAAAAACAAGTTAGTGTTGCTCTATTTGAGAGGTCTCGACTGGGAGATACCCCAAGGTAAGGTACTGATGAAAACACAGGCTGCTTATTTGAAAAAAGAGAAGGAATATGAGTACCTAGATGACCGTTAACTATATAAATAAGGTAGAGGACTCAAGTCTAACCGACTGCACAATACTCTGCTGATGATCCTTATAAAAAAGAGCAGAGATCTTTTATTAATCTGCTTTATATTTAGTTAAGAACTTAAGCCAGATGAACTCTTTTTCTTATTTTTGTAAAGTTCAGCTGTGGCATATGCCATGTCAGTTCTCGAAATCAACTGGCAATTTATCAACAGAAAATATGAGGATTTGTTGTATGTGCCAAGTCGTCCTAGAAGATCACTTGGGGATTCAAGTAACGGCAGGAAACCTACGCAGCAGCATTCATTGTTCATTCTTTTTCCTTTTGGTTTTCGAGAAGACAACGACAGAGAACAACGATCTGAATACACTATAATTTGAGCGTGAATATCATTTTTCCATGAACAAGTATCCTGCAGCAATGTATGTGGGAACATTCACAGTAACTGCAATTACCTGGACTCGGGCCCAGCGAGTTAGTCGAGAGAGCTTAGTAGTAGACCTACAGAGGTCCAGAGCTCAAGATCTCTCAGCGCAAGGGCAGGGACCATTTGGGCATTGTGTGCGCCTGCTTTGGATCTAAAGCAAAATTTATGAAGCCTACCATTAAGTAGGCAGCTGGGGGAGAAGGTTGCCAGTTGGCAGTTGCTTGGACGTTGCTGTGACTCGCATTGTTGTTGTTACTGTGTGAATTCAAGGTTAATTTCGTAGCCGGGTCTTTAACTAGCTGCACGCACCGCCCCCCAAAAGAACCCCCCTTGCCTTGGCATGGCTCTACGCAACCGTTGCAACGAGGCGACGCATCACCTACCCCCTTCCAGCTCTGCGTCTGTCTGGCCAGGCCAGGCCCGGCCCGGTCCGGCCTATGCCTGTGCCTGATAATTTTGATTGCTGCAAGCCATAAATGATCATAAAAATTATAGCAGCCGATACAAAGAGGGCAGCGAAGAAAAGCAAAAGCAAAAGCAAAAGCAGCTACAGCAAAAATAAAACAAAAACCACAACTACAAAATGCCTCGATAGGCGGATGGAGTCGGGCGGGGGGTGGTCACAATCATAAAACAGATTGTGCAAATAAATGCTTTGAGGCGAAAAGTAAAAGTCACTTTATCATCTTTGTAATATATGTCTGGGCGCATGCCTACATATATGAGTGATGTATACGAAAGCCTGTAAACATATATATATATATGTGTATATGTATGTATGTAGATGGTAAACCATATATTAATTCCATGGGGAAATCTTCTTTATCAGGTCTGACAGTAAATGTGGAGTACTTAAGGCCCTGACCAGTGGCCGTTCAGTTTGCTTTAAATTCGCTACAAATCAAATTTTGATGAAGCCAAGCGAGTCAATTGTGAATCGAACCGATTTAAACTTGCAGCTTCAGCCTTTCGACTCTTTAAAATGCAAACTTTAATTAATAAGGGAATTCACAAAATAATGTAGAAATTTGCATTGAATTATATATAATAATTACATATAAACATGGTTGAATTGGGACAGACGTAGGCCTATGGTTCCTCTCTCTTCTGTTATCCTAACAGAAATGATGTATAAATTTCTGATTTTATCTTAACTAAGGTTGAATAATTCAGAAAATTCGCAAACCTGCTCCTGAACAAGTGTTTCTGAAGAGTTTACCTCTGTTAACTATATTGACATTAATTAATATATTAATATTAATTACTAGATTTTGCCTTAAGTTTCTGTTTTTCATTTACCAATTTTCAAATATATTATAAGCGAAAAACTATTTTAGGATGAGGATCGATCCCCCATGCTGAGACTCCATCTATTGCTTATTATATCTTACTATAAATTTCTGATTTTCATTTATAATCTATGAAATATATTATAAACCATAGACGACTTCTGGTTTACTATCCTAGATTTGAAAGAGCTCCATTTCTATTTACTAGATTGTCCTACATACTTCTGGATTTGGCCTAGCTCAGCTGCTGAGTTCCTGAATTTTAAACTTCTAAAATATATAGAGTAAACAAGGAATAAAAATACAATACCGCATTCGAGTTGATATATCTATAAGGTTTCATCTCGCCTAAGAATGATGCAACTAGATTTATCTAATAATTTCTGATTTTGGCATAAGCCAATTTAATCTAAACACAATTCAAATATGATTCACATTCAATTCATCTTCAAATAGAACTTACCACGATTTGTGATTTCATTGCCCGCATTGCGATTGTTCTCATCCTGTCCGCCATGGCAGCTGGATGGCGATGTTGCTTTTGTTTTCCTCGACGTGGACACCTGTCGCTGCTGATTCGTCTCATCTTCGTCCTCCTCATCCTCGCCCGTCTCGACGCCATCGTCGGCATCATCGTTGGCCATCGCACTGACTGTTAGGCCAACGTTATTCGTGGAGCTGCTGTCCTCGAGATTGCATAGCAGATTGCCGGCCGATTGGGAAGACGTTAGGGTGTCCTTGTGATAGGAGCTATGGCGGTTGCCCAACTTGATCGCCATGTCCACATTCGAGGACTGACGCAGGCAACTGATCTGGCCGCCCGGCAGCGTAGTGCTGCGCTTGTGCCGGCCCTTTGACTTGGGAAAGGCTGTCAGTATATTGAGCCACCATTGCGACTCGTCCGGGCTGATGCCCTTCACAAAGGTGACGCGATCCTGCGCCGTTATGGCAATGGAGTTTGTATGGCCGGTAACCTCCTCGGCGCTGCTTACTTCGAGCACTTTGGTCATATCGATGCAGGCCTGTGGTATCGTCTCGGGCTGTGAAATAGGAGAAGGGATAGAATTTAGATAGAATTTATTTTTCAACTGTAGTGCTTTCTAGAGATATCATTTGAGCAAGTGTACTACAATATTCAGTGGAAAAACTATGTATGTGTATTATATCACAAACCCTAGGGAAGATCCTCTATAAGTAAATACCATTTGCAAAAAAATCCTATTTTTCCGTATTTACATATGGGAAGCATATTTATGGTATAACATATATAGTGGATAGTTCAATTGTCTCGTATATATATTGGAATGTAGTATATATGGTTTATAGTAAATTTATTTATGGAATATTATATATGGTGTACTACTTCTGTTAGGAAATTGATGAATATTTTAAGATCAGAGATCACATCTCATCCCCAATTGTCAGCCGACTACTGTCTAAAGAAAAACTGTAAGCATTGTGAGGCAGCGCCTATTACCTAAGAGCTTCTCATCAAAATCGACAGTTTTGAGAGCTGCAATCACAGCTTTATCAGCTAGATGACTGGCAATATAGGAATATGTAAAACGTAAACCAGGCATGGTATATTTTATAAATAATATACAATATATACTCACATAATCATCCACTGAATAAGTCAGTTCTCCATCATCGTAGAGGACAAACCATCGTCTTTGCCAGCGCTGTAAAAGTAAAAAAAAAAAGAAAAACAAATAATTTTAGCAAATGATTTTATAATATGCCATTCAGAAAACAGAATATTGATTAACTTAATTTATTTGATTATTTTAATTTAATATTTAATTAAAATATATTATAGAATTTAACACGAGACAATTCAATTAGAATCAGGCCCCCTTTAGAGAAGGCCGCGCTACGCCGCTGAAAATAAAAATAAATTTGAAAATAAATGAATATAATATGAGCTCAGTATTAGCCTAATCTCTTAATTGCTAATCAACACCCTGTTGAGTCTGGTTCTCAGTTGACGACCCACTGAGAGGCTCTCGAATGAATGAAACACTCTAGAGGAGAATGGCATTACCATATTTGTTTCGTTGAGATATTTACATATCAGACGATTGGCCGTGTGGCTCGTGCCTTGTCAGATCATTACCATTTTAGCATTTTGGCATTTTTTTGACTTTCGTCTGCCTACGAGAGGTGGTGATGGTAAGTTATTGCCATTGGATGTGACTGCAACGCCCCCCTGGTTTTCTTTTCTTTAGGCAGGAAGGAATCATAATTCTTTCGTATGTCGCCTCGCCTCAGCTCCAGCAGCAAAAATGACTAGCCCATGCATTGGATCTATATACTGGTTCTGATTGTTATTGTAGCTTGGCGCAGATGAATGCAGAAATCATAACAAATGCAGAGACTCGGATACTGGTTACATCTACCCGCAGACCCAGTGCTCAAGGACTGGCCCTGGTGATATTTATTGTGGGGCTGATATTTATGTAAATTGCTAAAAGTCAAAGCAAATTAAGCCCAGGCCTCAGCACCGATGACGTTGAAATGTTGCATCCCATGTGCGAGCCCCAACAGTTTATTACACTTTTATTCAAGTTGCCCGCTTCGCCCATTAACTGCACAGATAGCTATTGTGCTAAATTGTGGATAAGGTGTGGCCAGACACACATGCCATGAGCAGCAACTTCAATTTAGTTCGCCTCTCTTATTCAAATTTCATTTCATATATGCAAGAGTATTTATAAGTTATTTGTCAGCTATTGCTATCAGTTCAGTTCAGTTCAGTTCAGCTGAGAGCGCAATGCAAACTATGAAACGAAAGTATTTCATTGATGGAAAGTTCTTGAAATAGAAAAAATAGAAATAGATGTTCCTAATTTATTTTACCTCGTGTTCTCGACTTTTAGATAATTATTTGTAAAGCTACTTTTCTCGACAGCTGACTGCGTGATCTGATTGAATGATTGGCTGCTGACAGATTGATTGGATTGGTTGACTGACTGGCTTTAACATAGGCTGACAGGGACAAACGAAATTACAACAGCTATCAATGTTCATCAAAATATTTTATAATACTACTGAGGTCATTGACTGATTCATTCACATATCTACAAATATAATTGATATGATATTATTTGCAAGACAAATTTAAAATCTCGCGCTAATAAATCGACCAAAAATAATAATGTAAAAACTCTACACATTTTGATAATTCAACTTAAACCACATTTTTTCCAAGTGTACTACGAAATAATGGGTTAGTATCTCTGGCAGGCCTAGACTGCTAGGTAACACACACATAAAACATAAAAATAGAGCTCGCCTGATAGTAAAATTTACTCAACTGATAAGCGACGAGACCCTATCAGCAGACGTTCGAGGTGCTTAAGGGTTTGCACTCTGGCAACACATTCTGCTAATTAGTTAAACGGTCATTCAAAGATCATCTATAAACAATTAATTATTGATTGTTACAACACGATGGCGGACAATTCTGAAAAAGGTCTTAAAGGAAAGAAAAACCAAATTTTATTAGCGACTTTAAGCCGCTCAGGTAGAGACTACTTTCACCTTCACCTTTCCTAATGCTGGAAAAATCCCTAGTTGGCTAAGTAAACTCTGGGCAACATATGCTGACACGTGTGTTTGGCAATCTGCCAGATAAGTAGATACATTTATTTTTCTTATACCTAGTACTCGGTAGTCCTTGATGGGGTATATTCGATCTCAGGGCTTTTATTGTATTACTTAATATAAGAGCTCTTTAGTATATACTCTCATCATTAAAAACTAAGTATTTGTTTACATGATGATGCTTATCAACGTCGATTAGAGCCCAGCCCTTAAGTGTGGAATATATAAATATTTGCTATGTATATAAAAAATATTCAACCCCCTCGATTCGAGCCCTATTCGGGTATGAATTTTGTGTATACTACAAATCCACATACATAAATCGCAACAAATTGCGGCTTGTGGCTAAGACAACAAAAACATGTCTAACCAGAATTAGACGGGAAAGCAAATACAGAGCTGCTCAAGTGCTCCATATACATTCATATATGCATATATAGTGTATGCTTACAGTAAATAGACTTAATTAATATGATATATGTATGTCGGAGCATGAATTCTTCTCTGTTGTCGTACGAACGAATTGTTGACATTCCACTTTAAAAAAATGTTTCGTAAATTATGTGGGATTGGCTATTTCTGGCATGGGGCTACGGCTACGTGTTAGGTACTTGTTGGTTCCAGCATGATAATATATATGTATATTTTTTTTCAGTGGCCACGCCCCTTTTTAGCGAAGCGCTACTACTCACTAAGATGCAAATCAGCTGATGCTCAATTTGCTGCGACCACAACAAAAATAACAACAAAAGTTCTTGACTACGTCGATTGCTTTGACATTCAGTGAAGGTTAAATCTCCTCTCCATGCTAGCTGCGAACTGCAAACTGCGCTCTGCCGTCCGCTTCCCCCTCTCTATCACTCACTCTTTTCCGTCAACTATCGCACAGTGCTCGATGTTTCCATATATGTGTGTGTGTGTGAGTATCGCCTATTTGCTCTCCCATATTTACAGCAGAGCATTTCATTACTTAGACATCGACCTCGACATCGAACGCCTCCACGACTTGAAGACCTGGATATGTAACTATTTAAGGCGCTGCCCGAGTTGGCGTCAATGTCGACGTCGATGTCGGCGTCAGCGTTGACTTCGCTGCCGGCGTTATTGATAAGTCAGCTTAAAGATTTTCCGGTAATACCGGCAGCCCGACAGCACGATTATCAATCCTAACATGCATTTCACTTTTACCCTGGACAGGGAAACGGCGGCAAAGATGCAATCGCTGGCAAGAATATCATCTTCGTCCCCGGCCTGGGTTGCATTGGAATGGACAAGGATGGAGCTACATATATGAAAACTGGACTTGGGGCGCCTGGAAGCCATTAAGTGGACCAAGTACTGGGACTCGCACATTTAATTGCTAAAGTGTCGAAAACCAGAAGTGTGTGATATGATTAAATGTTTCTGGGCAAATAAATATAATATGCCCACTTATTATATTGAATTTCAAAATCAAATATCTCAATCGGGTAAAGGAATTGGGCATTTGGTAGATGCTGCGTCGGAATAGAATTTTGTTTTCATAAATATGATATGATTCCTAAAAATACCTATGCAAATTTCCTGTTTTTCAACTTTTATAAATAACATCTTGGTGTGATTTAAGCTCTGTGATAAGCTCAATCTTTGTGTATGTTGCAATCTCCATGCATCCAATCAGTTAGTGTTAATTAATATATACGAATTAGAATCTAAACATAGAACCGAATATAAAGTCTTCAGGTATTATTTGCGTCATATGATAACATTTGAAAAGTTCAGAAAATGAGCAAGTAGTTGCAAAAGAATACCTCGGTTTAAAACCCCGGTTATATAGCTATACTTTTATTCAAAATTAATTGAAAACTGGTTTGCTGCATCATCTCCTCAGCACACAGTAGATCACATCCATCTATATGGGTATATATATGTATATAGAAGAAAATATATATCTACTTTAATAAAAGAGTCTGACGAATTTCATTATAATATAATGTAGATCATAGGGTATGGCACAGTTGAGAACATCTCAAATCTAGTGCTAGTTGTACTATAAATAAATTAGTTCAGGGAGGTGGCGCATGATGTGTACTCTGCGTAGCTGCGTAGAATGTAGAATTTAATTTAAGATTTCTACACATAAACGCAAACACGCGAAGACACGAGCGTTCAGAAAAATACAAAATAAAACCAAAAAGTGCTCATACCGAGTCTAAATAAAGCACATGGAATACGTAAAACCGGCATGATTTGCTTTGACTTTGGAGAAATAAAAACCAAACAGCAGCGAATCAAAACAAAACACCAACAGCTCTCTGCCCAAGCTGGCGTCTAAGTCGACGCCAACGCCAGCTTCGCGGTCAGCGTTGTTGATAAGCCAACTGAGAGATTTGCCTGCAATATGACCGGCAGCGTGGCAGTGCACTGCAGTTATAAATACTGGGCACTGGGCTAGTCGGACTTATTCGCAATTCACTTTTCGCTTGAACAGGTGAACAAGCTAGAGAGCAGCTCCATTGAAATGGTTATCGCTAACAAGAACATCATCTTCGTCGCTGGACTCGGTGGCATTGGATTCGACACCAGTCGCGAGATTGTAAAGAGCGGCCCAAAGGTAAGAGAGCGTCTGCATAATAGAGCCTCAAATACAGCCTGACGTGTTCTCCTTAGAACCTGGTAATTCTTGACCGCATTGAGAACCCTGCGGCTGTTGCCGAGCTGAAGGCACTCAACCCCAAGGTGACCGTTACGTTCTATCCCTATGATGTAACCGTCTCAGTAGCAGAGACCACGAAGCTTCTGAAGACAATCTTCGACAAGCTGAAGACAGTCGACATACTCATCAATGGAGCTGGCATCCTGGACGACTACCAGATCGAGCGTACCATTGCGGTGAACTTCACAGGCACAGTGAACACCACCACGGCCATCATGTCCTTCTGGGACAAGCGCAAGGGCGGCCCAGGCGGTATCATTGCGAACATCTGCTCGGTGACCGGCTTCAATGCCATCTACCAGGTGCCCGTGTACTCCGCATCCAAGGCAGCTGCTCTCAGCTTCACCAATTCTCTGGCCGTAAGTGATACGAAGTGAACCGATCGATCGGTTTGAAGTGAGCATAGATCTGATTTGATCCCTTTACATAGAAATTGGCACCCATTACTGGCGTAACTGCCTACTCTATCAACCCTGGCATCACGAAGACCACCCTCGTCCACAAGTTCAACTCGTGGCTGGATGTGGAGCCTCGTGTGGCCGAGCTGCTGCTGGAGCATCCCACTCAGACAACTCTGCAGTGCGCCCAGAACTTTGTCAAGGCTATTGAAGCCAACCAGAATGGCGCCATCTGGAAACTGGACTTGGGTACCCTGGAAGCCATTGAATGGACCAAGCACTGGGATTCGCATATCTAAACTGTTCACGTCGTGTGCGGCTAATTGAAATTCGATTCACCCAAATCAACAAAATTTTAAAATAATTCTCATATAAGGCTGAAAAACAAAAATTATTCAAATCATTCTAATTCAATAAATACACAATCATATTTTATAAAACTAAGAAAACAAATATTTCAATTGGGTAATAGAAATAGGCGTGAGGTAGTTGAGAATTTAATATTATTATTATTGTAATATTATTTTATTTTCTTTAAGAATCGACTACATTTTTAGCAATATACACTTAATATAAGAATAATATTAACTCAGTTCACAAAATTGATTAAACTTTAGCTCTATTAATTTTTAATATCTTATATTATACCAGTTTTCTTAGCTTTAAAATTTATAAATATGTACATCTATTTTTGCATAATATATATTTATATACTAGGAATTACAACAGCTACTTTTAAGTAATATATTTAAATTAGATCTAGGTGTAGAAAAGTGCCTAGTTTTATAGTTCGTGCGATCAATTTACGTACATCAATGATAGAATTGTTCAGTAAATGGACAAAAATAGTTGCTATAATATACCCTAGTTTGAGGTGCCGCCTGTTGATATTGCTTTACCCGTACTTAAAAAATTTATTCTATGCAAACTAAAAACGGGTTTCCATAAGAGACCTATTGGTAATCGATTATATGCATGTGCGAGTATATATGAATAGCTAAGTGCATAGCAGTAACAGGTTGGGGGTTCTGTGGTAGGAATTCATTTATGAATTAATTAATTATTAGTTGTATGAATATCTCTATTGTAGCTCTTATTTGTTCTCTTCTAGTCATAACCATTCACGTCTCATAAGGTCTTTTGGTTTCATAGACATTTTTTTTTTTAATATTTTGAGCACTGCTGGTGCTGATTGACATTTGGAATATGTAGTTAGGTTACTACATTTTTCTTCATTTGTTTTTCCCTTTCGAATGAGTATTCTGCAGTCGATAACGCCCGAGATAGTTGTTTTATTATAAATAAATTGCCTCACTGAAGCAGAGCATCTACACGGCGTATCTGCGTAGAATTTAATTTAAGATTTGGACACGTAAACGCTACGCGACACCAGCGAACAGACGACGACAAAGTAAAACGAACAAATAGTCATCCTGAGTCGAAGTAAAACATATGGAATACGTGAAACCGGCATGAGTTGCGTAGAATTTGGGAAAAAAAACCAAACAGAAACGTATCAAAACAAAAGACCGAAAATTCTACTCAAACTGGCGCCAAATCGACTTCGACGTCGACGCCGACTGCGCGGCCAGTGCTATTGATAAGCCATGTGCTGCGTGGGCAGCGAGGCCGTGCGCCTATAAATACTGGGCACATGGCTTACCAGACTCATACGGCAATCAGTTTTCGTCTGAGCAGGTCACAAAAAAAGTCTAAGAAAATGGCCATCGCTAACAAGAACATCATCTTCGTCGCTGGACTCGGTGGCATTGGATTCGACACGAGTCGCGAGATTGTCAAGAGCGGACCAAAGGTAAGTGAGTGTCTACGAGTGAGAAATCCTTCGATACAAACTGGATGCCTTCCTTAGAACCTGGTTATCCTTGATCGCATTGAGAACCCAGCTGCTATTGACGAGCTGAAGGCACTCAACCCAAATGTGACCGTCACGTTCTATCCCTATGATGTAACCGTCTCGGTAGCAGAGACCACGAAGCTTCTGCAGAAAATCTTTGACCAGCTGAAGACAGTCGACCTGCTCATCAATGGAGCTGGCATCCTGGACGATCACGCGATCGAGCGTACCATTGCAGTTAACTTCACGGGCACAGTGAACACCACCACGGCCATCATGTCCTTCTGGGACAAGCGCAAGGGCGGCCCAGGCGGTGTCATCGCCAACATCTGCTCGGTGACTGGCTTCAATGCCATCTACCAGGTGCCCGTGTACTCCGCATCAAAGGCAGCTGCTCTCAGCTTCACCAATTCTCTGGCCGTAAGTGATAAACCAATTGATAAGAGGAGTGCAGAGACTCAAGTTAATCCCTTTATATAGAAACTGGCGCCCATTACTGGCGTAACTGCCTATTCCATCAACCCTGGCATCACGGTGACACCTCTGGTCCACAAGTTCAACTCGTGGCTGGATGTGGAGCCTCGTGTGGCCGAGCTGCTGCTGGAGCATCCCACTCAGACAAGTTTGCAGTGCGCCCAGAACTTTGTCAAGGCCATTGAAGCCAACCAGAATGGCGCCATCTGGAAACTGGACTTGGGTACCCTGGAAGCCATTGAATGGACCAAGCACTGGGACTCGCATATCTAAATTATTTAACTCGCGAGAACCAGTAGCCTATGGATTCACGTAATTAATTAAATTTTAAAATAATTCCCAGATAAGGCTGAAAATAAATCATTCTAATGTAATATATATATATATGAATATGATTTTTGAGTTCTATTTAATTATAAATAAATCAAACAAAATCTATGAAATTTTCAAAGAGACTATTTCAATGGGTTGAGTGAGTGGAATCTTATCTAAGGCTGTATAAAGTTTCACGCTGTAAAAGGGAGCGAGTTGATGCGACAGTAAAATCTAACACATGAAATTCCTATAAATATAGTTGAATACCTAAAAATACCTATGGAAATTTCCTTTTCCTTTTTTTTTTTTAAATATGTATAACATTAAAATAAAATAGAAATTTCTTCAGGTTTTTTTTTTTAATTTAAAGTCTTTTATCAATTACGTCAAATGATCATTTACTAAATGTAATTAATTTGAATTGAATTGAATAATAATCAATGATATACATGGCACAAAACTACTTGAAAACAGGTTTGTAAGCGATTACATGCTTATGATATGAGTAGCTAATGGCACAGTGCATTGAATGAATGTGTTAGTTGGATGAAAGTTATGCGCCTATTATTTCCAAAAAATACTTCTATGAAAACATATTCTACTATCTTAAATCATTTGAAAAAGTCTTCAAGCAATGTGATCATAATTGTTAGAATTTCAAAATAAATAAAATTAATCAAGCTGCAATTTAATATATAGAAATTCAGTTTCAATTTATAATATCCAGAATTTTTCTTTTACAACAGCAAGAAAATTCAAACATCTATTAGGTGTGTAAATATATGAATAGATTTTCCATTAGTAATTAATTACCACGCAGGAAAGTATGCCACAATTTTCTTCTCGCTTTTGTCTACTCCCCTCAGTTTCCCCTCAAAGATTTTCACCATGAGAATATCTTTAGAACATAAAAGACCTCGTTTATCTTTCATTAAGTGCATTTCATTCAGAATGGTTTATTAAATTGCAAAACAGTCTGGTTTATATTTAGTTTTTTAACTATGAAGCCAAATATTTATATAGAATTATATTTTATAAATTTATATTTATAATTATATTTATTATTTTTTTTTTTTTTAATTTTAATAGAATTAATAATATAGTTTGTTTTACTTGTCAAAGTTCAGGAAAAAATAGGAAAAAAATATATATTGGAAAATTCATATTTTATAATTATATTTATAATTCTTTTTATTGCTTATAATTTTTATTTATTCATAGATATTCAAAATATTATCAATATATATAAAAAAAAAATAAATATATATATAAATATTATTTAAAATATATATTTATATTATTTATTATACTTATATTTTTTATTATTTTGAATAATAAACAATTAATTTTTAGTGGGGCAAAAATTAAATTAAATTTAATTAATAATAATAATAATGTAATGAGAAAATATGTATTCATATTCTAATTATAAAATTCATGGGACGCCTAAAAGTATGCACTCAATGACTGACAGAAAATATATATAATTTATATACATATATAAAATATAATATTTTATATATATAAAATAATAAATATGTATATACAATTCATTATTATTTTTAGTTTATGTTCAATATTTAGTATTCTTTTATTTTCATTTTTTTTTTTCAATCACACTTTGAGAGCTCTTCTCTCTTTAGAAGTCAGCATGTGTCATTTCACCAATGTGTGAGCAACATGGTATTTATTTATTTATTTTATTTTTTGTTCATGCGAGTCGTTCTTAATGCAGTTCAATAAACTTTGGCACTTTTCCAGCATTTCGCTGGGTCGCGCCGTTAATGTAATAAAATATGCCGCCGTAGAGAGTTTTGTTTTGCTTCTTTTTTTTTACTGCTGCCCCAGAATTGCTTCGTATTTAGTCAGTCCAGCTGTATGCATTGTTTGCCTCTTGCTCTTTACAGTAATGTAATCAAATAATCAATACTCGAATTTCTCTTTCCACTGCTTTACTTACGCAGCGATTGAATTGAAAAATCAATCAGTTATAGTAGAAGAACCGTGAAGAGAAAATCACTTAAATATTATTGATTGAGTATTTTATTTTATAATAATAATCTCAGGTAATATAGATGAAACTCTCCTTTTATAGCCCTTTTAAGCTGCAAATTCTTTCGCAGAAAATGCAAACTAAAAAGAAATTCCATTCAGTTTATATTTATTGCATCGGAAGTGCATATTTATATTGATATGGCTGAAGTTACGCCTTATCGCGATGACATAACAACGACTTTCTGGCGTCTGGACCATTTCGAATGCATAATACCTGTAATCAGTTGCGTTTAGCTTTCAGCTTTTGTGCTCTGTGTGCATGCGTCAGGTTAATAAGTAGAAAAAACTTGGTGGCCAAGCACGTATTGCAATTAAAAAAACATTTTGATAAATCTGCATCTAAAGAGAATGGGCGTGCATAAAGATGGGTAAATTAATGTAAATTATTGAACATTTAGTATTAAGTGAGTATATATATTATATGTGTATATATAACGGTAATACCTCTGTGAATGCTGGAATATCCCAACTCAAATTCTTTTACTGATAATTAAAATCGGAGGCAAGATAAAAAATAATTAGCGATATCATTGCTATTCATTGTATATAAAAAGGCTGCCAAATATTTGCTTTGATTTAGGGTATCTGTTAGTCTGGCACTTCCGTCTGCAGCACTTTCATTATCTTTATCTATGCTTATCTTATTGATAATTTATTTTTCTTTGCTTGCTTCTGCATTGACGCCATTGAAATTAACGGAATTTCTTGATATCAGCTTGCTTATTGATAAACAAAAGTATTTATATAAAAATATATATATATCTATTTAAAGCAATTCTATGCAAAGCATTATGAAGCGAACGAATTTAGTTAATTTAAAAATTCCACACATATGTAGAGTATTAATCTTTGAAGCTGGGCACGTGTTCAGAAATTTGCTTCCTCTCAGATTGAAGCTTTGATGCGCCGCCGCCTTTTTAAATGCAAAGCTTAGAGAGGCCCAGTGCTGGCCAGTGGCCACCTAGCTAGACCGCTATTCGCCGGCCAGTGAACAGCTTTGTGTGTGCCCAGTGATCTTGAACCGGTTCAGAAGCTGGCAGGAAGTAACTCACAGGCCATGCACCCTGAACAACATGTGTCGTTCATCTGCAACAACAGCGCAACGGAGCAATCGATCTGGCCAGTGAGTCCTAAGACTAAGACTAAGACTGACTGACTCATTAATTCTGAGCTGCTTGGGCTTGGGCTTTTCAGCATGCTATGCGGCATGCGTGCAGCTGAGGGAATTCTCTAGTTGTAGTTGCTTTCTCTAAGCTCGCATTAAACGCGCTTTCCATACTAACAGCAAAGTTAGTGTAAAGTGAAGTAAATATGAATAGAGCTTCAAAGTGAGAGAGATATATAATGTATATATGCAAATATATATAGAAATATAGAGACTAAATGGAACTCAAACCATTTGCCTGTTTAAGAAAATATATAAACAGTTGCTTATACATAAATTAAAAAAAAATATATATGTATATATCTTTTTATCAGTCAACTGAATAGCTATGGAAAGGCATTCTTATGAGGCAAACGTAGTCATATCTTACGCTATTTATGTATGCATATCCGTATATTGAAGTGACTGCAATTACTTATGTGAATAGTGAAAAGTAGGGTATATCTTAGTGCGGCATTTCAGTTGATTGACCAAGCCTGCAGTGGAAACCATTGAAGCTCAACAGTAATCAAAAGTTGCGTGTGCCGTTGTTGGCTGTATTACATACATATTACATATACATATATATATTCCGTAAATGGATTGCAACGATCGGCATGCCTAAGTACCAAGGTGCTAGAAGGCAGCTACCTTTCATGTGAAATATGTACACAAAGCTATCCATGTCATAGATCGATTGTAAATACATATAGACGGCCATAAAAGGGAAGCAGAGAATGCGGCCCAAAAATAAAGTTATCGATGCGCTAGATACGTACGCGTAACGCTTTGTGCCTCAGCTACTCATGCCTCATGCCTCATGGCTCATGGTTCGTGTCTCGTGCCTCGTGAGTAATACTTGAAAATGGCGTATACCGCAAAATGCATCTACCGTTTGTTTGCTGGCTTCTGCTCAAGAAAAACTCATTCAGTCATTAAGTGCCGTTATTTGCTGATTACACAATAAAAGCAACCATAACAACAATAACAACAACAGCCAACTGCCACTGCCACTGCAACAGCTACTGAGCGCCCAAAGCTAAGAGAGACCCAATTCAAGCGCATCTATAGAAGCAGCAGAAGCAGAACGACAGCCACACACAATAGCAAGCAACAACATTTAGAACATCTTTGTTGTGAGCAACACACATACACAGCGTTGCAACAGCAGCAACAAAATTAGCAACAACAATTTTCTCGCTAGCATCTCAGTCGGAAGAGTCAGAAGAAGTCGAGCTGTCGAGCTGTCTGAGAAGGAGGCGCTCAAAATGTTGAAGCTGAATGATGGAGCTGATGGGCGAGGCAGGTGGCTGGCATATACATATATCTAACTCTCTCTCTCTCTCTCTCTCTTTCTGCTGTCTATGCGTTGGCTGTCTATCGCAACCAGGCAAAGGATGTGTCAGAATAACTTCCTGAAATTGCAACACGATGTCGCTGGAGTCTTTCAGCATGCAACAGCTGACACGCACATACATATGTTAAATAAATATATATAGTTATAGATAGATAATATCTATGCAATAAGTAAAATTTATAAATTATTTATTTTACCAAAAATTATGAAAAAATATTTTTTTATACAAAATTATATAAATAATTATAATATATATGTTATTATATAACAAAATATAAATTCATACTTATCAAATTATTAATTATTGCTGAAACTACATACATACATGTATGTATAGCTAAATTAAAATTAAGTTAATAATAATCAAAAATAATATAATACATACAATATTTATTTATTTAATATTATATATTATATATTATTATTTATTATATGTATTAATATAAATTTAAATTTTGAATATTTAAATTCTAAGAAAAAAAAAAAAAATTTAAATATTAAATAAATATATATGTATGTTCTCTGTAAATAAACTACATGCATAATACAGATTATTTAAAAATTTGTATAAATATGTATTATATTAAATATTAATTTAAAATTTGTAAATACATATATAAAGATAAAAAATATATTTTAAATTATTTAATAAATAAATATATATTTTATGTGCACCTAAATAATGTTTTATAAACCTAAAATGTATCAAAAGCAGAAACAGAATTTTACAAATTAATATAGGCAGTGAAGAAAAGTAATCCTCTTCAGTTTATCAAAGGTATACAAAATAGTATATTCGCAATTTTAGTACCAAAATATTCAAAAACTTGTACATTTTTTCATATACTAAGCAAGAGTAAGCAAACGACGCTGTTCACTAGAAACGGAGGCCTTTAAGGTCGTTCGTTCATCTACTATAGCAGTTTCTTCTCTTCAATTCGCATTTTCAGCTGAAATCTAGTCAGGCATTGCGCCACAGAGTTTGTTGCTTGAAGCTACCATTTATAAGGCCCGCTCACACCTGTGTGTGTGTGAGTGTGTGTGTGCCTTTGTGAATGTTTGAGTGCATGTTGTGCTGTTGTGGAATTTCAACAAGTTTTGGGCAGCGGAAAATGTTAAAATATGATTTTACCCAAAGCAAGTTGTCTACGAATCCACAGAGCCAAAAAAAAAAATATGGGTACTCAAATGTTGCGGTATTCGATAGGTTAATAAACCTGCAGGTGAAGACATTTTATGGCTTGTCTATACATTGCTTAACACAATTTCCGATAGTAGTCGTTTGTTTATATTGTGAAAGAGCAAAAATAGTTAAAGTCTTAACAACAATGCATATATCTACATATATATCTGTTCAATATATTGCGAAAGAGCAAAAATAGTTAATCTTAACGACAAAATACATAATATTATATTATTATAATATTGATCTGAATAATATTTATAGAACTAAATCCAAGGTTTCAGCTAACCATTCAATTTAAATGGTAGTTAGTTTTTTTATACAATTATATGTACTACAATTTATTTCTATATAATAATTAAAATCAACTACATTAAATGCGATTAGTAGATCATACCAATCAAGTAAGGGAACATGAGAAAATGCCATAGCAATTGATATAGATCTCTTTTTCCCTGCTTTCCACTTCTTCACCTATCAGCTAAAAAATACTCAGAGAAGTAGAAGTAGTTAAGCATAAAATGCTTCCAGTCAAACATCAGCGCCTTGGAATAGATCGCTGGAGCTTACTCATCTGAGTCCATCAAAAATATATGTTCTCAATCAAAATAAAATAAATGAGGAAACTGTTCCCACGATTTCATCTAGACATTTAGCTCCCTACTTGAGTGTATAACTAACATAACTATAATCGAATTATACAAATGCGATTCTTGACTTTAAGCTCCAAAACGTGTTTCTAAAACAATCTCTTTACACAATTGCATTGACAATTAAAAGTTTTCAAAGATAATTAAATTCAATTATATCAAGTATCAAAGCTCTTTCTAGGGTATACTCTGCTCGTGCAGTCTATGCCACAATAATTTCTGATGCAAGCACAAAAATGAACGTAACGAAGGTCATTCGATATGTTGCTCATGCGATCGTTGTATTACCAGACAGCTAGTCGCTTGAACCGTCGATGTTTAGGCTAATTATGAGCTCCCCTTGCCACCCCGTCCGTAACCACCTGCTGATTGAATTGAGTAGAAATATTGAAAAAAACAACGAGACACACACAGATACAGAGACACAAAATGGCATTTGAGAGCACACTAATTGCCTCAATTAGTACCAGGTGTGCAAAGCCTCGAACTCGAACCGAGTTGTGCAATGTGTCAGTCAAATCAGAAGTCGATTTTTCTATTGGATCGACTGACTATTGTTCTGAAAGTTCACGATATTTGCGGTCACACCTCCGTAGGTGCTGTCAATTAGACTATGGACCGCTGTGACCTTGGCTCTTAGCTTAGCATATTTACTTACTTAATTGTGGGCATTGGGGATATGGTATATGCGAGTGCAACTGCATCTTGAGCGGTCCCTCTCTTTCTCTCTCATTCGATTTACTCACCTGAAAATAAAGGTAGAATGAAAACAGCCATTAATAACTTATATTGCTGCAAGATGTGGGCCCAAAAGCCAAACAGAACAGAACACTTCCTCATTGCCAAGAGCCGCCTAATCTTACAAGCCATTAAAAACAAGCACAGTATCCCGAGCCGGAGACCTCGAGCCGCCTTTCCAATGCCCTGGCCGGCTACAGCTCGCTGGCATAATGAATTGTCAATCATTATGTAATCTTCGAGTAAAAAATGATGCAGCAGGTTTTTCTTTTTTTCTTTCTGATTTTTGTTTTTATTTTCAATTTGTTGTATTTGTTTTTTTGTTTTGGAGCCCGTTCTCTTTGGCAGCTGTAGTGCGTGGGCAGCACAAAATTTAGACAGAAACACACAGATATACATCCGAGCCGCGGAGCATACGTTTTTAGATCTTTTGCCGTGGCATGCGGCGCTATGCACTGTTCTCGAGGAAATGTTAGACCATCATTTATAAGACAGACAGCCAGAGCAACGTCAGCGTCAGCATCAGCTGCAGTCTCAGCTTTTTAACTGCGAGAGAGGCCTTTTCAATTCAAGTCTTGATTCTCGGCGGCATATCGATAAAACATAGCGCCAGCGCCTCTTTAACAGACAACCAAAATGATGAATGCCACAATTAGGCATCATAAATTGAATTTGTCCGAATGAAAACAAACACTGAACGGGAATATAAAGTGATGGAAATGATTGGCAAATATATTCATGTTGTATAATAAATCGAATTGGATGAAATTGAAGAAGAACTTAAAAGAAATTTAAAATATATTAGAGATGTCTGAAGGAGTGTCAGTTTAAATCCAAGTCAAAGACTGGCTAGACTTTTTATAAAGGTAGCTTCGAGTTAGTCTCTATTCCTCTATATATGCCATTACTATTCTTAAAATATATTCATTATTTATACAGTGCATTGTGCAGTCAGTAACACCCCTCGTTTTCTCAAGCGCCATACGATTGTGTAATGTTGGTCTAGACATAAATAGCACTCGGATGCTGATAAGATGTTGCTGATATGCAGAGATAGTACGGCACGTAGTTCAGCTCAGTTTTATATAGGTTGCATGAAAAATAGGCTGATTTCTTAGAAAAATAAATAAATAATTTAAGGGATTAATATAAAAGTAGTTCTAAAAGATTTATAATAAAGAATTAAATACTTTTTTTTTGAAGATTGATGACGTGCTAGATCCCTTTCAAGCAAGGGTGTCAAAAAATTGTAAATTTTACAGACGTATGAGATTTGCTTATTTGTATGGCAAAAGTCAACAACTTTGTGATAAGAAATATTTCTTTTAAAATTCAAGAAACTGTCAGGGAGAAAGAGAAAGATAGACGGCAAACGAGAATTAAAAGAGCGAAATTTGTAATACGAATTCTTGTATTTATATTAAAATAAATATTACAGCATTCTGACTTAAATTTAGTATGTTAAAAAGAATAATTTTAATCTATTTTAATCTTAATTGCAACAGTTTCTAAAATTCTGTAAGACTCTGCATGACTAGAGCATCAAAGTGCTTCACTTAAACATTCAATATTCAAATATATACATAGCAACAATTAATTGTTACGAACGATGATAGATTAAGCCAAAGCAATATAAATGATAATTTGATTATCTTGGCTGAAGCAAATTTATTTTTAATAGATTTTTAACTCTGCTTATTTATAGTGCAAACAGCGATCGAATTATTTGTATATATTTTTATCGACCTATGGTACTCATTATTTATATAGTATAAAGTTGAAGACAAAAAGAAACAAATAATTCATAATGTCAGCTATGTGAAGTAACATAGAAAAACATGTCATTAGCTTGGGCAAACGCTAAGTGTTTCAATGTCTTGTTATTGTAATTATATGTACGACTCACAATTGTGCTGTCAATCAGCAGAAAATACATATATGAATTATGTCATCGACAGAACGCTGTAGATTTGTAAAGCGATTTCACAAATTGATATTTACCCCCCTAGAGACGCTTCCCCTCTCGCTGTCAGTCACAGTGCATTTGTCAAAACAGCTTCCGCTCGACTATTAACTTGTCAGTGGGCATTTTGGCATTTGTGCAGCTATTGCAACAGCCCAACACACAACGAGCGAGCGGTACAAATGACCAATAGCTCAATGGAGTACGCCTCTACGAGTGCGCCATGTGCTAAATACCATGTCCAAATACGTATACCAAAGTAGCCGGATGTCATTAGCATTCGGTAATAATGTGCGAAAAAAAAAAACAGGCTTAACAAATGAAATATGTAAACAATTGCAACGAGATAGAATAAAAATTAAAAACCTTAAAAAAAAAAAAATAAAATAAAAGAGTAATAAACAAATAAATATAAAAGCTCAACGAATATTAAAAACTATTTTTGTTCATTTAAGTTGATATTTGCTCATATATTATATTGAAGCTTCAAATACGTATTAAAAAATAATAATAATAATAAAAATATATATACATATAACAAAAAAAAAAAGGCTTGACAAATGAAATATGAAAACAATTGCAACGAGATAGAATAAAAATTAAATAGCTTAAAAATAATAAAGGGAATAATAATTAAATAATTATCAAATCATATAGTCGCATATAAATCATAATTAGTATATATATATTTTTTATTTATTTATTTTTATATATATATTTTTGATCAGGGTGACGAGTTGAGTCGATTTAGCACTATGCGTCTGTCTATTTCTTCTAAGTATTGCCTTTACGTATTTTGAAGTATTTCCACTAAGTAATTCCTCTACGTAATTCCCTTATGTAGTTCCTCTACGTATTTAATGCATAGCTGATCGATCACACGCTCTATTTCACTTTCTTGCGCTGACTTCCACCAGGCCTGGACGACTGAAGACTGACTGAAGAAATGATGTAGCTGCTGCCCTTTATATAGCGCCACTTTTACTCAAGCACTGGCCTCTCTCAAAGGCTGAGCCCAACGGCAGGTAGAACTCGTTGCAGTTGACGACGCTCTCTGCTGCTGTGAGCATTCTAGCTTCGTTTTACTTAAATAAAAATACCAAATGAGAACTGCTGCATATAAATAGACAACTCTTATCATCTTCTGCACTTCCTCTCTCCTTGCTTTTACTGTCTCTCTCAAATGTTAAAAGACGGGAAGAATTATTGAAATATCTGTTCTCCGAAGGGTTCGGAGATTTCCTAGTCGAGCAGACTCGAGCTTTGCTACTTGATTTTTTTGGTAAATGCGAATAATTTGGAAAATCTCATTATTATTAATTTAAAACCTTAAACTGATTTAATATTTACAAAAACAAATTGTACTAAAAACTGCTATTAAAAAATGAAAAAAAAAAAAAAATAATAATAATAAAATAATATTAAATTTAAAAAAAGTAATAAAAACAAATATATATACATGAAAAAATAAAAAATAAATGAATAAATATCATATATTATTTAAATATTAAATAATGATAATATCTAGAAAATTTTAAATAATTAATGTATAAATACATAATATAAAAAAAAAAAATGTATAATTAATAAACAATTATGAATTTTCTTTATATAAGTCAACTCATTGCAGACGGCTGCAAAAATATCTATATACTTACATATATACACATATATTATCCATGTTCAGATTATAATAGATATGATTTGTAATAATTATAAACAACAATTTGCAATAGCAAAAGCCAAGTCAATTATAATCAATAACCACTTGTTGCACTGGCAATTAGTATTAAGATACCCTGTATTTACAGAACTTTGCAAGCAAGTAGTCATACGTTCTGTTGGTCACGTCTTTGAAATCTCCGTTCTTGTGCAACGTTAATCGCTCGCTCTGCCTCTCATGCTCAGTGTGACAGTTCGTCAATGTGACAACAGTTAGTTTCTCAGTTAATCTAAGCCGCTTCCCCACGCACCCCGGCAGGAGCCGCCTTGCCCCGTTGACCAACAACAATGACGGCGTGGAAACCGAATACGTGGCTCCAAGTCAACGTCATCCACGTTCAACGTGGAATTTTTCGTCAGCCTTCCGTTTATGTAATGGAAAACACAAGAGGAAAAACTGGCAGCCCCATGCGAACTGGACGCGTTGTTGTCATCTTGAAATATGACTATAAACAATACGACGTCGCTGCATGCTTGCGTCAGACTCGGGATAGAGTTGTGCTCTATGTGACTGACAGCCGGGAGACTCGACTTGATGCGACTCACCACCTCTCCTCGCCTCAGCTGAATGGCCAATGCCAAGCGACTGCTTTTTCCTGACTAAGTTTTTTTTTGCTATGTTGCCAGAGAAAAACATCGGTGAATACCGTTAAACAGCCAAAGCAATTAATTAACACATATCCAAGTCCACCCACGAGCTGCACCCATTCGGCGCATAATAAGCCAAGTTGACCTTGAATGAATTTGCATAGAAATTTCAGTTCATATTTATGAATGAAAATCTAAGAGATTTATAGAGAAATCTTAGCATAGGTGTATTCACATTGTTTCCTAACCAAGGTCGCTTGTTCAGGCTCGCGTTCCATTCCACTCGTTGCAGCCGCCATTGCAGTTTATTGCAAAGAGTTCAGCCAAGATGTGTTCGCATGTTATTCTAATTGCAATTTATTAGCAACGGGCCACAAAGCCACATACTCAGACAAACGGAGGGCGAGAGAGTGAGAGAGAGAGAGAATACCGACAACATACTACAGACAGACAGACAGACAGACAGGCAGGCAGTCGGACAGACAGACAGTTAATCAGTCAAGCACTCTGCGTCATGCTGTCAAAGCTTCTATATGCAAATTAGTTGTATGTGCTTAACCCACTTGCGGCTTTTGAATTGCAAACTGCAAAAAAAAAATCATGTTTGAATATATATATACATATGTATATACATGGATATGATGTGGTGTTTGCATATATTACCAACACTGCTTCATTAGATAAGAAATAAACTTGAATAACTTATATAGAAATTAAGCATGAAAGCTATTGTAAAATGTTGTTTATAGATCAGTTGAATCACAGATTTTTTTTAAAACCTACATTGCAAATGTTCTAAGTTTCTCAGCTCAATCTCGATCTAAATATGCAAATGTATAATTAAATAAATAAAAAAAAAAATAAGTAAATAAATAAAATAAATAAAAAAAAAATAAGTAAATAAATAAAATAAAATAAGCAGATTCCAATATTGAATTATAGTAAAATAGGTAAATAAAAGTAAAATTATAAATACATATCTTAAATTAAATTTTTAATAATAAATTGATAATAGTAAAATAAGTAAAACTAGGAGTAATATTACAAATATTTTTTTAAATAACAATAATAAAAGTTAAACAAAAATTATAAAAATACTTTCATTTATTTATTTATTTTTTAAAAATATTTTTATTATTTATTTATTTAATTGTAATTGTAATTGTACCATTTAATATTTTAGTAACTTTTTTTTTAATAATAATAAGAATATTTAAAATAAAACTACAAGTAAAATAACAAATTATTTTTTTTTAAATATAAAAATATATAAATAAAAAAATAAATAATAAATATAAAAAATAAAATTATAAGAAAACTTTTATTTTTAATTTTATATATATTTATTTATTTATTTATTTTTTTTTTTGTATTATTATTTATTTAATTAATTGTAATTGTACCAAGTGAATATATCCCTTCAATGTTTTACTAATATTTAGCCTCTATAGTTTTTTTTTTTTTTTTTCTCAGATATGTGGTACATATAGCTTACAGTTATTTATACTAGAGATCTTGCGGTTTTCATCTGGTAGAAAAAATATGCATTTGTGTAGAGGAGAGAACCCGACTAGCATATACCCGAACTGCTCTCTGTTGTTTCATTTTATAGAAGAAGTAGGTATAATGAGAATAGAACGCCTGACTAGCATTGTTGCTAGTGGTTTTTATATTATAGAAGAAATTAGTATAGTAAGAAAAGGCTGCACGACTAGCAACCTGAACTGAAAATAGATACCAATTAGAATATATCAAATATTTTTCCACCTAAATACAGATATCAATTTCCTTCCACTCAAAAATAAATACATTAAACAAATAAAGTTGCATTTGAGCTCATTAACAATTCATTAATTGCATTTCCTATGTTCCGCCCACATGCAACAACATTTCATTTCATTTCGTTCCGTTCTGTTCCAGTTGGCACGCCCACGTGCGGTCGTCTGTCTGAACTCTGGCCAAACGTGAAATTCCATATTGTTTCCCCTTGCCCACATCTATTTTTTTCGTCACGCTGCAACTGCTATTAGCGTCTAACGAATTTGTTTACGTTATTTGTAGATGCGAAGCGTGTTTTAGTTGTAATATGAATTTATAAGTTCAACATAGGTAGGAATCGCTCACCCTGCTCTCCTCCCTGTCTCACTCCACTCTCTTTCTCTTTCTCTTTCTCTGCCACTCTCTATCTTTGTTTTCTCTCTCCGGCGTATAATTAGTTTTCCCAATCACTTAACAGGAAATTAAGACAGCTCACTGTGGGCGTATCGTTAAATAGCCGAAATGGCCCCTCTATCGCACAATCGTTAAGCTCTTTTTATAGTGAATTCTGCCATCAAGAAGACCATAAACTGTGGGCAGCAATCACCACGAGGACAACAGCAGCAATCACGGCAACAACAACAACAACAATGGCAACATAATACGCAACATTTTGTGTGTAATTTTCGTAACGCAAACCATTTCCTTAATAAAGGTAAGACATTCCCCGCCAGAGACAGCGGCTAGGCAAGATGCTGCACTAATGCGTGCATAATTTTTAATAAATATTTCCAGATCTTGAAATGGCTGCAGGTCAGCCCAGACTCGGACTGGGCCGGTGCACCGGCAGCATCGGCAGCATGAAGCACAAACGCTTCCTGGTTTAATTATAAGATATTCGCGCAACGTTGCCCGGCTGCGCTCGCTCTCTCTCTCTGTCTCACTCTCTGGGCTGGCAGCATGTCAATCAACAACATTTCTGGACAGTGGCCAAGATGATTGTGATTATCATCTGCTGCCTTACAGGAATCGGCGACCGCACGCGGCTGCTGCCAAGCCGCTTTAGCCTAGCAAAACACTTCCGTTTCGCCGGTTAGTTTTCAGCGCAGGCCATTGAACTCCTCTAGGGGAGCTAGCTCCAGGCATTGCATTGCTTTTGGTTATCCTTCACAGCAGGCCTCAGCCACCCGAAGTTGTCTCCACATTGGCTTATCGGCTGCTGTTCACTCAACGCTTATGTTGCCCACGTGTTGTGTCTCCATTCCTTCGTCCGTCTGTCTTTCCGTTCTGGCCTGCTCGGCAGGTTTTCACAAATGAAAATTGTGCACTTTGTATGCAGAAAACTTGGCCCGCCGATAAAAATCTACATAATTCTGAGCTGTACGTTTTATAGCCATTTCCTAGCGCGTTAATATATGCAGCCGACGCGACAGAGGAAAGCAGAGAAAGAGAGAGAGAGAGAGAGTGGGAAAGAGAGAGAGACGGCTCTATATGTATTTGTAACCTGTTGCCGCCAGCTGCAGAGGCTGCTGCTTTGGCTGCCGCATTGAGAGCTATAAAGGGCCATGCCCACAAGGTACCATTGCACTCGAAAGTGTAATCATTATCAAGTTAAATGATAAATTATCTGCACCAAATTACGGCATTTAAGTTGTCAAAGGAAATTATGAGGAATTATGCATGCGAAATTTTTAGTGCATAATATATAGCTCGCAATTTATCTTATTGTTAATGCAAGTTTTTTGCAAGCTGAGATTCATGTTGATTTAAAACATTGCCAGACATTCCGTAAAGAGCAGCCAGGGCGGCCTAAAACATGAAAAATCAGTTTGCTTTTTATGATAAGCGATAATCAATGTAGATATATTCGAGCGAAGTTGATAAAAAAAATAAAAATATATATATATACAAATAACTTTTACTGTTTGTCATCTAATTAAGGATAATACCTCCCTTAACTTATTTTATATTATAATACTATACCATTTAATACTTTTCCCATTCTAAACTCATTTCTATTGATATTTAATTATCAGAATATAAATAATTAAATTACCTAAATGCCGTTCAGTTTTTTGAACTCGAAAATCTAATTATTTTTTGCCACCAAAGAGAAAGCCCTGGGCGCATATTGAACAAGTTTTCAAACAAATAGCTGCTGGCCTTTGCGAAAAAAAGAGAAAAAAAAAAAAACAAAAATTTTCAGCTCGCTTCAGGTTTGAGGTGCGGGCACATTGACTGAATAAATAATATTCAAAAGAGTTGGTGCTGCCTAGGCTAGAGCTGCAAACAAATTGGCTGCACCTACAGCTGTAAACGGTAAACGGTAAACTGCGAAATGCTATAATTGCTCAAATGCAGACGGCAAATTATGGCTCGAAGGGTTCGGCGACTAGATCAAGAAATGGATCAGCAAAGGTAAACATAATCAACTGTAGTAGTAGTAGGTCACCTAGAGCTGGCAGCTATACTGCTAAGAGTATATATAAAGAGAGGCAGATAGAGATAGAGATAGAGAGAGAGAGACATACGATTCCTTTTCAACACTTGACCGCACGAACGGAGTTGCTGTTTGTTGAATTTCTCAAACAATTTCACTGCTCACATGAAAATTTATAGCCACACCCCTCAAAATCACTTGTTTGTCGTTGGCTATGAGAGATGGAGAGAGCGAGAGAGAGAGGCAGAGCGAAGCACACATCCGGTTGATACGCTGGATGTGAATCTATGCAGCAATTGTTAATTAAATACCTGTCCAGCCATTAAAAAACATACGTAAATTTATGTTGTTAACAAGGAAATGCGCAATGCGCATGAACACACTTTTATTATTATCATCATCGTCGTCGTCGTCGTGGTCGTCGTCGACGTTGACGTTGCTTTGGCCTCAGTGGACACTTGTCCATTTCTAGAAAGCCCCCACTAGTTCTCTGCCCGCTGCTCCCGCTACTCCCTCTGCTCCCGCTCCACGTCTTTAAACCGGCAACTCCGGCCCCGGCCAGGCATTTGCATACAAGTATTTCGCAGCCTTAACGATGCGCTGAGTGCCGTCACGTCGCTACGTCATTCGCTAATTGGTCGAGATACGAATCGGCTGGAGAGGAATAGGCGTTGCCTGGTCCACAGCAGCAGCTGCTGCCGTTGCTATTGCTGCAGTAGTTACAGTACCGGGATTTGGCTGCCAGTGTCAGGGCCAGTGGCACTTTCTTTAATCGACCGAGTCTCCGTCCTGTCAAATATTCGCTCAAGTGCCTTTGTCCCCGACAAGGCGAACAATTTGCTTTGCCTTGCTAGACAATTGGAAATTTGGGAAAAAGAGCTGACAATCGAGCAAGTTGCATATATTTGCGACTCTCGAGTCTAGTCTTCTAGTTGAAGGATTTCATCGGAGGTAATTTGATTGACAAGCAAATGGAATATCTACCATTCTCTACTCTTTCGCAGGCAGATTAAAAATTTTAGAAGTATAAACTAGGGTTGCTCAAAATATATCAAAATATCAATATATCGATATTTTTATATAAAAATATTTTTATGTATATAGGATGATTTTGTTGTCTAAATATCGAATATTGTTGAAAATATATCGAAATATCAATATATCGATATTTTCTTGCATAAAAATTATATTTATATAGGAATATTTTGTTGTCTAAATATCGAATATTATTTGCAATATTTCTGATACATTTGAGTTGCTCACTCTTATAATAAGTCTGGGTAGTGACCAAATTTATTGCTCTAAGATAGTATTTATTACTAATTTTAGGTTAGCAATATTACACATACATACAGAAGCTGACTACGATATTTATATCGTGAATAACAAAAAAACTGCTCTATACAAAATCTCATTACTAAATCAATGCTGTCATTAAGTTTTATAATAGACTTGATTATTATTGTTTAAGAGAGCTGAGCTACTAATGTGCTTATAAAAATTTACAGACATGCGGCAGCTATTGAAATTGAGAAAAAAATATATATACAGTAGAATCCGGTTATAGCGACATTCAAGGGACCGTCGATTTTACGTCGCTATACCCGGAGGACGCTTTAACCATACGGAGCAAAAAAAAATTTTTTTTTTATTTTTTACGGTTGCCATGTTCATAATAGCTTTTAACATTAAACAATTTAAATGTTTAATCAAAACTAAGATTTTTTATAAATTTATTTCATTAACATGGCTTAGAAACATTTTTGTGACGTCAGCATTGTACTTTGTCTCTCTCCCTCTCTCTGTCTTGGCAGCATTTGTGGCGTTGCTACGCACACAAGCAAGGGTACTGATCACTGATCAATACACACATGTATACATTTCTAACAGAGTCTTTTTATGCTGAAATTTGTTGTCATGATTTCGCGATTTTTTGTTTGTCACGTCGTAATAACCGGTAAATGACTCAAAAATATGAAAAAATAACGTCGGCATAAGCGGATTGTCGTTAAAAGCGGAGTCGTTCTAAACGGAAGGTCTTTCATATAAGTTTGTATGGGGACCAACCAAGACATCGAAATTTCGTCGATATACCCGGTTGGACGCTTTAAGCGGAGTCGTTATAAGCGGATTCTACTGTATATGTATATACAATATATATATATTCAATTCTCAATAGAAGTTTCGTGATCAAATAAACATTTTTAATAGCCCTTAACGGGTCTTAAAATGTTCAATACGCAGAAGCTCATCACATTGTTCTCTTCTTCCATAAAATATTCAGTTTCTAGACATCTGCAGACTTGCAAATTAATTCTTTGTCTCTCACAATAAATGTATATTCTTAGGTAATCAAGACTAATATCAATCTTAAACTCACCTTAGTTCTATACAATGGATTCGAAAAGTCCCAATCGGGTGCCACAAACAAGTAGCCGCATTTGGACACCTTGCGTGATGCCTGAAAACGGAAACAAATTAGCATTAGTTATAGAAAACAATATATATAATTAATTTGTTGACTAAGGCAACTGGAATTAGGAATACAAATTACATGTAAAGTGATTCACAATAAATGCAAACATGCTATAAAAGAAAAGAAACAAAAATTGTGAACTTGAAACGTTGATGATCTTATTGTTCACTGGAGTCCTCAACTCTCTATTACTATTCAAGTCGAATATTTGAGTATGTTTGGGTAATTCTATGACGAATGCCAATAAAATGCACCGACGTTAATTATGTGTGAAGTGTTTCAGCATTTTGGAGCTCAGGTAAATATCATTTAAAGCACACACGCTTAACGTATTTATGACAAATAGTTAAAAAAAATTCTTATAACTCGCCGCCTCTGCTTGGCGTGGAGCTCTGTTAACAGCTCTCTTGGCAATTTGCACGCGTCGCCCCACAAACAATAAACGACAATTGCTTTGCCCTATCATTGATCGCTTGTCGCGCCAGTCGTTGGCTTATGCTGAGTCCCCAGGTAAAACCCTCGATACTATTGTCAACTCAAACGGTCGAGGTGACATATATAGAAGGGTATGCTGAGATGTAGGTCACTTTTGGTTAGCTTCTTTAGCCTAACCTTAAATATTCTTATAGTCGAGTGAATATATCGAAAGAATAAGAAAATATAAGAAATATGAGACGAAAATTTCCATTAAATTATGATTTTATTATCTTGGAGTGGGCAGAGGTTTCATAATAATAAATGAATAATATAAAATAAATATAAGTAAATAATAAAATATATAAGTAATAATAGTATAAAATTATTGATGATCAAACGATCAATAATTTAATAATTATACAAATATTCGTTTAATTTTATTTATATATATTATTTATATATTTTTTCTATTTATTAATTATTATCATTTAAATAAATATTAAAAATGTTAATCATAATATTAAATTATTATAATTTATTTACTTATCCTATAATACAAATAATAATAATTAAAAATATATTTATATTATATTATATATATTATTTGTATTATAAGAAAATAAATAAATTAAAATAAAAATTATATAATAATTTAATATTATGATCAACATTTTTAATATATATTTAAAGAAAAAAATTTTTTAATTTAATAAATAGAAAAAATATATAAATAAAATTAAACGAATGTTTTTATAATTATTAAATGTTGATCAGAATTTTTAATAATTTTTTACTTTTATATAATACAAATAGAAATATGAAATAAATATATATCATATTACAAGGGAAATTGGTTTCTTAATTATATTTAAAAAAAAAGAATATAAAATAAATATAAATATAATTAAACAAAAATTTATATAGATATCTAAAATGTTGAGCAGAATTTTAAATAATGCTTTTTAATGTAGTACCCATATTTTTAAACCACAACATTAACAGATATACGCGTGTATTCCATATATTTTATAAAGGCTACATTTGTAATTGTTAAATTTCAATTGTTATTCATTTATATTGTTAGTTGCTATATTTTCTGAAGCGTAATTAACCCACTTGTTGTACATAATAGGAAATAAAAAATGTTTTGTTCTATATTGTTATGCTTAATATAGAGCATATTTAATAATAGAGTATTATGTCATCAGAATTCTTATTTAAAGGAAAATCTTTACTCTGTGATTTTGTAGTCTGATAATATATATATTTTTTTTTTTTGTCATATTCATGTCTCTTAACTTAAAAGAAAATACTTTGAGCTTTATGTAAGAAAATTGTTCCAGTTTAATTGTGAATATAATATTTATAGCTCTATTTCAAATTTGCAATTTAAATTTATATTCATTATACAGTATATTTTTATTATAGGCAATAATTTGAAAATTTAGTAATTTATAGCAATTTATTTGTTTCAATTATGAAACCATCTTAATTTATATAATTACTACATATTCATGCTTACAAGTTTGACATTTCTTATAATAACAAACTAATAAATTTAATGAATGATAAATAAAAATGTCAATAATGGAATATGTCAAATATGAATTCACCGAAAACAACAACAACAACCACGAATTGCTTAAATATAGTACTTACACAGTCTGCCAGAGATGCGAACTGTTGCGCAAGCGTGCAGATACAGATATAAAATGCATTCGATTAGTATTAGAGTAGATATATATATATGTGTGTGTGTATATATATTGGTGTATATATTTTTTATATGTATTAAGAGGAAGGTTGGTCGTGGATAATCATGATGCATGACATTAAGCCAACCGAGCGATGACATTCAAGTGTCGAGCATTGCGAGATGAGTAAAGCCAGCTAAATAAAAACAAAAAAAAAAAAGATTTTCAATTGCGGCTAACTTGTTTTCGATTAATTTGATAACGAGCCACAGCTACAGCTTCAGCTTTTTGTTTTTTTTTTCCTCTGTGTGACTGCAAAATGTCAAATCACAAACGAAAATCACGTTTTCGTTTTAAAGTCGGCCTAGTCATTAACGGAGATTCGGCTCTGCTCATAAATTCGAGGTGTTGCTGAAAAATTTCACTTTTCCATGTGCGACGCAGCAGCTGCGGCTAATGCCGATTGAAAAATAAACAATTTGCGGCACACACACACACAGACACACACTAATACATGTATATACATATACAATATATATGTATGTAGTTTATATATTTACACATATGATTTGGCTTTGCCAGCGACTCACGAGCGGCTCACGCACACGTGAACGTGTTCAACTCCAAATCAAATCTATGGCCAAACTTGCGACTTGCTTGTGGAAAGTTGTTTGCTTTTGTTGTTGTTATTGTTTTTGTTGTTGCTGTTGTCTCTTTTAACTCAATTTGAGTCTGGAATTGTTGTTTGTTTGCCAGCTTTGTTTGTTTATAGCTGTGTGTATTTTCTATAATGTTGTTAAGCTTCAAGCCAGCCCAAGCTAGGCAACCGCAGCGACAACAACAACAACAACAAACAGCAACAACAATAGCAAAGACTTAATCATTATTAACCGCAAATACCACAGAAGCAACAAGTTTGATCAACCTCTTACATCTGTATGCACATACATACATACATATCTATATACACTGCTAATAATATATATGTACATACATATATACATCGAGTCTAGCCAATGAAGTCTTCAAGGCGCCTGATAATACAAACAAATTTGTGTGTTTGCATCGCATTTATCTAATATTATTTTTCTCGTAATACAGGGAATTCAAATTGCGAATATTTTACTGCTGAAGCTTTTAAATAAATATATATAAATATATAATAAATATATAAATATATATTTATATACATATAGTATATTTTGCATTATAGTTTTATTTATAGTCCAGTTGATAGGCGTCTAGTAGATAAAAATCGTTTTACACTAGCTTAAATAGCTTCGATAGTATTGCACATAATCAAAGAAAGTGAATGTGGGCAATAAACTGATAACACGCACTGTAAATAAATTCAGTTGTTATTACTTGAATGATTTATTGGAATTTATAAATATTCCTTAACATTCCATAGACGTAATATTTAATTGCCAAATGAATCGAGTACTGGGTATTAAAAAATGGAAAGTAAATATAAATTAAGTTAAAGTAAATATAAATTTATTTCCTTTCTGTTTTCAAGTGGAAAACTTTTCTTAATACTATCCACATAAATGAAATCTCAACTTGATATCGATAACTATTAACTATTTTCATATCAGTAAAGTGTTTTTGCATTCATTACAATAATTTAACAAGTGGAACCTCTTCAATGTGGCAATAAGTGAGTCGCGACTTGGTCGCACGATGCATGAATGAAACTTTTCGATTTCGGAATCGAATATTTTGCTGCACGTGTGGTCATCAGGTCTGGTAACTGGCGATAAAAAAAATTTAAAAAAAAAAAGAAACAGCCTTATAATTAATGTGCGAGAACAACTTTCCAACGACGATCAATGACGGGGCAGCCGTTGTGACTGCGATCGTCATCTCCGGCATGAAGCCGACCATGACTCGAAATAAAAATGAAAGTGCTCGACCCGCCAGCTGTTGATCAAGGGCCACTGTCGGTTATTAGCCGCGATTTAACCAATGCCAGCTAATCTGGCCACATTCATAAGTACCACACACATGTAACCCGAACTGAACTGAGCCGTCTGCATGCGCGGCTATGATGGCATATGATTAATAAGTTTCGCACGCTTACTTATTGAGCGCCCCGCCGCGTCACGTAGAAAGTGGTATCTTGGACAAATCTTGAAAGAGACAAAATGCTCCGCCGACCAATAAGCAAACAGGTTGATCGACATCATTTTCGAGGTCGCCCTCCGCATGCTGCATCAGAATTACGCATTTCGGCTGCACATCAATATTTATTTTGTACGCTCTGAGCCAATCGGAAATGGGGAAACTCAGGGGATCAAATGACTTGTTGAACAGGCAAGATGTTAAGGTATATTTGTATATATTCCTAATCAGCATTTTGTTAATCTAAAGGTGATTATACTTAATAATCAGTTCAATTTTAAAGGGAAAAAGTACTATTTTAATAATAATCGATAATCGATAAGCTATCATCACTTTAACAATTTCAATAATTTTTTTTTCCCCCTGGGCGGGGAAATCAGCTGGGCGGGGAAATCCCTGGGAGGTGAAATCCCCTGGGAGGGGATGTACCCATTGGGTGATATAGCATTCAGCTTTTGTCAGGCAGCTGCCCAGGGGAAATCCCCTGGGATAATCGATAAATTGATATTGTTTTTGATTTTTCAGCCTAATTTCAACACTTTTAGACATAGAGACTTCAGATTTACTGTGTATATGCAATTTACGAATATACACATTTTGTAATTTATAGATTTCGGATACCACGCCCCTTTCGCCAACAATTTGAAAAAAATACGAGTATCAATTACTAGAGACTTGTGCTTTGGAGTGTACACACATTTACACATTATTATTACATTCTGAAAGTTTCATTAAGATTGTACGTCTACAAACGAAATTATATAATATTTATTATTGAGTGATATAGCATTCAGCTTTTGTCAGGCAGCTGCCCAGGGGAAATCCCCTGGGAGGGGATGTACCCATTGAGTGATGTAGCACTCAGCTTTTGTCAGGCAGCTGCCCAGGGGAAATCCCCTGGGAGGGGATGTACCCATTGAGTGATGTAGCATTCAGCTTTTGTCAGGCAGCTGCCCAAAGGTAATCCCCTGGGAGGGGATATACCCATTGAGCCCAAGCATAGTCGCTGCTTACTGCTAGATACTAGATAATCCAACAAAACAATATTAAGGAGCAGAAATGAAATACATTTTATGTATATTTCATAAATATTTACTCCAATAAATAGAGAATGCATTTAGAACTGAAATATATATAAAAATAATCGAATTTTTTGTGATTCTTTTCAGAAAAAAATGAAATATAAACAAAATTATAATTTAATATTTTATTCATATATCAATTGAGATATGCATTTTTTAGCAATTAATTTTTCACATGTAAATAAATTGCAGTTAACGAGTAAAAAGGAGAAAGTAGTTCAATTTAAATTTGATTATATAAAATTTAATAAGACTAGCGATTATAAACGTCGCATTAGTCTCACACTCTCGCAGTCAGCTGTCAGCTATACCCTAGTGCAGTTTCAAGGGTATACGAATCGAAAGCTCAAAAGAAATCGAAAGCGAATGGGAATTGGAATGGGAATGGGAATGGGAATGCGAGCCAAACATCAAGTGCAACAATCGAATGAGCCGATGAGCAGCGATCGCGGCAAGTGCATGCCAGCATGCCAGATGGAGGCCCCATGGAGGAAGATGACGGAGCCGGAGAGAGCCAAAGAGAGCTGTGGCTGTGGAAGTGGCAAAGTAATGGCACGCCATGGCACCGACTACACTGCACGGCAAGGCACGGCACGACACGACACGGCAAGGCACGACACGAGTGCATCGAAGTGACCAACATCAGAGCCGAAATGAAAGCGAATGTCGTCGATGCAATGCGCTCGCTGCTCTCTGTGGTCGTTGCCCCGCAGAGCGCGTTACAGTTCAAGCTCCATTAAAGAAATATATAAAATGCGGAGAGTTTTACCTTGCCTTATACCCCAGGCGGTGCGGTGCGTTTGTCTGTTGCCGATGCGGATCGATGGCCCAGCTAACCGATTTATAAATCGCTTGACCAGTTTTTCTGGGCCCTCTGCCCAGAATATTATTGTCCCTCAACAGACGTGCACTTGCTGCTGCAAGTTTTCGGCGCTTTTTTGTGTGTTATCTTTCAACGCATTGTCCCATCGCGCTGGGCGTGCCCATTGTGTAACAGGCGAAACAAGACAGCAGACGGCGACGGCAACAAAAAACATGACTTTAGCCACCATCAGCAGCAACAACAACAACAACAACAACTCTGGCATAGCATTTTCACTTTCGTTGAGCATTGCCCGACAGCAAGATGAGGCAACCGCCAGATGTTGTGCTATTATCGTAAAGCTCGTAAATGGCAAAAGGGCTACAAAGATGCGGTTAACCTGTATAGACATGTCTGTTGTCATGTCCAACTCCTCGCCAATAGCCGAGATATATTCTCTGCACTCTGACTCCATTGTAATATACTTCTAAGCTTTCACACACTTTACTTTAGCCGCTGAAAATTGTTTTGTTAACTATACAAAGCTGGCCACACACAAAGGCTGGAAAATGCGTTTGGTATTGTTTGAGCTATTACAATAGCAAAGTTGTCAAAAATTGATTTTCTAATGGAAATTGTGGAGTCGACCAGACAATGATAATAAAAACAATGGCTAAAATATATAAAAAAAAAAAAAAAATAACCAGACATCATTTCACACTTGACGAAATACGAGAGAGCAATAGAGAGCCCCAAAAATTGTTTGAGTCGGGCTCGAGGTGTTTTTTTCTTCTTCTTCTTACGTTTATAGGTTTTATAGGTAGCTCTATGCGTATAGCTATTGTACAATCATGATTGTTGTATTTTGTTGCTGTTGTCTGTCGCTGTCGTCTCTTCATTTATGCCATTTGAAAGTTGGCATTTGGAATCGACGTTTTGGCTGCTGGCTGGCTGGCTGGCTGGCTGGAAAATCGTGCACATGAGCCTTGGCAAGTAAAAGTAAAAATCACCTCAACTGTTTTATTGTTTGACTGGTTGGATTGTTTCTCTGAATTTCGGGCGCCACATGTGTTTTGTATTTTGTGTTTGCATTTGATTTTTATTTTCAAAAGACCCACGTGAGCTGAAGCTAAGGAGCTCGAGACGAAGTCAAAGTCTCTTTTGGTTTTTGGCGTTTTGGCTCTTGGAATAGATAGATAGTCATCGCAGGTCGTGCCTGGCAACGACGACGGGCGACTCATACAGCCATACATATTACAATTCATTTAGAAATGCATTTAAAAATACATAAAATACTTTGGCAGCGTTGAGCTCCAAGTGCACAAAACGAAAGTGAATAAAATGCGAACTGCAAACTGCGAACTGCAAAATGCAAAATGAAAAGGAAAGTTTTGCAATCGCCAAGTGTGACCAAGTTGGCAAATGGATTTCCATGCGGCCAGACAAGACACTTACTAACATTACAAATTTATTATCATTGATTAGGCTCAGTGAGGCGTGAGTAATGTGAAATTCAAAGGAAATGAAATGAAACTCATTGGTAAAAGGTTCAGCTAGTTTTTAGAGACTTTTCGAATTACATTTAAATGGATATTCAAGTGCATAAACAGTTGTTAGCATTACAAAATTGTTTAACAAGTATGAGTATGGGAAAGTTTAGTCTGCCTAGTCAATTGAATTAGTATAAAATGGGAATTACTTAAATATTATAAATATACTTATTATATTATTATTATATATTATTAATATACTTATTATACTTCAATGAAAATAATTTAAATATTAAAAATAAAATATAATATATAAAGTAATAATAATAATAATTTAAATGCTTTTCTTTTTATAAATTTTTTTAGACCCTATTTGTATTATTTTTAACTAAATACACATGACTCGTTTTTAAATGTTTTGAAGCATACTCTGAATATATTTAGAATACACATTTAAGTTACCTAGGTAAAATCCCTAAGCAATTTGAATTGCTTTGAATCTGATTGCTAATGAATGTGGCTAAGGATTGTAGATTTTTTTAATCGTTTCTATTATTAAAGCTTAAACTTATCGTGAAATTTCAAAGCATATGTTAAGGTATATGCAAAAAATATTAAAAGTTCTATTTAATTTGTCTTTAATCTGTTTGCCAATAAATTCAACAAAAATACGGCCACACTATACTTTATGAATGCTATCAGAGCATGCTCCACACTTCTTCCTAATAAAAGCTACAGCATGCTCATTTATACCTAAAGTCCATTGGAAAATATTTACCAACTCATGCTGCCTGCTTAGATTTTTTAATAAAAATATGGTCACACTGAACCTGTGCAGGCTTTCAATGCTCCCTCAAGACTTTCTGTGCAATTGTAGCAGATTAATCATTCATATTAAATAGCTATACTCGAAATCAAATGTCTTGCTTTGACGTGTTTGGTAGCAAATCCAACTGCACATTGCACTTTTTTAGTTCTGTTAATGTATTCCCCAATACACTTTTTACTTTTTTTTCACCCTTACGTGACACATCGAAACACGATCATTTTCTCATAAAAGTTGTTTTCTGTTAAAATACAATCTGAATTATTACGATTCGCTTTGTTCGTAAATTAATCAGCATTTTTAATGGCTGTTGCACAACGTTTATCCGCAAAAGGACCACCCGCAACAAAAAGCAAAAAAAAAAGTGGTAAGGCAGTGCAAATTAATCATGTTTACTTCGAAACAGTCAAAAGACAACGGCCAACAAGACATCATACAATCAAAGTCCGTAAATAAGCAACAAAATTGTTGCTTGCCCTTGTATGTCAAATCCATCATTAAATGTCAACGCTTCGGGGGGCCTCATGCGAAAGTTGGATGAGTTTTGGAAATGGAAAATCGAGTTGGTTCATCGAGAAAGGTCAACAACTCGTTGCCAATTAACTAACACATAACGAGCCGGCCAGCGAGCCAAGGCAATAGTTGGAAAACAGTGCAAGGCAAATTGCTGCTAAACAGAGAAACATTTTTTTTCTCTCTTAAAACCTATTTAAACTCCAACGGCGAAAAGGAAATGGTAATGATTTCTGTTTGTGTTGAAAAAATATGAAATATGGCTGCTTAACTGTAGGCTCATACCGCATTTATTTATAAATATTTAGGCGCTGTTATCATCTACGCGAATCTACCTTGTGACGTCTTTGCTAAGCACACATGATTAAGCAGATAGCACGGCCAGTGCAGAGGAAAAGTTTAAGAGTCAAAAAGTACAAAGAGTCACGCAACCAGAAATGTGAAAATGAATTGGGGGATCGGCAATGAGATACCCTTAAAGATAACTAAACTTTTATATACGTAAATAAATAAAAATATATATTCTTATTTTACTAAAAGTTAAAACTAAACATAGGAATATTAAAACAATATTTTATTAAAATTAAATTATTAATTATTGACTATTAAATTAATATAAATAATAAATGTTATAAATATAGTTATAGATAATGAATCTATATTTATGGATATACCAAAAAAAAAAAAAAAAAAAATAATAAACAATAAATAAAGAAATAAAAAATGAAATAAAATAAAAAAAAAAATATAATAAAAAAAGGTTTGCATATTTTGCCAAGAATATTATTTATTAATTTGAAATCTCTAAATTGATAAATATTTTTGAGAATAATAATATTACGTACTTCAGACCGACACCTGACGAGGGTATACCCTCTTCTATTTTAGGCATTTGCAATGGGTATCGAAATAATTGCGCGACTGCATAAATTTTCGCCAGACAGTCAGAAAGGCATAGCTACTTTCGTTTTCAACGTAAGGACGGAGCAGGAAAAGCGGCTAAACTGCGTTCGTACGACAATCGAGAAATGGCAACGAACCTTCGATAGGCAAAGTCAAGTCTTGCACATAAATTTCGCAGCGATCGATCGGTGGCCAGGGGGGGGCGGCACGGGGCCGAGCCAGAGGGGCCACAGTCGAGCACTCAAATGCATTGCGCTCGCTGCGATGAAGATCAATGATTATCAACGTCAGCTGCAGCTGCAACTGCCTTGTTGACACTAAGTGAAAGTGAACATGATGGGACCACGTCGCCGTTGTCGATGTCGATGTCGATGTTGATGTCGGCATCATCGTCATCGTCATCGTCATCGCCATCGTCAACGTCATTGTCATCGTCATCGTCATCGCTGTCGTTGTCGTTGTCGATTCATGATCGTTTAATGCTTCGAGGAGTTTCAAAGTCTTAAATCACTGTGCAAGCATTTAGTATGAAACTCCAACTGAAGTCAATCCCAGTTGAAACAGTTTTTATTGTTGTCTATTTCTTTAAGCTATTTGTATGCATTTTTTAGCTTTACTTAATTTTATTACTCTTGAGTAAGTTTTTCATGTTAGTTTCAGTTGTGGCCTGCTTAAATCTATGCAGCTTAACTAACTTATCTATTACCAAATACCAAGCTATCGTCTCTCCGTCCGTCCTTGGCACAAATTGTAGCTACTTAGAGATAGTAAGTAGTATCGCTTGGGCCGACATAGATAAGCATTATGAATGGAATTATTGCCGGACAAAGGTAGCTTACCTGCAAAAGAGAAAAGAAGAAGAGGAAAACAGAAAAAATTAGTTGCAAGCCTTAATGAATGAATGGAGAGTACGAGTGGCGTTGAATCGGATCGTCCGACCATATTGAAAAACTGGCACAAATGTCTTTATTTGAAGCACAACCCAAAAAGGTTCGTTTCGGCCGCCTAATACCCGCACAAACATGGGCGCCGTCGTTGTTGTTGTAATTACAAAATTGGCTACCGTTGCCACAACGAAAGCTAAGCCGGCCGCCATTCTTACAATTTTTATGAATGAAACCAAATGCACAAGTACGGCCCAGAGTCTATTTATGGATGCGCGGCATGACTATATCGGTTCGGATAGGATTTCACATTTCATTCAATACAAAATCGATTGATCAATTAATGAGAATCGAAAAGTGGAACAACGCTCACTCGCCTGCTCCATCTACTCCATCGGTGTCTCGCTTGGCCCGTGTCGACTTCTACCATGACTGTAACTTTATATACTACGCCTCGTCTCGGATCTTGTCGAAATAATTGCTTCAAAAAGGCCTCACAAACTTTAAGTGCACTCATAATCATAAAAAATATGCCTTTTGAACTCTATTCTCTTGCAAGATTGCACATTCACCACGATCCGAGGGGCACAAGAGAGAGAAAGAGAGCGAGAGAGTGAGAGAGAGAGCAAATTACAATCATAACCACGAACAGGTCGCCAATCTGGATTTAGCTGTAACATTACCTGTTCTAGTCGCAATCGCAGCGATTGTGAAATAAGAGTTTGCTCAATAAGTTAAATGCGAATTAGCCAGAACTATGTTAACTACAAATATTAAACGTGATTAACAAATTGAAATCGAGTTAGGAACTGTTTAAGCTGTCATAATTATAGATTAACCAGAGCAGCAGCACAGATAGAACAACTCTATTAAATATCAGAAGACTTTCTATTTAAAATGTTTTGCAACCTATTAAATTAAATTTTGTTTTTTAATTTTCATTATTTTTAGTTTTTAATATTTTGTTTTAATTATTTTTAAATTAAAATTTGTATTTGTAATTTTTATTATTTTTAATGTGTATTTAGTATTTTCATTTATTTATTTTTTAAATTTAAATTTTATTTTCACTATTTTTTAATATTTTAACTTATTTTATTTATTTATTTTTTTTGTTAAATTAAAATTTATATTTTTAGTTTTTATTATTTTTAGTTTTTATTTATTTTTTATTTTATTTTTAGTTTTTATTTTATTTTTTTTTAATTTTATTTTTTTCGTTTCACTTTTTTTTAATACTTCAACTTATTGTGATCTATTCTATATAAATTTTATTTACTTTTTAATTTTTACTATTTTTATTCTTAAACAAATATTTTTTTTTTTAAATTATTTTTTTAATATATATTTTTTTTGAATATGCGAGTTTTTTATAAAATATTGCAACCAACAAAAAAAAATTAAATTTGTATTTGTTTACTTAGCTAAATAATGTTGTGCTGTTTAAAGAAATTAAAAAGTTATATTTTGGGATTCTCAACTATATTTTATGCTGTAGATAACAACTTGACTTTAATACTGGCAAGAGTAAATATTTGTCTAACCCAAATTCCAATTTCTTATAAGAGCATTACATTTTGTTCGATTTTTGTATGAGTTCAATCGTTGAAGCCGACAACGACAAAACTTTCGGCGCTCAACTAAATAAAAAGCCGTTGAGCTGATTAAAAATATCATTTTATACAGTTACCTAAGTTCGTATTAGCTAAACGTGTGAGGTAAGCGCTATAAAAAAACATAAGCTTTCACGAAGGACTTAATTCAAAAAACATTTCCATATGCATGCAGATCAATATAAAACCGATACATAAAGTTATCTTTGACTAGTCAGTGTTGCATTCACTTGCAATTCGATGATAACAGGGTATCAAGAGTCGTTAAAAGCTTGTCAGACTTCCGTCATTTGCATACATGAAACATACAACATGACAGTTGACTTCTGTCAGCGATATGCCATAGAACCTACCACTGTCGAAACAAATGCCAGCACCAGAGATCACATCCGAAACGACAACAACGACAACAACAACATACATATATGCAAATATATAGGTGTGCATGTGTGAGTGTGTGTGTGTGTACGTGCGGCCACGCAAAATGTGCGAGATCAACAGGATTAGAACATGTCCCAGGTTGGGTTCGGAGCGCGGAACATGAAACGTTTATCGCTAAAGAGAAAAACAACAAAAAAGCAAAAATAAATAAACTTCACTTGAGCTTGAAGCTCTGCGCAGACAGCAGGAAACCGTTAAGTGTTACAATAGCTGATTTTGCTTTTATGCCATAATGATTTTAAGCGTCTACAGCTGATGATGATGATCATGATGATCATCTAATGCCCAACCGGTTGATCGCCCGACTGCTCATTCTGGGATGCAATTTCACATGGCTGCTCTCGGCGCGCTAAACTTCTGCTCCAATGTCAATTAACGAATCTGTCAAAAAACCTGAGCTAAATCCATTAAAGACCAAAGTCAAATGAAATTCAATACGGCACACATATTAGAGGATAACTGAAGTGAATTGAGTGGATCGGAGAGAGTACGCGACTAGCAGATACTCTTTAGACAGTTCAGTTGAGCTTGAGAGGCTCAGATATTCAGATTCAGGCTGAGATCTATTGAAAATTAAGCAGGTACATTTCACACCTACATATGAAACTTTATTTGCGCATATTTTACATAAATTGACTTAAAATTCAACTTCCTTACTATTATGATAAAGGTCAGGTGATTATTGCCAATCTCTCACAGCGTCAGCCAGACAGAAAATCAACAAATAATTTCCTATGTCCATTTTAGGAAACAGATTAGCATAATAATGAATTATTTTGTTTGTATTTTAATTTTATATAAAAAATAAAAATTGAATAAATATTTTAATAATAATAAATATGAAAATCATTATATTTTAATTTTTTAATATATTTTTAATAAATTTAATAATATTTCTTATCATTTGTTTACTAATTAAGCCACAGATGGCTTTTGTTTAGACCCTCTTCTTTGGCTAATTTGGCTGTGACCCGTATTGAGTGCTGTGCTATTTGGGCCAAAAAAAAACAAAAAAATTAACTTTGGGTCTACGAATGCAACTGTTAAGCACCTGAAAAAATACAAGAAAAGAACAAGCTGAAACTTCAAGTCGAAATTACCAAAAGCAAGAAAAAGAACCTGCTACCATGGCGTATGACCGTATTTGATATTGACTAATGGTTGTTGGGCATTGTTGTTGTTGTTGTTGTTGTTGCTGTAGCTGCTGAGACCAAGTAAAACAACTTGGCTACTTTTCAACTCGAAGTAGGAGTTGTTGACTGGAATTGCTCAATTTGTGTGTGCGGCAACGGCAACGTCGACGTCGACGCCGACTGCGACTGCGTCTAAGAAAACAGACAACCTGAGCATTGTTGCTGTAGGAGCTAGAAACAGAGACGTAGAAGCAGACGGGGACAGCAACGTCGACGTCGACGCTGACGACATGCCAGCCAACTATCAAAGCCGATGGGTGCACTCACAATTGCAACAACAACAACAACAACAGCTAGCAGAAACAAAAACAAGTCAGACAAACACCAACGTGACGCGTAAAGCAACAAACCTCTCCACTTTTGTTGCAAGTTGTATAGTTAATTCTATTTTTCTATTACCAAACTTGTTCCCATAATGAATGCCACACAATTTTTCATACAGTTTGCAATGCGCGAAGCGTTTGATGGTTATCTTCAAGCTTTTCGCATTGGCTTGCAAAATATTTTCATCAACTTGCGAAAATCCAATAGAAATATTAAATCAAAAGCATCGAATTTTAACTGAATTACAAAGAAATATATATGTACATAGTTGGAAGTTATTTTTATAATCAACTAAATCACTTTCTTTTGATTTATGATGCTATTGAAATGAACAATATAAATAAGAGAGACTTTGCTTTATATAAATAAAATATGTATGTTATGAATAATATTATTAGTTAATTCTGAGCAGCTTTAATAGACTGAAAGTCAATTAAAAATCTGTTGGATATTATAAAAATGTTTACAAACGGATTTTAATAAAAATAAATATAATTATTATGTTTTATTTTACATGTTTTATTTTGTTTATTTTTTATATATTTATGGTATTTAATATAAAATATTTTATATGAATATATTTATATAAATATTATATTAATATTTATATTATATTTTTGAATGCACTTTTTTTTTAATTTTATTTAATATAAAATATTATATATGTATATATATTTTTATATGCATAATTTTTATATTTATGTTATATATTTTCCTATTATTTACTTATTTTATTTATATTTTATTTATGCATATATTTGTATTTATATTCTATTTATATATAAAATATGATCTGTATAATTGCCATTTGATTACACAAGTTTTCTATTTAAATTTTAAGAACTTTATTATTTATTGATTTTAAATAAATATGTTATATTTCAGATGTTTTATTTTGTTTATTTACTTATATTTTTATCAAATATTTTACATGCATATATTTTTATATATATTATTTTAATATTTATATTATATTTTTTAAATGCACTTATTAAATTCTTTTTATTATATTTAAAGTAAAATATTATATATGTATATATTTTTATATTTATTATTTTAATATTTTTGTTATATTTTATCTGTTGTTTACCTATTTTATTTATATTTATATATTTTATTAAGTAAAGCCATAGAATATTATCTGCATAATATTGCCATTTGATTAAATATTAGTTTTAAATTTGAAATAAATTTTAAGAACTTTATTATATATATATTTTACATAAATATAAGTACATAATAATAATTTAAATAATCACATAATAAACCTGCAGTTTCTCAGTTTTATCAGAATTCATAAAAAGTAAATACTGAAGTAAATTTTATTTAATTTTTATAGTGTATCAAATTTTCGGAGTTGCATCCACATTTTTTCGTGGCTCAATTTAGTTCGAGTCTTTTTTTAAATTTGAAATTGAATAAAAAATGTTGCTGTTGCTGCTGCTGTTGCTGCTGCTGCTTCTGTGGTCGCTGCTGCAGATCGATTCAATGAATTTAAAATGCATTTAAGTTGAAATTTAGGTCAAAAGTTGTTGCTGCTTTGCTCGTAATTGTTGCGGTTGTTCTAGCGGCTGCTGTTGCTGCTGTTGATATTGTTGTTGTTGTTGTTGGTTGTTTTATTGGCATTACTGTTGCTGCAAATGCTGGTTACCGGTTACCGGTTGCAAGCACCAAGTTGCAAGTTGCAAGTTGCTCGATGCTCGATGCTAGTTGCTGCCTGCTGCCTGCTGCACGTTCATCAAGTATAAAATATTCTTGCATGGAATTTGGAAAACAACTTGCAGCTTAGAATTACTGGCTTGCGCTGCCAGTCGACTGGTTTCGGTGGAAAACTCTGATCCACGAGATTGCGTAGTGTCGGCAAAGTGCGACTGCGACTGCGACTGCGACTGAGACGTAGACGGAGACTTTGAATCCAACTGCGACTGTGCGAGTACGTGAGCTGCCCTACGCCTTCGTCCGCCCGCATCTGGCCAAGTGTTGGAGCTCATTCTAATTGCACTTTTAGCACAGCCTTTACCCAACAGCCACTGAGCACAACAAAGAAGAGAAGTCCGAGCCGTGTCCATTTACAGCTGGCAAACTTGTTTGGTCAGCAAGTTGCGAATGTGTTGGCCGTAAATATTTATGAGTTAGACTCCGACTTCAAGTCTGACTCTAACTCTAGCTCCGACACTCTGACTCGGACTTGCACTTGGACTTAGACTTAGAGTTACACACCGGCAATATGTCTCTGGCGTATAGCGGTAGCCACTCAGTCATAAAAATAAATCATCTAATATTTCGCTGATTTTCAGCCATTCAACAGCCACTAAAAAATCCGTCTGCCCCGCCCGCGCCGCACTTAATGAGACGAGTTTTATGTTCTATTTGTTCAAGCAAAATAAAAACTAGAGTATCAAATCAAATTTATCAACTTTAATTAGTGGCCTGCTGGCAACTTTCACACTTTCTCGTTTCACACCTGGAAATTAATCAAACGATAAATAACAAAAAAAAAAAAACCGAAAAAAAAATGCCTAAGCAACTCTCTTTCAATGCAGTTGCTGAAACAAAAAGCTATAATTTATGTAACTTGGTGTCTATTTTTAGCAAGAGGAAAGGGAAAGGGAAAATAAATATATTATCTTCATTTTGAATGGGATTCATGGAAGATAAGAAGTATATATAAGGAAAATCGTATATGAAATCTCAAGATATAAAGAATCATAAGCAGTTACTTGAATAGGAATTGATTACGAATTGAGTTTAGTTAAATATATATTTATTTTTTAACCACCCAAGTGGGTCAGGAACTCAGCTGAATATAAGTACTGAGTCAGGGCCCTTAGTCAGTAGTTCGAAGATGTGCCCAACCAGGAAGTGAAACCAGTGACTGCCCAGCATAGACAAGATCGCTTTTTGCCATATACATTATCAAAACAGTAAATGGCTGCTGAATTTTGCTGCGTATCCAGTCGACGTTGTTGACGAACCGACTTGTCAATCAAGCGATTGACTTTTCCACAAAATCCAAAGACAATCTCGATGCAGTCGCTCACCAAACGATGATGATATCTCCGCCTTGCCCAGGCCAACCAGCCTTAGTCTTAGTCACAGTTGCAGTTGCAGTCGCAGTCGCTGCCGCTGTACCGATCCAAGTACCAATCTCTGCCCGCTTCCCCATGCCCCAACTGTTTCGTCTCATACTAGGCAAGGCCCAGAGCAGCCAATGGCCATGTCCAATCCAAAAACAGTCGGCTTGTACATGGCATTTCTTGGTTTCAAGTAAAAAAAAAAAAAAAAAAAAAAAAATATTCCTTTGCCTAATTTGGTTAAAATGGAAATTCCGCACACCATATTGTACCGAGCACTTTAAATGACAATGACTGCCGATCACAGCCCCTGGGCCAAGTCTCTGTCTAGCTAAACTATTTTTTTTTCTACTTTTATCTAAGTCCTCAAAGCAAAAGACTTTGGACTCTGCGTTAGTTGCCAATCGCAGCAGTGCTTCCAGCTAATTACATTGAGAGCACACTGAGAGAAAGATTTCAAAGCTTAAGAAATATATAGGCCTAGATATAATAAACTTATATTATATATTAAAATATATAAATATAATAGTAATTATAAGAAATAAAAGTCATATACAATATTATGACTAGATACAATATGAGATATTAATAAATATATATAATAATATTATATATTATATCAAGATAACTAGATATAGAGAAAGACAGTCAAGGCTATGCGGATAACACTGACAGAGACAGAGATATGTATATAGACAGATAACTATTTCGTTTCTATATTGAGTTCTAGATATCTTTAAATGATATTGTAGATCTATCAAACATTGTTATATTAATGTACGATTTAACCTTTTGACTTGAAGCTAATTGTATAACAATAAATTAATGTCATTAAGAGACAGTCGGTAATTGCTTTCAATGCTATGAATAAAGTTAGTTTCACATGCAATGCATGCATGATAAGTATAAATATATACATATGTATGACAGTTTATAACATTGTATAACAGTTAAAAATAAATATATACATATCTAAATATGACAATTAAAAACATTGTATAACAGTTAAAAATAAATATATATACATATGTAAGTATGATACTTAATAACATTGTATAACAGTTATTGTTGTTCCAGATTGCAAAAATCACTTTAATCTACAATGCATCACATAAGTATATATATTTAAATTATATAAATTACAACAAGCGAATGCCGTGATGCAACTGTAGCAATTCTTATCGCATAGCACATTTGTCTCTTAATCCGCATTTCATTTGCTTCATCCATCGCTCAGTCATAAATAAATTATGCATGTGGGGTCAATTTGGTGGTCCCTCCCTCGCATGGGGCTGGCACGGCAGGCCAAACAAAAGTAAAAGTATGGCCAGAGTTCCGGAGCTCGAAGAGTGGAGCCTATAAATTTGTGCAGCAAGTCGCGCCGAGAGCTCAAGACAGATTGAGATACCTTTATATAGAAAGGATGAAAGACAGACCCGAGACTCGAGACCCGAGACCCAAGACCCAAGACCAACGACCGACGACCAGCCGGGCAACCGAGCAACCGGGCAACGCATGTGGTAAGACACATTTGAACTTTAACACACAATCAGAGACCAAAGACGAACGACGACGAGCAGCGGTCGACGACGATAAAATACAATAAAAATTTCAAGTTTGCCAGAGGAGGGCACGCGGGAACAACGGCAGCCATGGGGGCCAACACATGGCCTGTCGCCAGATCCGTTGAACCGGGGTCAACATTATAAAATCGGTCTCCGCCAGTAACAGCCAGCGGGACAGCAGCAGCGGCAGCAGCACCAGCAACAACAGCAACGATCGAATAATTTATGACCAAGTGCATGGTGGCTGCATAAGTTATAGCCCAGCCGGAGCTGGGCAGCGCCTGGCCACGGTCGGAGCCAGAGCCTGGGACTCACTCTGGGAGTGGAAGTCGGACAGCAGTTCGGGGTGTTAACTGCCTGATCAGCGACTGCAATTGCAATTGCAATGGCAATCGTAATTGTAATTGCAATTACTGCAATGGCATTGGGCCAAGAAAAACGATGACGCATCGTCTGTGTCTGCATTAAATATTCATTTTTGCATTTGCAGACGAACTGTCTTCGAGCATGACAGCAAACGCAGCGGAGGGCAGCCAGAGGGAATGTGTGAGGCACATCAGCTGTAGATGCATCTATGAAACAGGGAATATTAGTGTTGTACAATGCCCGCCCCTCTGCTTGTCTGTCTAAAGGACGACAAATTACTTAGCTGTATTACAGTTGCTCCTTAACTGGGATATATATATAATTAAAGTGTTTCATTTAATATATACTACTATAACTATTAGTCCTACTACTATAACTATAAGTCTTACTACTATAACTATAAGTCCTACTACTATAACTATAAGTCTTACTACTATAACTATAAGTCCTACTACTATAACTATTGCTTCTACTACTATAACTATAAGTCCTACTACTATAACTATTGCTTCTACTACTATAACTATTACTTATACTACTATAGCTACAAGTCCTACTACTATAACTATTGCTTCTACTACTATAACTATAAGTCCTACTACTATAACTATTGCTTCTACTACTATAACTATTGCTTCTACTACTATAACTATTACTTCTACTACTAAAACTGCAAGTCCTACTACTATAACTATAAGTCCTACTACTATAACTATAAGTCCTACTACGATAACTATAAGTTCTACTACGATAACTATAAGTTCTACTACTATAAGAATAAGTTCTACTAGTATAACTATAAGTCCTACTACTATAACTATAAGTTCTACTACTATAAGTATAAGTCCTACTACTATAACTATAAGTCCTACTGTAACTACTTTTAATGATATATTTTATTTCTACTTTTATACTACTACTACTATTATTACTACTACTACTAATATTACTACTACTACTACTATTATTATTACTACTACTACTACTATTATTATTACTACTACTACTACTATTATTACTACTACTACTAATATTACTACTACTACTACTATTAGTACTACTATACTTCTAATGTTATAGTACTACTATTATATTACTACCATTACTACTGTTATACAACAACGACACTACTACGATTACAACAGTATAGTACTACTGTAATATCAATCCCATTATGGCACCACTTATACACCATTATAAGTTGAGCTAGTCAAAAACTGTACTACTAAGCTACTTTTACTCTTCAACTGTGCTACAATTCAACACAAACTGGACTACAACTGTAATAATAATGTGCTACTAAGTAAACTATACTGTTATACAAGTATACTTGTGTATATCATATCCGTACTGCAACTAAATGTAAATTTCTTGCATATTTAAATTTCAGTTTATTCGAATTTAAATGAACTATATATATGACGTGTTTCTGTTTTATAAAGAATTCGAATTAAAATATGCACATTTGTTAATGTATTATGTTAAAGAGTTATTTGAACCCGCTTCAAGTATTTTTAGTCACTTTCGCTTTTGTTTGACAATGCTAAACATTCCAAAAATATCTAGGCAAGAGATTTATGGGAAGAGGCAAGGAATTCGAGGCAGAAGCTGAAACTGAAAAATGCAGTCTAGCGTTTCCATTTCTGTGCATATTTTGCAATTGAGGAGCGAAACATTTGAACAAAGCCAACTCGTGTAATAACAAAATCACATTAAAGCCAAAAGAAGGGGAAAACTTAAACAAAAGCGAACTGAAGTAGATACATACAACGAAATAACTGAAAAAAAAGAAAAAAAAAACAATCATGCATAATACGCAGCTAATGGACCGCGACGGAAAAGTGAGAAAAAAATGCGCAACGAAAATTACAAGGAAAACTGCCACAACAATTAGGAAATCTTTTTGTCCGACTGTCTGACTGTCTCTGTGTCTGTCTCACTTATGAAATGAGCTTGTGCAACGGCCGAAAGCCAGATAAATGCAACAGCAGAGAGACATGTGTATAAAGACATGTGTATACAGAAATGTGGCATATAATTTAACATTTGGCTCTGGCGAGCTGATGGACACCGCATGTGGGTTAATTACCCCACCAGAAAAAAAAAAAGGCATTTCACCTAAATCTGTGTCAACGGGATGAGCCCAGGCCTGATGCCAAAAATAATCGCCACAATTCAAACTGACAGTCGAAAAATGCCAGACCTAATAATGACAACAAAGCTGAAACAAGTGAGAATTTTTGCAGTGCAATGAGTTTAACCAACTAAGCAATGCTCTGCTGGGCAAGGAAGAAATTGTTTAAATAGTTAAGAAAAAATCTTAAGAGTAAGTAAAAAGAGTCGAAAGTGTAGAGACGGCGAAGTGCTCTAATTTGAAAACATTTTTAAGTGAATTATTTTATGAAATCATATTTTTATATTTATCTAAACATTTATACATTTATTTATTTTTAACTATTTAATTAAATATATATTTATATTTTTTTTTTTTGTTATTAATTTTACTTATTTATAACTATTAGATTTTTAAAAATATACATACTTTCAAAGTATTTAATCCTAATAATAATATATGATGAATAAATAAGTTCTGTAATAATTAAATAAATTTAAAGTTTATGTATTATTTATTATTATTATTATTATTTTTTTTTTTTAATAATGACAATAATTTTTTAAATATATTTTTTATATCCTTGCATGACTCTATTTTAATCTATACCAATAAATTTTTTCTTACACATATTAATATTTATATTTATAAATATTTTTTTATATTTTTTTTTCTAAATATTTATTTAAATTTTATATTCAAATTATATTAATTATATTTTTATTTATTTTAAAATTTTTATATATTTTCATTATTAATTTTTGCATTAATATTTTTATTTTATTTATTTTTTATTTTATACTTATATATGTATATATCTCTTTTTTATTATTATAAAAATTTAATTTTCTTTATCAAAGATCACAAGTTAACGTAGCAAGGCAATGTTAATTATTTGACTGGATGTCACTGAGGCCAGTTCAAAGAAACTGTTAACTCTTTAGCTGTCGCTCATAAAATAAGAACAAACTGCATATTAAAATGTCACACGATGATAAGGAAGACAGGCAGACAGAGTCCAAAGGAAAGGTAACTCAGGTAATATGAATAAAAATAAAACATCAGCAGCAGCAGCAGCAATAACAACAACAACAACAACAACAAACAACTGTCAACTTCTTATGGCTGGCAACATTTTAGCAAAATTACCAAATTTGGCAGCAAGAGGCAATCGAATGAAAGAGAGAAAAAAATAAGAAAAACACCAGAAAACCAAAAAAAAAAATGCAAACAAAAGGCCAGAACAAATAAATAAACAAATGCAGTTTCAGTTCGTGCCGAAGACCAAAAGCCGTTGAGGCAGCCAAGTTGATTCAAGATATCAACAGTTAGGAGGAGCAGCAAATGGAAATTGGGGAGCGTGTACGAAAGAGAGAGAGAGCGAGAGAGAGGGGAGAGTGAGGGCGCTGTTGCCCGTGGGCAGAGACTAAGTGGAATCCATTGTCTGTCTGGCTATATTTGGCCTTATGTTGGTGTCAGCCGATCGTTGAGTAATAAATTAACCCTTATGACAGCCGCAATTAACCCTTATGACAGCTCTAATCAAAGTCATCAAACCGACCCAAAGAAAATTGCAAAATATGCCACGAATCTGAAGTCTTCCACAAAGGGGACAGCGCTGACACAAGGGTTAAGTCCGACCACTGCTGTGTTGGCCAGTCGAAACGAATTCCACACGGACTTAACCTATGTCTTGGCCAGCTTTGAAAAGATCCACATCAATTGACAGTGGACCGCTACACTTGGGACAGTGACATGATTGGCGAGTCGAGGCTCCAGCTCCAACTCCAGCTTCAGCTCTAGCTCTGGCCACATCGAGGCGTTGACTGGATAGCGCCCAGCTGTAGGCGCTCTTTGGCGGGCAGCTTATCGGCTTGCATAAATCTGGATTTCTATTTCCGCAAAGTCGCGTAATCGAATCGAATGGCGAACCTGAATCGCAATTTGTCAGCTTTTGGTAATAACTTCGGACATTTACCGTAAGCGACGTTGCTAACGTAAATTTAACCTGTTGCGCGTTGCGCGGACTTTAATTTGGACGGGTCCGTCAGGCGGTTAAGCCAGGCCAGGCCAAGCTAGTCAGATAAACGCCTTAGATATGAGTTACGCTATCCATAAGATACGTCGCGCTACGTCGACGGCCTAATTGATTTTCGCATGCGACGTGACCGCATCTCGACATTTTATGGCATCATTATTGTCATTCATAAATCGTACGCTCGTTATCTGCTATTCAGGTCTTTTGGATCATTTTTGCCAACTGCATTTCGCACGCGTTCAACGGTTTCTTAGCCACCGATTAACTCTATGCATAAACGGTGTTAATAGGCAAACTGATAAAGAGCGACTGCGGGGAAGTGGGAGACAGAGAAAGGCAAGCGAAGAGATAAGGAGAAGAAGTGCGAGCAAGTCAGAGACAAAGAGGAAGGGAAGGAGAGGGAGTGAGGGAAAGACTTACAAATGGAATATGAAACATTGAAATAGAGAAAGAGAGAGCGAGAGAGATGAGTTGAATATAAATCATTATAATTCTTAATATCTAAACTAAATCTAAACTATGATTAGCATTGCAGCAGAGAGAGTGAGAGAGAGTGAGAAAGAGACAGAGACAGATGGCATCTCCATATGCACATCTACATAAAGTTCCCATAATACAACTATCTTATAAGATATATTGCCTCAGCCGGCATTTATCTGAGCAAGCGCATCCCGATTACACAATCCGCATTCCGATTTACAATTCGACTCGTCGTATGGGAGGGGAGCCGTTAAATGCAAGCCCCAAAGCGTCTTGAGCATTATTTGCTCAATGCATATGGAGCTATCTTATTAAGTAAGTATTAAGCTGCCAACTTTTTAGCAGAGCTGAATTATTTTATTTTCATTTAACAATTTTTTTTTTCGTTTTTTGGTTTTTTTTTGTCTTTTAGTTTTCGATGTGAAAAAGAGTCAAGTGAGGTCGGGGCTCGACAAAATGTAGTTGGGGCTAGTAACGACTACCTTCAGTCGATTGTTTTTTATTTGCTGCTGCTGTTCGTGGTGGCTGCTGTTGGCTTATGTAGTGGCTGTGATTTTTTGCTTGTATTTTAAATTGTTACTGCATTTATTTTTTGCAGCTTGTAATTGTTGTTATTATACAATTGGCCCCTCGATAAAAACACTGAAAAAACAATGTAAAATGCAAACGACACTCTTTCAAGTTTGTTTTTTATTTTATTTTATTTTTTTTTTACCCATGTTTAGGGTATTATGGAATTTGTATATGCTGTGTGAACGGCATAGTTTAATGTATTATAACAGTTGACATAGACAGGATATTATATATATCAGAGTTGTTATTGTTTAAATATACTAGTCTTCAGCTCTCGCGTTCATAAAGAAAAAATTAATAAGATATATTTCTATTTTTAATTAATCTTAGATTATTTAATGAAGGCTCATAATATCCTGACGAAGAAATAATCTGACTATTTAATAAAAATTATAATAATATTTATTATAATGAAAAGTCAACATATCTCTCAGTTATATACAAAGTTCAATAAAGTTGAGCTTCAGTAGATAATATTAAATAAATAAATAATTAATAAATAAATAAATAAATAATAATGAATAAATAATAAACAATAAATAATAAGTAATAAATCATAAATAATAAATAAATAAATAAATAATAAATAAATAAATAAATAAATAAATAAATAAATAAATAAATAAATAAATAATAAATAAATAATAAATAATAAGTAATAAGTAATAAATAATAAATAATAAATAGATAAATAAATAAATAATAAGTAAATAAATAATAAATAAATAAATAATAAATAAATAAATAATTAATTAATAATAAATAAATAAATAAATCACTTCAGTTAGGGTATTCAAACTTCGGCTTACTACAGATCAATGTTCTTTCTTGTTGTTTTTGTTGTTGTCTCTTATTGCATATTTGACATTTTACTTGTGCAGCTGAAATGAAACAGATTATGGCGCTTGACGAAGGGGTGAAGGGAGGGAGGAGGGGTGCCAGGGGGGCAGCGGCCTGCGGAGCATCTTTCAATGATATTTGTGCAATTTTTCATGGCGAAATATTTAAGATGTTGTCTGCCAGATTGGCGTACTCTAAACGACCTCTGTTGTTTTTCGAAGGCTTTGTTCAAAAACTGCTTTGCTGGTTGCGGCTCTGATTTATTGATTTTTCCAAAAAGATAATGTGTGATTTTTCTCATAGACTGCGCTCTGGCTGCTGCTGCTATTACTGTTGTTGTTGTTGTTGTTGTTTTCCTAATGTGAGAAACTTTTTGCTAGTATGTCAAGATCTTTTGTTATTGCTACTGTTGTTGTTGTTGCTGTCGCTAGAAATGTTGCATAAGTTTTTCGGGGGCCCAGTAACGTCAAAGCAATCTGATATATGTACTACTTGTATGTGTATATGTATGTGTGTGCAGCTATAGGGCTATTATACAAATATGTCACATATATGTTATATATCTTGACAGTAGAAAGAAGTTGACACTGATTGTATTACCTGAGCTCAGCCTAAGTGGGTTATAAGCTAAAAATATTTATTATACCCTGAACTCATTGAAAATGGCAAATTCGTATCATGGTATTATATTTTTATAAAGGTCTGGCAAAGTATTTATAGTATATACTAGTATTTTATTATTTACAAGCAAATTCAAGCTTAGATTTAGCTTTTGAATTAAAATTTTTAAATTTAATTTTGAATTAAATTTCGACATTTTTTAGATGAAGATATTTAATATAAAATATTACAAAATTTAACCTCTTCTAGAACTAGCATAAAAATTGATTATTCCACTTTAATATAATAATGAGATTATATAATAATATTGGAATCTCTGTCTGGCTGCCCGTTCCCGCTAAACATAGAACTTTTAAAAGTGCTTTCATATGCATATCTTAAAAGATCTTATCTAAAGACTCATTCTCTAAATAACAAAAGCTGCTCAGAATATTTTTCGTCTATTTGCTCGTGTGTCTTCTTCCTAAACTAAAAATATATTCTTATATTTTGCACAAAGGAAATTTGTTAAATGCCTAAATTGATTATTCAAAATATTTTGTTTTTAATAATTAAAGTTTTTGGATGAACTCCAAAATTTTTTATTTGACAACTTTTATTTTTGGTCGTGCAACAATGTAATTTAGAATTTTAAACACTGTTATAATTACCATGAATTAATATTATAATAATATTTATTTTATAAATAGAAAATAAGGTAAAACCTCTCACTTGGGTTTTATGAAAATTTATAGCGAGCGGAGAGTTAAAAATATTTTATATTACCTCAGTCAACACTTGACTTGACTGCGTGGCATATCAGACTATTGATAGTTGTTTGCCATTACCATTTTATGCGCATGTTAGCCAAGAGTGGGCTTTATTTTTAGTTGCAGCTCTCGTTGTTACCGAACTAAAAGCCTCTAACCATCCACGGCTAACTAGCTGGGCAACGTAAGTGGACGCCATAAAAAAAAAAAAACGAGATTTGAATAATTTATAATTAAAATATTTTTACAACGCTATTAAACTGGAAAAAGATGGCCAGAGGTACGGAGAGATAAATAGAAGTGAACAGAGAAAGGGGATTCCAGAGCGAGAGAGCGAGACAGACATAGACCCGTCGAGTGGGTTTTGCAAACTCTTTAGGCGTAGGTAAATTTTTAATTTATTTAAATTTGATTTTTATAGGCATTCACCAGCAGGAAAGAAGTTATCGTCGCCCCTTCGCTCGATGCATTCGTAACTAATTAATTCGCCTCAAATTTCGTTTGGTTTTCGATTTGAATTCAAAACTTTGTTTATAACTGGCGGCAGCTTTTCTTTGGTCTTTGTCAATTATAGTCGACAAAATGAAGTGAAAGTTGCTCAAATTTCCAATCACATCGAGTTCAATATTAAAAAAAAAAAAAAAGGAAAAAACAAAGGCTTAAATAATATCCAAAAATCATAAACAACAAATTCGTATTATTGTTGATTGCCATTTAAAATTCGTTATACTTACAGACAACTGTAGCCTAATGCAAGTGCAGCCTACTTAAACCACGGGCAACATCAACAAAAATAATAATTATCAAGGTGTGAGTGATTATCATCGATCAATTCGCTATCCGGTATTATTACAAGATTATTATGAAACCGTCAGTGGTGTAAGGTAGGAAATAGTATTAAATATACTTTACTGATGATCGAATTGATATCATCTATAAATGTCTTATATAAGTGCATCTAGTTGAAGAAGATTGATGGCTATGAAGAGTTTTCATCATATAAATCTTAGAAAGAACATGGGAAACAAGAGCTAACAAATATTGTAGCATCAATAAACTCATTTTTAATATTCATTCATTATTAACAATTAGTTCCTTTGAGTTACATAATTTACATAATTTTACTTCTACCATGGAACTTTCTATTATAATGCAAATTTTATGAATAGACTTGTTAGCATTTGCCAAAACTAAATAAATTTGTGGTATATATCAAACTAAATTAAAGTAAAGGGAATTAGCTTCTCTTGTTTCTCGCGTATTATAATTCAATGCTCGTTAACAATATCAAAAGAGTTAATTAACTTTGTGCACTATTTATTTTGTTATTTGTACGCAAGCAACATGTTTTCTTACTATTTAAACCTAGTTACTCATCTAATACTGCCTAAGAAAGAGTATAATAGATTTCAGAGTATATTCATCGCATTCGCAGTACACTTATTCATTACTCAAGGTCTCCTACAGCTTTACATGCACAATCATGAGTAGCTTCAGACCGACGCTAATAAAATTCCCTAATCATCGATTAATTTTCTTAATCTTTAACGGTTCCCATAGAGTGTTAAGCAGTCGTCAGCAATTGAGTGTAAAATTTACACTTGTTTGAATTTTATTCCATTGTTATGCTCACTCCAGTCACTCACTTCAGTTGCTCGCTCATCTGAATTTGAGTCAGTTCGTTATTCATTCAGGTGTATGAGGCCATCGAAAAGTGTATTGAATCTTAAACTAAGTAACAATTGTGGGGGTTATGCAAACCAATGTCTAAAACAATACGAAAACAATTATATCACAAATTATATCGCGTGTGAATTGAAGACATTTTTAGTATTAGTATTTTTTTGTTTTCAATCAAATTTATATATAAATAATGAATAACGAATAAAAGTAATGGGAACTATCAGATAATTACGTACATTTTAGTTAGGTAGGTAAAAGCAAAAGGAGCAAATTTCGCATGCATTGTAACATTCAGTGCTGACGGTTAAACAAATATGGAAATGCAATGTTTAACAATGGAGAATGCTTTTCTATTATTTATTGCATTTACAAAAGTCAGCGGCTTTAATTCAATAACTCATTCAATGCATATGAAAGTACAGTGGCGAAAGGCGGTAAAGCTAATTAGTAATACCTTTAATAGAAACGGTAACAGAAAGGGAAATAGAAATGGTAACAGTAACAGTAGCAGTAGCAGTAACAGTAACAGTAGCAGAAACAGTAACAGTAACAGGAGCAGTAGCAGTAGCAGCAGCAGTAACAGTAACGTAACAGTAACAGTAACAGTTACAATAAGATTTTACCAATAACAGTCGACATTAACATTGAGTAATAATATATACCGTATCTGTAGCAACAACAGCAATTTAACAGTTAACGGTAATGGCAACCGTAACAACATGAATGCCTCCGGTAAGTGGTCTTATTAGACCTACTTAACTGCAGGTACACGTTGCAGCCAAATTTGGAGAAAAAGTAAAAGCCCCAAAAAGTCATTTCAAAAGCGCTGCGACCATCGAAATGATCAGTGGGTGTTCCCCAAAATGGGTCAGGGCAACGTTTGCGCTGCTCTAAGCAGCCCAACAATGGCTTTACGCGGCTAAAGATCGCACCTAGTTAAACTCAGAGTCGCTGCAGAGACCAGAGAGAAGACCACGCACTCATCACACCCGCCCTGACACACTTAACGCTGAGCTGAGCTGAGATCGTGACCTCGGCCTGAAAATTCGAATTGGAATCGGACCAAAAAAATAAAACAAAAGAAAAAGGTAAACGAACACTTTACGCTCTATCGATAGTAATTATATATTAATTGGATTCGGAAATGGTACAGATCCTACTTGAAGTCGACGTCGACTTTCTTCTGATAACTGAGTGTTCTGAACTACAATAGATTTTTAATTGTTTAATGAGTTTGCCCTATCACGATGATAAGAAATTTAGTTGAAATTCCCAATTCCCATTCCATCTGCCGGCTTCCTGTTCAAAGGCATTCAATCGTGGTGGGGCTGTTCAAGTGCCAAAATGACTGGCAACAATGTAAAAGTCAATGAAACACCAAGCTCTCAAATGAAATTTCATTGCTCTCCATCGCATGCCATCTCACTCGCACACACACACTCGCACCGAGTGCGACTGCACAATGCAATTTGATTGGATAATAAAGTTCAAATAATGGCAAAGCAGGCAAATAAACAAACGGCACCGAAACTGAAAATGAGATACGACAACAGAAATGCTACGAAATGGAAGAAAAATACTTAAAAAATACTTAAAATCTTCAACATACTGAATGAAAATACACATAGAGTAGTTACAATTTCGAGGAAATTACATAAGATGTGGCATGCATGGAGCGCGCGCGATTTAATGAAGTGGAAAATAAACATAATCATGCTCACATCGCACCACGGAAACACCTGAGCAAGGAGAGAGACAGACAGAGAGAGAGAGGGAGTGAGAGAGAGAGACACGCAGTCAGTTTCTCAGCTGAGACGGCGGCGTCGCGTCGTTAGCAGCGCGGAAAATGAAATTAGGCAAAAGAGTTAACGACAATTTTTCCAACATTGCATAACATTGCCATTAGGGCGCCACACCTCCGCCTCCCTCTTTGTTTTTCTGGTCAGTGCCCCCCACCTGAAATGCTACGATGCGGCCTTTCACGCTCGCTGTTCTGGCCAATTGTATAACAAATTGGCAATGTTACACTTGTTAATGCGTTTCGATCTGCTGAACTAGAAAGTTGGCGCATTGCAGAACTGGCCTTGGAATACGATTGCGATTGCGATTGCGAATGCCAGCGTGCCAAAATGTCTATAGGTTTTCATTTTATTGAATCTGATGTGGGCAAGGTTTTTCCATGCTTGCAAGGCTATTATTCTGTTGAGTTTTCACTAAAGTCAAATTTTTGCTGCACACAAAAATTAAATTTAATTAAAATATATAAATATTAAGATATAAAGTAGTTCTTTGTTTATGTTCTGCAATTATTTAACAAATTCGCTATTTTTTAGAAATTGTTTAATTTTTTTTTTATAAATTTCAAATAAATTGCATGTTATGTTTTTAGTATAATAATTTTTTACTATCATAATAAAATTTCTAGAAGTATATATGTACATATATGAGTATTATATTATGATATATATTTTTATACTGTCTGTAAAAATTTCAGAATTTATTTATTTATTTATACTATCAATATTTTTATTATTTTTATCAATATTAATTTTATTATTATTTTAATATTTTTATCAATATTATTATTATTATTTTTCTTTTATTATTATTACTATCAATATTTGTATTATTATTATTTTTCTTATTATTATTATTATTATAAAAATTATTTTTATCAATTTTTTTTATTAATATTATTATTTATTTATTTATTTAATTTATTTTTTATTTTTATTTATTATTATTATTATTACTACCAATATTTTTATTATTATTATTATAAAAATTATTTTTGTCGATATTATTTTTATTAATATTATTATTATTAACATTTATTTATTTATTTTATTTTATTTTATTTATTTTTTATTTTTATTTTATTTTATTTATTTTTTATTTTTATTTATTATTATTATTACTACTATCAATATTTTTTTTTATTATTATTTTTCTTATTATTTTTAAAGTCCAAATTGACTATGAATGATTGTTAATAATTGTGTTTGCATTGGCGCATTTTGACCACGTGTCTGACCCGTGTGCATTCTTGCTGGACACATTTAGCAGATCGTGTTCATAAATCATCTGTGAGTCGCGCTTGTTACGCGGCCAAGCTCTGTCTCCCTCTACCTCAGTCTCTCCTTCTTTCTCTTGCTCTACCTCTCGCTCTGCCAGCTGAGTTTTTGTATGGCAATAAATCAAATGTCTTGGGGCCGTCAATTGCTATTAATTTCATTGGCGTTGCGCAAAATATTGTATAAAATGTTTATCAGTATAAATAAAATACAACAAAAATATATATATATGTATACAGAAATACAGAAATACAAAATGCATAAGTAATTTATTGCTAAAAAGCAAATGTCATAAGAGTCCGCCATGTGGCACTGTGGGAATATTACTTCGATCGCCTGCCCCACTCAATTGTGTTGAAATGTGTGTCGTTTTCCCGTGTCAATTGGTCGAATACGTTGGTTGACCAGTTGACCAGTTGACCAGCTGGCCGGCTGCCCAGTTGTCCCGATGTCTTAGTCACGGTTTATGTTGGCGCATAAATCGCAAATGTGATGTATCGATAAGAGTGCACTTGGGTTGCCACTCACAGCTTTAGCATTTTATTTTTTTGTTTCATTTTTAATTTAAAATTTTCAATTTTGAAAGCATTTTTCGGAAATTTCAACTCCAGATTCCGATATATTTTATAATGAATTTTTAATTGTTTTTATAAAACTAAAAATCATAGTATTTAAATGGATCTCTTGAGATTTAATAAAATAATATTCTATTTTTTATTTGTATTTTTATTTATTTAATTAATTATTTTATTTTATTTTTTTTTATATTATTTTATTTATTTAATTAATTATTTTATTTTATTTTTTTTATATTATTTTATTTTATTTTTTATTTATTTAATTAATTATTTTACTTTATTTATCATTTTATTTTTTATTTTATTTTTTATTTAATTATTTTATTTTTATTTTATATTATTTTTTATTTTTATTTATTTATTAATTTCATTTTTATTTTTTGACTGAGGAATAAAGAGTATAAAGTTTACACTAAACAGTAATATTTATGATAGTGAGTCTGAGTGGAATCAGTATAAATTTAGTTGTAATCAGCCAATACATACATATATTGGATAAACCATTAAACAAATAAATTTAAACCGAAAGATCTCTTGTTTCATTCACTAAAACACTAAAACTGTTTTTCTACTTATGCGCCTAGTCTAAAATATATTTCCCTGGCATCAAATTCCAGCCAAAATGAAAATCAACATTATAAACCAATTCAATTGAACTATCCCATCCTATCTAGGGTTTTTATGACTTAAGACTTTTAATTAACATTATCTCAAATGATGGCAACTAAATCGAAAGGTTCACGAAGCGTCACGTTTTAATGTAACCCTAAAAGGAGACGACCAAACCGATACGACCCAAAACAAAAGATATTGCCGCCAGGCATCTAAAAAGAAGCGCTGATAACACTTAATTGCCGACTTTTAAATAGCTAAGGCTACGGCTGCTTCTAATTAGGGTCATGAGAACATTTATTTGAATTTTATGTTTTGCTTGCGGCAGTCGAATTAATTAAATGGAAAACAACAACAACAACAACAACAAAAGGTGTTAAACTAGCGACGAATAATAAAAATAAAAGAGATAGATTAGCTCAGCTGTTGAGATTGGGATTACATTTAAATTGTATTCGTACTCTTGCAGTGGAGCAGCATTAGTTACTGAGTTCATTTGCTGCAAAGTAGAGATTGAACTCTCTGTTGAAGTTTATGTTAATATACACATGTAGTATATATTGATAAGCTAGATTATATATACATTTATAAACTTTACCTAAATATTGTTTGTATGTTTTGTATATTTTAGCTGATAAAGAAAACCTCGCTCAGAGATTGTCTGCTTTGAGAGGCTCAACTATTGTCATGCTTATCAACAAGACTCTGAATGATACTTACGAAGAATCAGCCTGAATTAGTCGGGGAGTGCTTGGTTAAAGAATAATCGACTCAGCCTGTGTCTAGCACAATGGGCTTAGATGCCTAAAGAAAACACTTTGTCTTCTTTTCAAGTTTTATTCAAGTATATTAAAGAAATAGGAAATTTTGTGACTTAAGAAGTGCGCTTTGGGGCCTTAAGCTTGATATTATTCTTTTCAGAGAGTTCACAATATGTTTCAAGGGAGATAAAAAAGCTAAAAGATGGTCTGTTGCTTCCTAATAAACATGAAAAAAGGGAGTTCGCGGAAATAAAAAAGGATTTCGTGCTTTAAATGCAAATTTTATTTAGGAATTCAAACTTTTTTGGGCTCTGTTGAAGAAGAAAGACGAATGGATAAACTGTCGGATGGATAGACGATTAAACTGAACGAAATGGAAATCAACTGAGACAATAATATTTCTGCTTTTTGGGATCTATGAAGCCTTCATCTAAAAATATATTAAGAAAAACATAAGACTCACTCTTTTTTCTTATTATAAATTATTTATATTCATTCTTAATCAATCAAAATTAATCACTGATCAATAATTTATACATTTTTTACCTTTCAGCAAAAGTTTACAGTCCCCAATTCCCCTTTTCAATATATGTATTCAGAAATAAATTCGTAGTTTATGAAACAGTTGCATGAATTACAATAAACACTCACTCGAATACTCATTGCGCACGCTCGGTGAGTGTATTCGAGTGCGGATATAGTAATTTGCATATGAGCGTGAGCTCTGTGTGAAATAACAGTAAAAATGTGTGCGCAAACAAAGCCCAAGAGCGAATGGAGTACATAATAATAATATAATTTTCTATAATAGAACTCAATGTCCGTTGAGTAGTGACTGGAGGAGGCAGGGCAACTGGGAACGGGAACGGGAACGGGAACGGGAGTGGGGGATGGCCACAAAACGAGCACAAAAGCCGAAGAACAGCCAACTGATTGAGGGAACAAAATTGAAACCAAGTTGTACAACAAGTTCAACAACCTTTCGCGGCGCGGAGAACGAGCTGAAGAATACTTACAACAACATTTGAGGCCAGCAGCCAGAGAGGCAGCCTGAGCTGCTGTTGTTGCTCTGTGGCTTGTGAGTCGCAACTACCGATTACTTCAGACACACACACACACACACATACAGCTGAAACACACGCAAGTTAGCAACAGCTTCGACAAAGTCTGTCGATGCCGATGTCGATTTCGATGATCACGATGAAGACGACGGGCGAGAATTGCCAGCAAAAGGGCGCCAACGGTACATGAAGAATTCTTCAAGTAGACTTCTCAAACTCATGCTCATGCTCATGCTCATTCTCATTCTCCAGCTCATTCTCGATCTGAGTGCGAGTTGTATTCTCACAGCTCGTCGTTGCGGCAACTTTACAAATCGAATCAAAGTAATTTACTCGCCGCAAAAATTGATTTCTATGCTGCAAATGCTTGGCACACACTCTGCACTTTGTAGCCTTTGTGTGTGTGTGTGTGTGTGTGTAGGTGAACTCGTCTCAGTCTGCCGGGCTGACTGGGGTCACACCACTCCACGGTAGCCTTCACAGCTTGCTCTTCGACTCGATTTTGACAGCGCGGACATTGAGATGAGCAGCTCCACGGCGGAAGTTGGCGGCTGTTTGTTCTCGAGTGCTGGGTAAAAGGCCTTTCTTTTGTTTGCCCAACTCTGGCTACTGCATTAACTATGCAAAGATATTGGCCTAAGCAATACGTGGTGTGTTGCCATGAACCACGCTCATATTTCGAGTATTCATGCTACCATTGGCAGTTGGCGCGCGTGCGCACTGTGAAAGATATCTGAATGACAGCCAAAACAGTTCAAAGCAAATACAAATTCAAATTCAAATTCAAATTGAATTTGAAATCCGTAAAGCAATCAATTGTCCAGCGCGCTCCAGAGCTGTCCGCCTGCCTCTGTGTGGCTGCACCTAGACCTTGTCAATCTGCTCAAAAGCGACTTCAAATGCGACTCTAATGAACACAGAAAAACAATCAGAATTGATTTTTAAAAAGTTACAATTACCAATGCACATAACACATTTCATATACCCTAATGACTAAATGGGGGGTATGCTGAACCTGCCTGCAGGGGATTATGGAATAAAATAGCAGAGATATGGATAGGCTAAATCTAAAAATATGATTTTAAAATTTAAATATATATATAATATAATTTATACATATAATATTATTTATTTATTTTTTTTTAGTTTTTTTTTTTTTTATTTACTTAACTCGTATTATATACCTAATTCATATTTGAATATTTTAGTATTTTTATGTTTATATTATATTGAAACAAATATATATTCTACATAAGTCATACCTTCTTATCCTTTTTCTATTATTTGTTTTACTCATTTTTCCTTTTTTTCCTTCAGATTTCCTCTATTTTCTGATTTTCTGTATTCATTTCGTTTTGCTTTACTTTATTTGCTTCACTTTTGTTGTCGTTTAACGTTTTTTTCTTTTTTTAACTTTTCTTCTAATTTATACTCCTTTTTGTTTTTTTTTCCTTCTCACTCTTTCGTTCTTCTATAAAAATCTTTACGATTTTCTCTTTTCTTTTCATTTTTGCTTATTTGTTCTTTTGATTCTTTCTCTCTCTGCTTAATTTTTTTTGCTTCAATTTTCTTCCGTTTTTTTCTCTTTGCTTTCGATTTCTGTTCTTCTCTTTTTGTCTTATTTCTTCTCTTCTCACATATGTTATTCTCATGCTTTTCTTTCATATATCTTCGATTTTTTCGCTTCCTTGCGTTTTCCTTTCTTCATGGTATTCCTTCTAGTTTCTTTTTTTGTATTTACTTTTCTTTTTCCTATATTTTCTTTAATATTTCCTTCTCTTCTTTTCTTTCCCGCTCTTTACAACTGATTCTTATCCTTCTCTTTTCTGCAATATATGTTATTAAATTATTTTACTATGCTTCCTTGCTAATGTCATTAATTCAATTTTCTTGTTCTACATTTCACTCATAATTAGGGTATTTATAAGTCTATCATGCTCCACAAATTGTTATTTTCATTTTCTTCTTATTGCTTCAACAGGCCCGTTTCACAAGCTAAACGAATGGAAATAAAGTAGGCCAAATACATAAATACACATGTACACGCGTACGTACTTGCATACATACGCACACACACACACACACACATACATGCATACATATGTACGTGGATCAATCTAAGCTCTCATTGTTGCTCTTAGTGTTGTTGTTGTTGTTGTTGTTGTTCGCTGTCGCATTTGTCAACTGAAAGGAAAACTGAATAGAAACGCATTCATTCAAGTGCTGATTGTGCGCAGTTTAATTAACAATCGATTTGGGCAGGTAAAGCAGAGGTAAGCAGCACAGGTAACCCAGTAGTCGTAAGAGTGGGTCACGCCTACCGCTCTGTGCATGGCCAATGCGCCAGTAATTTGATTAATTAAATGGAAATTACTTAATTTGCGAGAAAAGACACGATTGGATGATGCGACTTTCACACGAAGCAACATTAGCCCAATTCGCCACGATGATTTATGATTTTTTCTAGGTTCTGTAAATTGTTTTTACTGTTTTTCTTTTTTTTCCACTCCTCTGCTCTGCTCTGTTCTTCTCTCTTTTTATTGCTTTCTTATGCTCTTAGTTTGCCATTGCAAATTAATTTCGTTTCTGCTGCTGCCGGAAGTGGGTTAATAAGTGATAACGCGGCGAAAACGTAAACACGGCGAGCAGAACGTGAAATTCGCCGCAAAGTGATAAACAGTTAAATGGTCAAAAAGTGTTCAAAGAACCAAAAAAAAAAAAAAAAAAAAAAAAAACGTAGAGTATAAAAAAACCGTTGGTAAAAGAGAATGAAAACATACGCAAACAGCTTTGGCACCATTTCCCCCAGAAACTTCATCTTCAATGAAGATTTGCGGCCAAGCGGGTTGTTAAGACTGTCAGTGTCTATGGCTCAACAACAACAACAGCAACAAAGCTCGCCAATTCATGTGCGTGCTGCCCGTGTGGGCGTAGATTTAATCTTTAGCTCAATTTTGGTCAACGGGCATAATTGAATTAAATTTTATTGACAAGCAAATTAAAATTAATTATAATCCACATTTCGTTTTCTTTATTTTTTCGACCGCCAATAATTAATTTTGTCAAGTTAATTGCTGAATTTAGTAGGTGAGACATCCGACACGATGATCACATATAGCGGAGATAAGCATCGTTATTTATTTATTTTTTTTCTTACGAGCATTCGACATATTTGAACTAAATTTTATGCATGGAAATAACTAAATTGCCATGTTTGGAAATATGTTTTTTTAGTATCGATAAAAACCAGATAAAGACAAAAACTTTATTTGTTTTTAAATACTTTAGCTAATTGATAAATTGTTTTTGTGGTTTTAATTATATTGATTTTTTAAATTTATAATTATATTTTATTATTATTATTATAATTATTATTATTATTATTGGTTACTTTTTAAATGTTATTATTATTTTATTTTATTTTTTTTAATTTTATTTTTTATTTTTTATATTTTTGGTTTAATTTTTTTATTTTTTATTAATATTACATTTTTATAAATTTATATTCTAGTTTTTGGTTTAATTTTTATATTTTATTTATATTTAAATTTTTATAAATTTATATTTTAGTTTTTGGTTTAATATTTTATTTTATTTTTTTTTAATTTTATTTATATTTTTATTTTTATAATATATAAATTTATTTTTATAAATTTATATTTTTATAAATTTATATTTTATTTTTTAGTTTTTTTTTTTTCATATTTTATTTATGTTTTTTTTTATATTTTACTTATATTTTAATTTATAAATTTTTTTTAATTTAAATTTTGTATTTTTTTTTTTAATTCATATTTTATAATTATTTTTATTTTATTTTTAAATTAATTTATTTTTAAAATTAACTTTTTATTAATTTTTTAATTATATTTTTTATTGATCAAGTTTTCAGCTACACTTCGTTTCAACTAACCCTAGTTTTACATAATTTAATTATCATATTTTGTAAAATATGGAATTTAGTAAAAAGCAAAATTAAACTTTTAAACAAATTGCAAAATATTTACTATAACAAAATAGTTTATGGCATCAGCAATGCCTTTCAGATTATAGAAACGATTACAGGGTATCGCGAATTCTTACTGTATCTACCGAAAATTTCAGTAATGTTAGAAAGTATTTCATTTTCAACTATGTACATATATATACGATGGCTTATCGAAATAATTTACCCACTTTCGTAAGTTCCTTTTAGCTGCATCACAGAATAGATTTGATACATACCTGAAAGAAATAGAGAATATAATAGATTAGTTTATAATATTACTAGAGTAAGGCAATTGAAATTCAGCTATTTTCGTATTGTAAAACCATTAACTTGCAGGCGACCTTTTACTTTGTCATAATCTTTTCAGGCCTCAGGCATGCACTCTCTGACAAAGGCTAATTATGGCCAGTGCTTGGCTGCCTGCTATTGACCCCAATTGACCCAGTGGAAATTCTACAATTTGTGCTGGCTCTGCTCAGTCAGGTGGTAGTGCAGGCCCAGATCTGCTGCTGCTGCGATCAAGTATTATATGTATCTCAGATATCTTTAATTAAAAGTACAAACGTACAAATTATGCAAGACGTGCTCAAATACGGCAAACACCTAAATATTTTATGAGCTAAATTCCTCGTCCACATCAGCTAAAGCACACACACACACAAACACACAGATACACACACATTTGCATGGGTTCGGTTCAGTTCGGGTGTGTCTAGCGTGCCACATAGTCTGTCTGAACCACATTCAGCTGTGCATGATCAGTGCTCGCTCGAGCCACCACCACACACAGTCATAGTCATAGCTCATAGACGAAACCACCGCCAGCACCACCAGCACCGCCAGCACCATCGACACGGCCAACGCTATAGCCATCGGCAGTGGCATAGTTATTTGTTTATGGCTGTTTTTGTCGCTGGCAACGGCAACGGCAGCAGCCTTCGCCATATTTGACGTCGACCCACGTACAACAGCCAAACAAATCGGAGACAAACTTAAACATAGCTGGGGGTGGATTAAGAAAAACACAAAAAAAAACTATATACATATATAGGTACATGTATATATGTATATAAAAAAAAGCCAGTGCGCCGTTGGGGGAGTTGTAGACGCACCACCCACCCGCCGCCCATAACTAGCATCAAAATCGGATTTGCTTCCACTGCAATCTTGTGGATCTTCGCTAGAATAAATCGAACAGCGAATGGGTAAATCTTAATCGAAAAAAATTGATCAAAATTAGAAATCTATTGTAGAGTGTGAGTGAACAACGCCAACTACTTAATACCCTTACTTTTAAGCTGCATATTAGGAGGTGAATCTAATAATTAATTCATTCGATTGCGAAAATTGTGTGAAGAAAGAGTTAAACCAATTTTTTAATACCCTAACTACCTAAAACTATATGATATACATATATAGATAAAACTATATGAGAAATATGGATAAATCTATATGATATATATATGATTAAAACTTTTAAATTGATCTTAGTTAGAAATCTTTTAAAATAATAATAAGTTGCTTTTATATATATTTATGTATAATTGTCAAACCAAAGCTCCCAGTTGCTATTGCTTAATATATTTAGAAGTTAGTTCTAATTTGATATTAACTTTTATCGATATTAAATAAAATATGTATAAATATATGCATATGTTTTAATATTCAAATATAATTTAAAATACTGATTTTTACTCATTAGACATAATTTATTAAATATATTCTTTATTTAAAATATCTATTAAATAAGCATTATATAATAAATTATTTTTAAAGAATTATGAAATAAAAATAAATGATTCTAAAACTAAAAATTAATAAATAAAATAAAAATAAATAAATATTTGTAAATTGAAGCCAGAAGCAAAAATGTTAAATAATAATATGCACAAATAAAAATTTGAGTAATAAGAATTAAATATTTAAGTACTTGATCAAATTTTTATTTGTGCATATTATTATTTAAAATAAATATTCATTTATTTTTATTATTACTTTTTAATTTTAGAATGACATTCTATTAGAATATACTCTTAGTTTATTCTGATTAGAAATATAAATTAATATTAAAATATTTATTAAGTTATATTTATTTTATTTTATTAAGTAAATATGTATATACTTTTATCTATTAAGTAAATATGTACTTTGTTATCAATATTATAATAAATTTGTTTTTAAATCACCTTTTTATACAAAATATTTTACAAATATATTCGCATATTTTATTATTAATATTAGAATCAAATTTTATTTGCATTTATATTCCTACATGATATATTTTAGGAATAAATTAAAATATTAAAATATTTATGAAAAAAACAAAATCAATAATAATTTATTGTTCTTTCATAAAAATTTAAATAAATATTAATGAAATTACATTTAATTAGCATGATAAACAGAGTGTATGTAAATTCATTCTCTCTCTCTCTCTCTCTCTCTTTCTCTCTCTCTCTCTCTCTCTCGCTCTCGCTCTCTCTCTCCGTCAATGCCAATTTTTCTGAGTAGTTTCGCTTTCGTTGGACTCTAGACACAGTCTGTCTGCTCCCACTCCCACTCCCGCTCCCCCCTTCTCTCCACTCTCCACCCTCTATCATCATTTTCTTTGTCTGTGCAAATTTACAGTAATTGCAGCTTGCGCTGTTTTTAGGCAGCAGACAACAAATTTATTTTATTTAAATAAAATGCGCCTAAGGGCAACGACTGCAGCGCGAGTGCTGCGAGGGGGAGGAGGGGGGGATTCGGATTGCAGTTCAAGCGTTGTGGAACGTTGAGACATTGGGACGTTGACGTTTCGGCTGCTATTTTTGGGCGCGACTTGGAAATCTGTTTTTGATTCGTCTGGTTCAGGCGACGGCGACTTCGGCGGGAGTGTACGAACCTTGGGGGCTGCCTGGCACTACGCGATCTCGGTCTCGCTTTGCAGAGTGTCGAGTGTCTGCAAAGCGAAATTATCGTGTCCACCCACATAATTTAGCATGTGTTGTTTGTTGCCTGTGCTGCTGCGGCGACTGCCTAAATTATTGGTTGTAAACAAACGCGTTGCCTCAGCACACCCCTCAGCCCTCGCTGTGTCTCTACCTCACTCAGCTGTTTTGACTATTTCGAGACGGTAATTGGCAAATTTAATAGCAAAATTCATACATATGCGAATTAATAACTGTCGTTGAGTTTTGTTTTTCGAAAAGCTGAGACAGAGGGAACTACTCAAATCTCAATAAAAAAGACATTAGACCTCAGACCGACTCCATTAAGTCCACTTTAACAGGCAATTTGTCAGAGACTTTAAATAAATATGATAATATACTAGGCATGCACTGATCAAGAACTTGTATCACTCAAGGAATCTGAAGTTTAGGGTATTTTTGTCAATCGGACACTCCTCACCTTTATCACTTGACAAAAAACTGGAATGTTGTCGTGAAATATTTCTTACTCGACGCTGGGCACGTCCCAATCAGATTAGCAAATCTTTAGCTTCATTCATTCGATATGCCAAATGTTTTCCAAGAACTCGCCAACACACAAAAACCAAGGCAATACAAAAACCCCAATCGCGAAACATTTTACGCATTTCAAGCAACAACAACAACAACAACAACGAAATTCATAATCGCATTCAAATGCTAGACAGCAAAAAAAAAAATAAAATAAAATAAAAATAAAACAAAGTAAAGAAAAAAGAAAAAAATCGCGTTGCTGCTCAGATGATTTATCAGTGTTGTCTCTGAATGCCAAACAAGAAGAAACGAGACTTCTTCCTGGAAGTATTCGATCCATGTGTGTGTGTGTGTAGAGCTTGGGCTCTCGCAATTCTCGATTCTTGATTTCTCTGCAGCTCGTTCACCTTGACCGCAGCATGGAAATTTACATAGAGTGCGAGAGGCTACAATTGGTCAGCGAGCACTGAGAGAAAGAGCTCTGAGCACATTCAGGCAGTGCGGCTGGCTATCATTAGCAATTATCGCTTTTCAATTAAACGCTTCTTGAGCTTTTAATGGCAAAGCGCGCTGCTGATTATCATCAATTAATCATTGCGGCATCTGCTGCTGCCCTTCTCAACACGCCATAACTCTGGGCCATGCCCTGGCTCGCTATCTACGTGGCCATCTATCTATCTATCTATCCGTCTGCCTCTTGCTGCAGTTAAAGCCAGTTCAGGTGCAGGTTTAAATGCTGCCATAACTCAGCGGAACTTAGTAGGGGACTTTGCCAAGTGGCAGCGAAATGGTGAGGAAAAAACGAAGCCAGCATAAGAATAGATACTCTATTATGCAGTGGAATGTCACAGAACCCGGAAAAGAATGACGCTGAAAGAAGCTAAAAGTGTTTTTTTACGCGCGATGATCTATGTAGTGGCAGAGAGGCGGTCGAGAAAATAAAGAAATCTTCAGTAATTGCAGATAAATGCATTTACTGTAAATATAATAACGAAAGGTTTTCAAATTGCACAGGTAATTGCCTTTAACACCTCGAACAGAAGCTAACTGCAGATTGCAGATGGAAGGTCGAGGATAGATGATGGAAAATCGAAGATCAAAGAAGAAGAAGATCATTAACTACATTCAATTTGATATTCAAATTTTATAATTGTACTATTCAATCAAGAATATCGATAACAAATTGAATCTCGAGTAGCGAATAGATTTAATTCCTTTTCTTATTTTATATTACAACTTTTTATTTATACTTTTTGTTTAGATTTCCTTGCCTAATTGAATCTCAAGTATCGAACATGGAAGATCAAAGACTTAATTCTTTTTCTTAAAAAAAAAAGAATATTAAAACTTTTTATTTTTACTTTTTATTATATTTTCTTACTTTATCTCAACTCTTTTACATTTTTTCTCAACTCAACTCTCTTATATATTTTTTAATAATATCATACAAGTTCTTTCATGTTGTCTATTGGTCTGTGTGAATTTTTGTCACAACTTTGTAGAGATTGAAAATCTGAAATACACTCTTGATGAAAATAATAGGTACACCAAAATAATTTTAGAGATTCTGTCATAATTAATTAATTTTTGGTATTTTTGAAAAAACTGGATGGTAGGGCAGTAGAAAAAAAGTTTTTCTAAACTGAACTCAATTTTAAGAGATGTACCTATTATTTTTATCATGGGTGTATATATATATCCGTATTATATTCTAATTATTAAATTAGAATATTAATTCCTACTATTAATTTAAGTTTTTTCTTTCTTTTTTTCTCACTTTTTCACAATTTTCTTTAACTTTCTTATCTTTTATTACCTATTAGAGCCTCCACACCTTTACAGAAATTAACTGAGATCAAGGATCGAAGTTCCTATCAAGTTTATTCCATATTTCAATTTGTATTTAATTAAGTTTCTTAAGATTTTAAGATTCTTACTTTAATTGCTTTAAATTTATATTTTCTTCAGCTCTTAAATCTTTTTGCTAAAAACAACAGATAAATCGTTTCCTCTTAGTTATTCTATATTCCATTTTCTGTTCCCATTTAATATTTCTACTATTCAATTATGTTTTCTTATTTTATTTACTCACTTTCTCTAACACCCAAACCATTTCTAATAATTACTAGTCTATCAACAACTCTGCAAAAATGAGCACAGATTGAAGATTAAATAGCTTAGTTTTATTCTACATTCCATTTGATATGCCAATTTGATATTTCTTCTACTCTTTTAAGATTTCTTCTCATATTTATTTACTTAACCTGTCGCAACTCTGTAGAACTTAGCAGAGATCGATGATCTTAGACCTGACTATACCTTAATATATATCCCATTTTGTTATTCACTTTCATATTCGTACTATTCAATTAAGTTTTCTCATACATGTTTAATCACTCTGAAGCATTTTTTCTTAACTCTGAAAAATCTCTTCTAACAATTCCATACAAATCCTGTCATCTTGTCTATTAGTCTGTCTTGGGCAGTGTCAATGTTCATATCAAATGCCAGGCCCTGAGGCCTAACTTCTGTTTGCGAGATGCAGCATGCGATTATGAAAGCCATTCGAAATGATTTAGTGAATATGCCCTGAACCTAAATCTTAACTTGGGTTTCTTTTTTTTTTTTTTTTCATCTCTTCTGTTTTGTGTTATGAAGAGATCTAAGAGCCAGTGGAGAGGCGAAACAAAGATGAGGCTGTTGGCGTTAAGAAGTTGATTTAACTGGGCTTGTTCGTAGCGCTGTGTAGTGTCGGCTGCTGTTTTTATTGATGATTTGTTGTTTGTGCGCTGCGATAAGGCCGAGATGCGAATGCCCAAGGCAAGCGCAGGCAACTGGCCAACACAGTTGGCAACCCTGGCTGGCCATTGTGTGGGGCAACCCTGCTCAGGTTGAGTGACAGAGACGTTCGTGCTGATAATTGCGGCATGCAAAAAATAAGGAACGAAGAAAAAGCAGAAGAAAAACAAAATTGAGCTGAGAAGCCAAAGCCAAAGCCAAATTCAAAGATGAAGTCCAAGCCGTAGCTGCTGCTGAAGCCGCTGCTAATTGCAGCATGGAAACGTATCCATCAGATACAAAGCAACATAACGCGGCGATAAGCAAACAAAAGCGCAAGACAAAAGTTGTATCTTATCTCAACAGAGAACAGACAACTTAGCTTAGAACTGAATGCCCCAAGTAGTTGCCAGATAGCGAGTGCTGCCTGTTGCCTCTTGGCTGTTACCTGTTGGCCATTGCCTCTTGGCTCTTAGCTGTTGGCTGTCTGTTTTGTATGTCGTTTATCTGCGTATCTGTTTTTCAGTTAGTTTCACTTGCACAAATGCACACAGCATTGGCTTGGGCATTGGTTTATCTCCCAAAGCTATTTGTTTTGGCCTTGCTTTATCTACATACATATATACATACATACATACATGCATATATATTTAGATAAAAGGCAAAGAACTCATAAGGCACTGCGTTCAGTGGCTTGGGTGGGCTACCTGTTCAAAGTTCAACGCACCACCTGGACAGCTAATTAACCTAGAAACATGCAAATATCCACACACACGCCCACCTCAAGCAACAACAAAAACAACATCTAAAGCAAAGCAATCAATCAACGTGGCAGCAACAACAACAAAAGTTCACTTGGTCACGTTCCCCTTTTGGCTAGAAGTGCAGCAGCTAAGGACAATATATAAACAAATGTATATGCATATACATATATATGTATGTATATAAATAAATATATATGTATTTGTCTTTCTATACTGGGTAGCTGCCAACAGAGGACAGCGCAGCAGCGCAGTTAGAACTTCAGTTGAAGCTGGCGTGCTGCCAAGAGCACAATAACACCCCGGGGATCAATTGAGATCTCTTTGGAGGGATAGCCCAGGCACTTCAACTGCCCGTGCAGCAAACACAGACACAAACACAGACAGACACAGAAATAGTGAGCGACAGCAGGAAGAGTTCAAGCAAACCAAGTCGAACTTGCAGCAAACTGCAGCAACTATGAAAATGTATATACATATATTTATATTAGCGCTATGATCATTATCACACACTTTTACTGTTATAAACATATATACATATAAGTGCATATAGAAGTATGCTTTTAGAGTTTCTTTAGGATCAGTTGGAAAGTACTTCAGACCAAAGTTTAAAAAACAGAATCACAAAAGAGCACTTTACTTACTTAAAAATAAAATAGTATATATTAATAAAATAATAAACTGACATATGTATATAATAAATTACAAAATATATACATATTTTTAAAAAATACAATATTAATGGTTAATATAATAATATAATTATTATTAAATTATATGATATTCCACAAGATCAAGAGAAAAGTACTTCAGATATATAAGTTATATTAATATATATTTGATCTTGGTCTTCAAATTTCAACTCTTTAGCACTTCAACTGATAGGAATGAACGGACCAGAAAAATCTTTTAATAGCTCGACTATGTGTTCCAAAGGATTTCAACTCTCTAACTTCTATTACGGGGGAGAGATAGACAGACAGCTTATTACGCAAAACCAATATGCCCATTTCACTTTCGTAAAAGAGTATAAAAAAAAGATATAAAAGTATTATAGAAGCAAATATTATTTCCTATTTGCAATCCATTCAAATGATCTAAGCTAACTAATAGCAATTGCTTTGAATATTTCACTCAATTTTTAGAATCCATTGATTACTTTAGCAATTGTTATTAGTTATCGAATTGCGGCTTGGCTATTGACCTGCTGCTGCCTGGCCGAGTCACGAACGCCAACGCGGGGATGTCAATGGAGTTGGAGATGACCTTTAGCCCAGCTGAGAATTCTGCAATCTGTGCTGCTTGACGGCATCATAATGAAGCTTTCATGTCGCAATATGAAATGCAATTGCCATGGCTCAAAGGGACAATGGCTAAGAAGCATGAAGAAGCAGTTGGTTAATGCCTTACTCTCGCTCTCTCTCGCTCTCCCTCGCTCTCTCTCTCTCTCACTCTTTTACGAGTTTGACTTTGCTAAGCCGCCACCGTTGTGGCACTCCGGCTGTAGGTGGTCCTCGGCTCAGGTAACCCGAGAGTTCCACTGGGGCTCCACTTTGAAGTCTTCACATTTGGATGCAGGTGCACTGCAACAATTATGCTCACACATTATGCACAGCGACAGCCGAAGACAACGCGCAGCAAAAGCCGAAGACACACGGAGCAGGCAGCTGAAACGCGGCAAAGGGAACAAACCAAATGTGAGGTGATTCTAAATTTAGACGAAACGCCTAGGGGGACCGACGATATGCTCCCAGACCCCAGTACGCAGTCCTCACATCTGGGGTCGCAGCTCTAGGTGATTAACCGCACAAGCACCCAGCCCTAGTCCCAGTCCCCATCCCAGTCCCCGTCCCCTGCCCTAGCTCCAGTTCTCCCCCCTTGCACGAGCTATGGCCAACGCCTCGACTGACGTTGATTCTGCTTCGGGATGAGGCGACGTCTAATTGCAGCCCGATGCAAACCAAATGCCTGGCGACATCTATTTATACCCTGCATACAAAGAAAGTGCCTAGCAAACGGGTATGCTCTTAAGAGATTATTAAGAAAATATTTATAAGTCAGTCATATTTTAGATTTAGAATTATTTCGCTTTTCATAAGATTTCAGCGCTTTTTTTTAAAAGATTTTTAAGTATTTTATATAAGAAGAAGCATTAGCAAAGCCGATGAGGTACAGGGTATAAACAAGCCGGCACTTTTATTAGCAAAATATATTTTACATATATAAAATATATATTTTATATTTTACATATTTAAAATATATATTTTACACATATCAAATATATTTTACATAATTCAAATTTATAATAATAATTTCTTTATAATAAAAATTTTCTTTAAAATTATTTGTAATTATATTAAAATTAATTTTTTATAAATTTTTTATTTATTTATTTTTTTTTTTCTTAAATACGAAACTTTAGTTTTTTGAATTATTTCATTTTAAAAATATTAAAATTTGACTTTAAAAAAGTTTTTTTTTTTTATACAAGCTAATACAAAATTCTAGTGATTTTTTTATTTAAAAAAAATCATATATTAACATATATTCTGAAATTGTATTTTACATAATAAATTCATTTTTTATGATTTATTTTACTTTGAAAAATCATCCGAAATTACGAAATCTGTTTCTTTGTAAAATGCTCTAATTAATTTGAGTTTCTTAAAACTTGACAAATATTAGAAATATACTTTTATGATCTAATAAAATTCTTAAAAAATGCCTTCTCATTCTCAAATTTTAATTTAGATATTTTTTATTTAATTTTTATTTTACCTCTGCGCCATGTCAACATTTGTTTTTTTTTTTTTTTCTTTTAATATTCTGTAATTTGTGTGTTTGAGCTAAATTTATTTTTAGCATTTGACCCGAATTATTTTCCGTTGCTTTTCTCGTTTTTCAACGATTCTGTGAGGTTGTTCATTTTGGTCGGGGCACTGAGAAAAAGTTATTCTTAACAGATTTCATTGACCGAAAATTTGTTGTCACTTCTTCTTCTTCTTGGGGCTCTGAGGCAGCGCAATTAATTCTGTGTGTCGAAAACGTTGAAAACATTGAAGAGCTGTATAAATTTATGCCGTTTCGCTTGTCTCTCGTGGCAAATGGCATAATTTTAATTGATGTGAACTACAGTTTATAAAATAATAATAAAAAACAATACAAAGAAAAACGCCTCGAGGCGAAACGAAATGCTTTTTGTGGGCTAAGTGTAGAAATCAATTTTGCCGCCGACAAAAAAAGCTGTTAGCCAAACGCTTTAAACGTGTCCATGAGTAGAACACTTGACGTGAGAGAGTAGTACATCGACTCCGTCTCCGTCTCCATCTCCGATTCCGATTTCGACTCGTAGAGAATCGGTCGAATGACCCCCAGAAATTAGCACAGCAGCAGCAGAGACTCTCTGGCCTGTTATTGAGGAAGTCGTAGACCCCGAGGCCCTGAAACGCAGCTCTTTTCAAAAATTACCGAATATCATCTGTTTACAGACACGCAGCTGCTACCCCCCGTCCACCATTAAGAACTCAAGCAGCTATTTATTTACATGCGTGTGGGGTAAGCTGATCCACAGCCCATTTCAATAGAAACTCATTTGAGTCAACAAACGGAACTTGTTTAGCACCAACTGTATAAATATGCGTTTAGAAATATTAAACCGGTAGATGTTCGATATTTGTTTTTCTATAAACAGATCACAATTGATCGGGAACGGTTTGGACTAGTCTCTGAGGAAATCGGATATACTTCTAACAAAAACAGATTAACGTCATATTATATGTGTATAAATAAAAAGATTTTAGATAATTTCATTACTGTTATGTTTAAAACAGAATTTTGTATTTGTTGAACTGTTTTTAGATTAGAAATTTTAAAATAATAATTCTTAATACTCCTGATCTGTAGATCAAAATTATATATGTAGTTATTTATTTAATTTTTTATTTAAATTTTTTTTTAACATAATTTTGGAATTTATATTTAAAATATTTTATGTATTTTTAAATAACATTTATTATTATATAGTAAAAATATTATTTTCATGCATTCATAATAAATAATTTAAGTAGGCCAAAATACTTAAATTATTTATTAGTATTTTATTTAGTATTCATAGTATTTTATTTATATGTATTTTTCATATATTTTAGATCATTATTATTATATATTTATTTATATTATCTTTATGCACATATAATTTTTATTTTTATTATTTTATTTATTTTAATTAACACAACAATTTTGACAATTTTATTTATGCAAACTTTATCTGATAGCTTCTTAAAAATCGATTGAATTGATTTCGATTTTAAAACATTCATGTGACAATATTAAAGTTTAAAATTTCTTATCAACCAAGCGATAAGATAGATGGCCAGTCAACACATATGTATATTATTATAAATATTGCATACATACATGCATTTGAAATATATATCATGATAGTGTGAAAATGGAGGTACAATGTACAATGTTATTTTGCAAGTATATGTAAAAAAGTCCAGAAATTCCGAATATTTGTTGTGCAAATATATATAAGGTGCGGCAGACCCCAAGTCTAAATTATTTTTATTGATAAACAACTAGCTTGAGTTGATCGAGGCAAACAAAAATACATTTAACTTAAGGATCCTATTCAGTCTTGGGAGCTGCATATATTTTTATATGTATATTCGAATAGAGCTCAGCTCTTTTTCTTTCTAGACATTTCTCCATTTACGAATAGAGTTCACTTTATATACTGTATTACTTGTTCACTCTCGGACAATGCGCAGTAGAGAAATTCTGAAATTGAAATCGCTTCAGCTTCCACTTTTTATGGCATCAATGCTTAGAAGACAACCTACGAAAAGGTGAGCGGCAGTACAAAAGAAATGAAAAGAGAGACAGAGAGAGCGAGAGAGAGAGAGAGGAAAAAGAAACAAAAACTCTCCCTTTCTCATCTCATCTCGTTTCGTTTCGTTTCTTAGAATAAATGGTCATTCGGAATGTGCCACTGAAAACTAATTAAAATAACAAAAACCAATCAAAGCATAGAAAACATAAAGTCGACAATGCCAAACAGAGATTTTTGGGCGAGGGTTCGCCTCGGGCCGGGCCCTGGAAAAAAGTGAAAATCGTTTCACGTTAACGACAAAACCCCAAAACGAAGCTAAATCCGTATTTTATACTGCGATTCGTTCATTATTATTATCTCTTCTTTTTTTTCTTATTTAAAGCTGGAATTTGTATTTAATAAAGTTAAGAGAGTCGTCGCTAATAGCATAAAAAAAAAAAAAAATTTTATGACATGAAATAAATAATGCCCAAGAAAATTTGAAACTCTTTTGTGAAAGTCAACGAATTGGAAAAACTTTACAAATGAAAATGGATCGATCATCAATTGCAATAGATTGTGATGGAAGATCAAATTTAAAAGATATCAATATATTTATATAGATCTAAAGATTTATATGGAATATTCTTTAAATATATTTTCTTTACTATCTATATTATTCAAAATAAAAAATGTCAACTTTTTATCAATCGCTCGTACTCTTTATTTATGATAGTGATGGCAGATAAAATTTAAATTCTATTTTATATAGATTTAAATAGATCTATAGTTCGATATGGAACACTTTCAAAAATCATCAACGAATTTATTTACATACACACATAAATATCTGAGAAGATTAAAAGAATTGGAGTACATGCATAAACAGATTGGATCGCAGCAGCATCCCATTTAAGCAACATAGGAAAACCATTATGGACCATGCTACAAGTCTATAAAAAACATCCCACAAGATATACCAACTGCATCTAACAATAAATTTACACAATACGAGAGTAAGAGAGAGAGAGAGAGGGCAAGTGGGAGTCCCAAATTTATATATTAATCTGCAAAACTAGTTGAACTCTTCTTCCCCTCGATAGCATACGCATAAATACATATACATACATGTGTATGTGATTTTATACACTCTCACACGCACACACACACACACACACACATCCAAATGATGCGATCACTCACCCTATTGCATTCCAAGGCGGCGGCGCTGTGCTCCTCTCGCTGACGAAAACAATGGCTGCATTTGCTCTTGTTGAATATATTTGGTGAGAATTTACGACAGTCGGCGATGCGTCCGCCACTCACATTTGGCGGGGGCGACGCAGCCGAAGTCGACGCCGCGTTTGCTGCTGCTGCTGCTGCGGCTGTTGTTGTTGCTGTTGTTGTTATCGTTGTTGTTGACATTTTGGGATATTCGCTCAGCTGCTGCTTCACGGTTTTCAACTTAGAATCTGTCGACAAGCTTTGCTCTGCTCAGCAGCCAAATTGAAGCTCAGGGCTGAGCGCCATTGCGTTCACACACACACACAAACACTGTTTTGGACTCTCTCGCTCACACGCACGTACGCGCACGCCAATGCAAAACGCTGAGCCAAATTTTAACAATTTTGCACAATTTACTTCTTTTGATTTTGTTACTCTTTTGCTTTTATTTATTTTTCGACACTTGATAACGTTGGCCGCAGGGTGAGTAACGTAGCAGGGGGCGGGACAGAGACCGGGAACAGCCTTACATATTTATGCAAATGCGACCGAACAGCTACGCAGTTGTTGCTGTTTCTGCTGTTGTTTTGTTATTTTCGTAGTCGTTGTTGTTGTTCTTGTTTAACAGACGATGCGGCGCAGCAGCCGGCTCAGCTTTAACGTTACTGCTGCTGCTGTTGTTGTTGTTGTTTTTCTTTCCTAATTGCTCTAAAAATAGCAGAACATTCAGCTGAATCAGCCAACCGTTCCCGTTACAATTCACGATATTTCCTTCGCCAACTGTTATGCACGTTAGCTTTGCCCTTTAGATTTTGATATCAAACTTTATATTTTTTTGGCATAGCAAGCAAATAAATACGAATGCGAATGAGAACATACATACATGTACACACCGCACACACACACGCACACACACTCTCACACACACGCGCGCACACACTAAAAAATTATTCAATTTTGCTTTGCACTTGGCTTCTTCTTCATCGGACACCAACAAAATACACACGGGCTGGAAGTGTTGCTGGACGCTGACGCGCACTTTGTAAATGCTGCTCTCGGCACAACGAATCGGTTCGAATGCATACACGACACTGACACGGCTGCTCCAACAAGTCGAGCCGCAACCAGTCGAGCGCCAAAAACAAACACCAACACAGAGAGATACCGACAGAAAGAGAGAGGGAGAGCACGCAATAATGACAAAACCGAGAGAGCGCTAATGCTGTGTAAAAAACATAGTAGCAAGTGTGTGGTAGGTAGGTAACGCAACGTTGGAGAACAACGTTGGGGCTCTCTCTCTCTCTCTCCACATACAGCTATGAACATCTAATATAACAAAAGTGCAATAATAATAGCTCACATATTCAGTATTTCTTGAGAGATGCCGTTACTCTCATTGAGCAAATGGAGTCGTTTAGTATAAGACTCATGCACTTAAACAACCTGTGCATATGTGCGTGCGTTTCTCTTGCTTCTGCGTAAGCAAACGCAACGCTCTGACATCACAATAGCGCGCTCTTATACGAGTTCGCTCAGCAACGAGCTGGCGGCCGATCGATTCAATCAGCTGTTTCGAGTAGCTTCAAACTTGGTTGGACAGCGAAACTGTTGTTGTTGAGAGTGAGTTTAGCTATAAAACAGCTAAATTCCGCTGTAATCGAACCGATTGAATGGGAAATTTCAGTGTATAAGAGTTTGCTTTACTAATACATTTACATTTGTTAAGAACAACTTTAATTGCCTTTAATCAATGCCCGTATGTATGAAAATCTGTTTTTAACTTGAACTAATGCGTCTTTTGACCTTTGTCTATCATTTGTATCAAATCGAAAATGTTGTGGAAAATCAGTGCCGGGAAAAGTATCCCAAAACGATTTGTTTACAACAACCGCAACAACTACAACATATAATTAACATAACCATTTACTGTACGGTTCATTAAGAGCCTCAGACAACAAATTTTCAAGTGCCCCGACACAGCAGCAGCAGCAGCAGCAGCAGCAATGGCAGCGACCATTAGAAGGAACGAGATGGAAAGAGAGGAAGTGAAGAATTGTCAGAGAGAGGGAGAGAGTGCGAGAGGCGCAGACAAAGAGCGAGACGAACCCTTTTTACGCATCTTCAAGCCGCGCAACAATAACAAAGAAAGCTGAAAAAAAAGAAACAGTTGATTAATTGCGCTCGATTAGGGGCGGGGTAAGGAGCTGGGTTTATAGGCAGAGGGGTGGCAGGGGAAAGGGAAGGCGTCACACAGCTTGCGTCTCGGGCAAGGGCAACAAAACACTCGATCAAATATTTTGACTGACGCCTTGGGATGTTGGCGCACCCGGAAAGTCGACCTAAGTACACTACCCTAGGGCATAGAAGACCCAACAGTAGCCAAAGAAACGGAGAATAATATGAAAGTTTGAATATAGAACTAATTTTTTTTTTTTATTAAATTCCATCTTATTTTTAAATTTATATGATATTAATTTTATCTTAAAATTAATAGAAAATTTATAGAAATTAAATATTTAACTATTCAGTAAATGTTTACCATTTTAAATAGTTATACACATTGATGTAAATATGTTTTATCTATATTATCTGATTTCTCAGTATTCTAAGACATAGCTCTATAAGTAATTCTTCATTATGTAAAAGATTTACCTATGAAACTTTATTTGTTTATGTTTTGCTTTAATAATTGTGGAAATACCTGCAAAATGCATTACAACATATTGAATTTTCTATTACTGTTGTTGTTGTTGTTGTAATTGTTGGCTGACGATCGGCTTTGTTTTTTTCCCATTTAGCACTCGCATTCAAATGTCAATCGAGTCACGCGCGTCTCAGCGACACACAAAACAGTAGAAAAACAACAACAACAACAAAAATTGGAGACAATGTAAAACCCAATTCCCCAGATATTTTTATACACTTGCGCTGAGGGAGTTTTTAATTGTTTTGCCGAGAATGCGGAAGAATCTAAAAAAAAAAACACATTACGAATTAGGTGAACGAAAGTTAAGTCTGACCAATTGTAAGACTGTATATGGAATAAAAAATAAAATTAAAAAAAAAAACAAAAAAAGTGGTGGAGTAGGTAGGTATACATATACTAGAATTTCTTATATTTAAGATTTAGTGTTTGATTTATTTCTTATTTTAATAAATTGTTATTTTGATTTAATTTATTATTTATTTATTATTAGAGATTTGGAATTGATCTAAGATAAAGATTAACTTAGGAGTTAAGCAACGGGAACTGGATCTTTCGACTTGATAATGTATTCAGAATAAGTTTTTAATATTACCGAACATATTTTTTTGTTTTAGCTCGAATTAAACCAAAAAATATTATCGGTAATATTTTCGGTAATATTTTTTGTTTTCATTCGAAAATATTATCGTTAGTATTTTCGATAATATTTTTTGTTTTAATTCGAATTTATAAAAATAATAAAAACTTATTCCGAAAAGAAGTAAAAGAACTCTCTTAGAGATCTGCTCAACTATTCGAAGAACTGATATTCCCATCATTATTTTTGCATAAATATAGAAGAAATCAAGCTAAAATAGAACAAAAATCGAAATTGTATAAAGCATACATATATCAATCTATATGAAAATTTTTAGACTCTAGTGCTGGAAAATATACGAGACTCAATATAATTGTTTAACTATATTTTAATAATTAATATAATATTAATATTAATATATTTTAATTATTAACCAGCTTGCATTTGAATATTAATTATTTTATGCAAACTTTCATTTGAATATTACAAATTTTATTCAAATCTTAATTGACTTTTCACTTAATTTAAATTTTTTTTTTTTCCGCAATTTTCCATTTCAGTTTTTGCGCCCTTTTGCGACTTGCGCAAATTTCTCAAAGTTGGAAAACTAAAACGGGCGAGGCTCAAAATGCTGCACATGCCACATGCCACATGCCACATGCTGCATGCCACATTCAAACTTGTTGTCGCAGTTAGTGTTGTTGTTGTTGTTGCTACATATTAAATTGATTGCAGCTGCAGACAGCAACCGCCGCCAAACACCGAACCGAATCACACTTTCACTTTTCTATGCTAATTTATAAAAGTAGAAAAAAAAAACTAAAAAATCAAATTTGAAAAAAAAATATTTGAAAAATTTTTCACAGCATTTTTTTTTTTTTTAGCTCTTTTTCCAATTGTCCTTTTCCAGTTTATTTTTGAAGGTGCATTGACTTCAAAATACAAAGTCATTTGCATGGGGCGTGGCAACGCCTTCCTCTGCTGGCGTTTTGAATATTTTCGTCTTTTGTCACGTTTTGTGTTCGCTTGATTAATTTATTTTTAATTTTAATGCCGCGCCAGAGTGAGCGAGAGAGAGGGAGCGAGAATCTAATCAAAATATTTGTCTAGTCGCGGAAATAGCTGAAAGCGTCGGCATTTCTTAGCCTTTGCTTAGAAGCAGCTCGCAGGCATTGAGAACTTTTAAAATATGCTGGAAAATAGAAGATTTATGTTCGAATCGCGTCTCGTGTTTATTAAACGGCAGCCGGACAGCCGTAAGCTACACGGAATGAATTATGATGTCAAAGGGGCGGTATACAAATGCGAATACCCTGTAGAAAAATGAATTGCGACGATGCATGCTCGATTTGTGCATTCATTAGATGACGAAAAGTTCTTATAGTTTAACTATATTTTCTCTCTCTTTCTCTTTGTACTCCTTGTCTCTCTCTCTCCCTATCTCTCCATTTTCCCTCTCCCGCCTTCTCTCTCTTAAGTTATTTAATAGGGTAACTTCAAGTCGTTCAATGTGACTGCTTTATTATAAATGCGGCATCTTAAAAACAAATAAAATATCTTTAAAAAAAATTTGCAGGAATTTTTGGAATTATATCCCATATGAAAATGTATAAATATTTCATTTTTCTGAATTATGGAAATGCGTTCCAGGAACTTATGAAAAATGATGAAAAATATATGAGTCTTAAGCTCAGCAATATAATAAATAATAGGGTAACTTAAAATCGTTCAATGTGACTTATTTTATGTCTAAAAAAATATTTCAAAATATTTCAATCTATTTATTTATTTTTCATATATATAATATGAAAATATTAAAATTGAGTTTCGTTAAAGAAATAAATGAATAGATAAATTTCGCTCATATTTTAAAAAGATTTAAAAAATTATTTCAAATGAAAATGTAAAAATTAAGTTTTTGTGATGATTTTGATTATTTTTTTTTTTTTGATATTTTATTAATTTTTATTTATTTTATTTTTTTTTTATTAGGAGTGATGTTTGAATCAGACAATAAATAATATATTATGTTTATAATAGCTGAGAATTGATTTCTGTTAATTTATTTTTAATTATATTCCACTTTGACGACCCAAGTATAAATCTCGTTTCCAAATCCCATTTGAAAGTCTGCCAAAATAATTTATTTATTTAGTAATCATTCCATTAAAAAAACTTTAAGCACAGATAATTCAATATTAAGAACTCTTGAAACTCCCAAGATAATATCTGGAGTTAAAATTTTATGTCAATTGATAAGCTTGGATCTCTGAATGATCAGTGAAAGATCGCAAATGAGAATTTCTTCTCAATTTAGGAGTTCAGTTGTTTAAGAGAGTAAGGCAGTAATTCTCTCTGAAGACTCAGTAAAGCTCAAAGAGCCGTCTCTTCAATTGAGGATGCCTACATATCAATTTACTTCGATCTCTTCAAACTCGTACGATTCATTCGCAGCCCACACATTGCCCGATATGATCTTTAATAATTTAAATGTGCAGCACTCGGTTTCCGTTACGTTATGCGGTAGTCAATTAAGAAATCAGTTCCAAAACTCACTCATCAAAATCCCATTGGCAGCAGCGCTTCCACACAATGAGGAAGCACTGCCAAAAAAAAACCCAGACATGGGCGTAAGCCTAGTCAGCCATGGGCTGAGCGGGCATGCCTCGTCCATGTAAGTTAGCAAACCAGCCAAGCAAGCGAACGATCTCTGACCATTTGCCTGTCGGACGGCAGCCACCTGCGAACAATTTCCCATAAGACTTGAAAGAAAAAAACTCGTGAAAAACGCCGCAAATCGACGGCTGACAGTCTATGGCTGGTACCAATTTGCCGTCGATTCGCGCGCTGCAGATAGCAGCGAATTGCACACTGAGACAGAGAGAGAGAGCGAGAGAGAGGGGGAGCAACTTGAGGAAATCGGGGAGTCGTCCATAGACCTTTGTGAAAGTGAAAATGTTTGCCAAGTGTGTGCACAACGTCAGCGGCAACGGCCACGAATGCTACTTTGTTTCCCTCTACTATGAAAAATGTGAAACGAACTCAACGACTACTGGATACCCTACCGACGAAATTATCTTAGACTGAACGGAGTTGCTGCGGCAATGACTTGATTACTTCTTGACATTTAATATTGTGGAAGATCAAACAACTAAATGGTTCTGTTCCTCTGTTCAGCAATTAAAAGCCTTATCGATTACTGAATACCCTTGATTTTTGGAAATATCTGTATATGATATGAATATGGCAAAATAGTTAAGCACATATTATTTTTTTGTAGCTGCAACATGAATTGGAATATCTTCTAAAGCAACTCTACGTTTTCTTAATCAAGTCGTATGATCAATTAGAGAGTTACCTTCTCAAATTTATCAACACCAGCTCCAGTATAGCTTTGATCTATATGATCATTGCAAAAATGCTAGGGAGTTGCATCTTGGCATAACTCTGTTCTGCATTTTAATGAACTCTTAGTAATACCATTCGAAATACTTGCTTAAATTTAAATAATTCCTGGTCCGATTAAAGGGATATATCATAAGGAGTGTATAATATAACATAGAAAAAATCGTATATATAAGAAAATATCATATAAGGAAAAAAATTTTTCGGATAACTGAAAAATGTTACATATATGTATAAAGAGTATAGAAAGTGTTATAATATCCCCATTCAAATAGGAAGTCGCTTACTTGGGAGTCATAGTAATCGAATAAAAGAAAATATATATCTTAATTAGTGTATGCCTTAGGTTAGAGCATCTGCTGGTCGACTAGCTGCGTGCCAGCTTCTGTCAAGTGCCGCTTTGATAATGGACTCCAAGCGCGTGAATAATAACAAACAGCGTTCAGTTAGGAAATAGCGTTTCATTAACATGAAAAACCAAAAACGAAAGACGAAAATTGAAAATAGAAAATGGTAAATTGAAATTGGAAAATGTTGCACAAAATGTTGGCCAAAAAGAAAATATATTTATAAAAAAAAAATAAATGTAAAAAAAAAAAAAAACAAATGACGGCGCCTGACATGTGACGTGCGCTGGCAGCCACTTTGGCAACTTAAGCAACTTTTGGCTACTTAACATTGCGTATACGTGGCGTAGTCCCAGTCCAAGTGGGGGACTGGGGACTGAAGCTTATCTGCTGGCCAATTGACATGACCGGTTGTTCGATTTGGCTTGGGAAAGTGCAGCGAATCGGAAGAGAGAGAGGGAGAGACTTACTTTTTGGCCAAGGCGACAACAGCATAATTTACCGTTAACTCTTCATCAAGCGCTGGAAAAGCTCATGAGCCGCACGCAAATGCGAATCCGCGTGCTGATTTCCCAGTCAGCTACTATTTGGTATACACTCATTCACTAGAGTGAAATGAGTATATTGGTTTTTATAAATTTTCTTAAATGCAAGCAGCATGATCGAATACGAAATACCCTTCTCGAATACATCAATCATTATCCGTTGACAGCTGCACTAAAGATTTGACCCGTATGAAATTGCAAAATGCGCTCAGTTACTACTTTGCATACTTATTCATTACAGTGAAAGGGGTATATTGGTTTTATGCAATGTCATCAGCTGAAACTGGAGACTGCAAATATGGAATATTTGTATACTAGAATGATCATTCCCTTAAAAAGAAATATCCAAGTGTTACCAAAATTATTTTTAATATTATACAAAATATTATTATTATAAAAAATATTATTGACAAGCAAAACTCTAGCTTCTAGGCCTTGAATGAGTATTTAGCAGTTGATAACGCCCGTCTGCAATAATCTCACTTGTTTGGAAAAATATTTTTTCCTTTAGTTTTAGTTCAGTTTCTTCAATTTTTTGGGCATTTGGCGTGTCTTATGATTTATTTGACGTGACAGTCAAATGAACAGGGATTTATTTTTCATTGGCGCATTTTTAATGATTTTTCTGTTCAGTACGGGGCATTTCAAATTGAATAGCGAGACGAAGACGCAGACGAAGATTGAGACACAGACAGCGACACGCAATTGCCGCCCAGTCGTCGAATAGCCGCACCTGGACCACATGCCCAGCTTCCAGTATGTCTCTATGTGTGTGTGTGTGTGTGTGCGGACAGTCACCATTATAAAGTATCTAGTGCTCTGCACTCGAATGTCGAATGCCGCCCGTATGTGGGTTGCTGTGGAGCAGCTCCAATTTGTGCACCTGCTGGCAAAAGCGAAAAAATTAATTATAAATCGTTGGAGCAATTTCAAATCGAAATGCAGCCAACCAACATGCAAAGCCAAATGCGTGTAAGTTCTTAACAAGCGCTCACTTCATGATACCCTGTAATGGTCCTACTAATATTTTTTTTATTTACTACTTTTCATTATTTATTTATTTATTTTTTCATTTTTATTTTATTTTATTTAGTATTATTTTTATTTCTATTTTTTTCATTCTTATTTATTTTTGTATATTATTATTTATGTTATATTTTTTTGTTCATTGTTCAAAAAAAAAAATAATAATAAAAACTTTAATTTAAAAATTAAATACATAAATAATAAAATAAATAAAAATGAAAATAAATAATAAAAATAAAAATAAAATAAATAAATATATAAATAATAAAATCACTAAAAATAAAATTTTTATAAATGAACAAATTTCAAACTTTTGCTAAGGTATCTGCAAGTCGGGCTGGCTATGAATAAAAGAAAAACAAACACAGTTACAGCTCCTTAAATAGCAATCAAAAATCTAAACGATAAATAAACTAGATACGACTTTGGCGAGACCGAGTCGAAGTTGTTTATTAAAAAGTCAGCAGACTCGATTTATGGAAGGGAATTAAATATTAATTTCACTTTTGGCTGCACTTGACCCACTCTCTTTCTAAATAAAGGCGAAGTGCGAGCAGCGCGTGCAAAATAAATCATTTAAAGTAAGAGAACTCAGCGGGATGCTGCAGCAGCAGGCTGACTTAGGTTTACATTTAGATGCTGACTGAGATTCTTGGGAGTCTCAAGCGAAACCCACCAACAGGCAGGCGATAAAAAACAAATTCAATTAAGTGTTCGAGCCATAAGCCAAAAGCCAATGGCAAATGCATTTCATATGTGTTTCTAATTGCATTTCAATTTGTATTTCTTATTCAAAGTCGATTCGAAATTGGGAAAGTGACAGCAACAAGTTAATAGCAAGGCACACACTCCCCACAGCCCCACTCCCAGGCCAGTTGCCTGTTGCCAAACCTTCTCGAGTGATGTAAGCAGCGTGCACAGTGGGGCAATTGCATTTAAATACAATTAGCAGTTATAATTTTCACTTTTTTTTCCCCCCTTCTTTACCATTGCACAACAGCAACAACAACAACAACAACAACAATGGGCCAAATCATGGGTGCAATGGCCAACGGACACGTGTGTATCTAACTTTGGCTATGATGATTGCCTGAGATGCTGGGAATGCTGCACGGGCCTGAGCATGGTAATTTCATAAGACCGGCCAAACAGCTCAGCTCCAATCATTTTCGATTGCAAAACGACAACAACTACAACTACAGCTGTGCACATGTTGAGAAAAAAGGGCAAAGAGCCAAAAAAAAAATATCGAAAAAAAGTTAATGTGCAGCCAATCGCCACGCGAGTTGCAGCAATCCAGTCAAAGGTGGCCAATTGCCCAAAAATTCCAAATGAATTCATAAAGCGATATGTGGGAATAAATTAAAGTAGTTAAAGAAAATATAGAAACACAAATTCACTTTTGCAGCTATGAAAATATGCATTGCACTTATTTGGGTTTAGTTTATTCTACAGAGTTTAGTTTAGTTTATTCTAGAGAGGAGCCTATAGAGCAGCCTATAGAGCAGCCCCATAGAGCAGCCTCTAGAGCAGCGCTATAGAGCAGCCTCTAGAGCAGCCCTGTAGAGCAGCCTATATATAGGGCAGCCCATAGAGCAGCCTATAGAGCAGCCTCTAGAGCAGCGCTATAGAGCAGCCCTATAGAGCTGCCTATATATAGGGCAGCCCATAGAGCAGCCTCTAGAGCAGCCTCTAGAGCAGCGCTATAGAGCAGCCTCTAGAGCAGCGCTATAGAGCAGCCTCTAGAGCAGCCCTGTAGAGCAGCCTATATATAGGGCAGCCCATAGAGCAGCCTCTAGAGCAGCGCTATAGAGCAGCCTCTAGAGCAGCGCTATAGAGCAGCCTCTAGAGCAGCCCTGTAGAGCAGCCTATATATAGGGCAGCCCATAGAGCAGCCTATAGAGCAGCCTCTAGAGCAGCCTCTAGAGCAGCGCTATAGAGCAGCCCTATAGAGCTGCCTATATATAGGGCAGCCCATAGGGCAGCCCATAGAGCAGCCTCTAGAGCAGCGCTATAGAGCAGCCTCTAGAGCAGCGCTATAGAGCAGCCCTATAGAGCTGCCTTTATATAGGGCAGCCCATAGAGCAGCCTATAGAGCAGCCTCTAGAGCAGCCTCTAGAGCAGCGCTATAGAGCAGCCTCTAGAGCAGCCCTGTAGAGCAGCCTATATATAGGGCAGCCCATAGAGCAGCCTCTAGAGCAGCGCTATAGAGCAGCCTCTAGAGCAGCGCTATAGAGCAGCCTCTAGAGCAGCCCTGTAGAGCAGCCTATATATAGGGCAGCCCATAGAGCAGCCTATAGAGCAGCCTCTAGAGCAGCGCTATAGAGCAGCCCTATAGAGCTGCCTTTATATAGGGCAGCCCATAGAGCAGCCTCTAGAGCAGCGCTATAGAGCAGCCTCTAGAGCAGCGCTATAGAGCAGCCTCTAGAGCAGCCCTGTAGAGCAGCCTATATATAGGGCAGCCCATAGAGCAGCCCATAGAGCAGCCTCTAGAGCAGCCCTATAGAGCAGCCTCTAGAGCAGCCTCTAGAGCAGCCTATATATAGGGCAGCCTCTAGAGCAGCCTATATATAAAGCAGCCAAAAATCAATTAAACTTTGATTCTTTTAAGCAAGTAAGTTTAATAAAACAAAAAATCAACATTTCCTTTAAAGAAATCAAATAATATATTTAATAAATATATATAAAATAAATAAATTTATTTTTAATAAAGCAAATAATATATTAAATACATATAGTGATGTCAAAAATAAATTTCTTAAATAATTAATTTATTAATTATGGTTTAAATTAATCGCAACTCATTTTGCGATGCCAATGGAAAATATATATAAAAAAAAAAAATTAATAATAATAATTGATTATTGTGTCTCATATGATTAATTATGCCATCACCAAAGACATATTAATAATTAATAATATAATTAAATATTTTTTCAAATATAATAAATATTGTATTAAGTGCTAATAAACTTTGTATTCAATGCAGTTATATACAATATAAAAATAATTTAGTAACAAATAAATTTCAGCTCTGTCTCATACGAATATGAACTCCACTTGAGTGACTTACTGGATAATCGATAGCATAATATTATTAAACTATAAACAGTGGAAATATTACCAAATTTATCACAATTAGAAATTTATTCATATTCCTTGCCGAATCAAATAGAATTATTTATAGATCTTACACACATAGCTCAGACAATTGCAATTCATTCGGACGGAAGTCGATGATGATCGGCGTAACTTTCTCTTTATCGTACTCTTATATTATTATTGTTCTATTATTTTATTATTATTGTTATTTGTTATCGAGTTGTCGGCGCTTTTCCCATCACAATAGATAGACAAATGACACCACGACCGCATCGGTAGTGCTGATCCAGCATGGTTTCAAGAGTGATTGAGAACAATTGCTGGTGCACTGCTGGAGAGCCTTCGTCTTGACTGCCATCAACGGTGTCTACATCGACGACATCGTCATCAACTTGACCCAAACACCTCACTTAAAAATGTTTACAAATTACGACTTAATCGCGTGCTGCTTGAACTCAACAACAACCGCAACATAGCAAGTATACATTAACAACAACAACAACAATCAGAAGAAGTTGCGACGTCAGCTTCAAGTTCAAAGTAAGACACAGAAAACAAACTTGGGAATTGTGTACGGCTGTCTGGAGGGCATTGAAATTCTTTGAGTCCACAGTCATTCACAGTTTTTCTTTTTGTTTTACGCTACACTCTACACACCGCATTACAGTGAGTATATTGGTTTTATGCAATTTGTAGAAGTTGGCATTGGAAGGAGGCAGGCAAACTTACTTAAAGTATAAATAAAAGAAAAGCCTCGGATGGGTCCAGCTGTATGCTAGATAGAACAAGTAAGAAAGCTCTAGTCGAGACTGCCCGACTAGGAAATCCCCTGAACCCTTCGGAGAACTGATATTTCAATAATTCTCCGCGTTTTTTTGCTTACAAAAGAAACACACACACACATACATATGTATGTACATAGGCACATATAGGCACGCACGCATAAACACGCATGGGCTGCAGTGTGGGCTTCTCATGGAAACTTAATTGTTTAATAACTTTTTTTGTGGACGTACGTTCTTCATGAAACTTTTAGATTGTGATTATATCATTACTATGCGTGTATATGCCGAAGCTCAAGTCTCTAGTATTTGAAATACGACTTTTACAAAAGTGAGGGTGAGGGGGTGGATATAGGGGCGGGGGGTGAATTATAACAAAAACCGAAATTCTATAAAGTGCATATAAGTCTACATTTAAAATTTGGAGACTCTAGCTCAAAAGATGTAGGAGATATAATTTTATAACTGGCTTTCGATAAGGTTTTTCATCGATAAAAAAATAATCGGACGAGTTATCGATCTTCTGTGATAAACTTGATATGCGCGCGCTATATACGGACATTTTAAAAAAAAGTTGAGGTCTCTAGCTATTGTAGATTCGGAAATCGACGCGTTCATACATACGGACAGACGGACAGACGGACAGACGGACAGACGGACATGGCTAAATCAACTTTTCTCGTCGCCCTGATCAAGAATATATATACTTTGTGGGGTCTGCCACGCCTCCTTCTCCCTGTTACATACTTTTAACAAAACCATTATACCCTGATTTCCCATTTTCAATGGGTTCAGGGTATAAAAATTTATAACTCGATTTAGACAATAATAATAAAAATCTATACATCATATTTATTAATCTATTCATTTAACACTCTCTTAGTAAAATATCCAATTTTAGTAATTTAGATAATCATTCATCACTCTACCCTTGAGAAATCATTGCTATCGTCCATAGTTCATAGCTAATAGTCGCATTTCATATACATTCTTTCATGAAGTTCTAAAAAATCACATACTACTTAATAACCCTGTCAATTTTTAGTCTTTAAGAGGGTCTAAAGAAATCTAACCCAATTTAAAAAGTAATAATAAAAAAATACATTTAAAAATATATTAATAAATATATTCAAATAATTAATTTCCAGAATAAATTTGATAAATATATTTATTTAAAAATAATAAAAAAAAATAAATTTAATATATGAACTGAAAAAATTAAATAAATATATATATTTAATTTATTAAATTTATATATATAAAATATATAATAAATGCAATTTATTATATTAATTATTAATCAATTAATAATTTCAAGAAATTCATTTCATTAAATTCATAAATAAATTTAATAAATTAATAATTAATTAAAAATGTTCATGAATAAAGTTAATATGTAAATACATTTCTTTATTTTTAAAATTATACATTTGTAAATATTTAAATTTAATAAAGAAATTAGAATATAAGTAATTGAAATAAATTTAATAAATAATTTAAGAATTTAATCTATGTAAATAATATATGTAAAATAGACTAATTTATCAACATCGCCTTGCCAGTCTTTTAACCAAATACTAATTCTTTGTAAAATAAATAAATTATACAAGACTTGACCAGCTTTTAATTAACTTTGACAAGAGTTTTCTGAGCATCCATAAACTTATGCAGAAATCTTCTTTATCAGTTAAGTCAGTCAGTAGAAAATGAGATTTTCTCTATATACGATCCTCACTGCAGATCGAATTATATTCGCTTTCATCTGTGAACAGAGTATGGCTCAGTCGAACTGAACGTCTCGGGCTGTCTCCTCTGACTTCTGTATTGGACATGAACAATGGCAAATGTTTTTCTAGACTTAATTAACACGAACTTGTAAAAAGGTACTACAGCATAACTTTGACTTGAAGCCGTGTTCGTGTAACTATTGCCATTCGTCGCCTGACGCCAGAGCTGACCTTGTCCAATGGACCAACAGAGACAGAGTTCGAGACTCGACGTCTTGTGGGACGGGAAGACTGACTGGAAGACCTGTTGCTGTTGGCCCACACACACACACACACACACGTACAGACAAAGACAGACACCATTCAATGGTTAATTATTCTAATTGTTTCTCAAGCCAGCTTGGCCGTGTGGCATTGATTGATGTAGTGAAATTCGCTAAACTCGTGCGCAAGAATCGAAGCGAACGTCATGGTCAGACGCGAGACTGAATTACCAATGGCAATGGCCACTTTAAGAGGCTTAATCATTTCACCTGCGACAACACGAAGCCAATTTCACACGTCAGCAACAACGTTCTCATTAGCTATAAATAGTTTTCAATTTGCTAATATCTATTTAAGTACTTTCATTCTTAGTTTAAGCGTGAAGAGGTAAACACACGAGAAATAGAAGAACTAACAGGTTAATGAATAATAATACATGTACATTATTTATATATTATATATATTTTATTTTTTATAAATATTGATAATGTACAAAAATATGTAGAAAATATAATTTTTGTTTAGCATATTTTCATTATATATAAACATATATAAAATTTATTTAAAAACATATACATTTTTTTTAATTAAAAAAAATTTTGTAAATAAAAAAATTATATATTTCTTTAAAAATATACAATTTCTATACAAGGAGTTGTTGTTGTTCCCTGAATGGAGAATTTTTATTTTGGCTGCATTAAAACAATTGTTTTTTTATTTATTTATTTTTTTTTTGAATTCAATATGTATATTTAATAATTAAAAAATTTATTTTAATGAACTTTTTTATATATTTAATATATACATATATTTATTATATTATATAGCAAGAAGCTGCTGTTCCCTGAATGGAAAATTTGTATTTTGTCTGAATTAAAACTATATTTTCTTTTTAATTCAATATATAAATATAATTATTAATTTAAAAAAAAAAATGAATTTTTTATTTATAAATAAAAGTCAATTAAATTTTTTTTGAAAATTCAATATTAATATTTCAAATTCATAATTTTACTCTAAATGAATTTATTTATTTATAAATGAAAATAAATTAAATTAATTTATTATCTAATAGTTGTAATAATTATATTATTTTATTTATTTATAAATAAAAGTAAATTAAATTAATTTATTATCTAATACTTGCAATAATTATATTATTTCTCCTTTTGTTTTCTTCCGAAATATGTATATTGATATTATTTGTTTGTAATTGGATTTTCACTATAAGCGAAATCTTCTAGTTGTTACTGCTGTTGGCATTGTTGTAGTAGTAGTAGTAGTAGTTGTTGTTGTAGTTGTTGTTGTTGTTGTTTTTATTCTGTTGATTGTCGTTGTTGTCGCTGGTAACTGGAGCAATAATCATGCAAAAGCCGCTGTTCAATGAAGTCGTTCGTGAAGAGCAGAGAAAAATAATGAATAGTTGAGAAATATTGTATACAAACAATAGCCGATTAGCAGATACCCTCTATTCGCATAGACAAAGTATTTGGACTTATGCGAAAGTTAAGTAAATTAATTATCTATCATAGAGTAAGAGCTGCACGATTTCGATCCATTGCATACAGAGATCTTTGCCTATATGTATATATAGAGGGTATATACATTACATTACAGGGTATCCAGAAGCTAGCGAATCGAAAGCCTCACACATGCTGATGAAAAACTTTCTGTGGAAATTATGTTTTACAATTTTGTAGAAATTCCTAAGAATTAAGTTTGTTTTAATCATTGGGTGCATGCAACGGCAGCGGTAGAGGCAGCGGTAGAGGCAGCGGCAAATTGTGCAGCAAGAACGGCAACAGTTGTTTTCGCTGTTGCACACACGAGTGGGCAGCTCCACATGCCACATGCAACCACTGGGTGGTTTTTGGGTGTTGCTGGTTATTATCTCGTTCGACAGCTCGAGCAGAGAAAACGATAGAGGACAGAAGATAGTTAGAAAGCGAACAAGACAATGAGAGAGACAGCAGAAGATATAGAAGCTGCATGCCAAACAGAGCGAAAGAATTGCATTGAATACCCTTCCCCTTCCCCGCGTCTTCTACTCTATTCAGCTATTTCTCTCAGAAAATAATTGCAATTTGAAATTGGCATTCGTTCACATGGATCTGGCAACGTTCGCAACGATCTGCTGTCAGCATCCTTTCAATGCCTCTTTGATTGCTAATCTAAAGTTAACTAGATTTTGATTTATTGCATTTCAATAATTCAGAAAACCTAATGAAAATTTACACTGTCGCCGCGAGTCAACGATTCTATGAAGATTTATGGCTGCCAATTGACACACGCCTTCGCTTCACAGTTCGCAGTGGGCGTGGCGAAATTGAAATTGAGTTCCAGAGATGCTGTCGGGCATTGAGAATGGCAATGGAATTGGCAGAGAACAAAATCTATTCGAATAACATCGGGACAGAAAGAGTTTTAAATATGGAATATGGAATGCTGAATATACATAAGTTTGGGATATTTTTAATATTAATAATAATAAATAATAAATTAATATTTTGTCTATAATTTATTAATATATTTGTTAATATTTTTAATAGATTTCAATTGGGAATATTTATAAATTGAATATATTTTCTTGAAATATTTTTATTTAATTTTTTTATCGATTAATTTAAGTTAGAAAAATTGATCGATTTTTTAATAATTTAATGGTTGAACTCTGAGCTTCTTGAAATGTGTTTTTTAGTTGAAATTTTCGGGGCATAATGCTGACATCTATATATCTAGATCTGCTTGTATGTGGATGTAGATCTCAAGTATTTGTAATACTTTTTTTGTTTACAATATTTGAGCCCCGGCTCGATCACTCTTACTTATTTAATCATCTCATGTGTGCCAGAAAAAAACAAAACTTTGTGAGCATTGTGAAAATGAAAGTAATTGTTGGCAATTCAGTGCGATCAGTGGCAAATACTTATGGAGCAGCGATTCGCAACTAGTTTTAATCACAGACCGAAAATTGCGATTTCACGCAATTGAAAGACGACAATAACTAAAGCGCGATACCCCCGCTCCGCCCCTCCTTGAACAATGGACATGTGATGTGATGCATCGCAGCAGCTGAAAATGTTTTCTGTTTGTCGTCAACAAATTGGAGCTGGCCAGAGGCAGGTCTATAAATGTTAAAAATGCAATTAACGAATCGAAATGGAAAAGCAGAAAAGCTGAAGAAACAACAAGCGGCAGGCAAAAAAAAATATATATATATGTTTATATATTTATATATTATATTTAATATGTAATGACAACACTTTCGCTCGTTAGAAGCGGGCGGCTAGTCTCGCTCGTATATGACATACAGTGCAGCTCGAAAGTCAACGCCTCTCTCTCGGCTGCAGCAGGCACCACAAACGCCCAAACACCTGAAGTGGCTCATAATGCGCTTTACCTCTCTGTTTACTCTAATTGTCGCATAAGTCGATGCCATTGCCGAACCCTTTGATTTTCAGCGACCTAAAAAAGTGAAATTTTACAAAACATGAACTACGCGCGTCTGGAGCAAATCTGTTGATGCCGACTTCACGAGAAATCAACAGACAGACAGATAAAAACACACACACACATTGGCATGCACTGTGATTAGGTTTGGGCTTTACTCGGTAGGTGAAAGAGGTGTGAATTGAAGCGATGTTTCGAAACACTTTCTAGGTCTTTCTGTGCTTGATGATTTTTTACAAATATTTTTAGAAATATCTAGTCTATGACACGCCCATGAATATTATTTTGCCAGAATAGTTTTTAAACATTTGACAAAAATATATATAAAACAAGTAAGAAAGCTCTAGTCGAGACTGCTCGACTACGAAATCCCCTGAACCCGTCTTTTTGCTTACAAAAGAAACACACACACACATACATAGGCACATATAGGCACGCACGCATGGGCTGCAGTGTGGGCTTCTCATTGAAATTTAATTATTTAATAACTTTTTTTGTGGATGTACGAACGTCATGAAACTTTTAGATTGTGATTATATCATTACTATGCGTGTTTGTGCCGAATCTCAAGTCTCTAGTATTTGAAATACGCATTTTACAAAGGTGAGGGTGAGGGGGTGGATATAGGTGTGGGGGTGAATTATAACAAAAACCGAAATTCTAAAAAGTATATATGAGTCTACGTTTAAAATTTGGAGACTCTAGCTCAAAAGATGTAGGAGATATAATTTAATAATTGACATTCGATAAGGTTTTTCATCGATAAAAAAATAATCGGACAAGTTATCGAAATTATGTGATAAACTCGATATGCGCGTGCTATATACGGACATTTTAAAAAAAAGTTGAAGTCTCTAGCTATTGTATCTTCGGAAATCGACGCGTTCAAACATACGGACAGACGGACGGACGGACGGACGGACGGACGGACGGACGGACGGACGGACGGACAGACAGACGGACAGGGCTAAATCAATTTATCTCGTCACCCTGATCAAGAATATATATACTTTGTGGGGTCTGCCACGCCTCCTTCTCCCTGTTACATACATTTTAACAAAACCATTATACCCTGATTTCCCATTTTCAATGGGTTCAGGGTATAACAAAATAAGAAATTCTTAGAGAAATTGTATTTTTGACGTTACTTTGGATAAATACTTCCAGAGATTTTATACTGTATTTTACCTATTATTTATTTATTAATATAGATTTAACAAAATTAATTAATTTCTTTTTTATTAAGCTTATTTACTAATTTTTCATTTAAATGTCATTTATGTATTTATTTAATTTGTTTTATTTATCTGTTATTTATTTATTTATTTTCTACTTACTTATATTAATTAATTAATTTTTTTTTATTTATTAATAAATTACTGACTTTGGATGAATACTTTCAGAGAAATTACACTGTGTTTTACCTTTCATTTATTTATTAATTTCGATTTAATAAAATTAATGTTTTTCTTTTTGCTTGTTTACTATATTTTTATTTAAATGCTCTTTATGTATTTATGTTAATTGTTTTGTTTATCTATAATTTATTTGCCACTTATTTATATTTTATTATTTAATTTTTTTGTTATTTATTAATAAATTAATTTTTTTAAATTTTATTTAATATATTTTAATTTCTTTTTTTAGTTTTTAGTTTTATTTAACATTTAGTTCGAGAGACGCTTACTGCTAATTTGTTGTTTTAATTTACTATTCATTTATGAGCTATTTCACTATTTTTATATACGGTCTAATTTCAATGTTTTTAATCTCCCCTGACAAATTTTAAAATATCTGTATTCGCATCGAAAAATTCAACTACTCTTGCTTCAATAATTTCCTCCTTTTATTAATGCTCTCTCTATTTGAATATTTTATTTGGTTTTATTTTTATTATTTTATTTTCATTTTTCCCCTTTTCGGCAGTGCAACACTACTATTAAAATATTATGACCAAAACTATATATCATTTCAATTTCCAAGCACTACTTAACCATATTTTATGACTTTTCTGGTAGATTCAAAGCTTGTTCACACAGACTAGGGATACCCTATGTGAGAAAACAATGGCAGGCCAACTGCATTTCATGTAGCCCAGAGCAGAGCGTGGTTTTATGTAGCTCCTAATAGGCACGTTTGAGGCGCGGCTCTTCAAGCGCTTGCAAGCATTTCCATTTCCAATTGGAAGCCCCGCTTTTCCCCTTATCCACTCCACACACACACACACATACATGCTTAAGCATACGCACTGGCATGTGGTCAATGGCTGCGTTGGTGCTGCCCTCTCCCCATCTCTCTCACTCTCTATCATCTGTCTCCATCGCTCTATGTCTCTTCATGTGGCCGCATTGAAAATTGGGTGCGTTTATGCAAAAAGCGACAAACAACATATGCAGAGAGCCCTCTCCCACTCTCTCTCTCTCTCTCACTCTCTGTCTCTGTTTGGTAGGTGAAATCGCTTGGCGCACGCCTCGGGCATATTTTCATGCGTTTATTATTACTGTGCGCTGCCAAGCTCTGTGCCTCTACCACCCGCCTCTACCACCCGCCTCTACCGTTCCCCAACTGCATTTGAAACATGTTTTAAATTTATGTTCAAGACACGTGCATTGGCATTTCTTATTGGGCTCGAATTCTGTTTGGGCCGGCGACTTTTCTATTTGTTTATGTGAACAATTTGTGAATATTTGTTGTATTTATAGTACCTAATAGACTCATATGGCCGGCCATACGATTGGGGTCGGGTACGTGCTGCCCAGTGGGGGCGAACAAGTTTCTTTATGTGCCCAACATATGAATACAATTTAATTATTTATAATAATTTTCCAAATTTCCGAAACTTTATAACGTTTTCACTTTTTCCATGTTGATAACATATGGAATATGATAAAAATCAAATTTATCAAATAGGTATTTACTCCAAGACTTTGTTTTTTGTTGCTGAGTTTGATTTATGAGTGCTTTTAATGTCGGCTCGATGTCTGCTCTTTAGTTTCACAAGATCACAACAGTTTGTTGGGTTAGCGGAATACCCAGTTCATTGTTTTGAATGGAATTATAGAGATTTATATATCTATTTAACAATTTGAGCTAATTTTTATACTAATACATATCGATAAATATCGATTATAAACACAGAGATTATATAAAGATATTTAAAAATATTTGCCAATGATATTTTTGAGCACTTAGAGTGTTGATTTTTACTTTCTATTATGATTTATTGAGAAAATTATACTGACACCTGTTTAAGGAGTTTTTGTCATAAAACGGAAGATTAATCGATCTATATATCTAATTTTTATTCTCTATTATTTTTTCCAGCTACATTCAAGTTCAATGAAATATCCAAAAATACCTCTTTATCCATATCAAAACATATTTTTCAATATTTAAAAAGAAACCAAAAGCGATATGATTTCTAATCAAAAGATCTGTGGCTATAAAACTTGTCAAGCGCGCGTTTTTGAATGCAGCTAACAAGGCTTTATTTCATAGATATGCCCAGCTTATGCTATGAATAAATAATTTAATTGCCGCTTTGAGGTGGTGTCTGGGTGTGGCATTTGTATAAATGAATATTTTGATTCTTGACTCACGCCGTTGACAAGTGTCGAAAGCGGCGATCAGAGCCTGAACCGAGTGGCTGTCATATCATACTATCTCGTTAGTGAGTTTCCGCTAGAAACCTTTGCCACATTTATGAACGGCCGGTGTTAACGTGTGAAATGCAAACGAGCTAAAAGTGGGGAGAAAATGTCGTAGCTACAGTCTGAAACAAAAAGTCAAGTTTGTTTTGGTATTAATATATTATTGTGAAAAAAATCAAAAATAAGAAAACTTCAGTTGAGACTGCTCGACTACGAGATCCTCTGAAGCCTGCTAGGAACTGGTATTTAAATAATTCTTCGATTCTATTGAGCATAGTTAGACGTTTGGACAGACAGACTAACTCTATTCGTCTGAGAGACAGACAGAAAGATAGACGGACAGGATTAACTCAGTCGAGCTGAGTCAGTTCTTTGCTCTGATCAGAAATATATAAATACTTAATGGGTTAAGCCACGCCTACTTCTGCTTGTTACATACATGTTAAGAAAACTATTATACCTTGATTTTCCATTTTTCCATAAAACACACACACACACATAGACAGACAGACAGACCCTGCAGTTAATTAAAGAGAGCTCAAGTTTCGGCACACCCGTTAGGTTGCCAGACAGTCGTCAACACGTCACCCAATTCCAATGCAATTCCAACTCAATTATGCATACACACACACACAACATACACCCACACACATACACACACACTTCAACAATTTGTGTTGGTCTTGTGACAGCTCACGGACGTTCCGCTGTCAAAATCAAAGCATGCAAATATGCGGCGAAACTCTTCAGATATTAAAACTCTTCTATATGCCACAATCGTTGCTTTCGCCCCATTATTGCGAACAAATCATGTTAAAATGCAGTTGACAGCAGCAACTCCCACTGCGGTGGGATGTGGGCTGACGTGGTATTTGACGTATTTGGACTGCAAGTCAATTTTTGCCACTGCCACCAATTAAACATTTAAACATGGCCTGGATAGTTGAATTGAGCTTTAAAGTAGATCCACCATTATTTGCTTATATCTTAAAGTTTGAATGAAAGTAAAGAAATACCATTTCGGACAGACACTCATAACTAGAATCGATCTAGCTCGCAATGATCATGAATATATGTATACTTTATGGTATCTGCCACGCTTCATTCTTAAGTTTAAACTTAAGTGTGTTGAAGAGAAATTTTATTTATTTTTTTATTACTCTTAATTTTACTCAAAAAATACCTTAGAGGAAAGTTGAAAATTAAATTTTTAAATATTTTTAAAATGATCTTTAATCTGTAAAGCAATGCTCAATGCTCTATAAGATGCTGCATCTGTTTAAAAACAGGGAACGAAATAAAAATAAGTATAAATAAAAATATATTTATTATAAAAGTATGTATTAATTAATGAATCTTGAAGTCGACTATAATATTCTTAATTTAATTAATTTAGCAATATGAAAAGCACATGAAATTAACCTAATACTTGTTTTCCAATAATATATAATACTTTAAATTTCTTAAATTTATAAGGCAATAGTCTCGATGGCAATGCATAAGAAATTCAGTTCATATAATTATTGTTTTAGTCCCAGGAATCTTCCTTTGCCATATGCTATATCTGCATGTCCTGCACTTGGGTGGGGCTAAAGAGCCTGCTCACCTGTTCACCTGTTCGCCAGCTTGTTAACTGGAGTATTTATGTCATCGACACAAACTGTGCTGCCAGCTGGTTTGACTTGATTCTAAGCCAGCGCTGCTTGCCCTGACTGCCCAGGCTCGGCTCTAAGCTCTGGTTGTGTTTCTCCTTGTTATGGCACAGGTGTGGCACAAAATATTTAAACACAACATGAAAATTATAAACTAGTCTAATCACAGTGCTCTAGCTGCTGCTGCAGTTGCCACAGATAGCACTCACATCATTCACAATAGACGTGACGCACTGAAAGTTCAGTTCAGTTTTGTTTTTGTGAAATTAATGAAGAAATTTGATGAATATATAAATAAATTTTTACATATAATACTGAAGTTAATTTTTCTTTATTATTTTAAAGGCATCTCGAAACGGAATCCACTAAATAGATTATTTAATTTAATTTGATTGAATTTAATTTTTAATTTTGATTTTATTTTATTTTATTAATTATATTTATTAGTCTTTCTACTAGATAATTAATTTTTATATTATTTATTTGTTTTTTAACAAATTTAAGAATTAAATAATAAAAAAAAAATGTATAGAATTATATATATTATTATTCTTTCTACTAGATATTTATTATTTATATTATAATTATTATAATTTATTCAGAAAAGATATTCCAAGAACTTTTAGCGGGGCTTAAAAGTGAATTATAAATGGTACGAAAATTTGAATGGAAGCGAGACAAGAAAAAAATATATTATTCGTAAGTCTCTTGGCAATAAATTTGTCATTAAATATTTTTCTTGTTTCGATAAATATATATATGCAGAAGAAATAGTTCAAGAACTTTTAGCTGAAATTAAAAATAATTTATTTAGAATATTCATATATTAATGAAAGATCAAATAGAAATAAATCATTTATCAGACTTATTTTTTTTTTTTTTTATTAAATATATTATATTTCGATAAACATATATAGAAGAAATACTCCTAGAACTTTTAACTTGGTGAGAATCTAATTTATTTTAATGGCAAATTTAAATAAACCAAAGACTCAAGTACAAATAGATCATTTATCTCTTTACTCTTCTCCTCCGCGAAATACGCTGAGAGTTTTTCGTTAAGTTGACAGGCCATAAGACACACATCATATGATTGTTGCAGTCGGTAGATTGGGACGCAGCCTGAGTAAAAGTAAGCTAAGACTCTGTGAATGGGGCTAATGCCTGTTCTTGGCGCTTTGGGCCAACGCTATGACAAAGCTGCAAATCGAAAAAACGCCAACAGGTGTGAATGATTGTGAAGGCATTAGAGTTGCGCTGTGGTCGTTGGTTTCGTTCAATGCCGTCGTTATCTCTGTGTGCAGTGCGTTCGTTCTAAGCAATCTCCGAGAGATATTGGAAAAGAAAACTGGTTGCACTATCCACAGAGATGTACTCGTAATTTGCATGGCTGGCAAGCCGAAAGACCGCAGGCGCAAACACTTGACACAGTTCCCGGAGCGCAGGCTGCGGCACAATATGGGAATTGGGCAAAGCTGAGCCTCGGCGAATGACAACGCAGCGGTAGCAGCTGACCCAATTGATGGGCGGGCAAAAAGGGCGAACGCGAATGACATCAATCATTGCACCATGAGAGAGAGGGAGAGGGAGAGAGATTATGTGGGTCAATAAGAAATGAAATGACTTGGCAGGTTCTTTTGCTCTTTCTTCTTCATTTTCCATTTTCATTATATATTTTCTTGTTGTCTTCAAAGTAAAAGTCTAGCTGCATTTCAAAGGCTTTTCATAGGGGGCCGCGGCACTGATGAGCCCACATTCATTAGATCCACCTAGCTGTAGCGTTAGCCATCAGAGTGACAATCGATTAGGGTCAGATGGTGACGGCAACTGCAACTGCAACTGCAAATGCGACTCAAACTGCGCTTTTCGAGCCCAAGATTCGCTCTGGGCTGCAGCTGCTGCTGTTGCTGGTGGTGACTGTGGCGCCTCGGCCCACTCCGCATGGCAGCCAAGCGTGGCAGCTCTCTTAGGCTCACGCTTGGCCGAATCAGTGCGATGGGCAGGGGGGAGGGCGATGGCTGTGATTTGCATGACCGGATCAGTGGATCAATCGCTGGGTGCGTGAGCTGCTTCCCGAGAAAGAACAAAACTGGAGCACTTACTGCAATCTCTCCAACAGCAACGGCACTCATGCAAACGATCTTAGCCAGCAGCTAGCAGTCGCCGTCTTGGCCAAAACCAAAGGCCCACTGAACCACTTGACCATTTGACCATGCAATTTGCATATTGCAAGCCACGGCCAACATTTTCCATTTCTCTATTGGGCGCACTAGGCTCTCCTCCTCCTCCTCTGCCAGGTGGCTGCAAATTGAAATTTAAACAAGAAAAGTCGAACATTTTCTGAGCTGGTCTACAGCGAACAGCTTAAGGTATTCCTTTTTTTTTTCTCTCCCTCATTATTTCATTTGTTTGCCTTGCATTATTTAGCCTACTTTTAAATTGTATATATTTAATAGGTAAATTGGGGTAACTAGTCTTTGGGAGAGGCCAAACAATAAATATTACAAAGCAATGGGAGGGAAAAGTTAATGGAGTTGTGAATCAAATTGAATAGAGACAGGTATGTAGGTGTTCTTCGAGTGGGTAATTTTATATGAAAATAGTATTATTATTATTATTATCAATATTTTATTTTTTTCTTATATGGGACACTATCTTTTCATTATTTAATATTATTATTTTATTTAATTTATTTTATTTGATAAAATTAGGGTATGTAAGAGTGTTTTATTTTACATTGTTCAATAAAGACTAAAGGACCCTAGTCTAATTAATTTATTATAAAAGTAAAATTGAAACAAAACGAAAAAACTTATACATAAAATATAAAAAAAAGAGAGAAAATATTTGTCTAAAAATTTATTTGTTTTTATATTTTATGTATTATATATAATTTTTTAAATTAATTTTAATTTTTATATTTAAATCACATACTTGCAAATGGAGATATAAATTAGAAGTATTTAAAGATATATTGATTTAATGTATATATTTTTGATTTATTTTATAAATATTTTATATTTGAATCACAAAATTGTTAATGAGAAAAAACGCATTTAAAATATATATTAAAAAAAAAAAATAATGTATGTTTTATTTATTTATTTTATTTATATTTATTAAAATTTATTTATACTTATTTAAATTCTATGTTCTCAGCTGCACAGACATCAAATAAGTCTAAACTCTGTTTCAAAACAAAATGTAAAATATTAATTCTTCAAAAATATATACTTATATAGCATTAAAGTAAATATAAACTCATTAATATAGTACATAGGCAAAGGCATCTCATTCGGTCTATTACAACTAGGAATACTCGTAAAGCTCAACACTTAGATTCGAAAGTACGATGCATAGAAATGGTCCAACTAATAGGCGACTTCCGAAAGTGTGATAAACCTAATTTATGAAGGTTTCCAACAAGGTATTTCCTCAATCACTCAGCTCTAAATGGGCTGCAGAAGCGCATTCGCTGGGGCCAAAGCTAGGGCCAGTTGGTAGAGCATAGACTGCAGTTAGCCAAGTTGTGGTGTTGTTGGTGCTCGTAAGTGAAGTACGTCGAGTTGGCACGTTGCCAGTTAGCCGGTTGCTGGCGATCTATCAGAAGATATGCTAAAAGCCCAGTGAGCACTTGAGCTGCCCCTCGGCCCCCTCCCCCGCACAGTGCTTCAGTTTAGCTTAGCTCTTTTGCAGGCAAACAGTCGGCTTAATGACACTCGTCTCTCCAGCTGCTTGTCGGTGTTAATTTGCAGTCATTAGCCAAGTTCTTTTTCACAGCTGAAGCTGAAGCTGGAGAGGCTTACAGTCACTCGCACAGCTGAGGACAACGCAGGCTCAATCAATTTGTGTCTCTTTCAGCGAAAGACTTTCCCATCACAATGGGCCTTTGTTAGCGGCCAAATTGCACTTGACGTTGACTCCTGCGTGCGCCGCGAGAAGGTGTCGAGTATAAATGCTAATTCATTTGCACTTTGGCTCACGCTCACGACAATTGATTTATTTATGCGGAAATGTAAGCGCTCCGCGTCTACACCATAATTAATGATGGACGCGACTCGGAGGTGAATGCCAGATATGGGTCAGACAGACGGAATCTCTTGGCATCCGCAGCCCTGCTACGTATTATGAGTAATATTTTGTGCTCTGTTTGAAGTGGCACGCCCCATTGCCCCATCGCGGCTAACCCAATTTCCCAAATGGCCATCGAGCTGCAGGTAGAGCCCGCCACAATGCCAAACACCTGTTCAGCTGGCCAACAAATTTCACTTATTGCCAATTTGCTGCCAATGAAATAAAATACTTTGTATGCGCACTTTGCCGATAGCCAACCTCAGTCCGATCCAAGGCCTGCCCCATACCCAGCTCGACTCTCCACTCTCGACTCTCGATGCGAACAGCAGCCGGCCGGGCAGTGCAATAAATAAATTGCAGAATTTATTTGGCAGCACTTATGCGTCGCTTTTTTTCATCGAATGCATTTTCTACTGTGATTTATTTGCATGGCCATCGAGGCCAACGCACGCGCGAGGGGTACAACCAAAATCGAGCGGCCTCTACCGCCAACTCTACCTCCTCGTAGAGACTAACAAACTGCTGTCAGAGATGCTGTAGAAGTTTTACATTCACTGTTAGCTTAAACTAGATACTTGGATTGTTGAAATAGTTAGCCTTAACTGCTACGTATATATAGATATATCGAACTTTTAATAATCATGGTAGAGTTTATATAAAAGCTTGACACTTCTTCTTTTTCTGATGCAAGCTGTAGATATTTTTTAATTTAATTATTAATAGGTATTTCTCTTCAATAACTTCTGTAGTCTATCTCTGCTGTAGCAGCCATAGTCAGGGACGGCATCTACTCAATCACTTCATAGAAATCCAAAATTGGCTAACTCTCTCTCTCTCAAGCTCTCCCTCTCTCTCTCTCTCTCTCTGTCTCTCTCTCTCTCTGTCTCTCTCTCTCTCTCTCTCTCTCTTTCCTTTCTTTCCTGGTCTAACCCAGATACATTTGTTATCAATAAGATATTCATATTCAAAAGATTCTTAGCATTGCCTCATCAGTTTCTATAACTAACGATACTGAATCACTGTTTAGTTGCCAAAACCGTGACTCGAATATCGTGATATTTTTGAGCAGCACTGGCATTGGATAAAAGTGCGCGCCTGCTTCCAGCTGCTTTTCCACGAATCTGTCTATTTGGCTGCCTGGCGCGTCGGCCTTTCAGGCATTTTCAATTGATTTTTGAATTTATCAAACAGGAAGCATCAGCGAGGATGCTGCGCAGACGCAGAACTTGTTGCCGCTGCAGTTACCAATTGAGTTAGTCTCCATTTAACGGCATTCACTTGCCTCGATCGTTAAACACAACTGATCGCTGCTGGGCCAAGGAGTTGTCCAAGCTGTTTGATATAAATATTCAGATGCTTATACATGCTTTGCCTTGAAGTGTTAATTTTTGTAATAGGCTGCTGAACGATGAAGTTTACTATTTGAGCTATTTAAATTTTGTGCCTGAAGCGCACAAAGTCATCAAATAATATATGTATTTTTAATGGATTTCCAATTTGCATTTAATATATAAAAGTATTTAAATATATCGAAATTTGTTAGCTAATATTAGGAAAATATATTTGTAATAAATAATGCAGGTGTTATTTTTTTTTTTTTTTTGTAAGATTAGAATTAATATAAAATTAAAACTAACTTTAATGTGGCAGCTGGGATTTCGGCTTGTTGACATTTTAGCTTAAATAAAAAGCTTAATATATTTAAATATAAATAAATATACAATAATAATATAAAATTTAAAAAATAGTGTTATTATAATAAAATTATTATTTTAAAAATTAAAATTGTCATAAATCTGTAATATTGTTTATTATTTTACTTATATTTTATTTTGTTTTATTTTTGTTTATTTTATTTTTTATATACATATGATATAAGGGGATGTATAATACCCTGATTTTAATGGGTTCACGGTATACAAATTAAATGAGCGTAAAACCCATTCATACAAATCCCCAGAAATAAATAAATATTTATTCTGTTTTCATTCTCTAACAAGTTGTGTGTCTTGGCTAAGTGGGCTTCCATATAGGTTTGTGTCTTTGCTAAAACTTTTTGCAGCAAATGCGAAACGTGAGGTTGGCTGCAAGATTTCCTCCACTCTTTAGTGCGCAGTTTTCAAAGTATCTTCAAGTTCACACCGCAAAAAAGCTGACTGCTATAAAATAGCTATATTCTTCGCTAGAAAGTATGCTCTATTAAAAAACAACAACAAACAAAAATAATTGTTTAAAGAGGTGTGTAGGAAATATACATAAAAACAAAAAAACAAATTGTTGAAGCTAAGAGAATTCTATTTATATTGAAAGAAATATAGAAAATTAGCTAAGTACACTTGGTCCAAGCTGTAATTCACATTATTCAATCTTTGATACAGAGAGAAATATTTATTTATTATTTATTTAAATATATACCATTACTAACAATTGCATTTAAATTACAGAAATAATCATCTGAATTAACTGAATTATTTCATGAGAATTTTGAGTATTTTTGTTGTCTTCAGCTTTTCTATTATGCAGTCGAAAATAAGTTTGTATTAATAAATGCCAAAAGAATCAGAGCAACAAAGCAGAGATAAGCTGTTTATTTAATTAAATAGATAAAAAAAAAGTGTGAAATAAAATATTTTGAAGTAGGTTAGGCAAATGCACAATTCGAAAGCTCAGTGATAAAGTAGAGGCCGAATCGTTCTAACCGTAAATATGTTCGATTTGGCAGGCAAACACATCTGTTATGTGGCCGACTGTGGAGGCATCTCGCTAGAGGCCTGCAAGGTGCTGATGAGCAAGAATATTGCAGTGAGTAGTTGAGTGCCTAAAGATGCCTAGGATAATATGGTATAATATCGCTTCAATCCCTACAGAAACTCGCCATCCTTCACAGTGTGGAGAATCCGCAGGCCATTGCCCAGCTGCAGTCGATCAAGCACAGCACCCAGATCTTCTTTTGGACCTACGATGTGACGATGGCGCGCGAGGACATGAAGCAGTACTTTGACGAGGTGATGGTGCAAATGGACTACATCGATGTGCTCATCAATGGGGCAACGCTCTGCGATGAGCAGGACATCGATGCAACGATCAGCACAAACCTAACCGGAATGATGAACACCTGCGCCACGGTGCTGCCCTACATGGACAAGCAGCAGATGGGCAAGGGCGGCATGATTGTGAATGTGACCTCAGTGGTGGGACTGGATCCCTCGCCCGTCTTCTGCGCCTACAGTGCATCCAAATTCGGTGTGATTGGCTTTACCAGAAGTCTAGCGGCAAGTCTATTCGTCTTTCCAGCTGCAGAGAGTATTAAGTGAATCGCATCTCATGCCCATTTGGTCTTTATAGGATCCCTTGTACTACTCGCAAAACGGTGTCGCTGTGATGGCCGTGTGCTGTGGACCCACCAAGCTGTTCGTAGATCGCAAGCTCACTGCCTTCCTCAGCTATGGCCAATCGTTCGCCGATCGCCTGCGCACGGCCCCTTGCCAATCGCCCACGGTTTGTGCGAAGAACATCGTCAAGGCGATCGAGTGTGGCGAGAATGGACAGATTTGGATAGCGGACAAAGGTGGACTGGAGCTGGTTAAGCTACATTGGTATTGGCATATGGCCGACCAACTGCTCCACTACATGCAGCGGCCCAACGAGGACGAGGACGAGGATGAAAATGATTGACAGCGCAACAGAAGTGCCAAGAAATGCCACTCAAGGGCAATGCAGATAAAATGAATACATGAATGTACTATGTTGAATTGATTTTATTTCATATTTGAAAGTTGACTCAATTATATAATTCTGATTGATAAAATGAAGCGATATTTTATAGATTTCTAATATAAGCAAAGTTGAGGAGTTGGATATTAGAAAAAAAATATATATACTTTTATATATGTGATTCGACTAATATATAGAGAGCTCAATATATCAAAGCAGCAGTAGATTTTACTCTACATATGCTCTTATTCATATATCTATTGATGTACCTAAATTTTTGTACCTTTCTGGTTCAAAATTAGCTTGGTGCACTGTCTAGACTAAAGTGAATTGAGTAGAAATACATACCTGTGGAACGTAAAATGCCACACCAAAGGTGTGTGTCTGCACTAAAATGTCCAAGCGGGTTTGTGTCTACGCTAATCAGCAGCGCAGTCAACTTCGCGTGCCAAACATACGGTACAATATATTTGAATGTGATTTCCCATTTTGAATTTTAGCCGTTCGATTTGAAGTAGGCTCGGCAATAATAGATAAAGAATTAAAATGAATAGAATAAAATGTTATAAAAGTGATTAAATAAAATATAAAATATAATATAAATAAAAATAAAAAAGAAATATGCATATTTATGTATACTAGTATATTTAATAAAAAATCTATAAAATAGTGTGATTAAGAGGTTTTCGCAAAATAAATTTTTGCTGCTGGATGAGCATTAATTAATTCACAAAGCTCTTATATTTTATTTATATTTATATTTTTATTATATTTAAACTAATTGAAGAGTTTTTGATTACAAGTATGTAAATAGTTGCACCAGGCGTGTATTCTATAAATTTTATAATAAAAATTCTAATAAAATCTATAAATTTAATAATAAAATAATATTAATATGTTCTCCATATATAATAGAATATGTTGGCAGATTCTTCAACTGAAACTAATTATATTTATTAGCTGGCATTTTAGCCAATATACAATAGCGATGTATGCATATTTAAAAGCATACGTTTTTTGCCGTTCTGCTTGAGTCTTCCGTTTCTCATTTATTTGCAAATGCCACAGCTTCTGCCACACCCACTAGAGTATCATTCAACGTCATCAGGGCCCCCTCCAGCCCGCCGGCTATGCTCGTTTATGTGCCGTCTGATGCTGACATTGATGCGGCTGTTGGAGGAGCCATTCGCCATTCGCCATTCACCATGTGTGAGAGACATGGGTCTTTGCTCATCCAAAAAGCAAAAACTAAATGATAAACGACTTTACAAGTGACTTGCAACAAAATGAGGCAACGCTGCAAGGATCAAATCTTGCCAACATGAAATAGTTGGCGACCCGGCCAACAAATTAGTCTTGGCAAACAAGGACATGAACAGAATCGGAGTTTTATATACACACACACACACTCTCCCTCTCTCTCTCTCTCTCTCTGTGTGTGTGGGCCTCGAAATTAATGATTAAAATGGCCTGATAGATGGAAGATGGGCGACTCAGCTCGATGGCTGTCAAGACATTAGGCAGCATTCGCTGTGCCCATTTTCACCTGCAGCTGCGGCCATTTTTCAACACTGCTCAATGTGCGGGGCACGGTGGGGCCTGCCTTGACAGGGGGCACATCCGTTAATTGCAGGCAAACGTCAAAAGTCGTCGTCTGTCAGCTGTGCCAAGCCAAGCCAGAGCCAGAGCCAGAGTCAGAGCCAGAGCCAAGCCAAAGCTTTGGCGTCCATGTCAGTAGCTGTCAAGTTGCAAAGTATACGAGTATATATACATCAGCAGACGTGGCATGGTCATGGCCGATAGTTGTTGCTTCTCTGCAGTTGTTGCTGCCCACTTTGGTCCAACAACAAAGATTGATGGGTGTTGTACAGCGGCGGCAGGCAAAACGGAGAATAAATGATGTTGGGTGATTATTTTTCTTCATTGAACTCGAAGCTGAGCAGCAGCCATCAGTCGCTGTTGCTGCCACTTTCTATTCCCCTCTCACTCGTATGCTATCTCTCTCTCTCTCACACACACTCTCTCTTTGACGATGTATCAACAGCCATTTTGACCATCAATCTCTGTGGAGCGCCGAGCAGGCAGCATCAGGCAAACGGCTGGCACATCACGTGGCTCGTCCATTTCTTCATTCATTCATCCATTCATTCATTCGCTCATTCTTTCGCTCATACGCAGCACATTTGAACAATCTATCAACTTGGCATTCGGTTCGAGAGGTGTACGAGAATCTCTGTTGTGTGCAAATCAACTATGTTGTGGCACATTATTCGTTCTACTCACAATCGTTTCAGCAGACATGCTCGACTTGCCGCTACCCTAGAAATGAACAAAGCTGAAATTAAAGGATTTATTATGATTTATTCTGTTAATTTGTTGTTGATGCTAAGTTGGCAGTAATTCGTATTGATTAAAAGATTAAAGATATATTGAGAGTTTTATTTTATTTAAAAATATTTTATTATTATTATTATTTTTTTTTTTATTTCAATTTTATTTCAATTGATGTTATTTTCTTTTCATTTATTTTGTTTTATTCAATATTATATTATTTTAATTTATTTGTTATTATTATTTCATCATATTTTGAATTATATCATATTTAATTATTTAATTTTTTATTTTTATTCAATTTAATTTATTTTAATTTAATTTTTATTATTATTTTATTTTAAAATATTTTATTCAATTTTTTACTTTAATTTAATTGAATGTTATTTTATTTTCTTTTATTTTGTTTTATTCAATATTATATTTTAATTTAAATATAAATTAATTAATTAATTAATTTTATTTTATTATTTAATTTAATTTTGCTTTATTTATTTTTTTTCTTTAAATTTAAATTAATTTTTTTAAATCGAATTAAATGTTTTTATTATTTAAATTTTATTTATTTATTTCATTTTATATTGTAATTCAATATGATACTAATTTATTGTTCAAATGAGAACTCCTAATTTAGCTTTAAATCAAAAGCCTAAAATCTATAAATATTATTTTTTTTTTTTAAATAATTTTATCGATCGAAAACTCTTTTAAAATTCTGATATAAAATCATACTTTATATACCGTGTAAGCTAGAGTTCAGATACCAAGTCACTAGCACATAACTAAGATGCTCACTTCACTCTAACAAATGTCTATAAAAGCGAATTATCTTATCGTTTAGCTAGGAACCACAGGGCTAACTCGAATTTGTTTGTGCCTTTGTTATCCTGTTGAACTTTTTAAACGCCTACGAACGGCTGAATGCGAAAGAAGTGCAATATTATCAATTACACGACAAATTTAGTGGGACATTTGCTGGATTTGGCAGTGGGTAGCTGGTAGAGGCGTATCCCGAGTCCGGGCCGGAGTCGTGGGCGTGCTGCGTGTTGTTGAGCTGAATGAAATGCCCGGATGCAAACAATAAAATACATTTTCCGGTTACTTGTCACCCAGTTTTCTAACGTTTCACTCTCAATGCTCCGCTGGCCCGTCGAGACGTAAAATCGCCAGCAAAGCTGACACATGCTGTTCTCCAGTCAGACAGACCGACGGACAGACGGACAGACGGAGGGACGGACGGACGGACGGACGACTCCTTCTGTTCGCTCACCCTTACTTTTATTTCTCTTGCCACTTGAATATAAATTGTGCAGCAACTGCAGGCGCACAGTGGAGCCGATTGAAGTTAGCTCCATAGCTCCATTGCAGCATTCCATTGTGGACGACAAGCTGGAGACAATCATTTATCATGTGTGTAGCCGGAGGCAAGATTTGATGTCCTTCATGCTGTGGGCTGCTTCGCACGACGATGCCAATCGATGACAGCGCGACAGTTCGAGTTCGAGCTGTAAACACGTTGTGCAAGCGAAGAGGATGACTCGATAATGAGAGCAAACTATGTGATAGAGATTTGTGGATCGTAGAAAAAAGTGAGTATAGCTCGATTACTATATAGCACGCTTTGTTGTAGGGCGTAGCTAGTTAGTCAATCAAAATAAATAGTGAGGTTGGGGAGAATACAATTTGAGTACTTTTATAAAAATAAATATATATGTATATCTCCTCAAGGGAATTCCCCTCACGGGAATTCCCCTCAAGGTCATTCCCCTCAAGCGAATTCTCCTCAAGGGAATTTCCCTCAAGGGAATTCTCCTCAAGGTCATTGCCCTCAAGGTCATTCCCCTCAAGGTCATTCCCCTCAAGGTCATTCCCCTCAAGGTCATTGCCCTCAAGGTCATTGATCTCAAGGTCATTGCCCTCAAGGTCATGGAAGGGGAAATCCCCTGCTAGGGGAAATCCTCCGGTAGGTGAAATCCCCTGGAGGGGGAAGGGGAAGTCCCCTGGCGGGCTTATGCGTGCGTGTGGATGCATGTGTATGTATTTATGCATAAAATAAGTGCAGAATGATTAGAATATCAGCTTGGAGACTTCGGGGTATCTCCTAGTCGAGCAGTCTCGACTAGAGCCTTCTTACTTGTTATATATTACATATTTATACTTATATATGTGCGTACGTAAAAGAATGGAAATTAGGTTATTATGATTTTTATATTCTAGTGATTCTTAAAAAAATATTAATTATTAAATTGTATAATTATTAAAATATTAAAGAATATAATTATTCTAAATTAAATTCATAAATTTTGAAGAGCTTAAAATATATAAGCTGTTAACTTAACTTGTTCTTGTGACGAAATTTCACACCTCTTTTAAATCTTTGAAATATTTACTTTTATATTTTATGATACATTTTATATAATTTCAAAATAATTGTATACTGTTTAAAAAGTATTTATTAATATTCTTAAAAAACTAATAATTGCTTATATATATATATTAAATAAATTTAATTAAATAAAATCTTTCATATATATTAAATAAATCAATATAACATGCTTTAACTGAAATAACAAATCACTTTTCGTACAGTTTCAAGTAATAGCAAAATGCATATGTCAAAAGAGAGCCCGTTGGCTGAACCGTTTGCCATGGTAACTATAATAAATTGTGGCTGGAAAATAAACTGACCAAAACAGAGAAAGAGAAAGAGAGAGAGAGAGAGAGAGAAAGAGAGAGAGAGAGAGCGAGAGGCGACATCTTCATGACGCTGTGAGCTCGTGTCATAAAAGTCTTTTCCACATTTGTACGCCGGCTTGTCCACCACGATGGGGACAAAAAGCAGAGCGAAAAAGAAAAAATTGAGAATATAAATCTTAGCGGTAAGTAGTAAATTTTCATTTTCACACCTTTCAACACTTTTCACACTAACACAACCAGAAGGAACATTTTGCTGTCAAAATGTGAGCGAGAAGCTCTGTGAAGTACGACAAAAAAAAAAAAGAGGAGGAGAAGAGAATAGAACGGAACGGAACAGAACAGAAAACGAACGAAAGGCCACTAGTCTAAAGAGTCGGAACTGTGCACTCTGACGACCTCCTCCGCCCTCCGCCCACCCGCTCAACACTCTACACTCTACGGCTGACAGACTACACAAATACTGTCATACGCAGTGCAAAAAGCGTAGCAGCAAAGAGAGCGCCAAAGATTGGCAGAAGGAGCAGTTGAGGTAGAGGTTGAGGTAGAGGTAGAGGCAGGGCAGACAAAGTGCCTCTGAGCGTAAATAAATTGGAAATGTCCTTTGGCCTGGCACTGACTGGCGTTAGCCATACCCGTTGCTCGCCTCCATTTGGTATATCTATGGGGTCCTTGCATTGCAATGCGTCCGACGATGGAAGCCGATGCTTCCATTTTAATATTAATTTTACCCCAAAGCGCAGACGGTGCCCCCAGAACAAGCTGGCTAGTATGGGTTAAGCATAGAACAGGATAGGATTGGAAAGGAAAGGAAAGCGAAGGCCAGGCGAAAAGTTATTGCCTTGGCAGCCTGGCAGGCTGGCTGTTTGGCTGTCTGTCGGTCGGCCAGGCCAACAAGCAAGCAGTAATCATGGGGCAAGGTTCCTGGGTAGCTGCAGTATCTTCTGCTCCTGCCGCTGCCGTTGTCAGCTGAAGCAATTTATGTCAGTGCATATCCGACAGCCTGGCAGTTGCAAGCCATGTGCGAGCTCGGGCTCGGGCTCCTTAAACCAACACCAAAGTGTCCTTGTTGGAGCCAACAGCACAACAGAGCGACGACAAGAACAACAAGAATGTGCAGGCACCTATCAAGTTATCAAGCTGGCAAAAGTCGCCTAGCCCAGCTATCAGCTCGCCCAGCCTGCCTCATCTCCTGATCCTCGCCAGCTCTCTCTCTCTCTCTCTCTCTCTCTCTGCCCCATCTCCGCTGGCTGTTCGCGAACCTTGTTATTCTGGCAACGACATCGAGCAGGCCAAAAGTTTAGCACAACCTTTGATTTATATTTGTGCTCCTGCTCTTCCCTCGGCCAGCCTGTTGTTCTGCTGCTCCCTGCTCCGACTCCTGCTCCTGCTGTAGCTCTGCCAAGGGAATCGCTTTATTTCTGGACTGCACTCGGCTTGGCTCGCACATCCCTTTTGGCACACCGGAAGCCAACAAATATTTATTAGTTTGTTAAATTGTGAATTGGCCAGCACGTCGTTCACTCTACGAGCTTTGTATTCGATTGTGCGGCCTCCCTCTCCTTCTCTCTCTCTCTCTCTCTCTCTCTCTCTGTCTCTTTTGTATTTGGTTGGCCTTTGCTCTCAAGCTCGTTTGGCCTGGCAAATGTAAAGGATTCCATTATTATTTTTCATTGTCCTGCACTTTGACACCCTTTCGGGCAGACACGCCCCCAAAATGCATGCTGGAAAATTCAAGCGGCTGGGAAATTTGTGTTATTCGATTGGAATTATGTTAATGGGCTGCCTCATTGCAGTCTTGTTTTGATGCATAATATTTTAATTAAAATGTAAATCGAAATGATTAAGTGTTTCCAATTTATATGTAATTTTTCATAAGCATAAACCACTGAAAATCGTCGGCACGGCACAAAGGCCCATAATTAATTACAGCGCCCCGAGCAGCACGAAACGAAGGGCAACAACGGCTAATGACAAACGAACCATTCGAAGTCCAAGTCGAAGTCGAAATACTCTCACTCCCCGGTGCCCGCTCCCCACTCTCCCGATACGGCAGCTGATTAATGATGGGCAAAGGCATTGCCGAATGAACGAGTGAGAGCGAGAGAGAGAGATTGTTCTGTCGAATTGAGCACAACATCATCATGATAATGAACATTATGTGATAAATCAGTGGAGCTGCAGCGAGCGCCGCTGAAATTTCTGCCGCACAATAATAAATTAATATAAATGATACTTAATTTTATGATTAATGATATTGATGAGTTTCCACAGGCTGTCCCAGCTCAAAGCTCACGGCTCTGGACTCACAGCTCACAGCTCTTGGCTGATAGCCTGTCCATTGGCCAGCTGGACAGGCCGAAAGGGTCGAGATAAAAAGTTTCATAAATTTATCAACGATAAATCAGCTCTCTCTGTGAGCTGTGTGAGCAATATACAATAAATAAAAATAAATAATACATAATTACAACATGTGATTATGGGCCGCCTTCAGCCAAATTGATGAGTTGAACCGGCCGACGCCTTCGATTCTGAATGAATATATTCTTGCTGTCCGCTGTGCCTCAGACAAATGATGTGCCCCACTTTGGGCACATGATGTAATGGGCTTTATATATATTGATGGTAATCTGTAATTTATATTCAAATGTAATTACTACTCAATAAAAATAATAATAATAATAAAACAATTAACATTCAATATAGACACAATAATGATTTTTAAATTAAATTAAATTCATTTAAAGACACTTGCGCAATACCACATCTATTCCACAGTAGTAATAAAAAAATAATAAAAAAATATAAGAAAAATTTTAAATATTAAATATTAAGTATGTATTTATAATTTATATTTTATGATTTATGGTTTTACATTTTGACTGATTTCAAAAAAGTGAAAAATATTCTTTCGTCTCTATTTTCCCCCGAAACCCCCCCCCCCCCTGTATACGCGCATGGCAACATTCATTGGAAGAATTGAGCACACATTCATAGTCAATTATAAGGCTAGGACGTCTATTTAGCGAGCAAATAAGATAAATACTTCCAGCAGTTTCAAAGATGTCTTTGGCATAGATGTTCCTTACATCGAGTCTTGTAGCAGTCAGCTTTTGTCAGGCAGCTGCCTTAACTCAAGTTCAAGTTTTATTTTTGCAACATGCATTGGAAGAATTGAGCACACATTCATAGTCAATTATAAGGCTAGGACGTCTATTTAGCGAGCAAATAAGATAAATACTTCCAGCAGTTTCAAAGATGTCTTTGGCATAGATGTTCCTTACATCGAGTCTTGTAGCAGTCAGCTTTTGTCAGGCAGCTGCCTTAACTCAAGGTTCAAGTTTTATTTTTGCAACATTCATTGGAAGAATTGAGCACACATTCATAATCAATTATAAGGCTAGGACGTCTATTTAGCGAGCAAATAAGATAAATACTTCCAGCAGTTTCAAAGATGTCTTTGGCATAGATGTTCCTTGTAGCAGTCAGCTTTTGTCAGGCAGCTGCCTTAACTCAAGTTTCAAGTTTTATTTTTGCGACATTCATTGGAAGATTTGAGCACACATTCATAGTCAATTATAAGGCTAGGACGTCTATTTAGCGAGCAAATAAGATAAATACTTCCAGCAGTTTCAAAGATGTCTTTGGCATAGATGTTCCTTACATCGAGTCTTGTAGCAGTCAGCTTTTGTCAGGCAGCTGCCTTAACTCAAGTTTCAAGTTTTATTTTTGCAACATTCATTGGAAGAATTGAGCACACATTCATAGTCAATTATAAGGCTAGGACGTCTATTTAGCGAGCAAATAAGATAAATACTTTCAGCAGTTTTAAAGATGTCTTTGGCATAGATGTTCCTTACTTGGAGTCTTGTAGCAGTCAGCTTTTGTCAGGCAGCTGCCTTAACTCAAGTTTCAAGTTTTATTTTTGCGACATTCATTGGAAGAATTGAGCACACATTCATAGTCAATTATAAGGCTAGGACGTCTATTTAGCGAGCAAATAAGATAAATACTTCCAGCAGTTTCAAAGATGTCTTTGGCATAGATGTTCCTTACTTGGAGTCTTGTAGCAGTCAGCTTTTGTCAGGCAGCTGCCTTAACTCAAGTTTCAAGTTTTATTTTTGCGACATTCATTGGAAGAATTGAGCACACATTCATAGTCAATTATAAGGCTAGGACGTCTATTTAGCGAGCAAATAAGATAAATACTTCCAGCAGTTTCAAAGATGTCTTTGGCATAGATGTTCCTTACATCGAGTCTTGTAGCAGTCAGCTTTTGTCAGGCAGCTGCCTTAACTCAAGTTTCAAGTTTTATTTTTGCAACATTCATTGGAAGAATTGAGCACACATTCATAGTCAATTATAAGGCTAGGACGTCTATTTAGCGAGCAAATAAGATAAATACTTTCAGCAGTTTTAAAGATGTCTTTGGCATAGATGTTCCTTACTTCGAGTCTTGTAGCAGTCAGCTTTTGTCAGGCAGCTGCCTTAACTCAAGTTTCAAGTTTTATTTTTGCGACATTCATTGGAAGAATTGAGCACACATTCATAGTCAATTATAAGGCTAGGACGTCTATTTAGCGAGCAAATAAGATAAATACTTCCAGAAGTTTCAAAGATGTCTTTGGCATAGATGTTCCTTACATCGAGTCTTGTAGCAGTCAGCTTTTGTCAGGCAGCTGCCTTAACTCAAGTTTCAAGTTTTATTTTTGCGACATTCATTGGAAGAATTGAGCACACATTCATAGTCAATTATAAGGCTAGGACGTCTATTTAGCGAGCAAATAAGATAAATACTTCCAGGAGTTTCAAAGATGTCTTTGGCATAGATGTTCCTTACATCGAGTCTTGTAGCAGTCAGCTTTTGTCAGGCAGCTGCCTTAACTCAAGTTTCAAGTTTTATTTTTGCGACATTCATTGGAAGATTTGAGCACACATTCATAGTCAATTATAAGGCTAGGACGTCTATTTAGCGAGCAAATAAGATAAATACTTCCAGCAGTTTCAAAGATGTCTTTGGCATAGATGTTCCTTACATCGAGTCTTGTAGCAGTCAGCTTTTGTCAGGCAGCTGCCTTAACTCAAGTTTCAAGTTTTATTTTTGCGACATTCATTGGAAGAATTGAGCACACATTCATAGTCAATTATAAGGCTAGGACGTCTATTTAGCGAGCAAATAAGATAAATACTTCCAGCAGTTTCAAAGATGTCTTTGGCATAGATGTTCCTTACATCGAGTCTTGTAGCAGTCAGCTTTTGTCAGGCAGCTGCCTTAACTCAAGTTTCAAGTTTTATTTTTGCAACATTCATTGGAAGAATTGAGCACACATTCATAGTCAATTATAAGGCTAGGACGTCTATTTAGCGAGCAAATAAGATAAATACTTCCAGCAGTTTCAAAGATGTCTTTGGCATAGATGTTCCTTACATCGAGTCTTGTAGCAGTCAGCTTTTGTCAGGCAGCTGCCTCAACTGAAGTTTCAAGTTTTATTTTTGCGACATTCATTGGAAGAATTGAGCACACATTCATAGTCAATTATAAGGCTAGGACGTCTATTTAGCGAGCAAATAAGATAAATACTTCCAGCAGTTTCAAAGATGTCTTTGGCATAGATGTTCCTTACATCGAGTCTTGTAGCAGTCAGCTTTTGTCAGGCAGCTGCCTTAACTCAAGTTTCAAGTTTTATTTTTGCAACATTCATTGGAAGAATTGAGCACACATTCATAGTCAATTATAAGGCTAGGACGTCTATTTAGCGAGCAAATAAGATAAATACTTCCAGCAGTTTCAAAGATGTCTTTGGCATAAATGTTCCTTACATTGAGTCTTGTAGCAGTCAGCTTTTGTCAGGCAGCTGCCTTAACTCAAGGTTCAAGTTTTATTTTTGCAACATTCATTGGAAGAATTGAGCACACATTCATAGTCAATTATAAGGCTAGGACGTCTATTTAGCGAGCAAATAAGATAAATACTTCCAGCAGTTTCAAAGATGTCTTTGGCATAGATGTTCCTTACATCGAGTCTTGTAGCAGTCAGCTTTTGTCAGGCAGCTGCCTTAACTCAAGGTTCAAGTTTTATTTTTGCAACATTCATTGGAAGAATTGAGCACACATTCATAATCAATTATAAGGCTAGGACGTCTATTTAGCGAGCAAATAAGATAAATACTTCCAGCAGTTTCAAAGATGTCTTTGGCATAGATGTTCCTTGTAGCAGTCAGCTTTTGTCAGGCAGCTGCCTTAACTCAAGTTTCAAGTTTTATTTTTGCGACATTCATTGGAAGATTTGAGCACACATTCATAGTCAATTATAAGGCTAGGACGTCTATTTAGCGAGCAAATAAGATAAATACTTCCAGCAGTTTCAAAGATGTCTTTGGCATAGATGTTCCTTACATCGAGTCTTGTAGCAGTCAGCTTTTGTCAGGCAGCTGCCTTAACTCAAGTTTCAAGTTTTATTTTTGCAACATTCATTGGAAGAATTGAGCACACATTCATAGTCAATTATAAGGCTAGGACGTCTATTTAGCGAGCAAATAAGATAAATACTTTCAGCAGTTTTAAAGATGTCTTTGGCATAGATGTTCCTTACTTGGAGTCTTGTAGCAGTCAGCTTTTGTCAGGCAGCTGCCTTAACTCAAGTTTCAAGTTTTATTTTTGCGACATTCATTGGAAGAATTGAGCACACATTCATAGTCAATTATAAGGCTAGGACGTCTATTTAGCGAGCAAATAAGATAAATACTTCCAGCAGTTTCAAAGATGTCTTTGGCATAGATGTTCCTTACTTGGAGTCTTGTAGCAGTCAGCTTTTGTCAGGCAGCTGCCTTAACTCAAGTTTCAAGTTTTATTTTTGCGACATTCATTGGAAGAATTGAGCACACATTCATAGTCAATTATAAGGCTAGGACGTCTATTTAGCGAGCAAATAAGATAAATACTTCCAGCAGTTTCAAAGATGTCTTTGGCATAGATGTTCCTTACATCGAGTCTTGTAGCAGTCAGCTTTTGTCAGGCAGCTGCCTTAACTCAAGTTTCAAGTTTTATTTTTGCGACATTCATTGGAAGAATTGAGCACACATTCATAGTCAATTATAAGGCTAGGACGTCTATTTAGCGAGCAAATAAGATAAATACTTCCAGCAGTTTCAAAGATGTCTTTGGCATAGATGTTCCTTACATCGAGTCTTGTAGCAGTCAGCTTTTGTCAGGCAGCTGCCTTAACTCAAGTTTCAAGTTTTATTTTTGCAACATTCAGGCGCGTAGCCAGAAAATTTTTTCCTGGGGGAGGGGGGGGGCTTTCAGCAAATATTAAATACACATATTCGTACTTAATAATATAAAAATTTTAAATTTTTTTTCTACAAAAGAATGTCTATTTTCCGACTTGTTTTCGCCATTTCGTTCTACAATAAATAAAGTAATTATTTTATTACAAAAGTATCTTTCCAAATTTTCGACTATTTCGGTGGGGTTTTGAACCCCCGAAACCCCCCCTGTATACGCGCCTGCTAAGAGCACTAAGCAAAGAATACATATATAGGCAGTGACGTAGGCGAGGGGGGCTGTGTGGAGTGTGCGTTCCAGCGTGAGTTTAAAATCTGTTTAAAATGAATCAGCATATCAAAAGCTTCAATTGAACTTGTTTTATTTATTTCATTTTATTTTACTTTATTTTATTTTTTTATTTTATTTAACTTATTTATTTTGTTTTATTTTATTTTATTTATTTTATTTATGTATTTTGTTTTATTTTATTTTATTTTATCTTATTTTATTTTATTTTATTTTATTTTATTTTATTTATTTATTTCATTTAATTTAATTAAATTAATTTTTTTTGTATTATATTATACTTTATTTTATTTTATTTATTTTTTATTTAGTTTATTTATTTTAAGTATTTTTTATTTTATTTTATTTTATTCCATTTAATTCTATTTTATTTATTATACATATTATATTTTATTTTATTTATTTATTTTTTTTATATTATTTTATGTATTTATTTTATTTTATTTCATCTATTTATTTATATTTATTTATTTTATTTGATTTATTTATTTTATTTTATTTGCTTGATTTTTTTTAGTTCTGTAATTTTCAAATAATATGCAATCAATCCAAACATATTATTCATTAATTTAAAAAATTGACCATTCAATAACAATTCCTCCCCCCCCCCCTCCCCTTCCCACCACATCCCCCATTATCGACAACCTTGACTACGCCCCTGGCTGTATGTATGGCAAGTGCTAAAAGCCATTCAAAGCGAACTTTCCCAATCAGCAGCTGCAGCAAATGGAAACTGACATCTGATTCCTCATCTCGTCGCAGAGACGAATTGCACATGATAAAACGGAACAAATCGAGAATTGCGTAAGTCGCACAAGTTAAACTGTCAACGGCAGCCAAATAGGCGACAACAAAAGTTTCGCTCCGTGCGGGCAGCAAAAGTGAGAAGTTAAGCAAAAGCAGAAAGAGAGAGAGAGAGAGTGAGAGAGAGAGAAGCTGAAGCAAAATGAAAAGGTTAGACAAATTCGAAAGCCCTATTCTTATGCCTGGGCAGGAAGCTAAATGGAAAAATGTTTTTGCTTCTGGCATTGTTTCTTCCATTTGTTTTTACAAAAGTGCAATTTGCGCCCAACACAGCCGCAGTCAGGACGACGGGCTGTACGGCGGAGCCTGGTAAATAACGAGACACAAAACACGAGGACACACACAAGAGTGTTGACAATGGCAAAAGAAACAATGAGCGTTACACAACACACACAAACACATGACAAAAGCAAAGAAAAATCTCTTTTGTGCTGTGGCAAACAGCAGCAGAAAAAATCACAAAAACTTTTCAATATAATCTCCGAACTTGGAGTGTGTGGCATATGTTGTTGTCTGGCCTCCTGGGCTGGTGGGGGGGCTGAGAGTCCCTCTGGATCATCTGTGGCTGAAGCTTCGGCTGCTGCTGCTGCTGCAAAACAGCGATAAACTGAGGAGACACAGCCAAAACGAAAGTAAAAAGTACTGCAAAATTGCAATAACAGCAACAGCAGTTGCCACGCCCCCCAACGCCCCCATGGCCACAGCCATGCAGTCGCCCCCGCTCGTTGGCAACAAATGCGTACGTGACACTTGGTGGCTCAGATATAAGAACGTCACATAACTCAACGTGATTAACGTCTTTTGACGCTCTCAACCAGAATCGGAAGGCAACTCCACGTACCCTGCGATCCAGTGCCAGCTCCAGTTCCGGTTCCAGCTTCAACTCCAGTTCGAGCTGCCCGTGCCACACCGTCTGCATTCAGAAATATTGCCAACAATAAAACAAGTGCTCCTCTCTGGGTTCAGTGGGTTCGTCACACAGGGCTGTTTGCCATTTAGCGACATTTTCTATTATGCGATTGCGTCTCAGTTATTTATGTGTCTCAGGCAGAGAGTTCTCGTTCCACAGATACTAGAGAATATATATATGACTTGGATGGCATAGGAAATTCAATAAACAGGTTGAAGCAAAGGCAAATCCAGTTATATAATCATATAGCTCATGGAAATGGGGTCAGTCTTATAAGATAGTGCTAAAAGAAAACACGTAAAAATTAATTTTGTTAATTTAAATATATAGAAATGTAATCCAAAATTATTTCTACATTAAAAAATCTTAAAAAAAAAACAATTAGGGTTTTATTTTCTGACAATTAATAAAAGTATTTTCTAATTATTGCCAACTCACCAACCTCAAATGCTCTTCACAATTACAAATGGAACTTATTGACGGACGATTTCATTGACAACTCAGTTGATGATCAACAATGTGCTGCTCTCTTCTGGCTGAACCAATTATCCGGCAGTGTTGAGTGTTTCGTAGCGGCAAATCGGATTCGACATTTCACTGTGTGGAGTTCTAGGTTTGTTAAGGGAATGACTGACGTTTCCAGCTGTGCCTAAGTCAACTTTAATGACACGCGGCGCGATCGACAGCGACGCACGGCTACTGAATTCTCAATATACACATACATACATATATGTATATATGTATATATATACATTCATAACAGATGTGAGCACATAACTCACTCAAAGTGTTCATACATTAATCATTAGCGTCCAGTTGCTGCATCCGAATCGAAATCGAAATCGAAATGTTGTTCACACATTTCGAGTTGAATTATTGAGCGAGTATCATGAATGGCCAGCCGAATGCAGTGGGACTCCGACTCTGACCACATGCGGTCCTCGCACATCAGAAAATAAAAGAAAATAAAAGCCGCCGACAAAGCGCCCCCAGTTCGGTTCGTATCATTCAAAAAGTCAAGAAATGCGCAAAACCAAAGGCCCGCCAATCGTCATCCATCGTTATAATAATTTTGTAACGTTTCACGTGGCGTTCGAGAAATTGAAATCAGCGTGAGGCCAGGCGATTGCGATTGCCAATGGGGGCAATCGGGAGTTGTTGTTTCTCAGCTCAGCGTTTTGGGAATAATGCAAAGCACTGTGCGGTTTCGCTGACAATCAGTGCTGCACATTTGTATTTATTTTTCTCTTCTTTTTTTTCAGAGCATAAAAAGCTAGATTGACCAATAAAAACAAGTAAAAAAGCTCTAGTCGAGACTGCTCGACGAGGAAATCCCCTGAAACCTTCGGAGAACTGATATTTCAATAATTCTTCGCGTCTTTCTGACACACACACACACACATACATACATAGACACACATAGACACTAACGCATACAGTACTTGATTAAAAGTAAAAGCAAGGAGAAGAGAAGTGCAGAAGATCATAAAAGTTGTCTATGTGTATGCAGCAGTTCTCATTTGGTATTTTTATTTACATATATAAAACGAAGCTAGAATGCTCACAGCAGCAGAGAGCGTTCCCATTGCTCACTTGAAGCTCGACTGCAACGAGCTCTACCTGCCATTGAGCTCAAAATTTGAGAGACAGTGCTTGAGTAAAAGTGTCGCTATATAAAGGGCAGCAGCTGCAGCATTTCTTCAGTCAGTCTTCAGTCGTCCACGCCTGGTGGAGGTCAGCGCAATAAAGTGAAGCAGAGTGTGTAAAGGCGTAGAGGCATTACGTAGAGGAATTACGTAAAGGAAATACGTAGAGGGAACACTTTGAATAAATAGACAGAGGAATAGTACTAAATCGATTCAGCTCATCGCCCTGATCAAGAATATATATATAATTTGTGGGGTCTGCCACTCTTCCTTCTGCCTGTTACAATAATACAATATTTCTGAAACTCTAGAACTTCCGCTTCCCGATCTATTCTTATATTTCCATCAGATATAGTGGGAAAAAGGCGAAAAGAGCATCACTGCTTACAATGGCATAAAAAATACTATACATCGGGCGGGCATATTTCATATTTAATTGGGTTGGCCGAGCAGTGCTTCAAACATAGGGATTTTTTACACTCGAATTACGTCGTGCTCTCCGTATTCATCATCAATTTTTCGCAGGGAGCCGAACCGACCCACGCACGCTTTGCAAGCATCTTTTTCTCTCTCTCAATCTCCCTCTCTGTCTTTCTTTTTTTTTGGTCTAAAGTTTAACCGGCCTAGTCGGCTGTCAGGTCCATTGTTCAGCTCAGTTGCTGCCTGCTGCCTGTATGTGGCAGCTTGACAGGCCGAGTGACAGATTTGCCCACAAAACAATTCGTGAGGCATGCGAACTTCTTCTCTACTAAAAACTGACCTCGAGGCCAAATGGGCGCCGGCACGAAATTGGGTATGCGTTAAATGCACAGCCGGACAGTGGCTCACATACATATATATACGAATATATATGTGTGTGCTGACTTGGGCCTTTCGCTTCTACAGTTTCCAATTTATCTTTTTCAACTTTATTCCTATCTCGAGTGTCCAGAAATGACAGGAGATGTTTCTCTTCAAAGGTTAGCTATGTTCTCTTCTTCTCTTTTTCCCTGTTTCATTTAGTTTTATGTAGATGGATTCATTTGTAGTCTTTTAATATGGAAATGCTTGTGGAATTATAGTTGTAGTTATTTCAATTATTATTGAAAATATTTAAATGTGTACTAGAATCGCATAATATGTACCTGATTTTATTAAAATTGATTTAAAAATGCGAATAGTATATTACATAATAAATATAATTGTTATTAATATATGATAGATTAGCTGCAAATAAAAGATGAATGGATATTATAAATTTATTTTAATTTCAAGCTGTCTATGATTAAGAAAAGCTATTAAATCAGTTAGCATAATTTTGCATTTTCTTGTAAAAAATACTTTTGGCTCAATACTTAGATACTTAGAAGACGCAGAGCTGTCAGAAGACTCGGACATGAAATAAATTAATAAATTTTAAATTAAGAATGGTATTCCCTTTAAATTTTCTCCTTACCTGCATTCTCTTACTGTTGCTTGTTATTGTTGTTGCTTTCCATAGTCCCAAGAAAGTATATTAATTAATAAATAATAAAATAATAGGACATTAATGTGTAAACGATTAAAAAAAAAATAATAGTAATAATAAAAAATAATAATAAATATAATGCAAAAAAAAAAAAAAAAAAATAAAATAAAATAAAATTAAAATAATAATAATAATAAAAATTAAAATAAATAAATAATAATAATAATTATTATTATTAAAATCCGTAGTTGGAAATTGATTTTGAACATTTATTAACTGTTATAAAAATATTATTTAATAATTATTATGTTATATTTTATTATTAATATTATTATTAACTGTTATTAAAATATTAATTAATATTATTATTTATTATTAATATTAATATTAAAAATATATATAACAATATAATATAATAATATATTTGTTTATAAGTTCATATTAATATTAATAGCAATCACTAAATCAAATCAAAATCAATTTCCCCTACTGGACTTACATCTTAAGCTCTCATTATTATATAGCGTTGCTCGCCCAACATAAACCGAGTGTTTATTAGACCACCCAACTGGTCAGCGCCACAGAGCCGACTTGATGGGCCCTTTGCTTGTAAGACGTGTTCGAGGAGCAACAGCAAATCAACTCATCAGCAGCTCAGCTTGTGTGTGTGGCTTCAAATGCAAAACTAATAGCCGGCAGAGCCTTTTAGGAGCAGCTGAGTGCAGTCGCATTATAAATGCAGCCATAAATACGTCATTAACTCAGACTGTGGCCACAAAGGGCTGCGACGGCAACGACATAATAAATTAATTATATGCAACATCAGCAATGCCCCAGGCAAAGATGATGGCCCCCTCAGACCCCTCAGCCTGCTGGGCTACATTGCGTGAGCAGTCACTGTTGACGATATGCCGCAAGAGAGAGAGAGACAGAGCATACGAGGAACGGCCCTCACTGCTGATCGCGCCATGCCGCTCCCAGTGGCTGCCACTCTTGACAGGCACGAACAAACAAGGAGTGTGGACCGAAGGGAGCGGGTGAGGGGGGGGGGGGGATTGCTGGTGGTGTTTGTAGGAAATAGTTTAGCATGTGTGCGGCAAGGAGCAGACAGAGACTTGCGTCTGAGACGAACCAACCAACCAACCAGGCAGCCAGTCAAACAGGCAATCCATCCATCAGCCGCTGGCAGACAGCAATTGCAAGTTGCAAGTTGATGTGTATACCCTAACCAAGTGTGGGTATATCGATTCGCCAAAAAGTTGCACAACTCTTGCCTAGCATAGAGCATTAAGACGTCGTCTTAGTTAAAGCAGTTCGCTCTACTGGTTTAATATATTATGCTTGCTGTTGTTGTTGTTGTTGTTACATGGTTAAAGACTCTGGCACAAATGTTGCTGACAACGTCGACTGGCAGGCAGCCCGCTTCTAGTTGGACCGACTCTTATTGGGGCGTTCTGATTGGAAAATCAAGTGTGCGCATGTTTGCCTGCTTTTAATGGGCGACTGATGGCTGCAACATCGCTAATTGCGAATGCTTGACGCATGTTGCAGCCACTTGGCTGAGACACGGACGGCAACAGCAACAACAACAACAACAACAACAACAACAACGATTTAGACAGTTCAGCCAAGTCATCCAGTCAGTTGGCAATCAAGCCTGAGCAGAAGCAACAGTGAGTGGTGCGAGTGCTGGATGGGGGGGGGGGTGTGGTGGGATGGGGTGGGGCGTTGTTTAAGTGAAGGCACGAACTCTTTAGTTGCACAGCTCTTGGCGCGTTGCGTGATTTTTAATTAGTTTTCTTAGAAATTAAATTGTTAATTTGATCGACGCATTTTCTGCGCTGCTCCGCTGCTAAGTGTATCCACTCTTCCACTTCCTTCTGCCCCTGCTGCTCCACCTCTTCATCTTCATCTTTATCATGTTGTTGCCTGTTGTTGCTTGGCTCTTTGTCTACTCATTAATGCCAATTCTGGCGCGCCAGTGTTGACGCCTGCCGCGACACGACAGCCCCAGTCAGTCCGACATTAGATACGGCCATCACTCAACAACAACAACAACAACAACAATAACAACAATTTTAGCAGTAATATATTGCATTTTTCGCTATAGCAAGTTTTATGGGTCTTGCGAGTAGAAGAGCATGACGCGCTTGCCCCGCTTGGGATCTCGGCAAGATCATAAAATATGCATAAGCGCATATAAGTGGAAGATCTGAGCGCAGATAATCGTACAGCACTGAATATACATACATATAACTAAATATATATACATACATATGCAGCGAGATAACAAGCTGAGCGATTGTAACAGACTGCATGATACCCTACATACCGTACATAAATCTAACACTAGAGCAGTCGAAGAGAGCAGATTTTCTTAGATGGTAAATCGTAGATCTGAGATCTGCATGATATATCATACTAGATACCAAAGAGTCTGCTGGGCATAGAAATAACTGCATTTTCATACTGAATCATGCGTATGTAAAGATCTTGAAATATAATTTATTACAATTTAATTAGTTTTTATAGATCTTAAATCGTTAAGATCGTAGATCTTAGATCTGCCTGATGTGCATTAAAAAGTCTGCCTGCACATTCTTAAATTGAACCTAAGGATCTTATAAGATAATATAGTGTTATGTTATATTCAGTTTTTCTATTACTTATATACATATGTATATCAATTATAGATCATTAAACTCTAGTTTTTCTCTTTTAATGGAGATTTACAATCAATTCATTGGAAATCCCAACATAGATCAACTGTGAAGTATGCATTTGTCATGGATTAGGTGGATAATAAAGTCACAGGAAGCACCCCAATGGAGCAAATGCGTAATTCACTTTTGTGGAATGGAAATGTAGTTGCATTCAAATCGAGCTGCATGCTAGCCTCGAATTAGAAGAAGCTTTGGCCCACCCTCTGACAATTTTATGACATTTTGATGGTCATGCGAGCTCCAGTCGTCAGTCCGTCCGGCCGTTGCCTTTGGGGCATGGAGCACTCCATTTGGTAGCCCATCTAAATTGGCGCAGTCAAACGACTTTCGCCCGCAATCAATCAACAAACTGTCAGCCCCAGCCAGTCCTAGCAACCGCTCCAGCCTCGGTGGTGGTTGCATGTCGATGATGTTATCGCAGTTTGTAGTGTGGTTGGTTGGGCGGTGCTGATGTGGTGCATGTGCATGTGTCACTCGCTAGGCAATTAAGCTCGAAAATGCCAATTAACCTTTGAATGCCATGCGTGGCCACGTAGCCCTTGGGTGCATTGTGTACAGAGCTCACTGTACGCCTCTGCATGTGTGTGTGTGTGTGTGTGTGTGTGTGCAGGGGCCGAAAGATAAAATAATTACCCAGACGCATAACTCGAAAGTAAAATATAAAATTTAATTTATGCGCGCACAGAGCGAAAAAGACAACCAATTTGCTGAGACTATGCGAGAGAGAGAGAGAGAGAGAGAGAGAGTGACTGGAGCACGGTCAGTGCAATTTATCTCACGCGGCTTTTTGTATAGCCGACAAACAGAAATTGAGCATCTCCACTTTGCTTCACAGCCCTCTGCCCCCTCCTGCTTCTCCTGCTCGCCCATTTTTAGTCGGCCCTAAATATGAAATAATTTATGACGCGACATTTTCATCAGCAATTCGTTAAAATTCATGCATATATGCATTTTAAAGCAGCTCGACTTTTCGTGCCTCCCCCTCCCCCCCCCTAAAGCCCCTCTCGACCAGCCCCTGTGTCCGCTCCTTGGCGCTATTTTATAAATTTATTAAGCTGCATGTCGTTGTTGGTGTTGTGGTGCAGGAGTAGTGGCAGTGGCGGTGGTGGAGGGATCGGTGGTTGCTTCACCGTCTGGGCTCTGGCCCTGGGCGTGTGTTGTCGGGCAGACAAAGCCAGGCGACGACAACACGAATTGCATGCAAAATTCTTATTTTAATCAATGCAAATATGCAACAACAGCAACAACAACAAGAAACGCAGTCATTGTCGGTGGTGCATGCAACAACGGCAGACACTCCAGTTTGTGTATGATGAACTGGCAGCAAGGGCAACCCCTGAGTCTCTGAGTGTGTGTGCGTGTGTGTGCGTGTGTGTGTGTGTGTGTGTGTGGAGGGGCAGAAGCAGAGAAGCCGAACATCGCGATAATAAATCAATTTTTACAATAAACAGTTGCCAGCAGCACGTTAGTCCATGATGAACAGTGGTTGACATACAATAAATATGTAAATAAAATTAAGAAATAGGAACAACAAAAAAAATAAACAAATATTTAAAAATAAAATAAAATAAAAGTAAAAATATAAATAATAATATATAATAATAATAATATAATATTAAACATAATTGAAAATTAAAAAAAAAAAAATTCTTATATTAAAAAATATTTTAATAATAATATAGAAAATAAAGAAAGATCAATAACATTTTTTTAATGTTAATAATAAATAATATATAAAGTTAGATGAGCTACCTAATATTAATTAATAATTAACCGAAAACAACATTTAAGCTTGATTAAAATCAATATAAGTAAACAAAAAATAAAATTTTAGTGAATGTCTGATGTATTTAAAATTCTACAAATTCTTGTAGTGTTCGTCAACAATTGAATAGGTTTTTTTTTAACATTTTTTTATTTTTATTTTTTTTTTTTTAATTTATTTCTTTATTTCTTACAATAATGTGGTCCTTGTCCGTACTTGTCCGATACATTTTTAATTTCTTATATGTATATATTTTCTTAACAGAGTCTATCCCAGTGTGCAGTGTGGCGCATTAAACAGATCTGGGGGTCAGAGCGGAATATCTCATACCTTTTCTCGCCTGGGCAGAGCGACATAATAAATTAACTGCCCAGCAATTATTCTCACATTTTCGCAAAGTGAATAAAAATGATGTGGAAAGCATGAAGGAAACGAAGCGAAAAGCACGAAAAATGTCGTTGCTCGGTTGCCCCATAAGTTCGGGTCTCGAAAGTGAGAGCTTACGTAAGGGATTAGCCAGCTTGCCACGGGCGACTGACCCCTGTCACCCAAGCCCTTGGTTGGTCAGAGTGAAAGGGCAAGACAGACAATGGGAAAGTGAGGGGAGTGGGTGTGGGTCTAAAACGAAACCATTCCCAAGCCCGAAACCAATTGCAATGCAATCCGACCATTTGTTTCTGCTGCAGTTAATCAAAATATCAAATTAACTGTCGTGTCTGTGGCAAATAAATCAAAACAAAGCCAGCTCAACTCTAGGCAGCCCTCACTCTCAGTCAGCCACATGCTGCGACGCGTCGCCTTCCAAATTGAAGCTCGCTTATGAAAATTTCATATGCGCCTCTCTCGCTCCGACTCGAAGCTGAAGGCTGAGTTGAATTCATAATAGGCGCAGAGGCTTACGCGATTTCATGAATGAGCTTCGTTCGGCAGAGCATGAGAATGAGAATGGGAGAAGGAGAAGGAGAGCGCAAACGGTAGGCAGGAGCATGTATGTGTGCAGTGGCGTAGCGGAGCTGCCAATAAAAGGGCAACTGATTCCTAGTGAAGAGACGACAGCACGTACGCTACGCCACTGCGTGTGGTGTGTGTGCTCTGCTCTGCTGTGTTGTGTTTTGGTTTATTGCGTAGTGTGGTGGGTATAGTCAACGCCTTCAGTGGTGATTATTCACTGTCAAAACTTAATGTCCCCAAATTGCAGTTGTCGGCAGCGGCGAGCCATGAAATTGAATGCTGCCCACTGGGCGGCTGACGGCAATAGAGCAGAAAAGAGTGAGAGAGGGGGAGTGGGGATAGAGTGTGATTGGCAGCTGCAACAGCTGTTGCATAGTTTTAGGCGCGACACGTTGACTGTTTTGCAAATAACACGACAGGCCAAATGCAGCTGGCAATTCAACATGAATTGAGGTCCAAATTCAACTCATTCGCCAGCAGCTGCATTGTTCAACTCAAAGAGGGCGAGAGAGAGAGAGAGAGAGCGAGGTGGAAAGAGGCAAGGGCAGAAGCTTGTTACCATAAAATTGGTGGAAACGAATTGCAGTCATCGTCTCTGTCGCTGTCGCTGTCGTCGCCGCTCTGGCGGCCGCATTGCCAACTCATCAGAAGGGGCGAAGAACTCGCGTCATTGTAAAATGTCTGTAATTTGGACAATTTGATGAATGGTTATTTGCCACGAGATGGCAAAGTGGTCATTATTCTTTATCACTCCACTCACTGCTCTCTTGCTTTTTTGTGTTTCATTTTCGCTGTTGCTGCTGCTGTTGTTGTTGTTGTTGATTTTGTTGTCGCTGCATCGTTTTACTTACTTTACATTGCACATTTCGAAGCTCGCTTCCAGCACATTTGTTTTTTTCTTCTCTCTTTCAGCTTCTTTTTGCTGTCCAGTTAACTATAATGAAGGGCATAATGACAATGTCATCAAGTTGAAAACAAAATGCTCAAAGGAAGTTGCATAGTTGCTTTATCATTTCCTCTGCTCACGACTATGTGCTGTAGAAAAAGCGGAACCATAAATATGTACATACGTACGTATATGTTTATAATATAATATTTTAATTATATATACAGATAAACATAATCTTCAGTTGAATGCTTTTATTAATTTTAGTAATAAATAAATATATACTTTTTATTTTATTAATTGGATCAAATATAAACTGCAAATATTTTATATTTTGAAGCTAGAGTATTCTGAAATAATAAGAAATTCATTTTATTTTCACTGCACTCTTCACTCTCTTTCTCTCTCCCTCTCTCTGTCTCTGAATTCAGTTGGCGAGGGAGCTCACCTGGCCGAGACTTAATATTGTCATTATGTGAAACAGGGCACCGTTATCGCTCAGTCGAATTGCAAGCAGCGGCGTTAAGGAACGCAACTGCAATTGGCTTTAGCCGCACAGGCAGTTAGCCCGCAGCTGAAGCCGCCACCCCTTGCCTGACCGGCCTCCTCCTGCTGCTGCTGCTGCTGCTGCTGCTAACGTCTCCTCCTTAGCAATGCGTTCCACTTGGCGGCAGGCCTAATTACACTGGCCAGAATAACAAATGCTGAATTGTGAATAGCGTGATTAGCCCAAGTTGGCCCAGTTGGTCCAAGCAATAGCCAGCTATATAGCCTCTGCCGTTGCTCAAGTGCGTATCGAATAGATTTATGGGCTCGTATTTCATAAGCGTAATTTCTGTAGTCCAGCCAAACCTCCATGGCCTGGAGCCGTTGCCTGAAACACTTGCTGAACTTGATTCTACCCTAATTCTATTATGCTGTCTCTTCCCTCTCTCACTCTCTTTTTTCTCTCTCTCTCTCTCTCTCTGTTTCGCTCTATCATTAAATATTTGATATATTTCAGTTTACTAATATTTAGTTTACTAATCCGATATTCCATCACGCCAAATAAATAATATTAGTTATTAGATTTAGTATTCCACTTCAGTTGCAATTTAAGTCAATTTAAGTATATATTCAGTTCATTGAGCGGAGTAAACTTTTGATGAAGATAAAGTACTGACTATAATACATACTATATAGGTACAAATTCTGTGACTTCGTTGAAAAGGTTTCACTGAACAGAGGGAATGATATAGAATAGGTGCTTGTAGAAAAAGAAGGAATATTTACTAAAGAGACGGCTCATGCAATTTTAAATAAATGAGTGCAAACTGCGCATGTGTATGTAAATTTATTATCGTATTATGATTGCTTAAAGTACAGCTGAATTTCGTCCTCTTCCCAATGAGCGGGCTGTCTTAACTGGTCCAATGTCTGTACCTGTAGTGTTCTATATATTACACATAATTAACAGGAAATATCTCAAGAAGATTGCAGTTTTCTTTCAAGTTTTACTAACCTGACAATATATGAAGATGTTCTAGACTTATTTTCGTGGTCTGATCATCATTTGAACAAATTTTATTGACTCACCTTGCCAGTCGTACCAATTGACGCCGTTTTCTGTAGCATCTTCTGCCGTTTTGTATATTCCATTTAGATTACTGCTTTTACAAAATTAATGATTTACTTGACGTAATTATTTATGCCATTTATTAGTTACCTGTAATAGCAGCTATTAAACCACCATCCAGAGTTATATGTTATTGCGCAACCTTCGCTGTTGTCTTTGTCATGGGTTGAGAATTGCATATTGAGATGCTTCGATAAGGAATCCTTAGCACTACCTGAAAAGCTTCCCAATGACTTTAATTTAAAGTTTTCCGCCTCTCCGCCAATGAGAAAGTGATTATAGCGCGCATAGGCCACCTTATTTCCAAAACTCTCCAGATGAATGTACAATTCGTGCACCTGGGATTTCGTCAATTGGTAAAGATGATCGAGACCAATGAAAAATTCACCATCCAAATTGCCAAAGCCCAATCGATAGTCATTCATAGTGCGAGTAAAGTTCACGCTACCATCTTGACGACGCTGAATAACTGTCCAGCCGGAATCAACCAAACTGGAATCACAGACCACCTTAAAGGGATTCGAGCCGGGAACTTGTATTTCGTATATTCCAGTCAATTTATCTATGCAACTTGAGGGTAAGGTTTCTTTGCTTGCATTTTGATTTTCAGCTAACTTTTTTTCGAGGTCTTTGATTTTAAGGCGATCTTCATTCATCTGATTTATGAAAGCCAACACTTCCTCTTTAGTCAGGCTATATTTACTGTGAGCATTACATAGTTCGAGTTGATTTTCGAGAGTCTTGAACTGCTCTTCCTTAGCCTTAAAGGTGGCAGCATACTGGATTAGGGGTTTCACTAAGTTATAACAATAGCCTCCGCATTGCATGCCCATATTTGTGGAGGCACTGAGATTCTACAATAGATAGATGATGCTCACAATTCTAGATCCCGCACAATGTTCACAGTTAAGAGCAGATGCACTTACGCTTTTCTTATCAATCTGATTCATTGCTCCCGCCAGGGAGATCAATGGAATGAGCAATATCATTCGATATATGTACATGTCAAGTATTAAGAAAGAATCTTTGATCCGCACTATTCGTTTGCTCAATGTAAACTGAATTCTATTGAAATATTAGCTAGCTATATAAGGGCTATATACATATGTATATGACACTTTGCTATTTCTAATCAAAAGTGTTGTTCATATTGCGCATTTGCATAAATGAATTATACACGTCCACAAGTGAATGGAGCTTCTTAGTAGTTAAACTCATGCCTATATTTCTCAGTTGTAGAACTATAATTAGCAGCTTCGTTTTACCGTTACGTATTTGGAAATAAGTTTGAATAGTTTTGGTTTGGTGCCTTATCGATGATGGAAGATCGAAAGATGCATACCTAAATAAATAAATTCAACTGCATTTACACTATGGACGAGTATGATGCAGTTGCTGCAGCCTTTTTATTATTTTTTACACTATATCAGTAAAACAGCATACATATATTGAATATATTTCCTATACAGATAAGCAGCTTTAATAGGAATTATCAATGTGTGTTTAATACAATAAATTAGTATAATGAATTTAAGTTATTTGACTTGAATGAACAGTATTCAATATTTCTAAAATAATATTGAGAAAAACATTTTAATTAAAAGTTAGTGAAGGTTTGACTTGAATAAAGAAACTGAGAATTAAGAATTAAGATAAACATCTAGTTTTATAAAATATATTTGATATCCATTTTCCTTTTATAACCAGCATAACAATCGGAGCGATTTTATTGAGGCACTTCCAGAGCTGAGATTGGTCAGTGAGAACCAGAGTTTTTTATTGGTTGCCAAACAGAAAATTGTTCGACTGTTGACAAATGTTTTCACAGCCAATTTATCATTCATTTGCACGCACACACATGCAACTGCAGCTGAAACTGCATAAATTAATCATACGACTTGTTGACAACACGTCAACTCGCTGTCCATTGGCCAGCTTTTATTTCCAGTTATCGCTATAGGCCTCAGCAGATCACCTAGTTGCTGCCAAAGGATCAGACAGTAGTACTCTTTTGATATTCGAATCCATTTAATTTCCTTTTAATTTATATGCAAATAGGTATTATGTGGAAGAAGATACTGCAAATAAATCAAATACTAAATGCAACAGATCAGTAAGAATGTAGAAATTAATGATGAGTTTGATAAGCCTGTTCAGTCATTTTAAGTTCATAAATCTGCTGATTCAGAGAATAGACATTGAGATTGTCATATTTCAAACGACTCGGCTACTGATTCTAATCAAGAATATTCAGACTTTAAGAAGTTTTCTAATTCAGCTTGTTACAAATATTCTAATATATAAATATATGTATGTATATTAAAGACTTGTTTTTGTTTTTTAAATGGAACCCCCGAAACCCCCCCCCCCCCCACAACTGTATACGCGCCTGGCAACATTCATTGGAAGAATTGAGCACACATTCATAGTCAATTATAAGGCTAGGACGTCTATTTAGCGAGCAAATAAGATAAATACTTCCAGCAGTTTCAAAGATGTCTTTGGCATAGATGTTCCTTACATCGAGTCTTGTAGCAGTCAGCTTTTGTCAGGCAGCTGCCTTAACTCAAGTTTCAAGTTTTATTTTTGCGACATTCATTGGAAGATTTGAGCACACATTCATAGTCAATTATAAGGCTAGGACGTCTATTTAGCGAGCAAATAAGATAAATACTTCCAGCAGTTTCAAAGATGTTCCAGCAGTTTCAAAGATGTTCCTTACATCGAGTCTTGTAGCAGTCAGCTTTTGTCAGGCAGCTGCCTTAACTCAAGTTTCAAGTTTTATTTTTGCAACATTCATTGGAAGAATTGAGCACACATTCATAGTCAATTATAAGGCTAGGACGTCTATTTAGCGAGCAAATAAGATAAATACTTCCAGCAGTTTCAAAGATGTCTTTGGCATAGATGTTCCTTACATCGAGTCTTGTAGCAGTCAGCTTTTGTCAGGCAGCTGCCTTAACTCAAGTTTCTAGTTTTATTTTTGCGACATTCATTGGAAGAATTGAGCACACATTCATAGTCAATTATAAGGCTAGGACGTCTATTTAGCGAGCAAATAAGATAAATACTTCCAGCAGTTTCAAAGATGTCTTTGGCATAGATGTTCCTTACATCGAGTCTTGTAGCAGTCAGCTTTTGTCAGGCAGCTGCCTTAACTCAAGTTTCAAGTTTTATTTTTGCAACATTCATTGGAAGAATTGAGCACACATTCATAGTCAATTATAAGGCTAGGACGTCTATTTAGCGAGCAAATAAGATAAATACTTCCAGCAGTTTCAAAGATGTCTTTGGCATAGATGTTCCTTACATCGAGTCTTGTAGCAGTCAGCTTTTGTCAGGCAGCTGCCTTAACTCAAGTTTCAAGTTTTATTTTTGCAACATTCATTGGAAGAATTGAGCACACATTCATAGTCAATTATAAGGCTAGGACGTCTATTTAGCGAGCAAATAAGATAAATACTTCCAGGAGTTTCAAAGATGTCTTTGGCATAGATGTTCCTTACATCGAGTCTTGTAGCAGTCAGCTTTTGTCAGGCAGCTGCCTTAACTCAAGTTTCAAGTTTTATTTTTGCAACATTCATTGGAAGAATTGAGCACACATTCATAGTCAATTATAAGGCTAGGACGTCTATTTAGCGAGCAAATAAGATAAATACTTCCAGCAGTTTCAAAGATGTCTTTGGCATAGATGTTCCTTACATCGAGTCTTGTAGCAGTCAGCTTTTGTCAGGCAGCTGCCTTAACTCAAGTTTCAAGTTTTAGTTTTGCAACATTCATTGGAAGAATTGAGCACACATTCATAGTCAATTATAAGGCTAGGACGTCTATTTAGCGAGCAAATAAGATAAATACTTCCAGCAGTTTCAAAGATGTCTTTGGCATAGATGTTCCTTACATCGAGTCTTGTAGCAGTCAGCTTTTGTCAGGCAGCTGCCTTAACTCAAGTTTCAAGTTTTATTTTTGCAACATTCATTGGAAGAATTGAGCACACATTCATAGTCCCCCCCCTGTATACGCGCCTGTCCTTTGTTATTCAACTTGATCAAATGATGAACAGACCTTCGCTTTGTTGAGATTACTTATAAAGAGTGATATATATGTATATTTTTATAGAAAGAGAGAGAAAGCGAGTATACGGTCATTAATCTCGCAGAATATTCTCTATTATTTTGGCTCTTTGGAACAGAACGAAAGGGATTTCGCGTTCACCAGGGCTAGCCTCATTAATTAATGGCCCTTTATGTGGGTAGCCCTGTAGCAGCAGTTTATTGTGATAATCCATTATGATTTTGTAGCGGGACAGCATCATTAGCCAAAACAAATTGGCGACAAGAGCCGCATCGACTGGAAGGAAGTCAGTTGCACATCTCATAAGCTGTTCGCATTCCTTTGACATTTTTCACCATTCCTCACACGGAGCCACTGGACAAAGGAAAGGAGGGCAATGCTGCCGACATCCGTTCCGTCGGTCTATCTCTCCGGCCGTCCATTCGTCAGCCTGCCAGGCTGTCAGTGGCTTCGGCGTGATGAGATTTTTTTTTTTCTTTTTGATTGATGTCGAGTGCCACGTTTGCTTTGACTCTTAAATTTTTATAAATTATCATTTTCCATCGTTGCAGCGAGCAGACATATTTTTCATGTCAGGCCCCGGCAATTGATTGATGAAAATGCGAGGCGTGTTCCACAAAAGCGAAATAAGAATATTAATAATGATATATCTATGCAAATTACGTACACAAATTATTAGTTTCATGCCGTACGAGCGACCAACGGCATTCAGACTCTGATGAATTTTATATTAATTTGCCAATCATTTATCATTTCCATCGCAAGCGTGGGCCATTGCTCGGTCGTGTTTTTTTTTTCAGAATCCAGCTTCAATTCATTTACACAAAATAGTTATGGAGCACTCAATACATGATGAAACCCTTAGATAGAAGTGGACTGCGATGTGAGCAAAAAATAAATGTATTATTAATTATCAAATATATTTTCAAAGCAAAAATAATATTCTTTTCTATTTAGAAATATTAATATATAAATAAATAAATGTGATAAATTGTAGAAAAATATATTTGATTAGTAAATATATTTATATCATTCTAAATATTAAAATATCAATATATAAATATCAATATACTCGAAATATGTATTTCGTTATATTGTTAAATATGTATATATTTTAATAAATAAATATAAATAGATAAATAAATCTTACAAGTTATAGATAAACATAATTTCTTAGTAAATATATCTATTTTAATATTCATCAATTATAATATTTTAAAAAAGTATAAATAAATGCAACAAAATATAATAAAGAAAAATTTAAAAGTAGAATCAAATATATTCTTGAAATAAATAAATATATGAAGAAATAAATAATAAATGTTACAGAAGGATATATTGTATAAGTAAATGTAATATACATGTACTATATAATATATTATTATTTGCCAAATATATATTTCTGCAATAAATAAAAATATATACATATAAAAAAATTAATATATAATATATTCTATTGGTAAATATACCTTAAGAAGAATATATGAATATTGAATAGGATATATGCGGATATCTAACATTAGCTGGATGGCTAGGAGTAAATCAGCTTAGCGGCAGGCAACATTTCAACCAGGTTAAGCTTCATTTAGGCCCTCTTCTGCAGTCAGCTTACAAATTGATTTAGCTATTTTGGCCAGTGGGTTGGCCGACGACATTCCAGGGAGTAAATCTGTGTGAATTTCAACAACTTCATTTTGCGGTTAGAAGCAATGCCAGCCGCCTCGCATTGAGTCGGGTCAAAGGCAAAAACAATGATGGAATCAGAGTTATGGCTGTGTACTTAAACTAGCCAGCTCGCCAAGCTCAACGTATTCTCGCCCTGTGGCTTCGGGGCAATAAAACTATTTACAGTTCAATTTGCCATAATATTTGCAGTTAAGACCACAAACGACAAATATGCCGGCAGCAACGGCAACCGCAGACTTTGGCCCAGACTTGGAGTCAGGCAACAGCATTTTAGAATGCGTTGGCGCATTCTAAGGGAATCAAAGTTTATAGACACAAACACAGAGAGAGAGGGGGGAGAGAGAAGCAGGAAAGCGTATCTGAAAATCTACAGACAATAATCCAGTGTATAGCAAAAGGACCACTCGACACTTGCCAACAACAACAACAACAACAACAACTGCCAAGTTATGCAACCAATTTACATACAAAAACAACTCAATAAACGTGTGAAATGCTAACGATTTGTAAAAGTTGCGTTCACACACACATACACAGAGAGAGAGAGTGAGACAGAGAGAGAGAGAGAGAGTGAGACAGAGAGAGAGCGAGCTCCTGTGTGAATCTGTTATTGGCTTGATTCGAGGCTTAGGTGGGGCAGCTGCCCAAGCAATTTAGCAAAGTATTTCCTCGTCGCCCCTAAAAAGTTGCCCACTTTTTGCCACCAGTCACGCCCAGCTCCCAGATCGCCCCTCGTAAACCATGGGCTTATTTCTGTAGCCGTGCCCAGCCATGAAACGGAAATTGTGCATGAAATGTGTCCCCGCGCTGCTTCCCTCTGCCCTGAAATTCAACAACGACAACGACAACGGCAACGTCGAAAATCTAACTCGATTATTATAATATTCAACTATATAATCCAATGAAAAAGTTTCCTAATAAGCTGCTAGTTGAGTGCGCCACTTACAAGTTGACGTTGCCATTCGACTGCCCTCACTTCCCGTCCCATCGAAGGAACTAAAGGACCAGTCTCTCACAATAGGTATTTTAAGTCGATTTCATGCCGGTGCGAGTTGAAGTTTTGTAATTGAAACTCAAGCATATATTATGTATTCTATAAATAAAATAAGTATATACATATAATATTATATATGTATAATCTATGTATATTAAATAAATGGGTATGGAATAGACAACTGATCTACATAGCTAACAATATATATATTTTATAACTTTTATATAGTATTCTACATTTAAAATCAATATTAATTAACTGAATAGGTGTTCTAACATATATTTAATATTTTATAGATGGTATATATGTATCTATAAAATAAATAAATAAAATATATTTATATTATATTAGCAAAAATCGAAACTCTATAAAAAAAAACTCTTGAGTCTTTATTTAAAATTTGGAGGCTTCAGCTCTAAAGATGTAAGAGATATAATTTTAAAATTGATTTTCGATAGGGTTTTTAATCGATAATAAAGAAACGGGAATAGCTATCGATTTCATAGAAACAAATTCGACCTGCACGTGATATATACGGAATTACATTAAAATTTCTAGTCTCTAGCTGCTATAACTTCCATCGTTCGGACAGACATGGCTAAATCGACTTTATGGCTTCTGCCACGCCTACTTCAGCCTGTTAGATAGAGTCAAATAGAACCAATATACCCAGATTTCAGGGTATAAGAGACTGAGCTTTCACTAAGCAGCATGGCATGAAAAATGACTCAGATGCAATGCGCAGCAACAACAATCGTAACAAAAACAACAACAACAACAACAACAACAACAGCAATGAGAGTCACGCCAACGCCAGCCGCTGCTAACGGTATTTAATGACACATAAAGTCGTCAATCACTCAGCAAATCTCGACATGTCGCCATTGCCTGCCAGTCTCACAGCGAATCGCGCTGTCCCAGCACAACACATCTAAAGCGAGTGCCGAACCCGCACACCCACCCATACGCTGTTCTGCCTCTTTCACTCACGCACTCTCTATCTCTCTCTCTCTCTCGCTCTGTCTGTTATGAGCTCACAGAAGCCGAGACGCTGCCGGTAGCAACAATTTGACAGCTGGCCGACAGTTGAAATTAATTGATTTATATGAACAAACGAAAGTGGACAGAGGTGTGGCGCTCTTCCGCCTACTCCCGTCACTCCCGTCAGTCCGAGACTGCGGAACAGTTGCCCCCGTTCGTAAGCCAATATGTTGGAATTGGGAAAGTGGCGTCGCACGCACTTGAATCGTTGTTTACCATCTTGAGACTGTGGTGGGCCAGTTACACCTGAGGCGATCTATCGTGCGTCTAAGTGCCGTTTTATGGACACTGTAATTGCTCTCTCGATATGTTTAATTATATGATGGATGGCGACTAGGACTCAACAAGTGTCTAGCACCTTATCGAGAGGGTCTCTCAAGTGTTTGCCGTCGTCAAATCGAACAACTGCCGAGCTTAATTGACCCGGCCATGGACACTATCGTCCCATTTGACTGATGATGTCTCAGCCCTGCCAGAGATCACCTCGATCGATCGACTGACAACTCTCAACTGTCAAAGCTGGCACTGCATTTTCCGCCGTTCCCTTTGAGCATGCGTCAAAACCAACAAGATGGATGGACTTGATGGTGATTCGGAATCGAATTCGAACGATCATCGTTCATCGATTGCTGGGCGCTGGCGTTGCCACACTTGACCAGGCCGATAAGCAAAATGGATCTAAATGACACCGCCAGCTGACTTTGTTGTCTGTGCCGCAACGCCGACCCAATTTATTTATAAGACACTATGATTAATTCACTACGTGATTGTAAATGAATATATCAAGTAGAAGTTGCCTATACAAAAAAAATAAATAAAAATAAAAATAAAATAAATAAATTAATTAATTAAAATAAAAGATATAAAATACATTATATACATATATAAATATACAATATATACATATTTTTTAAAAATTTTTTAGGGAATTTTATTTATATTTCTTTAAATAAACAAATAAGAAAGCTCTAGTCGAGACTACTATAACTACTACTATAACTATAACTATAAGTTCTACTACTATAACTATTGCTTCTACTACTATAACTATAAGTTCTACTACTATAACTATTATTCTTACTACTATAACTATAAGTTCTACTACTATAACTATTATTCTTACTACTATAACTATAAGTCCTACTACTATAACTATTGCTTCTACTACTATAACTACTACTACTTCTACTACTATAAGCATATGATCTACATATTCCATTGAATATATATACTTTGTGGGGTCTGCCTGTTACATACATTTTAACAAAACCATTATACCCTGATTTCCCATTTTCAATGGGTTCAGGGTATAAAAATATTTATATACATTTATATTTATATATATATTTTTTAATTTTTTAGGGAATTTTATTTATATTTTTTCAAATAAAAAATATTTATATATTTTTATATTTATATATATATTTTTTTTAATTTTTTAGGCAACTTCTTTTTCTTCTGAGGCCTAAGTAACAACTTCATTATTTTAATCAGCTACATCTCGGCTCAGCTTTGGCAGCACTCCAACAACTCTTTCACGACCCGCTCTCTCACTCTCATTTCCTCTCTCTCTCTCACACACTCTCTCTCTATCCTGTGGCAGGCTCTTGGCTTCGTCTTTGTCGCTGACGTTGGCTCGTTAATCCGACTCGTAAGCATTTTGTCACATTTCAAAGTCATTTATCATAAGCTTTCACAACAGCTACCCTCACGCCCCGTTGAGCAGCCAGCCTGCCATGTTTCACTCCCATTCCATTCCATTCCATTCCATTTCCCGGCCATTCCGCCACATCGCTGTCAATGCAATGACAGTTGGGGCACATTAATTTTTCAGCACAGAATTTACGAAAATTGGAACAACAAATTTCTCAATGTGAATGGCATCTAAAAGAAAATAATACACTCACTTGGCAATATCAGCCTCTTCCTTTCTCTCTCTCTCTCTCTCTCTCTCTCTCTCTCTGTCTTTCTCGCTCTGTGTGGCTGTCGAGTAACAAGTAATTTTTCATATCATAAATTTTCGAGTCAGTTAATCCCACACGCGGCGTTCGTTTGTCAGCTATGCGCTATGCTTTGCTCTCTGCTCTCGTCACTCCTCTCTCTCTCTCTCTCTCTCTCTCTGGCTCTCTCTTGTCGCCTCTTGTCTTGTATCTTATTTATGCCTTCCGCTTCGCTTCTATCTTTATCTGCGTCTCTGTCTTCGCCAGCTGTGACATTTTGACATCTCTGTGATAATTCATACTTTTGCATGTCATACTTAATTATGCCGACAGACAGTGTGTGGGTCTTTTATCATATTTAATTTCTCTCTCTCCCTCGCTGTCTCTCGCTCTAACTCTCTTCTGTTCTCTGTTGCCTCAAATTGTTGCACATCATTATGGGGCATACACACTACGCTGAGCTCTCCCGACCAGCGCGCTAATTACCCAGGCTATTTCCCCATCCACCTCAACTCGCTCGAACTTCATTTATCACATGACAGCGAGTACGGCCCCCGATCCAAGATGATTAATATTTTGCCAAACTTAAATGACATTTCTACATAAAATATGTTTCGAAAGCCCACCAGAAAAGGGTTTTTCGTACGCCAAACGCATCAATCATCGTTCCATGCTTGCCTCACAGATCCAAAATACAAAGAAAAATATATGAAGAGCAAGACCATATTCGCAGCCAGAAGAAAAAGTGCTTAGAAAAGTTGGAATTAGTGACATGTCAACAGGGCAGCAGACAAACAACCAACCAGAAATATGCAATCACGTTTGCCAGCTCTACCCTACTTTAGCCGGAGTTCACGGTACTGCTGACAGCGTTGGAACCATGGATTAGTAATTGGTAATGCCACTCTGTGCATCAGTCATCAAGCATTCATCAGTCAATCACTTAGTCAGAGTGCTTGTCAGTCAGTCAATCACACTGTCAATCAATCAGCAAATCTATGAGTCCATCAGTTAGCAAGTCAATCAGTAATCACGTTAGTCAATCTATTTGTCATTTAATCGCTCATGTCAGTCAATCACATTGAAAGTTAATCAGTCAATCAGTCTATCAATCAGTTATTGAGTCAGACAGTTAGTCAATCGCCAAAGACATAGAGAGACAATCCCATTGTCAAGAACTTGACTGACTGTCTTTCACTGAGTTAGCGATTGAGTCAATCAGTCAGTCACAGTTAATTACTGAGTCCCTCAGTTATTCAGCCAATATCTTTATCAATCAGTGAATAAACCACCAAGTTAGTCAATCACTCAGCTCAACTGGCAATACCTCTATCAATTAGGCAATGAGTGTGTCAGTCAGTCAATCATCTAGATAGCTTCTAACTGAATCACTCAGTTAGTCATTCAATCAGGCAGTCAGTCATTCAATCACTTAGAGACTTATTTACCCAATCAGTCCATCACTGAGTTTACAAATTCAGGCAACCTCTGTCAGTCAGCAAATCAATCAGTAACTTCGTCAATCTAAGCCAAATTGTCTTATAGTAAATCATTTTATTTCAGCACTGCTCTTCCCAAAAGGGTATTCAACTTGCAGTGTTTCTCCGCTTGAGCTTTAATTCTCTCGTGTGTTTCTTTCGTCTCCACATTGTTGACTGATGTGTGGCCATCAATCTAAACTCTTCATTATGAAGGCGCGCTGTCAGCCGTAATGACCACAGCAGAGCAAAAAGCGAAAAAAAAAAAACATATCATATTGTAGTGCTGCTCTCAGAGAGGGGGTGCAGCAGGGTAGGGGCTTGCGAGCGGTTGGGGGCACTTATTGCGGGTCACACAATCAGCGGCGAATCGTCAATCATAATTTATAAATTGTTGTGCCAGACGAACGAACGTAAATGTTGAGGCTTCTATGCATAGAATGCGCATTATGCATAGATACGGCCAGTTTTATTTGAGTCATTTGGCTTGTGTATCCAACTAATTACTCAACGTCTCATTAAACAAATAAATGTGTCAAGAAAACATTTGTTTGCTATACATCACATGGGTGGGTTGCTTTGGCCCCCGTGCAGGGGGCACGGAAGGAAGGCCACAAAATCACATCATGTGAAAATGACAAATCAAATGCGATTAACACATCATTTCATTTGGGGAAACAAACACAGAAAGCTGAGGGCGGACAACGGAAGAGAGGGGAGCACATACACATCTCTTAAAAGGTCTCACCGAACAAAGACTTTCGAAAGATTGCCGTGCATTAATCACAAAGATCACCTGACAGCAAAGCTGTGAGCTCGAATAATGTACAAAAATTATATAAATAAAAATACTTTTCATAGAACTGAGAAGAAATTTGTGAATTTTGAAATACCAGACAGAAATGCCAGTGGGTGAGCAGATGAGCATTAGTCGGGATTTTCCCAAGCACAGAAGAACTCAAGTGTTTAATGAGTGTGAACTTGAGCAATGACTGAGATCATGTCTCTTCTACAAATCTTATTTGTCTTCAGTTACCTATACTTGATGACGTACATACATACATACATTTATTTAGTTTCGTTATTCAGATTGATATTCTCATTGGAGATCAGGCGGCGCTGTTGGAGCATTAACTGGTAGTGCACAGCAAGATAGAGACAGATCTAAAGATCATATAGTTTCGGTACTATTCATTTTATCAATTGAAAGCTTAAATTAATATTAGTTCTAAGTCAAAGTCGTGGATATAGAGTTTTAAATAATTGTTATAAATTCATGGCATTTACAGAGAACGAGTTGCACTTTACTTATTTGTTCTCTCCCAGAAAAATATATCTTCTTTATATAGCATTTATTTACATTGATTTATCATATATAAAAAAGTAAAAAGCAAGTTAATAAACTACATTCAAGTCTCAAGTCTCTCAGCTGCTTTTTTTGCTCTTTCAATTATTTCCTTTTGCTAAACTAGTCCGAGTTCTGATTGCAGTTCTTGACACGCTTGTGCTATCCATTTATGCGCTGCTCGTCTGATCCAATTGCGTCGAAAGCAGCGCCGTTCTTGGCTGTCACCTTTCTTATCTTCGAGTCTGCTAGCGAGAACATGTGACAGCAACTACAACAACAACGACAACAACTGCTCTAAAAACAACATCAACGACACTCACAATGCGCTCGTCGTGCAATTTATTGGGCCCATCAATCAAGTGGCCATACCATGGATGCATTTTGTGTGTGGTGTTGTGATTCTCCGCAAATAATTGTTGCCATCGTTGCACATTGCACATGTCTGTCTGTCTGTCTGTCTGCCTGTCAATGGGTGTGGTCACAGTTGCCTGCACATAGTTTATGGCCCTGGTTGTCTGGCTGCTCAGCAATCGTCACTCAGCGTCTCTGTCTGCCAACAAAAAAGGCCAATCATCGATCATGGTCATCATCATCATCATCATCATCATCATCATCAACAGCAGCATCATGAGCATTGCTGTCATCATTATTGATGAGCTACAGTGAAAAACAGTCGTCAGTCAGCTGCCCCACTGCCCCGACCAAGATAATATCTTTTGCAACAAATTTTTGACAGCTTCGATGCGTTCCCTCGTCCATTCCTGTGCTGCAACTGACTCCGAGTTGGACTTGGACTGTGCTCTGTCTGTCCTTCTGTCCCTCTGTTTCTGTTTGTCCGTTGGCTGCCTGTTGGGCCCTGTCACATTTATCACAAATTCAATGAATAATAATTTTTGCACGCTGTGTGATGTGACGTGCTAATGTTATCTGATTGGAATCGCTGATGAGGCCGGCCTCATGGCAGGGACGAGGACCTTGCTGTCAGTGGAAGCTCTTAAGTATTAAATACGTGGCCATTGGCTTGGCTTTTGATCTGCCATTTTGTATTATATAAATTGAGTTTGCGATAAGCGAACGAGCTCATCAATTTCCAGTCGCTCGGTCATTTCCGGCTTGAAGCGCGATCAACGATCTCATTCCAGAGCGAATTTATGGCGAGTTATCTAACCTCTCCCTATTTGTATTTGCTCTGGCGCCTACTGGAATTACACCTAGACAGTTTTATGATGGGCTGCTCATCGATCAGTCCTCTTGGCTAAACTCGGCAAATATTGCTGAAGTATTTATGGAGTTATACGAAAGGTAAAGCAAATATGTATCTACCTAACTGCTAGAGTTGTTTATATGGGTAGATCTGATAGCTTGTCGAGTCGTAGTTTACTTTGTCTTTATACAATTTATTTCTGTTTTCTTTTTCCTCTTGTATATCGCATTTATTTACAATTGAATTCTGAAATACCTGCGCAGCGAGGTCGCTGATATTTTTCAATCAATTCAAGTGATCAATCAAATGAATTCTCCTACACAGTCTCTGTTTGTATCTCCCTGTCTCTCTCTCTGTGTCTGTTGCCATTTGTTTTGATATCGCTGAATCTTAAGTGATCTTCGCGATGCCCGGCCCGCTCTTAACGAGCTGAAACTGAATTCGACATGCCTGCCCCCAGACTAATCAATTACAAAGAGATGCCAACTTGTCAGGGAGCCAACAAACAGTCAAGGCGGCAAGAAGTTAGCGCCAAATTACTTTTAGCTAAGTAAATCAACTGTCTGTCGGCTGTGGAATTCGTCAGCGATTTCAAAAATGTTGTGTCTACAAAAGACTTGTTGACAGTTCTTAATTGTTGAGGATTTCTCTCTGTCTTTGTGTCTCTCTGTAAAATGTACAAACTTTGTAAGGGGTCTTCATCAGTCTCTATCGGTCGGCTGCCAACTGTCAAGGCGATTCACATATATAATGGTCAATATTTTGACTCAGCTGAAAGCCGGAAACAAATTTGCAAAGCCTCGGGGCCAACAAGAGAAAAAAACATTACAAATCCCAACAATTCTCTTTTGTACATGTCTGTGGTAGATGGAAAATGAAAATTGAATGCGACTTATGTGCGTGTGTGTGTGTGTGTCGTCGACAACGCGCTCAAAAATATGGAAAGCTTGCCCCAGGCAACCAACAACAACAACAACAAAGTAAGCTCCAACAGCAAAGTAATGCGATAGGGGCTCTTCCGTACGTGAGAGACTCGCATATGTCGCCACCTGTCAAACTGTCAGCATACGCAAATAACGGTTAAGGATTTGTCAACTGCCAACGGCGACTGTAAACACGTAAGCTATACGCCTGGTCGTCCAGGCACGACTACAGAAATACCCTGTATACAAATGCATATATGCATATGGTATATGAAGCGGAATTCTAGATTGCTTAGGTAGTCTTCGTATAAGACGGTAAAATCTACGCTTGCTACATTTTTAATAGGCGTATTGTTGTTAATATGTATGTTCAATATAGTATATTATATATATTCTACTAATAGAACACCGCGATGCTTAGAACATTAAAGATTATCTGCCGGTTCTGAAAAATAAAATACCTCAACGGTTTGGTGATTTCATTTTATGTTTTTAGTTAAGCTATATAACAACCCTGCTTAAGTTTAAATTTATGTTGAGATTTTGTATTTAATATTATTATCTTATTATTACTAAAATGTATTTTAAAGAAACATGAAAGCTATGTATACTATTCCAATATCTTTTCGAAATAACATATGATCCATAATTTTTTTAAGAGATCTATGGGTTTCCATAGACTTAACTCGCTGAAATATATATAATACCCTTGCAAACGAGTAAAAACTGCAAGTATCGCAATAAAAATCACATTAACTTAATATATGCATGTCATCCACACATAACATATAGACTGCTCGTAGTTTTTGGAGGTTTTCTGTCTGCTCTTTATCTGCCCCAAAGATCGGGGCAATAATTTATTGCAGTATAGCGAAAGTCAACTGAGTCTAAAAGCATATACATATATCTATATTAATAAACCAAACACATTTCCATTTATTTCCAACTAAAGATAGCCGAAGATAGTTTCCTAGCTAAATAATTGATATATGTTCTTCAAGCATTTCTATAAATATATATTTTAGCTTTTCACGTAGTCATAAAAATAAATATTTTGATAATGTATTCGTATTTCTCTAGAGATTTATTAATAAATATTTTGATATGCTCGTATTTCTCTAGAGACTTTTTATGCTCCAATAAACAATATCTCAAATTATAATCAGCTGAGTAGTAGGGTGTAACTGACTGCATAATACTCGTTCAAGATTTAGTAATAGAGAAAAGATTTATTGAAATTTGATGATAGTTTCAGATTGACAATTTCGACATATTAACGAAAATCCATTGTGATGGATAAACTTTCAATATTAACACTTTGCTGATCCTAACTCTGTAATTGCCAGTTAACTGAAACATGTGAGGGAATGGCAAACGCGAATCTAATATGCTCGTTTTTAGCTGCTTTGAGCGAGTATATAGAATTGAACCGTTAAGAGCTTGAAAATGAAATTTGCGCATTCTTTGTTCTAAGTGGAAATGTCTGTCGACATGCTGATTTGACTGATTGATGGACTGGCTGACTGGCTGACTGAGTGATTGAGTGAACGAATGAGTATTTCAAGTGATTGCGTCGCTGTCAATATCGAATGAGCCACATGACTCACACCGAGGCACGTAAGCAACAACGACAGCAAAAGCAACAGGAACAGCAAACAGTTTATTCGTTATCAATCTTATCAGCAATGTAATGACATTTAACATGCCGCATAAAGACTCCCCAGACCCAGAACAACAACGACACTTCTTACCCTCCATATCTGTGTGTGTGTATGTATCTCTCTCTCTCTCTCTCTCTATCTTTGCCTCCTCCTGCTGCTCGTTGATGAAATTGATTTTCCAATTGCTGCCGTTTGACAAGTTTGCTGGCTACTGGCACGCAAAGGCATTTTGTTTAACGTATCTCAACGAAGCGGTTTCCATATGTTGTTGTTGCTGTTTGTTGTTGTTGTTGTTGTTGTTGCTGTTGTAATTTATGCGCCGGCTCGTTTATTTGACATGTCAAAAGTTGTGTCGCTTGATTGATGACTGCTGTCAACACATATTTTCTAATTTTTTTTTTTTCAACTTCTCTTCTCTGTAGACACACACACATGCATGCATGTTTGTAGCTAAAATATTTACTGTGTGTGCGGTTAGGCCGCAAAGGGTTTCGGCTGTTGTATTTGGTTTAGCCTCTTGCTAACTGTACTGCTCTCTGGCTGGCATTCTGTGGGGTTTTCTGGTTTATCGATGCTCTCGCTTTTTTGCCGCAATGTGAACACATTGCATATTTTGTTTAGCTCCGACACGAGATTGATGAGCTCTGCCCGCCGCCTGTCACATGCTTCAATGGATCGAATGGGTGTCGGCTGCAGTAGCAGTAGCAGGAGAGGCATGAGCAGGGGCTAAGTTGGACGTTGCTTTCACATCTTGACAGCGGCGCAAACAAATTGTGGCGACAGGAAGTGTGCACAAATACATAGGGACTACAATGTGAAGAGTGCGGGCTTTTCAGCTACGAGGATTACATTTCTGGTGTCTGAATTGATTGATGGCTACGGCAATGTTGCCTGGCATTCTAGCTAGGTGAGAGCCCAATATTGAATTCTTTCTGCACGGCACTGTAAAGCCAAGCCCCAAATTGCACAAAACACAATCAGCCGCCTTCTCCTCCCTCCCCCAGCAACAACAACTGAGACAACAGCTGTCTGCCAGCTAGTCCAAATGTGGGCGGGAAAATGCTTCAGCATACTCATATGTACATATGTATATCTAAATCCATCTAGAGTAACACAACCTGCTCTGGTTTTTACATACATGTCTCTAATTAATGGAATTAGTCAGTGTCTGAATGAGGGAAATGAGTTGAGTCCGATATAGTTTGAGTGGATGCTTCAAGGGGCAAGACTCTTAATGTTAAAACAGTATTTTAAATAAGTAGTGCGTGGTGGGTAAAAAGTAAAATAAATACATATATACAAAATATTAAATAATAATTTTAAACATGAATAGATAAAACAAATAACAAGAATTAATATAATAATAATAATAACAATATAATAATTTAATAGAGAAATAACTTAAAATATATGAATAAATAATTAAGATTAAAAATAAATGAATTAATATATAAATATATTAATGAATAAGTAAAACACTAAATTTATAAAATAAATGTAATAAATTGTATAAATTAAATAATAAATAAAAAATAAAATAAACATAAATACTCCGAAAATTGGTAGCAATTAATTTATTTTTTGCTATCAATAACTAAAAATTAATGAATTAATATTTAAGTATATTAATGAATAAGTAAAAAAGTAAATTTATAAAATAAATTAAATAAATTGTATAAATTAAATAATAAATAAAAAAATAAATACTCCGAAAATTGGTAGGAAAGAAATTTATTTGGTTATTAAAAATTAAATAAATAATTTTTAGAAAGTAATGAAATAAATAAAGAAATAAAGTAAGAGAGATAAATTGCATATATTAAAAAAAAGTGAATAAATGAAATGAATACAAAAATAAATGGAATAAATAAATAAATAAACAGAAAAAATATACATAAAGAAATAAAAATAAATATATATATATAAATTCTCAAAAAAGAGTTCAAATAGTTTTTTGACTTTTTCTTTCCATTCGAACAGTTCAATATTTAATGCTTGCATTTACTTGTTTTCATATTTTTTATTTTTTATAGTCAGCAACAAGAAACACAATCAAATAAATAATTATATCATTCAGTCGCTCAGTCGCTGAGTGCCATAAAGACTATTATCGTCGGATCGTTGATGAATCGATAAACACCTTGAGTGCAATTAAGTTGGCAAATACCGACGGCCGTTCCATAAATGTTTAGCTGCCAAAGCCAACTGAGCTGATGTCGAAAAAGCCACAATTAACCAACAGAATTTAGGGAAACACCCCACTCATTGTTCGCTCCTCCAGCTGGCAATCAATTTCTCGCGCTGTAAATTAACCATCTGACTGGTAACTGGGGCTTGCGACCAGAGAGACGAGGGTGGGTCGGAGGGGCCAAGGGGGAGCCTGGGACAATGGCAGCTGCTAACTGCCCTCGCGACTGGCGGCTTAAGCGCCCCGCTCAATTCCCTCGACTCGCAATCAGCGCACATTAATATGCACGAAAACCATAAACAATGCAGCAGAGAGAGAGAGAGAGAGAGAGGGAGAGAGAGAGAGAGCGTGAGGTGGGCTAGCCAGGAGATGGTGTGAGAGGCGTTACAGCAGCAATCACACACACACAAACACACACAGATACAAACAACAGAGCATTTGCTGCTGTTGCCGCCAAAGAAGTCAGCTCTCTCTCTCCCTCTGCCGCCCACAATGGCATCTCTTTCGCTCGCTGCGCGCTGGCTGAACCCAACTGACAATATTTATTGCAAATGCAGCAATAAATTTCAAAACACCATTCGCTAAGCACCACATGGGGTCTCGAAAATTGAAGATAAATTTTAAGGCGGCAATTTATGATTTGTGAGCATAAGCGTGAGTCTCGTTTCAGCCGTCGCCGCAGTCACAGCCTCGACCTCGTTCGCCAGATACCTGATGGGAGCAAGGGGAGCCTGTGTCTGTATTTACTGCGGACTGCGGACTCTTGGCTGTTGGCTGTTGGCTCTACACAGGGCAGACAATCAGTAGAGCCGCTGTTGACAAGTGTGGAGTGTTTGCCGCCGCACTCTTTCGCTCACGACTGGGCACAGTTCTTCCTTCTCTTCGGGCTGCCCGTTTTTCAATTGTGTTTACCGCGATTTTACTGCCCGCTGCGCCTTTGACAGCCGCAGCGCAAGCTGAACTGAAACTGAACGAAATACCCTTGCCCAGCCTTAGTTACTCATCCCCTCTCTCTCTCTCTCTCCTCTCTAACCCAGCTGAGCAATGAAATTGAAGACGGCAATTGCTTTTTTTTATGCTCAGACTGAAAACAGAGTTTTACATTAGACAAATTGCCTAAGCTAGAATTTTTCAATTTCAAATATATTTTCATGATTGCATAAAATAGCTAATTAAGCTCGCGAAATTATGATGAAGTTTTGTAAGCATAAATATTCTGAATAAGAGGAATATAATTCAAAAATTGAAAATCTCTATGCTTTTTGTCTTATGAGATCGCAGAGTTTATAAGTAAACATATAGACGAATAGAGCTAGATCAATTTAGATTACCGTCCTGATAAATACTATTTAATTAGGCCTGCCTGACTGTTACATACCTATTCGATAAAAGGGTTATTCCCAGAAATAGCTAAAATGGGTTCAGGGAAATTGGTTCAGAATTCTTTTTTCGATACATTCGAAGTCCTATAATATGATATGATGATGATAATAAGAAGACATATAACATATGATTATATGTATTAATTTCGTACACAGATTGAATAGGATATATTTGTTTTGAGTAAGGTTTCTAATAGATAGTCTTTGCTCGTTTTTTTTTCCATGTTTCAAAATACTTTAAGAATTATGTGAGCTGTCAAAAAAAATCATAATATTAAGTAAAAGTATATTTAGTTACAAAGCTATATCAAATTCTCAAAGGGTTGACCTTTTAATATTTACCTAAAATAATATATAAACAATTAGTGGGAAAATATATTATAAATTATTTTGTAAGAACACATATTTCTGATTTCTCTATATTCATAAATAATTAAAGTGAGTATTACGCAAACGCTGATGCTCTACATCAGCATGACTTTATTACATGTTTCGGAAATTAATTTTAGTTCAATTTAAATTCTATAAAATAAAAGATTTAGTTATGTTAGTAATGGTTGAAATATGAATTGCTTCAGAGTGGTAGAGAATAGCCGCAATAAATAACCGAGCGAGAGAGAGAGAGAGAGAGATAACTCAGTTAGCTAACAACACGAACTGAATGCTGCTCGGGGGAAGTGCATAATTGAAGCGAGTCGATGGTGCCGCTGGCTCTGCTTACAACAACGTGTTGCAATTATTCACCGAACGCGTTTCCAAGGAACCTGAAGAGAAGCAGCAGAGGCAGCAGCTGGAAATCTTGTCGCCATGCAAACAATCTGCTCGGAGTCTGCAGCAGTCTCTACAGCAGCGCAAAATGGGAAAAAGGGTTTATGAATGCGCACATGAAAAATGAAACATCGTTAAGAGCAATTCATAATGAAATACGGGCCAGCCAAAGCCGAGTGGATGAGAGCGAACAGACTCCGATTAGGTCTTGGACTTGTGCACCCAGGCGGTCGGCTGAAAATACATGCATACATAGATATATTATTCAGCTTTGCTTTTCAAATTATGACTACAAGCAGGATATTGGGTTAAAGTTGTTTTTGTTTGGCCATAAAGTTTGATGCCGCCTCAGCTGATTTCTGGCCTCGACCACAGCTGGCGGCAGGCAGCCCGGTTAAATAAAGCTGTTCGAGGCAACGGCATTTCAATCAGCACAGAGCAGGGACCCAAATGGCCTTACCCACCTTATCAATAATATTTCTACATACGAGCATCCCAAAAGCGAGCCAGTCCAGCCAAGTCCGGCGATAGGCCATAAATACGAGTCCAGGCGAGCGTCGAGTGGAGCTAGAGAAATTTATAGAGTCTGTTGCTCGGGCTGTCAGGTGAAATAAATAATAAATTCGTTATATTGGCCGACAGCAGCGGCTTTCAACAGTCCACAACAAGCAACGGCAAGAGCCAGAGCCAGAGCCAGAGCCAGAGCCAGACTGCAACAAAGGGGCGTATGATGAAGGCACGCCCACGATGTAGTCATTCCGTGGCTGTGCTGCACGTTGCCCCACGGCCAGCAAATTTGAATTCAATGAAAGATGAAATCATTAAGTTCGGGGCGAATTGAAGGCTTGAAACTTTGGCCCAAACATTGCGTTGACTGGAAGGGCTTTGGAGGCGGTGTTACGACATTAGAATTGCTGTCAGCCAAGCGGGCTGCAAAGGGTTTGCAATTAAGAATGGGCCACACACACACACACAACTAAACAATAAAATCATTTAAAGCAGTAAAATTTTGACTCAATAAGCAAACGACTAAGTGGAGCTAGTGGTGGTAGTGCTGTAAAACGGTGGCTACCGAGCACCGTAATCAACTAACCATATTGCATGGCATTGCCCGGCACGTTATGGCCGGGCTAATAAATTTCAACAGCAGCAACAGCGGCGGCGCAAATTTGCCCCGTCGAGCCTGGTTGGACAACAAAAGCGCACATAAATCAACGATCAAGACAATTGCCCTGTAATAATTTGAACTTCTTAAAGCTGCGAGCCGGCCCACACTTCTGCGAGAGCAACACCGATCTGGCGGCACATAAAAATAACAGCTTATCGGCTAAAAGAATCGTGTCGTAGCACGCCTACCAACTGCAAAAAGGCATTAAAATATGAAACAACAATTGCACAACAGCCCAGCACAGCGATCCTCAGTCCAGGTGAGGGCGGGCACTACCCCCAGGTGAAATCAACAGCAGCAGCAGCAGTCGGACGAAGCTTTTGGGCCTGGCCAGGCCAAGTGGCGTGAGGTAGGCAGCGGCACGTTTTCTTGGCGACGGCTTTGTGAAATTCCTTAGCTCCCCTCGACCCACTGCCCAGAGACAGGCATGGCTTAGTGAAAGATATATAGGTGTATCTGCAAAGCGCCGACTAAAATCGCCATTGTTCGCGCTATCCATGGCAGTCAGTGGGGCTACAACTTACTCGACAATTCGAGCTGCATGCGATATCTCAATTTGGGAACTCATAACAGGGCAACAGGGATAACAGCGCGAGCTTTCAGAGTCGATCGTTGGATACTCTCTCGATGGTGGGTAGATTAAAGAATTGAAGCAACTATGGCTTAGATGTCGGTAGAGCTGTCCTCGTTAAGCTCTCTGGTGTTTATTAGAGGATCTTCGCTGTGTTGAACTTGCTATCTGCTGAGCCTTCTACCTGCAGGATCTGTGATCTGGTAAGCCTTTAATATAATCTGAATAGTTACAGATATTTGGTAGATCATTTCGATAAATATTTTTGCTCATTGGTATTTCAAAATGCAGGAGCTATTGTAAGCAATCTAAGCCCCATTTATTCTAATAGCATCTGAAACAAATATAAATACCCTTTGGACTGTCATTTCAAGCATAAAGCTTATCTGCTGGACCTGCACGACCTCCGACCTCTTGGTACTTGGCATAAATGTAATTTGGTATTTCTAGTGCATATTTTCAAATCTTCCTAAATTATGCCGACACATAGTTTATAGCTGATCTACACAAATAACTCTACAATTATTTGCAGAATTCTCTTTCAATTTATTGAATTACTTTTTTAAATAAATCAGAATTCTCGACTTAAATGAATGAAATCAATCTGCGATCTAGTTAACCGAGTGCTTAACATCAAAGAATATATATTTCTAAATGCCAATCGCATCACAAATTGCTTACACAAACAGTGCCTGTAGCACACCTCCTTAAATGTTTATCTAAAATACCGGTGTAAAATAAATGCAAGTGGCAGGATGGCCGGCAATCAGCCAACCTCGCAGCAGCTGGCCTATCTGGACGAGCTGAAGCAGCGTCTGCTGGACCTTCGGAAGCGGCAAAAGTCCTTTATTAATGAGACCGCACAGATTCTGCGCACCATCAACAATGAGCCGGCAACGCCACAGTCGCAAACGGCATCGACCATCTCGTTTCCGGTAGCACCGCAGGTCGAGACTGAGGACTGTGGTGGCAAGATCAAGGAGCTGATTAAACGCTTCGAGGATCTGCGCCAAACATCGAGACAGTTCAGCGACCAGACGTTGCCCGACGAGCTGGTGGGCGTGGATGTCCGCAAGCTACTCAAAGGATATGAGAAGCTCATACTGGAGGGTAACATTCTGCAAAATTCGTGGCTCCTTCTGAGGAAAACTACGGAAAATTGTGCGCGTCAGACCCACAGCGATGAGCCACCAAATTTGAAGACTACGAGCTCAAAATCCTCTTCTTTCGCAGAGCAAACCTCCGACTGCCCAGAGAATGATCTATCCAGTGCGCCCATAGACTCCTCCCGAACCCAACAAGACCCAGCCATAGAAAAGGCATTCCACGAACAGGCCGACTGGGTGAAATGGAGCGATGGTTAGTTAACCAATTGCCTCTCTACCTCATTCTATTCTCTAAAACCATGAATTTACAGGTAAACCCAACCGTCAACGTTTCGGAGCTATACTTCATTTGTTACTTCGCATTTTCAACAGGGGCTGCACGATAAGGTCTCGTCGCGTGCGATGAGAAGCGCAGAATGAGAGAAATATGAGAGGAAGGTCATAGAAAATTCTCTGTCAACGTCAAGTACATCATGCAATTAAGTAATATTTGTATTTAAGTGCAACACAAAAAAAAAAGTAATACTACTATATGCAGTCAAACAGAAATTGAATTGATTAAAACCAAACTCCCGGCCAGAGCATAAATCAATAGCCACACCACACACATCCCCATGTCAATATTTTGCCTAATTAATGTGGGTTGGGCGCGAATCGCATCAATTTCGGGTGTCAAGTGCATTGAGTGAGAGATAGACCGAGAGAGAGAGAGGGAGGTGAGGGTTTGGGGGGGGGTGTAAGACCACCATCAGACGCTAATGTAGCTGTCGCTACACGAGAGGACCGAACGATGGGACGACGTATGGCAGCAACTGCTGTGCTGACAGCGCATTTGGGTTGCTCGTGGAATACCGAAAATAAATCTTGGCATGTCGTGACAGCAAGAGCAGGGAACGTTGACTAAAAACTCGGTAGAGCATGTGCGGCTAGCAGACGGTCGGTGTACCCCCGACCAAATACTTTGCCCCACACGCAAAGCGAGAAGTAAACATTTAAATTTAAATTAAGTGGCTTGTTTGGCGTCATCGAATGCAGCAGCTAATGAGACCCATGGCCATGGCGAGAGGCGATTGCATCCCAAGACGTGGAGGAGCCAGCGACGTGAGTGCCGGCACACAGCATGCGAGCAGCTCAGCAGGAAGCCCCCTCTCTGCCTCTCCCACAGTCACTCTCTCTCTTGAAATTGATATATACATAAATGTATGGCTGAGTGCATTTACGTTAATGCTTGGACATAGGAGGAACAAGATCGATGGGGCACCCAATTAGTCGAGATCGGTAAAAGTCTTAGAAAGCAAATATATTTTCTTATAGCCCATCGAGTGTACTTCCGCAACCTGATAGTTCACATAGGCACTAAATTATTTATAAGAGTTTTGCATTGAATTAAGGAAAATATGTATAAATACATATAATAATAAATAAATTTGTAAATATATAAATAAATGTTTAAATTAACTAATATATGAATATACAAATATATAAATATACAAATATTGTATATCAATATACAAATATATAAATATTGATTGGGGAAATTAATTAAATTAATTAACGAGAAAGCAGCAATTTATTCAGAGTTGTTCTTAAAATCAGAGTCTATGGCAGAGCATTAGGCAAAGCCCTATAAAAAGAAGACTGGGACAAATTTCTGAGAGTCTTCTCAAGTCTGTACTTTCTTTTAAAAAATCCATTCTCTTTACTTTACAAAATTTCAGATTATGTATTTTTGTTGCCGGCTAGAGACATATAATAATAGATAATATAATAATATATACTAAATAAATGTTTTTAATTTTTTCTACAAATATTAAAATTAAAATATAATATAATATTAATTATTAAAATGGTTCAGAAAATTGGATTTTCCTGAATAGATTTTCTTGGGCTGAGAGTAAGCTTGGCATTTTCGTAGTAGCTCAGGTGAACTTAATTTATTTTTGATGAGATGAAAGATGAGAAGCATTTACAGATTGTCAATAAGAGAAAGGTATACATTTATTTATTTAATCATTTATTAATACTACTTCGAAATTATTTTTATATTCAATATAATAATATTAATTCTAAGAATAAATAATAAATAAATATGCAAATATGTGCAAATTGAAAGATGCAAAATCTAGAACAAACTCGCTGTAAGCCTCTTCCTTGCATCTCCGGCTAGATTCATGGCCTGTCAAGAGCTTGGGCCAAGTAAACACACCTTGCTAACTTATTTGGTTGCACACGCTAGAAGCCGCGTGATAAACAGCATGTTCGGCAATGAAATGTGGCATCCACAACGGCATCGGCATCGGCATCGGCATCTACATCGATGCAAGCCAAAGCCCGAGACATGAGACTTTGGAGCTTATCGCGCTGACACGAGCGGCGATGGCGATGGCGATGCCGATGGCGATGCTAATCAGCGACAAGAGACGCCGCATGTGGCAAGAGGACAACATGTACAACGGCTGCGACAGCAACATGTGTTGCAAAGCCGACTGCCATGGCTGCTGATCGACTGGCAAATACCCCGCACTCTAGTAAAGAAACAATTGGCAAAAAATGAATGGCACTGAGACAACCCACGCGCATTTGATTACAGGGTATTGCGACAGCTGGCCAGTTGGCCTCACAGTGCTTGGCTCCACATGCGCTCAATCGTTTTGACCCGCAAAATTTATAAAATGTGCCAAACCACATGCCTCTGCCTCAGCCTCAGCCTCAGTCTCAGCCACTGTGGCAGGTGTAAACCCACCAAAGAAGTTTGTGGCTAGCCGCGCAACGCCGCACAACACCGGCAACTGCCGCGCCACATGCGAGCATTATTCAAATGACATGACGTTGACCTATTGCCTCGCATGAAAATTAAACATCTGCGTGCTCGACACATTTAGTTGTTTAGAGCTGCACTTGACTATTTCCTAATAAAAACTAAACAAATAACTTTAGTTTTTGACAATTTTTAAATGATTATTTATGGCAGGTCAAAGCTCGATAATATTAAGATTTGACATCGGCAATGCAGTTGAGTATCGAAGAAGGGGGTTAGTCTTAATAATTTTATACATTTAATTAATTATAGCTAAACTAATTTATTACAGAAAAATATGTTTATCTATCAGTATATACTGAAATAATGAAATAAGTATTTTCTTTCAAATTAGTATACCCTGAACCCATTGAAAATGGGAAATCAGGGTATAATGTACTTATGTAATAGGCAGAAGGAAACGTGGCAGAGCCCACAAATTATATATATTCTTGATCAGGTCGACGAGCTGAGTCGATTTAGTACTATTCCTCTGTCTATTTCTTCTAAGTGTTCCCTCTACGTATTTCCTTAACGTAATTCCTCTACGTAATGCCTCTACGCCTTTACACACTCTACTTCACTTATTACGCTGACCTCCACCAGGCCTGGACGACTGAAGACTGACTGAAGAAATGCTGCAGCTGCTGCCCTTTATATAGCGACACTTTTACTCAAGCACTGTTGAGCCCAACGGCAGGTAGAGCTCGTTGCAGTCGAGCTTCAAGTGAGCAATGCGAACGCTCTCTGCTGCTGTGAGCATTCTAGCTTGGTTTTACCTAAATACAAATACCAAATAAGAACTGCTGCATACATATAGACAACTTTTATGATCTTCTGCACTTCAGCTCTCCTCGCTCTTACTTTTACTCAAGTACTGTGTGTGTGTGTGTGTGTGTGTGTGTGTGTGTGTGTTTGTTTGTGTGTGTGTGTGTGTGTGTTTGTTTGTGTGTGTGTGTCTGTGTGTGTGTGTGTGTGTGTGTGTGTGTCAGAAAGACGCGAATGGAAATATCAGTTCTCCGAAGGGTTCAGAAGATTTCCTAGTCGAGCAGTCTCGATTAGAGCTTTCTTAATTGTCTTTATTTGAATTTATCTACTATTTTATTTATATTTATAGATTTCTGCAGAACTAGTCTCTGTTATATGCAAATGTTGTTGGCAAAGATATTGATTAAATATTAATTAATTTAAATTTATTAATATTAAAAGTTTACTGAAAGAAGAAATATAAAGCAAGCAAAGCATAAAAACCTCATATACATTTTCCCTTTATCAAATACTCCTAGAGCCGAAGGCCATAGTAGCCAGTGCTGTTAAAATTAAGTTAGATCTTAATTTTTAATTATATCTAACTTTATAAAATAAATAAATAAATAAATACTCCTAATTTCACTTAATTTACTATATCTAAATGCATATATAATATACATACATATAGTGCATATCAAAATGTAATGTATATACGATTTTAATATACTTGTTTTCGCCATTTGAAAATCGCGCTACTTGGCTGGGATCATTAATCATTTACGCATGCAGTCGCGGCGCAGAACTTGATTTATTTTACTTTTCTTTTTTTGTTGTTTCTGTTTGAGTTGGGTGTGGCTGCATGGGGCAGGGGAGGTGCGGCAGCCGAAAACAAAATGAATATTTTCCTTGCTGCTTACGCAACACTGGTCACAAGATTGATGTGACATTTGTGTTGGCTCTCGAGAAATATGGCAGAAATATGGCAGCACTTGGCAGCAGTGGCAGCTTCTGACAGACCCTGGCGACTGCTCTTCAAGAAATTGGCAATGAAAAATTCTAGCGCCAGGCGAAACGACATTTCAATTTCAAAGTGCTGGGCACTCTCTACTCGACTCTACTCTACTCTACTCTACTTCACTGCAACTGTCTCGCTCTGCCAGCTCCCCCACTTGCACTCTCGACATGACCGTGATGACAGTGAGTGCGAGAAATATATCGCCCGCAGCATATTTTTGGGTTTTGGGTTAACTTGCCGTCGACTTCGTTGCCAGGCCATGGCAGACATTCTGGCACGCCATCTATCATCCCGAGCTCCAGCTCTAAGGGTTGTTGATGGTATCCATAAATTATTTTTGCACGCGCGCGCGCTCGCCTTTCACCATTCGCCAGCCTGCCCCAAACATTTTTGCGCAGTGTAAAGACATCAAAGCCACTGCAGACAGACCAGCCCAACAAGAAAGCCAAAAGCCGGCACCAAATCCAAATCCAAAGCGCATTTCGTTAATAAAACGTTCAGTTTTTGGCAATGAATGCAGCTGTCGTAGTCCACAAGCTCATTATGGCCGCCAAGACGAGACGAGACAAGGGTGAGGCCAACTGACTTGGGAGACTTGGGTGCACAGTATAATGGATTGCTCTGGAATAAGGCGAAGACGTGTAAATTATTCATGTGTAATTATCATGAATTGCATAAATTTCTACACTTGTTTACTACAAACTTTTACAACTCAATTCAGGTCACTTGAGAGACTTGGCTGGAATTTCTATATCATTTAATTGACAGACATTGGAATGATGAGTAGCCTAATTATGTTAGGTTAATGAAATTAGATAGCATAACATTAAATTGATTTTAGCATGGGTTTAACATTAACATGATTATATTTGACTGAACCTATTGGGAGACTTGGCTGGATCTTCTATATCATTTAATTGACAGAGATTGGGATGAGTTTATTTATGCCTTATGAATAGCATAGTTGTCTTATTTTTGTAATAAAATAAGAAAACGTAGCATGATCTTAACATTCTAAAATTAACATGATTATATTTAACGGAACCAATTCGAAGAAACTCTGTAAACCTTGTTTCATGAAAATTAGTTTGATAGAAAAATTATTTATTTATTTTTATTTACAAATCATTTATTCAAAATAGGTTTACGTATGTATAATAAATAATCTATTTCATATTAGAATTTATGACAAATTTACTAGATCTCTGTAGTTCTCTATCTAGTTTTGTTCTTCAGCTGTTCTTGCCTTTCATCTATAAAGCCTCAGCCACCAGTATATATTCATATATTTACCTAATGGAATTCAGATCTACCTCAAGTTTTGTTCGCCTCTTGGCAAGTCGCAAAAGTGCTCAAGTAAAGGTATTCAATTTATAAAATCTACGATGCCATCTACTTAATATCATGTTACAGGGTGTAAAGCCAGAAAAATGTTTGCAATTAAATGCAAACCTCAGCGAGCTGTTAACAATTCCACTAGAGAGCGAACTCCACAGAACACAAGCTATCAAGTTATCAAAGTAGAGCTCGCCCTGTGGCTGCAGTCGCCCCCACGATTGCAAACCTTCCGACACACGAGTGAAATGGCCACAAAGTCATTTGGGCTGCTTAAAAGTTGATTCGAAAAGTTTTACACCGCACTCTAGTGGTATGTGCATACAGTGGTGATAGAACAGAGGGAGGGTGCTGGGGGTTGTGTGAGGGATGACTCTACATACATACATACCTAGGCAGCAGTGAGGGGCTGCTGCAGTGCATTGCGAAACGACCGCCGGCGTCGACGCCTCTGGCAAACACACAATTAAGCACACACACACACACACACACACACACACAATTAAGTCGACTTTCACACACACACCCACATACACACGCATATATAACCTGGCTGGGTCGTCGTCGCCATACAATTTCCGCAAGTCGTAAAAGACGGTAATTTATACCTTTTGCCCCATATGCTATGGCATGGTAATTTGTTAAGTAGAGTTAAAATAATTGCTCGTATTTATAATTTACACATTTTGCCCTGCAAAATTTATCGTCTCGCTGAATGTGCGCTAGATATCACACAGTCCTCGGGCACCCATTCTCAGCTCTAAAGAGAGGCTGATGCTGCCTCTGCCTCTGCTGCAGAGCTTGTCTTGCATTTTTCGGTTATTTCGCGCTGCGCTCTGCAAATTTATGGCCCCCAACTTGTGCCTGCCAAGGAAACGGCAACGGCCCCCAAAGCAAACTGAAATTGTCGACGGCTGCTGCTGCTCTATGAATGCGTCTCTGGCAGACTCAGCCTGAAAGTTTTAGTCGCTATTAATTTCTATTTCCCGAACTTTCCCTTTCGTGCTAAATATGAAATGAAGATGCCAGACTTCCTAGATTCAAATCAGCAACGGTGTCTAGTTTCCGAAAGTAGAGCTCATTTATCGAGCTGCCACTATTGAACACGATTGGTGAGCTCAACTTGATCAACTTGTTTTATGAATTTTTGTGTATGTAATTTTCGTGAATATATGATTCGAATAATGCCTGGAGTAGAGCACTATTCATAAAAATAAAATTAATTAAAATTTGAAAAATTCATTTAATGAAATAAATAAAATAAATAAATTAAAATAAAATTTAATGTATGAAAAAATTAAAAAATAAATGTAAAAGATTAAATTAGTTAAATTAAATAAACGCATAATCATTATTATATGATATTTAATTTAAAAAATTCATAGTTTAAATATTAATAAAAAATATAATAAAAACAAATATATAAGAAAAAAAAAGAAATAACAGAAAATAAAATAAAATTCCAAATTATATTAAAATTAATATTAAATTTCATTTATTTATTGCTTATAACTACCTATTTTTTTCTATTTTATATACAATCATTTATGTTTTATAATTCGAGACCTGTAAAAAATATTTTGAAAAATATTGATCCCCAAATTTGAATATTTAACTTTGCTTTTTGAATTGAATAAAGAAAGTATAAGTAGGTCTTATTTTTAAATACCTTAAAAGGAATCATCAACGCAGGATCGACTGAGTTTTTTATTTTCATTCGATACCCGCTTTAATATATCTCTTTTACATTGGCTTATTAGTCTGAATATATATCATGGGGGAGCCTGAAAGACAAAGTACTAATAAGTTCGCACTCCTTCATATCGCGACTGCTGATTTTCCACCAAATTACCGACTCTCCGAGCAGCTCCCTATGCGAAATTTTCGAGAACCATAAAACATTGCGAACAATAAATTTGGTTTTAATGGCTCGAGAAGTGCGGGAAAATTCGCTACTTACTTTGTGTGCGCTGCGAACATTTTATAAAACATTTATTTGCTTGATTCCTAGCCTCATTTCCGCATGTTGCGCCCCCCAGTATATATATATATTTCTTTCTCTTTTTTTTTTTTGTATATATATTGTCTGCGCACTTCCCTGGCTATAATGAGGCCATAAAAAGGGTTAAATAAAATGTGCAGCAATTGCTGTAAGGCCAAAGTGCCCCTCAGTCCAACCCAATCCAACCTTCAGCCCGCCTCACGCCTGGGCCTCCGGAACTGGGCCACTGACAGGGAAAATTTGCACGCTCCTATTTTGTCGATTTTCGCGCCGTTGCTTAAGAATTATCGACGTCTTTTAGGCACTGCAACATTCCGGATGGGCCAAACCAGCGGGACGTGGGGCACCGCATAGAAATTACAGCTTGTAGCTACAAATTGCTTCCGTTGCAGGCACTTTAAGGCTCCGCTGGGAGTTGGCATTTGGCAGCTGGGAGCGGGGCGTTGGGAGGGGCTGGCCCAAAATAGACACATCAATGAAATTTATTAGCTTGCATGTGCAATTGCAACTCGCTCTATATGTATGTGAGTGTGTGTGACTGAGTTGCGACTTCCAATTGCTCGGTCCAAACTTTAGTTGTGAAACTGACGCCCCCAAAGCGGATGTTGCCGGCTACTAATTTGCCAGCCCAAGCAGACACAAATCGTATGCGCCAAATTTGCACAAGTCGGTTGGTATTTTCCAATTGTTAAGGTCTAAGAAAGCTGGAAAATCAAAAACTTGAAGGAATGAAATTACATATAAAATAATTATTGAACGCACAAATATTTGACTTGAAGTTCTAAAAAGATATCAATTAATTTGTCATAATAAAATAAATATAATAAAATAGTAAATGAATTTTAAAATGTAAGCAAAATAGAAAAAAGTTAGTAGAAAATGTTTAGTGTTATAAATTTCAATAGATAAATATTTATATATTTTTACTCTAACATTTATAAGAATATTTTTATTTTAAATATATTTATTTAATTGTTGCTTTATAGTTGCGAAGATTTAAAATTTATCCAGCAGATCTACTTCTCATAAATGCTACGATAGTAAAATGCTATTATACTAATACTACTTCAAGAGGATCTTGATAAATACCGATTGATTTAGCAACTATATTAAGTATAAATAAAACACTCAAGAGTTTTTTATTGAATACATATATGATTGAAATATATGTATTAAATGCAGTCCAATTAAAATCCAATTGGAGAGCTGATTTAAACCTATAAAGCTATGGGGAATTTCTCCATTTAAGATTCGGCCAAACACTAGCGCTAGCTAACACAGCCATAATGTTTTATCTGATTGAAATTTCTTTGATTGAAATCAACAAATTTTATGCCTAATCAAAGAGCATAAGTTAGGGCATTGTTATTCGTCCGTCTGAAGTTTACAAAGAATTTAAATATATACATATTGTTTAGATTTTACGATGAATTCGATTAAAATTTAAATCAAAAGGAAAAATTTAGACAATGATCAGACTTTATGAGTTTTTTTTTTCGTGAAACTTTTTGAAGTGTTTCTGCAGCACAATGTGTTAATGTATAAGTTTATATACATATATATTTATGTACATAGATATCTCTCTCTGTATGTGTGTGTGTGTGTAGCTGTCTAATGGGGCCTCGTGCTGACTTATGCGATCTTTTGATCTCGCCGCGGTTTTCACACTTTTATGACTTTATGATACGCACCATAACAACGACATAACGACGAAGTGAATTGGAATTGTACGGAATTGCCGGTGCCCGGAATCGTGCGGCTGCATTTCATTTACATTGCAGTTTGTTGAATGTGTTCCTCCTTCCTTTTCGACTATTTATTTATTTCGCCTATTTTCAGTTTTTATGGCGAAGACATATCGCTGGCATCTTATTTGTTTTCAGCCACACACACGGACTCTCTCTCTCTCTCTCACTCTCTCTGTTTCTGTTTCTCTTACTCTGACTCCCATTCCACGAGTAGTTTATGATGCCTCGAATCGTCTGATAATTAGGTGAGCACACGTCTGACGTCGAGCACGGCGGCACTTCAAAGGCACCACGCCCACACACTGCCACTCTGCCACTTGGTTTATGGATCCTACGTCCCTGTAAATAAATGATGATGAATTCCCTAGAATATTTTCCTTGGCAGTTTACAATACTCAAACAAACACGAGGTGTCATTTTTTGTGGAACCAGCTATTGATGTTTTATATAGACCGATTACCATTTTTGTTTATTCCAGTAAACATTTAGACCAAGCAGAGCTAGAGAGTCAGATTCTGCATATTTATATTTATATTTATATTTATATTTATATTTATATTTATATTTATATTTATATTTATATTTATATTTATATTTATATTTATATTTATATTTATATTTATATTTATATTTATATTTATATTTATATTTATATTTATATTTATATTTATATTTATATTTATATTTATATTTATATTTATATTTATATTTATATTTATATTTATATTTATATTTATATTTATATTTATATTTATATTTATATTTATATTTATATTTATATTTATATTTATATTTATATTTATATTTATATTTATATTTATATTTATATTTATATTTATATTTATATTTATATTTATATTTATATTTATATTTATATTTATATTTATATTTATATTTATATTTATATTTATATTTATATTTATATTTATATTTATATTTATATTTATATTTATATTTATATTTATATTTATATTTATATTTATATTTATATTTATATTTATATTTATATTTATATTTATATTTATATTTATATTTATATTTATATTTATATTTATATTTATATTTATATTTATATTTATATTTATATTTATATTTATATTTATATTTATATTTATATTTATATTTATATTTATATTTATATTTATATTTATATTTATATTTATATTTATATTTATATTTATATTTATATTTATATTTATATTTATATTTATATTTATATTTATATTTATATTTATATTTATATTTATATTTATATTTATATTTATATTTATATTTATATTTATATTTATATTTATATTTATATTTATATTTATATTTATATTTATATTTATATTTATATTTATATTTATATTTATATTTATATTTGTCGAAGCGCAAGTAGTATTAATATATTGGCGCGCACTGTAATTGTGCTTCTATTTTCTGTTATGCGTGCCTTCGCACTTGTGTGTGTGTGTGAGTTGAGCCTGTGTGTTCGATGCCCTTGAACAAAGAATGCGAGTTCTATGACAGGGTATGGTGATTGTTTTGGTCTCACACGAGCGCAGCATGCATGGTGAAGTTCTTAAGAGTATTAAGAGTGCAGCATGTGAATGCGTATGGTTTTGCTATTTTGTGTGTTTCGCGAATGTTGTAATAGCCGATTATGCTTCGTAGGCTGGAAAAGTCCCGTTGTAGCGCGACGACAGCGTATGTAGCTGTCGTCGAGTGTGGTTCGGTGGTAGGCACAAGAAATGAGCGAGAAAAAGAATTCAGAATCGTTTGAGAAGTTGACGGCCACCGAAACTCGCTGCGCTAAGGAATACTGTGTTTGTTTTTGTGCTCTGACATATTTATATTTATATTTATATTTATATTTATATTTATATTTATATTTATATTTATATTTATATTTATATTTATATTTATATTTATATTTATATTTATATTTATATTTATATTTATATTTATATTTATATTTATATTTATATTTATATTTATATTTATATTTATATTTATATTTATATTTATATTTATGTCTGGGCATATGGCAAGTGTAAAGTCTTATACAAGTTTAGACAGCGTCTGCCTATCACAGCTTGACCTTTGGCCCCTGTTCTGCGCCCATCATTCACCTCGCACTTTTGTTGCTGTTGCTTTGCTGCTGACCACATCGAGCGTTTGTTGCGGTCAACAAAGTCCATGACTTTATTAATTGCTGCTCATTAGCGCTCGGGGCTCATTAATCAATGTGACCGCAGAACCGCCGCGTGGACGTCGACGTCGACGTCGGCTTTCCCATTGTCCAAATACGACTTTTGGATGGCAAAGTGAGCCTCGGCTCGGAACATGACCCGCAGATGCAGACAAAACATAATTTACTGGCAGCCAAGTGCAGATAAGCCTTCTGGCTCTGCCGCCGCATTGACAAACTGCAGACAGGCACCGGCCCAGAGTCAAGGCTGAGCTGGAGTTGGAGTAGGAGTCGCAATCGGATCGGACAGGAGGCGCTCTGAAAACTTTGTCGCCATTGGACATTATCGCAATTTCTAATCGACGCAGCTACAAAATGATTGAAATTCAAGCCCAGCCCCGCCAACAGCAACAGCAACAGCAACAGCAGCAGCAGCAGATATAATAAATGACCTGCGGCCACACCAGGGAGCCCAACTGGGACCCAGACGACACTTGTAACTGAATAGCCCCCCGCACTGCCCACAGACCCGGACCCCTGGTCAACTCGGGCTGCAGGGAGCATGTGTAAACTTTCCAAAAGAGCTGACACACTAATTAGCGCCCATTGATCATTTGGGCCTGGCGCCTGGGTGTGACAACGACAGCGACGACGACTACGATGACGATGATGATGATGATGATGATGACGATGACGACAATAAAGAACATACACAACTTGAAAGCAACAAGAGTCGAACATTATATTACACTTTCAGTCGAGCATGATGGACTGAGCGGATGAAGCTCTAGGAGAAAGCTTGCCTGAAAAGAATTGGAATAGAGAGTAAAATAAATAGAATTGACTAAACTAATATACTCACTTTCCTTGATGCTATTTTTGATTCAAAGAGAAAACTTGTGTAAAGAGATTTTTAATTGAAAATAAAATCAATAAAAATAAAATAAAATTGCTCAATTACAAACTGTCCATGTGCAAAAACTAATATACTCACTTTCTGATTCAAAGAGAAAAGTTGTCTACAGAGAGCTTGAATACAGAATAAAATAAAATAAAATGCTCACTAATATACTCACTTTCTTTACTCACACAGAAAGTATTTCTAAGTCAACAAGATAACTCATCTGAAGAGAATGGGAATAGAGAGTAAAATAAATAGAATTGACATTTTTAGAGTATAAGTACAAAGTAAATAAAAATAAAACAACATGCTCACTAATATACTCACTTTCTTTACTCACACAGAAAGTATTTCTAAGTCAAAAAGAAAACTTGGCTGAATAGAATTTGAATTGTAAATAAAATAAATAAAAATAAAAGAAAATTGCTCAATTTCAGGCTTAGAGATACAACAACTAATATACTCCCTTATGTAGACCCTGTGATGGCATTTGTAACCCGCAGAGGGCGAGGTGAAAGGGGAAAGTTAAGCAACATCGCGCCAGGGGGTTATCAATTGAGCAGTTCGGCATGGCATTTAATGAGGAATGCACATTTGAATAGCATCATCATTTAAAGAGCATAATCATCGCATTGAGGGGTTGCTGTGGCTCTGCTCGCATGAATTGCTAATAGAGCTGTCTGGCACTGCGGGAGACGTGTCAACGGGCGGCTTGATCCTGGAGACGATAAGTGAGTCGAGTTTTAAGTTTTAATTGGTTTGTCGTATGTTTTTTTTTGTATTTGTTTCTTTCTCTTTTTTTTTTTTCTTTGGGCGTCTGTCACGAAACAAAGCCTAATTAACATGTAGTACACTCTTAATGACCACAACTCATATAACCATAATTCACTGGAGAAAATTCAATTGGGCAAAGCTTAAGCACTGGCCTTTGGCCCGAGCGCACAGCTCGGACTTGGCCTCGTTCGGGGCCCCGGCTCAAAGTGCCATAAATTAATTAAACCCATTTAACATGCATCATAAATTTATAAACAATACACCCAAAAGCTAATTAGCCGACACGAAAATTGCTACGTACGCAACGTAGGACCAAAACCATGCAGAGAGCTCGAGTCTGAGTCCGAGTCTGAGAGCATGAGACTGAGGAGTCAGCGTCAGCGTCAGAGTCAGCGTCAGAGTCAGAGTGTAAGTGTCGGAGCGAAGACTTCGGCTTCGCATTGCGTGTTTGGGGGGCGCCCAAGCGAGCCACAGGACACTGTGCTAAATTGCAAAGGAGTTTGGCAAACATAACTCATTGCTCACAATTGTAATGCTCTACACTAGGTATACTCTTTGAGTGGGTCTTATGGCTGTAAGCGAACTTTAGTTCTTTGTGATAATTCTTAGAAAATACTAGATGTGGAACTAGTGTTCCTTTGAGATCTTTAATAATGAACAAGTATTTCAAATTGCTTTATTTAATTTTAATTTAATACTTATACACATCATTATATGTAAAGAAAGGATTTTAATAATTTTATTTTTTTTAGAGATTTATTTAGTTTAATAATTTTATTTTTTTTTTTTAGGAATTATTTACTTTTAATTCCATTTCTCGTTTTCTAGTTGTTTTGACTATTCGGATTTCGTGCATCAGAAATAATATTTGCCTAACTAATTATATTATATATGTACATATATTCCTAACTAATTATTATTTTTGAGTCTACAATAAATCGTAAATATTTGGTAATTTATAAAATGAGATATATGAATATTATATTCCAGAAAATAACTAACTGAATCTCAAATATATACCATGATTTATAATCATCTCCCTTTTACAGGGTATACAAAATAAATCCGTAGTCAAACCGACAGTCATGAATAATAAAGCGCCTGAGTCGAGCCGCTGTTTGTTGCAAATATTAGTTGCAGAACGAATGAGAATGCGTCTGTTGGCATTTGGCTGGCAATTGCTGTTGGCCAAGTCGCAGGGCAATGCTTTCTGGTCGGTGAATTCGAAGATTTATGCCGACACTTGATACGACTGCCTGCGCTCTGGGGTGGGAGTCAGCTGGAAGGTGGAGCAGGACTCAGCTGCGAGAGCTATGTGAAGTCTTAGCTAAAAGAAATTATTGTTTTGGCTACCGTTGCTCATTACGAGACGCCGCCCGAGCAGCTGCTTGTGGCATGCATCTGCGAGGATGCAGACATTAAAGCGCCACACATAAATGCATAACGACATCGGTGGCACTTTGTGTGGACGCAGACAGTGCTATTAACATAACTCAGCGCAATCGAGGCGAGGCGAGGCGAGGTGGGGCGAGTCGAGTCGAGTCAGAGCAGCCCTTTGGCTGGGGGCTTTTTGCTGCCCCCTTTTCTGGTGGGCGCTGGCAGGTCGTAAACATTGTTTTCTTTGGTTTTTAATTGGATTTTATTATGCCAGCCGAAAGTTAGCTGTCTGATATATTTATGATTATTATGTTGGCGGGCTTTTGGCTGTTTTTGCCTTTCTTTTCTTTTTTTTTCGGCAGGGCTGCCGCATCAGCTATGTGAATCAAGGCATACGTAAAGAAAAAGTCTTAATAAAATAAATCAAATAATAAACATGAATACATGTGAATATATGTACATATATAAATAAAATAAATTTTTAGCAGAATTTTTGGGTGCAATCTCTAGAGGATAAAAAGTAAAGAAACATATTATATTACTAAAATAAATAATATATAAAATAATAAAATAAAATAGTAAACAGGTTCGGCTGAAAATTGGAATATTGTTAGATAATCTTTGTTATGAATTTGTATAAATAAAAAAAAAAAAAATAATTAGATATAATTAGATATAATAAAAGTAAGAAAAAATTAAAAGCAAAGTTTGAATATTAAATATATATAAATTAAATAACTTTTTAGCATAACAATAAATTTATTTTATTTTATACAAATAACGTTCTTTAATTTAATTAATTTAATTTAATTATCTAAAGATCGTTACTATATATTATGAGTGAAATTAAATTAAATTAATTAAATAAAAATTAATTAAATCAAAGAGCATTATTTGCAAAAAATAAACTAAATAAATAAATAATCAAATGAAGTGTGCAAGTTGCTTATATTAAATATAAATCTTCATTAAATACATATAAATAGATAGCTTTCTGCGTATCCATTTCATGCTCACTTTTGCTCTGCCCACAAAAATTCGCCTTTGAACTCGGTCGATCTGATCTTCTGCCATTGTATTGTGGCTCTGCAGCCCTGATCTTGGAGTTGCCTTCATTTCGGCACTATGGGTTAATTGCTTGGATGAACAACTAATTTGATGGCATTTCAAAAGAGCAGAGGAGAGCGTCAAACAGATAAAATTTATATGCATGCGAGGCGATGCATGTGTAACGGCACTTAGGGAGTTGCCAACCCACCCCACCCCACCCCGCCCCGCTCGACCTATCAACAACTACGCCAAAAAGATAAAACGCGGCCTTATTAGTGTGAGTGAGAGAGAGAGGGAGATGGAGAGAGAGAGAGAGAGAGAGAGAGCATATATATATTCAAATTTATGCGCTGTGGGCGTCTGTTGGAGTTTAGCTCACCGTCAGATAGTGTAGTCAAATGTGTGTGTGTGGGTGTAAGCATGTGTGTGTGTGTGTGTGTGTGTTTGGTGTGGGTTGCCTTTTGTGCAGTCAACGATTTTCATGCTTGAGCGATTGCCACAACACGGCCTGAGGGGACACGCCACGAGGAGCTGAGCAACAGAAACAGAAGCAGCAGGCGCAGGGGAGGGGCCGGGGGCAGAGGCAGAGGGGTTCGGTCTGTGACTGAAGCAGGCGGCATAATTAGTTTGAAACGGAAGCTAATTTATGTTTTGGCAGTTATGTTTAAATTAATGTTACAAAAATTAAATGCTCATAAATAAAACAAAATTTATGGGCGCTGCTGCTGCCGCTCGCTCGCTCGCTTGCTTCAACGACAGCCGCAGATCCTGGCAGACGCGGTGGGTGCTATCCGGGGAAGGCATTTAACTACAGCGAAATGGTAAAATTTCTTTATCACACATAAAGCAATTTGTTCCGATGGTGGCCCAGCACCAAACAGCGACCAAACAAATTCCAACAACGTGTTTAGGGTCCATTAATGCGACTCTAAAGCCAGCCAAAGGCACTTAAACAATTTCTCCCAGCGACAGCAGAGAGCGTTCAGGTAGCATATTTATGTGTTTGCCAGACAATTTGTGGTCTATGTCAAAGACATGGCCAGACCTTGTGCATAATACTATTCTTGTAACTAGCAATCTATTTAAATAGAACTCTAGGCTGGCTGGTGATCAGACAAGCTAATAAACTTATTAAAAAATTCTAGCTATTTTTTTGTATAAAATTAAATTGGCAAATGCAGAAATTAAATGTTCTCTGATTTTTGACAATATTAAAAAACAAGTAAGTGGGTTAAATATACAATTAAAACGATTTTTTTACAGTGAAAAGGTATAATAAAAATTTAAAATAATATTAATATTAGTATTTAATTTAAAAAGGAGGGACAGCAAAAATGTATTGATATTATTAAATATAAAACAACTGATATTTCAATTCGCGTCTTTCAGACACACACACATACACACACGCACACACACACACACACACACACACACACACACACACACACTCAAACACACACACACACACACACACACACACACACACACACACACACAACACACACACACACAAACACACACATACATACATACATAGACACATAGGCACACACATACATAGACACATAGGCACACACACATACAGTACTTGATTAAAAGTAAGAGCAAGGAGAAGAGAAGTGCAGAAGATCATAAAAGTTGTCTATATGTATGCAGCAGTTCTTATTTGGTATTTGTATTTAAGTAAAACGAAGCTAGAATGCTCACAGCAGCAGAGAGCGTTCCCATTGCTCACTTGAAGCTCGACTGCAACGAGCTCTTCCTGCCGTTGGGCTCAACATTTGGGAGAGACAGTGCTTGAGTAAAAGTGACCCTATCCGTATATAAAGGGCAGCAGCTGCAGCATTTCTTCAGTCAGTCTTCAGTCTTTGTCCAGACCTGGTGGAGGTCAGCGTAAGAAAGTGAAGTAGAGTGAGTAAAGGCGCAGAGGCATTACATAGATGCATTACGTAGAGGCATTACGTAGAGGCATTACGTAGAGGCATTACGTAAAGGAAATACGTAGAGGGAACACTTAGAAGAAATAGACAGAGGAATAGTACTAAATCGACTCAGCTCATCGCCCTGATCAAGAATATATATATATTTTATGGTGTCTGCCATGCTTCGTTCTGCCTGTTACACACATTTCAACAAAACCATTTTATATACAAAATAATACCCAGAATAATAATGTAGAGTACTCCACATGTGGTGTATAAATAAAATGCAAATTTTGCATTAGCGTAAAATTATTTAAACTGATAGAAAAGAGTAATTCCTTGAGGAATTTAAAGTATTTTCTTAGTCGAGCATATGCAACTAAACAATAATGATATAATTTAGAGAAATTATAGAACTTAATTTGTTTTTCTATGACTATGTATGTATGGATCTTAATCAGTTATTTTGCAGCGTTTTCTTCAACCACATTTCAGAATGTTAAAGTTCAGTAATAAGTCAGTTGGAAACTGACTGTAAATGATGTTCATTAAAAATTAAAATAAAAAAATATATATGTATATAAATATATATGTATATGAATTCAGCCTGTTGGAAATTTTGAAATGATTGCTACAAATTTTCGTGGCTATAAAACTGTGTGGGCATGGAAAACCTTTCAAATTTGCAGCGCAATATGTCAGTTAGTTTCAACAACGTTTGCCAACTGTGTGCAGAACAGTCACACACACACGCATACACACACACAGCACACACACACGGAGAGCAAATGAATGAAAAATGAATTTAATTGCCCTATGTTGAGTGTCAACATTTTTGAAATGGGTTCGCATATGGATCAGACAAAGGACAAAGGGACGAGGCGGGACTGCCAAAATAAAAAACGTGCCAGAGAGCAACATTTTGGCAACATTTTTATGACAGCAACAGCAGTAAAACTTTGACCTCTGTCGGCGCAGTTCACATGCTTGGGTGGCGGTGTCGTGGTGTCGGCGGTGGTGCGGGGAGGCCTTCGCTGACCCACATCAGAGCCCAAATCATGCATACGCATGTCTGTGAGCTGTGAGAGCCCCCGCCGCCGCCTGTGCTCTGGATCGAACTGCTCTTACATTCGAGCGATTCGCATTGTTTGTCGGTGGGCATCAAAGCAAATTTTGCTCACTTTGGCTGTCTCACTCGGCTGGCTGTCAGTCGACAAATCTCTTTCCTCTCTTTCGGCGCTTGCCTTTTTGGGTCTGAGGCTGGGATTCGGTATTCGGCATTCAGCAGTCAGCAGTCAGCTTTCAGCCATTTGAGTTGCTCCTCGGTCTTGGCAACAACCGCAAAGAGCAACATAATGAAAAGTGTTTGGTCATTTATTGTTTAAATGTCTGACAGCATGTTGACAGCCAAATGCCAAAGTAAGTTGTCAGACAGAAACAGCAACAGCAACAGCAACAGCATCTGAAACGAGATCACGATGGCGTCTGCTGCTGGCATCCAACCAACTTTGCAGTTGGAGTCGCAGTGGGATGTGTGGATGGCTAAAGGTCCTGGCCATCCCTCTCACTCTCACACTCTCTCTCTCTGGTCAGCTGGCGTCATTTGCTTTGATTGAGTTTTGATTTCTGCAGCCCACTTCAACAGCTGACCAAGTTATATTCACATTCTGCAACAAATTGGACCTGGATTGCCATCCCAGCTGATTGCTAACTGCAAAAATACATTTATTGCATTCGTTTCACATTTTTCATGCATTTTCAGTACTGCATTTGTAATGATATATAAAATAGAAATGCTTCTAATCAATTTAGAATATTTTCTATATGCAAAATTTTAGAGGATTCCAATGTAGAAATTCCATTTAATAAGTAAAAATTTAACAATTTTAAGACATTTTTAGACTAGCAAAATATTTCATATTCATATTTATTTAATATAAGATTATGTCTGCAGCTCGAAATAAGTAAGTGGTGCAAAGACTTGACATATTATATTTGGACTATAATATTGCATGCGAAAAGTATCAAAAGGTATTCCTGTTATTAGCCCTGTCAGGGTTCCATTTGCTTACATCTTCATTATTTATACCACAAAATATCATTAATATTGAGCAGACTGTATACCAGTTCCCCCATAATTGGCAGTAAAACAAACCGTATGCTAGTAGAAATATGGGTAAATAAAATAGTCGGAAGTTTTGTTCCCATGTCAACAGAAACAGGAATTATTACCAAAGCGGGTTGACAGAGGGAGGGGAATAGAGAGTGAGAGGAGAAGGGCGAACAAACGGAGCGAAAAGCAATTGTCGAATGACAATTGTAAATTGTTTAAATAAAATTTATGAGTGCCCAAATGTGTCGCCATATAATTTCATGCACTTTAACATAAAATTTATCACAATTTGTGTGTGCACATGTTTCTTTGAGGTTTGCCATCCACGCCCCGCCACTTAAATAGTTTATATGCCACGCTGACAACTGGAATACCCTCACTAGCCAAATGGTATGTGAGTTTTGAGAGTGCATTTGTAACAAAATGATAGGGAATCAGGATTGATTTAATTAGATCAATTTATCTATTTTAAGTTTTACAATTTATGGATCCCAGCTCTTTCCTTTTCTTTTCATGCTATGTAAATAAAATTAACAGATATTTTACAGATCAAAGTCTATCTGCTTGAAACTGTTTTACAATAATCGTATATGGAACTCTGACATTAAATAAACTAAACAAATTATTATCATTAAATTCATATTGCTGCCAGTTGCCAGTGCTTAGTTCTTAAATTAATCTAAATATAAGTTTATTTCTAATCTTTAATAAATTAAATAAATAAATAAAACATAGGCAAAATGAATAGAAAATCATGTTTTTTTTTTCTTTGAAATTAAATAAGTGTAAATTAGTAAAATATTATAAATCTCGGAAGATCAATTCAGGATCTATCTTGAGACACATCCTGAATTTTGAAAATATTTTCTTTATTTATTATAATTATTCCTTATAATAATATATATTCAATTTCTTTTTTCTTCCTATATGTTTCTATATCATATTACAAATTTTAGATAATCTTGTTGAATTTTCTGCTCTTTTATAAATAATATATTTTAATCTCCCATTTACATTTCACTCATACATAAGATTTTTGTAGTATATTCCAACGTCGATTTGTTGCCTTAACATTTATGCTTTGATTTTGTATTCTTTATTTATGTGAATGTATGTGTTTCGTCTGTGTGTGCTGGCGAAATAACAGTAATTGAAATTTATTGCACAATTTATAGCTGGCATATAGAGCGGTGGCGTGCGGGAAGGGGAAGTGGGGGGATCGCAGCTCAACGGACTTCAGTGTTTCATTCGCTTCGGTTCGCCGAGCTCCGTTCATTGGCTCATTCGCTCAGTCGCTCAATCGTTCAGCTCTCTGGCATTGTTGTGCTTGTTCCGTTCGCTCGCAGTGGGACATATTGAAATTGATGTCAATTTAAAAAGCAAAGTTGTCGTGTCAATCATAAAACTCAATTATCGCTCAGCGAACGGCGCACGGCGTGAGGAGGGGGATAGGGGGAGGCGTTGGGCGGGCAGGACACTTAACAACTCAATTTGAAAACGTTTTTACGCGTGTCTGTCTTAGAGCCCCCTCCCCTCCACACTGCCCACATCTCTGCCTGCTCCGGCGTATCGCAACAGCAGCACCCCCACAATTTGCTATGCCTCAACATTTGATTGCCGGCAATCAGACGCGCTTGATGATCATCATCAAAACATGCCACTTGTGTTTTGTGCGCTAATCGTCTCTAAATCGAGTTGACTACACGCACACACACACACAGATAGCTAGCGAGAAAGAGAGAGATAGAGAGAGAGCGAGAGAGAGTGGGGGAGAGACTGAGGCAGCTGTCTGAAAGGCCCCACGCTCAGCACTTAAGTGCTACGGGACTTTTGAGTGGCAGCAATGTTGTTGTAGGTGCTCTCGGCTTTTCAAGTGATTTGTATGCCCTGCAGCCCCGCATGCGGGAAGGAGGAGGAGGCAGAGGCGGAGGTGGAGGCGAGGGCAGTAAGAGCGCTAGCTGAATGCCCAGCCAAAAACACTCTTGGAGATGAAAGAGATAGCGCTGAGCAGTAGCTTTACAGCCTGTTGAAACATAATTGTTTTAATAATATTGAAATGAATTGATTTACTTTCCATGCTCAATCAATACACATCAATCAAGATCCGAATTAGAGAAACAGTTGCGAATTGAACTAGAAGTAAAAGAATATTTAGATTATAATCTCAAGACTCCAAAATTATATTCAAGCTCAACTCTTGCATAGATAATATAATAATAATAAATAATATAATATATAAAATTAATAAAATTCTTCGTCTATTAAATTACTATCTATATATAATATACAGCCTTATATGAATTTTTACTCCATCTGCAAATCGAAAATATCAAAACTCAAATCATAACCCAAAGAAGCGCAAGTCTTCTATACAAATACAATACAAAATCGCTCTATAATTGTTTAAAATAAATGTCTGTGAACCTTTTATCGCCATTAGATCTCTGCATGGAGGGCAATCAGAATAAAATGGTATTACAGTAGCATTTGAATGGGTGAAACAGACAAGAGCTGAATGGAGAGATCTATAAGCCGTACGCGCGCCTGTGTAGCGCATTGTGAAAACAAATCTCAATTAAAACTGTCACAGTCACTCAAAACAAACTGTCAACTTTATTATTAATTAAATGTCAGATTAGAGTCGGTACCCAGGGGCTTGTGTGCGGCGTCGAGGGGAGCGTGTAAATCCGTTTGCCGTCAAAGACGTCGCACACTCCTTTGAAGCGAACGCCAACTCACAAACACAGCAATAGCAACAGCAACAGCTACAGATGCAGATACAGATATAGATACAATGTACAGATACAGATGCAGATACAGAAACCGAAACTGACAAGCATTTCAAAGAGCTTTTTATGTACACGCTCTCATAGAGCGACACACTCTGAAAATCTCCAGCTCAGTGGGCTGGAAATGCTGGCGGATTAGAGCATGCATTAAGTGTAATCGCAATGAATTTTGAAAGATGATTAGTCAATCGTCAGTCGAGTTCCATGGCACGTAATCGTCAATGCCAGAGATTTCGATAAGACAAAAACTCGCAACGACACTTAATTTGGTATTTAGTGCGGCTTTTGAGCACATCCAACATTTGCCATTACTTATCGCGCCTCTCCCATGTTCATGTCCATATCCACTTCACAATTGTGAGTGTGTGTGTGGCTTCATTCGAATAAGATTGGATCAATCACTCTCTCGCTGACAATACTCTAATAAAAGGTTTCAATTCGCCTGACCATTGTCCATTAGGAGTGCGAGCGAACGTCTGAGAACTATCTATCAAATGGAAAAAAATGAGAGAACTATTAATCATCAAGTCAGCAAGTCAAGTCCAGCAATCGTATTGGAGTATTATATTTGTATAATATAATACAAATTTAAAGCTTTCATTACATTTAAAACATTTCTCACAAATATATTCAATATGTATTTCTACCTGTAATTCCAGCGATTCCTTTCAACTCAAGATCAACTCGAACTTAATCAGAATTTACGTATATGTTCTATAAATCTCACTTAACTTTGCAGTCATTATATATACCCTCGACTCGTTCATTATTTATATGGATCGTAGACTCTAGAGCACAAATTATTTATTTACAAATAATTAGCAGATATATCCGTGGGCTCAAGTCCAGCTATCGATTTATGATCAGCTGGCAATCGAGGCGAACAACACCTTTTGGCTGCACGTTTTGTGCGACATTCATCTCAGTCAATTCCCTACGTAAGACACATTGGGGCAAAAACGATGGGGCCGGCTACAAATCAATTGCCCGCTTGACAACTTAACAGTCTAATCGAAGTCAACAAAATGGTTGCCGCTGCCAGCAAAAGAGACAGAGAGAGAGAGAGAGAGAGAGAGACCCTGGTCCACCAGTCCCTGGTCCCGCTGTCTGAAAACGCCAACTCAATTGACCAGCAGCTGTCCACATAAAGTCCAAATAGAGTCCAGTGGCTGTTGGATGGTGGAGAGTGGGGAGTGGCTCCCCGCCCTTGCCAGAGTCGAGTCGAAGTTTGGAAATTGTCATATTGCAAGCGCACGCAGGCGCAGCGTAAATGTTAAAAATTATAGTTAAACTCATAAATTACGAGCATAGTCAGCCGTTGAAACCCGTTGCTCTTGTTGTTGTTGTTGGTCACTGCGATCGTTGGGGCCCTGACAGCAGCTCTTTGGTCTTTTAGACAATTTAAAGGCGGTTCGTACTCAATAAACCAAATTCCACACATAATTAATCGATGCCAATGCCGATGCCAAGCCGGAGCCAGAACCAGAGCCAGAGCCAGACTCGAAGCCGGCTGCAAAAGTCGTCACGCCGTTTGTGCCTTTTTACAATATTTTGTTTTGACTTTGAATGTGGGCTTGAGTGAGTTGGTACCAGTGTGGCTGGGGTGCGAGGTGGGGCGAGGTGTGCGAGAGGCGAAACTTTTTAATAGTCGCGCCATAATCGTAAATCTTTTGTGTCCGACGCAGTGCAACGACATGGCAGCTGCCGGCCCGGACCAGTCCGTCGGCCACAGTTGGGCCCCAGTTGGGGCAACCGAGCCAGTTGGGGCAGGCAGCGGCACTTGCAAAGGATTGCGAGTCTACCTCTCTACAAATCGAGCAAATGTTCACAGCTTAATTTATCGCTCAAGAACATTACATGCCAAGCACACAACGACTATAAAACGGATGCTATCACATTAACTGCTCCATGTTAACTCAACTTCAGCATAGTTTCTGAATATTTCGGCTAAGTTACTATATAAGTCCGCTAATTATGAGACCTGACACTGTCTATTGCTCTAGCTGTCTATTGATATGTTGGGTTAATCTGAAATTGTAAATATATATCAATAATTGACTTTTTGTATATATTATAAAACTATTTATAATGATTTATGATCTATATTTATTTGAGATCGAATATAAAATTAAAATTGCTAATATTATATAGACATGATGGACTCTATATTAGCAAATTTAAATTGCATTTGGCTTCAAATTTGAAATATATTTAAAGAGTTTGTAAATCAATTCATAAATTATTTCAATTTCAATTTTATTCGCTGCTGTAGTAAATTCAATTGTTTATCTCGGGCAAGATATTAATAATTATAAAAAAAAACCTTAGATCATTAAATGTCTTTGGATTTCAAAAGATTCATTTGTACACTCGATTGAGTATATTTAAGGCAGGCATTAATTATTTAGGCAAGTACTATTAACTAAACTATATGTAGTTAAAAGTGTGAATCATTTGATAATACTATGCCTTAATGTTATAGACTAATTAACTGAATTTTTGGCAAATCTATTTGTCTATATATCTGTAGTATCTACTCTTATTTATATTTATGCTTTTATAAAGGTAATGAAAGATAAGATCCCACTTTTCCTTATACAAGAACTGTAACTTTTCAAACTCTAAATGGTATTTTCATTTATCGAAATGATATTTTAAGATCATCATAGATCAATTATCACAATGATTTCCTCTTTTAGGGACTTCTCTTAAACGAAATTCTTTATAAATAAAAGCAACTACAATTAATATGCAAGTTAACAAATTTAGACTTATTGAAAGCTTATGTCTCGGAATATTATTTCTGTATTGGAAAATTCACCTATTACAAAAATTTGTTTACAATTAAATCAATTGCATTTTTATTGCACAAAAAATTTGTCTAATCTTAACAACATAATTACATTGATTTGAACATGAAAACTATTAATAATTTAGTCTCAATTCTGCAAATGAATCAGCGAATGCGCTTAAACATTTGCGAAGTAAGTTGTCGTTTACGTTTTAAGTGGCTCTAACAAGTTGGCCATAAAGCATGTAACTAGCCCATAACAAACGCCTGGCTAAAGCCTCGTTCAGTTCGCTGAGCGCGCATTATTCAAATGTCCATCTAAGTATCTGTAAGTGTAGCTGTAGTCGTATCTATGGTAGTATTTGTAGTAAGCAAAAGCAAAAGCAAGACATGAGCAGAAAGAGATACAACAGCAACAACAGCAACGAGTACGACAACGACATTGTGGAGAACTGTCAGTTGGAGCTGACATACAAACTGACAGCTTGAAATTGAGGTTTTCTCCACGCTGACAGCGTAACACGTCAACTTAAGGAGGCATAAGGCCGAGTGCCTGTCTAGATACAAATAGACAGGCCGAGCCGAGAGCCAAGTCGGGGCTGCGACTGGAGTGGATTGGCGTGGCGTGGCGTGGAGTGAAGTGTGCTGGCCAAGTCGGCCAACGTAAAAAGATAGCTGAATGCAGCCAGAGGAGCCTAGGCAGACAAGCAGACCGCCAGACAACTAGACAACTGGAGAGCAGCAGCCGCAGACAAGGCAGGCAATTTGACAGCTTAAACACACGAGCATGTCAAAATGATATGATCGCTGGCCGAGCTCAAGCAGCGCACCGATACAAAGCCAGGCACGAATGCGAGTAGCTAAACAGAGTAGAGTATGCACACACATACATACTAAGTGAGTGTGTGTGTGTGCTTGTGTGTGTGGAGAGTTTTGGATACAAATATTATACCATAATCAAAGGCAAACTTCAAGTGTTGCATCTGCTTCGAGTAGCAACAAATCAGCAAACACTTCACTCGAGATGCCCCCACTATCTCTCTCTTTCTTTCTCTCTCTCTTTCACTCGCACAGCAGCTACACATGCTGTCAGCGTTGTTGAGGACCGGAATTGGACTGGGTCTGGGTCTGGGCTCAGATCTGACTCGGGCTCTGGCTCTGTCTCTGGGTCTTGGGTTGGGTCTGCGACTGTGGCTGTGGCTGTGCTTTGGTCTTGGTCTCGAGTTTATCTCGGCCTTTCAGTTAGTTGTTCAGCATGCGTGTTGCTTTTCATGTTTACATTAATAAAAGTCAAAGGTTCTCGAGACTGACATATTGTAATTTATGTTCAGTGACAGCTTTATATCGGCGCATGCGAATTTTAATCACTTGTTATTTTGCATAAATGAGTTGCTCCATCGAATGACTTACAGACATGAAGAGATGAAAAGAGCGAGAGAGAGAGAGAGGGACAGATGAGTATGTATAAGAGAGAGATAGATATATGTTGTATGCTTATATGTGAATCTTAACTTGTTTACATTGCCCTTTTGTATTATCTCTTTGCTTATTTTATAATTAGTTTGGAAAATAGCTTAAGCAGATCCAATTAAGCTGTTAACGAACTTATGAAATTTCCATTTGTAATTGAGATTAATTTGCTAAACAATTATTAAAGCCAACCGCCTCACACACTCAAAAAGACTGTAGTCGAAATACAGAACTAATTGAATAAAAATTTGAATATATTTGAAAAAGTCATTCAGTTGATATATAATTTAAATATACTATTCTAACGTATGTGTGTCGCCTCTATTGTGACGTGCGCTTGATGAGGTCAGTCGAAAATGTTGTCGACTCAAATTGTGTATCAAATTGAAAATGCATTTCAAGTTCCCACTTAGAATGGGGGCCTGTTGTCAGTTTTATGTCAAAATAAATGAAGCTAAATGACAGTTTAATCAAGGCGTCAGCCATGTCAGAGCAATCGTCAGTCAACAACAATAGCAACAACAACAACAACAACAACAATTGTGACTGAATCGTGTAATATTGTGGTGAACAATGCGAATTGCTCATCGCACATAAATATGCTCGCTCGGTAGGCAAAGCGAGTGTATGTGCTAGGAGCTAAAGACTTTAAATACGGGCATAAGAAATGACATAGCGAAAATTATTTAATTGAATTTATTTATTATTTATTTATTTTTTAATTCAAAAAATATTTTTTTTATTTTTTTTTATATTTTTATATAATTTTATTTGTTTAATTTTTTTATTTTTATTTATTAATTTTATTTTATTTATATTTTAATTTTATTTAATTTGTTTAATTATTTTTTGTATTTATTTATATTTTAATTTTATTTAATTTTTTTTTTAATTTTTATTTGTTTATTTATTTATTATTAATATTATTATTATTATTATTATTATTTTTTTTTTTTTATTTATTTATCTTTTTTTTTTTAGTTGCTATCATTTTCTGCTTGCCTTGTAAGATTACTTCTTCCGATGAAATGAAATAGATAACTACATTCACTTTTCTCAATATCTATTCTTACATGCACTATAAAAAAATATAAAAGCCTTTGAGTTCACTAACGGATCATTCTGTTTAGAGTTTTATTATTATTTTTTAAATTTTATTTCTTTTGTTTTTTAGCTCTGCTGCTCGTGATGCGCTAAATCTACATTGAACGAAGCCCACTGATCTATATCATAAATAAATCCAGATTATACACTATAGTAATATCAAGTCTTGATTCAATTTGGCAGCGAGCGAGCATTACATAGTCGGCTACAACCGATTGCAATATTCTTACTTGTTTTCTGTTGGGCTGTCATCCTCAGCGAACGCAACTTGCAAATTGTGAACTGTGCATTGTCAGTTGGTCGCGTCTGCCTGGCTGTCTCTTTGTCCGTTTGTCAGTCGCTCGTAAGTGCATTTGCATTTGTGGGCGGTGGCGGCGTATGGGGGGGGCGAATGCTTTTGACACTTGACAGGCAAAATGCACTGACAACTATAAAAATGAACAATGCGAGCTCTTTGGCAAGGGCAGATGTGAGTGCTCCGCTTGTAACGGGTGACTGGTAACGGGTAACAAGTGACTGGGGAACGAGAATGGGAACGGGAACGTGAAGAGGAACGTGCGCTGCTGTTGCTGCTTTTCCTCGTGCACTGTTTGTTGTGGCTTACCAAAATAGAAACTAAATAAATCTCGCGGCTCAGTCTTGTGGCTCGTCATCGTGCGCGTCGTCCCAGAACTTGTTTACAAATGAATTTAATTGATCAATCAAAGCGAGTGAAGATCAAAAAAACAAGATCAAAGGCAGTGCGAGCCAAACAGACAAATGCGGTACAAGCAAACGACAAGAGATGAACACGCAACCAATCATCAGCGGGGGCAACGCACAAGAAGCATTAGAAATATTCTCCAGCTCTTCATACTCATTCACTCACTCACTCAATCAGTCAGTCAGTCAGTGAGTCACTCGAGTCAGTCACGCACTCAACTCGAATGGGAAGATTCATTGCATTGGGCTGCACTCACTCTATTCGCCCCTCGCATTGTTGTCTCTGCCTTGTTTTGATCGGTATCAGTCAGTGTGAACTTTGATTGTTGTAAATGTAATTAATCAATAACACAAACATTTACACAGCTCACGCACTGATCCTACCTCCCTCCCTCCCCACCTCCCTCCCTCGCATGCAACTTAATCAGCCGCATTTCTTGTCAAGTCGAGTTACTGAGCTGGCGATGGAGGGTTAACGGCTTGACTGCATTTAATCTGCTATTATTTTCAGCTAATTGCATAAATGCTCAGCTCAGAAATACTAGACTTGATTAATAAATATATATAATAATTAATTTAAAAAATATATAAAACATACTCCACTCAGAAATACTAGGATTGATTAATGAAATAAAGAGACAATATATATATATATAAAATATATTATAATAATTAATTAATAATATATCATATATAAAGCTTCGATTATTAAAATTGTAATGCGACTGAGCTCTACATGTTGAATGTTAAAATATAAAGACTAAGTAATTTAATATCGATATCCAATTTGATAAAAAAACTATATACATATATTTCTTACTATTCACTGAAGAAAAGTTAACGGAAAGATCTTTATTTTTATTTTTTTTATTTTTTTTTTTAGCGAAATTATAAAATATATATATTTATTCACTATTTTTAGCAACTTAATCTAAACAGAAATTTAACGAATTTATATACTAAAAGTTACATTAATTCTAATATAGGATATTTATATATAAAATGCATAGGTATTCAGATCGCGAGCCGTTTCTGCAGATCTTGAGGGTAATGGTGTTTGATTCTCCTCCTTATACCAGTACGGCGGTTGACTGCAGAGCCTAGGCATCTGGCCAAGTTATTTGGATGGCAGCCTTTTGAGAGATTTTTTGGCTACCTCTTGAATCTTGTCACCAATATTGGTGACTTTTGACTTGGAGGTCGTATTCAATGTTTCTGGTTCCTATGTAACACGGGACCCATGAGATCTTTTTCAAAGTTTTGGCTTATAATACGTGCAGCTTATTCCAGTGAGATTCGGCTGCGATACCATATTCATTCCATATCCATTCAAGTCGTAGAACAGGCTAGCGGCCAGGCCAGGCCAGTATGGTTCTGTATATTTTGACATAGTTGTCCTGCGACAGTTTATTTCGTGATGCCAAGACAGCTTACCCAGTTTAGTTTTGAACGCGTGTTGCAGAGATGTAAATAAATATTTGTAAATATACAATTTTATCATTTAATTAAAAATAATATATTTTAAATAAATTTAGTTTTGACTTAATCTCTCAAGGAATTTGGCTACCTTCTGGATTTTGTTTCTAATTTTGGTTACGTTAAGGTCGAGTTCGATTAAGGTAATGTAATAGTAAGTACAAATGATTCCGATTCCAGTAGAAAAAAAAATTAGTTGAAATTCAAATTTGAGATAGCTATAGATATTTCTTATATACATATTTATTTATATTTAGTTGCTAAAATATAATATAAATATCGTATGTACTATATCACTATAAACTACACAATTTTTGTTTTGCGTAAACATCTATAAAACAAAAGCTAATATATAAAATATGCTCTTTGGGTTGAAAGTTGGCCAGAAATACTTTATCATCGGGCATATTGTGCGGTGGGGGGATTGTTGGGCCGTGGCAACAGTTTTTCAAATTTCGTGGTAAACATCCTGTTTTGTAAAATGAGTTTTACAGTTATTTATGTGTATATATAGATTGCATTTATCGGCGCTTAGAGCTGGGACGCTGTGGCGGCATCCGCTTGTAAATCATACATACATACATGTATAATAAAATATTTATGCAGCTTTTGTGCTGGCAGTGCCACGGCAGTCCACCTTTAGTCAGAGTTACAGTTGGTAGCTGTATCTATATATGATTTTTTTTTTTTTTGCATTTAGATAAAGCGAAAATAATGCCAACTGCGACTCTGTTTGGTTGCAACAACAGCTGCAGCTCGCATTATCGTGCTACAAATCATTGAAATAGTCGTGGCATTAGTTGTGTTAATTTATGAGCCATTTATGAAATATTTACAAATTTTTAAGTTATTATTGATGTTGCCACTGCCACACACACACACACACACATACACAGATTTTTGCCACCAATAATATTTATTCACGTTGCAGTTCAGTTCGTTTCGATTCGTTTTGTGAGCTACCAAAATTTGTTGGCCTTTAGTTGTTGTTGTTGTTGTTGCTGTTATTTTCGCCTGCAGCGTGTCAGCTGGCTTTTATTTATGAGCTTTTTGTATTTTTCCTGACCTCCGCCGGATGTTTAGTTGCCATTGTTTTGTTGCTGTTGCTGTTGCTGTACTGCACTGCACTGCATTAGTATTTAAAAATTTTACACAAATTTTAATTATGCAAGAATTTGGCTATTTAATTCATATACAAATAAATTTACATTTTATTGCCAAAAAAAAATCTACGATTTTTATCTTGAATATTGAATATTTCATAAATTGCTGAGCAGCTGTATAGAGCGTATTTTGCTTCTTTTTTTCTTAGACTTACCTGACAGCTTTACAGTTTATGTGCATTGTTATTTAAAAGAAATCATATCTATTAAAAAAAAAAAATAAATAAATAAATAAAATAAAAGAAAAAATTGGTAACTATTTATTTATTCTTTTTAATCAATCATCAAAAGAAATTCAGGACTAAGTTTAAAAAATAAAATGTTTTTGATCTCTTTTTTCAAGCAGTATATATATAAACAAAAAATATTTAAAATTTTCAATAATGCAAATTGTTCACTCAAAGAATAAATAGGAATAGGAATTGAATATAGAATTCTCGAAAATTATTCCAGCTAACACCGAAATTTAAATATATTCTCATTATTATATCAGAATATTATTATAATAAAATAAAGAGCATTATAAAATAATGTGATTTTGATCTCTCCAAGAGCACACACACACATAGAAATTTTTGTTCATTTAGTTACGCTGCACATTTCGTGCATTATTTGGGATGAGCTCGAGTTCATTTGCTTTGAATTGGCGCATTGCACTGGATACGTCGTATTCAAATGGGCAGCTGAGCTGAGCTGAGCTGTTACATGGCTATGCAACACGCCCCGCACATTAACCCATTTCATCTTGGCTGCCACAGCCACGGACGGGGCACTTAATTTGCAGCGATGCGTTTGCCACCCAAAGCAGCGCAGCAACATTGTTGCATTCCCATTCGCATTGTGCAACAGTGCAACAATGCAACAGGGCAATTGTGTTTGCTGTTTATGGAGCAAGTGCCACAGGCAGCGATCAGAGCTTAGGCATGCGGAATGGGGATTGGGGAATGGGGAATGGGGAATGCGGCATGTGCCAAATGCAACGAGTCATAAACGAAAAAGACAATTAAATCAAGGCGCGACTGCCACCTAAATAATGGGATTAAATATGAAAAAAAAATGAATAAACACATACATATATATACAAAAACTCATTTATATGTACACACATATATGCAATATATATATGCATATATAATGATGCGATCTCTAGAATACATCTACAATGCTGGCGATTTTTTATTTTATATAAAAATTATTAAAATTAAAACATAAATAAATTAAAATTTAAATTTTAAAAATTCAAATTTAAGTAAGATAAAAATTAAAAAATAAATAAAATAAAACTAGAAAATAAATATAATAAAACTTAAAACGAAATTAAAATAATCAAAATTGAAAACAAAATTAAAGCAATTTTTTGTTTTTTTTTAAATTATTAAAATTAAAAAATAAATAAATAAAAATAAAAAATTCAAATTAAAGTAAGATAAAAATTAAAAAATATTTAAAATAAAAATTGAAAATAAATATAATATAAATTAAAACAAAATAAATAAATATAATATAAATTAATCTAAATTGAAAATATAAAATACAAAACAAAGTTAAAGCAATTCTTTATGTTATTTGAAAAAATATTAAAATTAAAAAATAAATAAATAAAAATAAAAAATTCAAATTTATATCAAATTTAGTGAGATAAAAATTCAAATATATACATATAAAATAAAAATTCAATATAAAATTAAAAGTGAAACAAAATTAAAATAATCCAAATTGAAAATAAGAATTTTTGAACAAAATTAAAATAATATACAGAATAAAATTAAAAATAAGATTAAAATGAAATTATGTCTTTCATTTGAGCCATGCAATGGACAGGTTAATAATGACATTAATGAAAGCACGATGTTTCTATTTGAATTATATTATCATTATTATTATTTATTATGCCAACAGGCAAACTAATTGACTCTTAAATTAGCCTGCCCCTAGATGACATGTCTCCCACTCTCTCTTTTCTCTCTCATTCACCTTCTCTTCTTCTCTCGCCCTTTCTCTCTCAGGCAGTGCTGGTCTATTTCAATATGTTTCCTGTGAATTTTAGACAAATTCACCCGCATGTCTGTGACAGTTGCACATCAAAAGCATTGCGATAAAAAGGGGCAGAAGGAAGGCAGCGAGAGCCAAAGAGACAGACAGAAGGAACAGACAGATGGACAGACATTGACACAAAGTGCATTTGACAAATGACATTTCACAGACTGCCAGACACATTTTCTGAGCAACAACAAATTTTCAAGACTGGGCCGACGAGCAAAGTGTTTTTAAGTGAATTAGTTGTTGTTGTTGTTGTTGTTGCTGCTGTTTTATAAGCATATTCTTTGGCCAAAGTAATAGTGGGCAGGGGCATTTCTCATTTTTATTAAGTTTTTCGCTGCTCACTGCTCACTGCTCACTGCCCTCAAAGAAGATCTCAATTTCCACTTCAATTTGTCCGCTGTCACTGGTAATTGAGTTCAATTTACAATAATATGCTCTGACGGCTGTGCGGCTGAGCGCCAGCTGTGGCACGGCTCGGAGCCAACTATATAAATGTGTTGCGCTTGCAATTTGTGTCGCTGCACAGACAGACAGACAGACAGATAGAGAGAGAGACAGCGAGACCCCTGGGATGTGGGCTGTCGATGATGTGGGAGCACTGCTCGGCTGGGGTCAGCTGTGGCACACAGTTCAAAGTTTCGATTGGGAAGGCGTGCACCCACACACACACACACACACAAAGAGTATGTGATGGATGTGTCGAAGTGTTGAGGTCACTCGCAAAGGAAATGCATTTATAACTTACACTTTTTCCCTCAACTTGAACTCGACTGCTTAACGATGCTGTAATGAACTCAGAATGGAATAGAAAAGAAATCGCACTAATGATGTGAGAACTGTTGCTTTGATTTCAGCTCATAATCGAATTGATTCTTAACTAAAGTCGCATTCGAAATGCTAGTCAAGGCAAAGCTTTTGTTTGTGCCACACTCAATGGAGGAAGGGAAGCGAACGACTGTGCAAAGTGCGAATACTTGCAAACTTTTCAAATAAAGTTCAACCGCAGTTGGCAGAGGGAGACACTCAAAGAGAGTGAGAGAGTGTGAGAAGGGGGAGAGTGGAAGCAAGCTTGTATAATAAATCTTTTTAGCGAAAACAATAAATCGTATTTCACGCATACTTTGCGAAAAGCTGGAGCCAAAATAATAAAGACTACGAAAGAAAGACAAGGGTAGAGTGAGAGAGAGAGAGGGAGAGAACTACTGGAAACAGGGCCAAAGGAACCCTCTGAACAGCCACGACTCAGACCGAGACCAAGACAATTTATGCATAGGTCGAGTTTCAGTTTCAGATAGACAACAACAAACCAGACAAGTAATTTCTCAGCGTGGCACAGTCAACGCAGTCGACGACGAGACGACGGGACGACGAGGCTTCCCTTGAAAAACACTTAGTGCAATTTTTTAAGCTCACACGTATGTGTACGTGTGTGTCAGTGTGTGCGTGTGTAAGCGAGTGTGATTACACCTACTTGAAGTCATATATCTTTCACTTTGGGCTTTCAACAGTTTGTGACGTCCTCGTCGACGACGACGACGACGTGGAGAAGAGGGAGGAGGAGGAGGAGGAGCAGGAGGCAACACATTCATCCTGAAGCGTCGCATCGGCTCCGTTGGGGGCGGAGGCATTCAAGCGCTTTGATATACCGCCTGAAGTCAAGGCGGCGACTCTCTAGACATGCTAGCAACACTTTACTTTAACTGCCACCCTCTCTCCCCCCCATCCTCCTTCTCTATTGCTCTTCTACTATGTCTGCCAAATGCACAGAAGTGGGCATGTCAGCGAAAATCACCGTAAATTTTCCGCATTGTTTAAAATTTATTACACTTTCTGATTTCCATGGCATGCCAGTGGAACAGGATTTACCAAAGAGGGGGATTTGCAAGCCTTTTGTTTGCCCAGCTCTCTGCGCTATCTCTGACACGTCGCTGTCTAATAAGTGTAGCCCGTAATTTTCTTATCACTTAGCGGTCGTGTCGCTAGTTGAGCTAACAAGCAGTTACTTTTTGGGTCTACCGCCCAACCCCATGGGGCAGCTATAAATATTCCGTTGAGGTCAAATACTTAAGCTCTTGTTGCTGCGGCAGATTCGTCCAGCTCGAACCGGGGCTAACAGGTGACGACGCTGGGCTTTAGCTGACAGCAGTTTTGAGTATGTGTACTTAAGAGATAATACTAGACTAGAGCGAAACGATTAGGTCTGATATTTATGAGTCAACTAGACTGAAGCGTAAGTCTGTGCAAATGATATTCCCTCTCAGAGAGAATGAAACTGTCCTACAGTCTCACTCAATGTATTCAACATTCCAGTTAGCGCAATGGTTAAATAAATTTATTCCTATACAGTTTTGATAGAGAACTTGATTTGGCATTGTTCTCATGTCTTATATAAGACTTGCTCAAATGGGTTCCATGAAACGAGGCTAGTTATGGTGTCTTATATAAGACTTGCTCAAAGAAGTCCCATTAAACGAAAATAGTCCCAGATAATACTTTTGTTTCCTGTTCATTTACCAAAATATAAGAGTTTCCAGGAAGCATCCCATTTCCATACGGGAAGATAGATAAATGTATGTATGTAAAATGAAATTGCGTTTGTTTCGTCTATTTTGATGGCATTGCACAACGGGCACAATTCGCAGTTCACCTAACGCTTTGGTCATGCAACACGCCTGCACAGTGCACAAGGGCAACAACAACAACAACAACAACAACGACAGCAGCAGCAACAACAACAAATCGAAGCAATTTACGAAAATGTAGAAAATGTCATTGGGCTGTCAGAATGCATCGTTGCTGTTGACATGTGTCGTACTATCCCGAGTTGTAATATGGCAAAAATTTATATAAAAATCTACAGCAACAGCAACAGCAACAATGCGACACATAACAAATTGCAAAGCAACAACACAGCCACAATCGCACCACTCTACTCCTCTCCACTCCGCTCTGTCTCTGTCTCTGTCGTCGTCGACGTCTCTACTGTCTCTGCTCCTGACAGTGAAAGCATTGTTGGCTGACAGCGCGAGTGGAGAGTGTGAGAGAGTGGAGAATGGAGAAATGGTAGTGCAGCAGCAGCACCACTGTCGCTGCTGACAGCGACAGAAGCTCCCAGCAGCAACAGCAACAGCAACAGCTACGTAACGTAACGCAACGTAAGCAGAAGGCATGGGTGTTGCCTTCAGTTGTTGCAGTTGCTGTTGCAGTTGCTGTTTCTGCTGGTCGAAAATTAATGGCCAGTGGCAGCTGAGCTGAAATGCATATATATAACAAATATACCATGCACACATGCACACTTTAGCATGTGTGTGTGTGTTCATATTGCATTTTGAATTTGGGTCTCAGTTGTCGGTGTCAACTCTGTTTTACTTGCTCTTTTGGCTCTGACACATGCATCTGCCGGCTGCTGTTGCCCAACACACTAACAATTTTAGGAGTGCGTGTCTGTCTGTCTGTCTGTCTGTCTGTCCGTCTTCTGTCTATCTAATATATCGCTTTGCTGCAACAGCCAAACGAATGCAAATGCACATGCAAAATTCATTTGTATTTCTGTCCCAGCTGATTTATAATACCAAAAGTAGAACTTATCAAGTAAGTTTGAGTTGTGAGTTAGATTAGGAAATTGTAGAGATAGTTCATTCATTTACGTTATATACTGAATTATGATCAGTCTATGGGGTTAGCATAAAAACTAGGGAAATATATTCTGATAATAATAATAATAGTAGTGTATATCAGAAGGTTTGGCTCTTTATATTATTATCTAACTGTGTTGTTAAAATACTATATTTGCATTGTACAAATTGTACATTGTAATATTTTAAGTATTTTATTTCTCAGTCCTCACAAATGAGTGAGGTTTGGTCCTAATTTTATGTACATAAATGTGTTGTTAAAGTATTATATTTGAATTTATTGTTTCTACACTTAATAAATTAAAATACCAAAAAAAAAAAATAAATAAAAAAGAAAAAACAAAAAAAAAGGATTTTATTGGTATGTATGTATGTGTATAATACACATATTATCTGATATATTATACTTTATCAAGTATCCTTGCACTATTGGATAAAATCCACATTTTTGTTTCCAAAACTAAAATTTTAAAATTTTTTTTTATTGAAAATACATGAGATAAGAAAAAACCGTAATCGAATATTTTTAAACATTTTTTATTTAAGCTTGATGCGGAACCAAAGTCAGCCGCTTAAAAACAAACTTTAGTGTAATTAAACTTTAAATGTAATTAAACTTTGCAAATGATTTATGAGTGATTGAATAGAGATACAAAAAGAAATTGTTAAAATGAAAAACCTTCGCCCAAGTATTTAGAATCAATGTTCTATAATAGTTTCCTATGATTGTGAATGAATAGTTGTGTAAGTGCGGTTGTTGCTGGTATCTTTTTAGGGAAAAAGTCTAACAGTATTACTTGTTGAGCACCCAACTAAAAAATAAGAATCAGTTTACAGTTTATGAACTTTAGCCTCGCTCCATAAAATAATTAAATATTTTAATTGGGCTCGGCACTCGAGGTGTAAACCTCTTAGTAAATTCACAAGTTCAGTTTGTTAGCTCATTATTTAAAATATATCTCCACCAAAAGTATACCAGGTCAACCCAATGTCCCGACATAGATATTAACCAACGCCATTATCTATTAACTTTTCTGCCCCGTTTGCAATCGGATCGCCAAGTAAGCTCAATAAGTAAGCAAACAAAGTGCCATCAAGAGTCCAGCATTAAGGTAACCTGAGCTAATTTTCACGTAGAGCGAGTGGCACAATTGTCAAAGGAAGACGCAGACCCCAGCCACTGGTCGGGCAACCCTTTGCCGTTGACAACCCCGAAAAATATCAAATTTCATGCAATTTAATTGTGGAGAGGCTGCGCGAATGCAGAGCAGAAAAAATAAATAAAAATAATAGAACAAAGGGGCAAACATGAGGCTGGCTTTGAGTGACAGCAGCGCGGCAACACCTAATTCAATTTAACAATTCATTTATCATAATCAGGCATCAAGACGTTGTCACTCACAATTACGCTCCAGCCGAGAGAATGAAGAGGAGAGAGAGAGAAAAAAAAAAAACTGCCATTCAAAAAGGCTGCTAGAGTCGAGAAACTTTTGTTCCGCTTCTCGTCTTACGCATTGCCGCGTCTCCTGCTCGTTGTCGCTGCCGTTTCCTTCCCGCCAGCCAGCCTCTCGAGCTGTCGTGCAGGGTTGCCTGGCCAAAGAAAAAAAATCGGATAAGGGACAGATAGGATTGAATAAAATATGAAAAAAAAAATAAATTCCTCAACTTTAAATTTGTATTTATTCAGCAAACGCGAGACTAAAATTAAATTTAGGAATATTTCATTTATATCAGCCATCAATTTTTCACATATTTTATTTATATTTTTATATATTTTATTTATTTAGGAAATTAGAATATATTCAAAAAATGTTAAATAATTTTGTTATAATATATAATTATTTTTAATAATATTATTTCACTGCGATATTTAATTTTTGTTAATTATAGATATTTTAATATGTCTTATATTATATTTTATTTTATTTCATACATATTTTGAATCATATAAATAAACTTCTAATTCTATGTTGCCTGTACTCTGGCAATTTTCCACTTAAATTTTTCTTCAAATAAATTCTTAGCTCCATCTGAAATGGAAATTAGTAACGTATATGAATTTTCATGACGTAAACTCCATTTCGGCATGCTCAAGTTCTTACCTCTCAAGGTGTCGTTGCACACATAAACATTAATATATGTACATCTGTGTACATTCCTATATATGTATGTATATCGTATGTATGCGCCTACTTATGTGCTGACAGTAGCTGACCAGCTCATTTTGTCATTAGAGGCACTCAGTCATCATTCCAGCGTTTCGTCAGTCATCACTCAGTGTCGTCTGGGGCGTGATATATCACACGGCTTACGCTCGAAAGAATGCGTATGAAGGCAGCCAAAATACAGAACAACATCATCATCATCATCAAGTTACAATAACAACAACAACAGCAACAACTATAACTGAAATAACAGCAACAATGAGAAGGTACTGGCAACACATGATCCAAAAAGCGAACTTGTTGAAAATCACACCTCGCTCCCACACACACACACACACACACACACAGAAGAGACAATGTCGCAGTCAGCAGGAAAACAAATGTGTCACAGCAACAGCTACCAACAACAGCAACAACAACAACAACAACAACATTGACAGCGACAGCGGGCCACATTGTTGTCACATGTCACAGGAGTTGAAAGATTTTTTTTTTTGTTTTGTTGTGTGGCATGAATGCGAGCAGGGAACGGGGCGAGCGTGAAATACGAGTCCTTTGGCATGCAGCATAAAATGAAATGGGCGAAAAATGATGAATGACAAAATTATGCAGCAAATGCGACCCGCTCTGACATGTGACCACTAATGAGGATCAACTTCGTTCGTCACATGAACAGCGACGAGCGTTTCTCGTTGCTGTTGTTGTTGTTGTTGTTGTTGGTGTTTTCAGCCACTTGAATGCCAAATTATGGCATTGAATTTCCTTTGTCTGCAGCACTCTCAAACCAATTATATTAAATTTCCATTTGCCCGGATTTCATGGAAGATTTTCATGCCACTTGAAAGGAGACACCCAAGCACGCAAATAAGGAAGCACATCAGAGAGAGAGAGAGAGAGAGAAAGAGAGAGACAGAGAGAGTGACTACTGCTCTATGTACATTGGAGTCCTCCTCTTATCTAAACGTTATTTCACCATACGCCGTTAAGCTGCACGAAAATGTTCAGGAAACCGGCCATAATCATCATCCATGCTACGTACTTGGCCCAAACTGCCAGCCGATTGCCATCAAAGAGAGGGCGAGCAAAATATATAGCGTACAACATAAACGTATAGTCAGCAGGAAATAGGTATTCACAGACTCTAAAACTGCACTTATACATATACGTATACCCGAGCAGTTGCCGTCATCTAATTTAGTTGATGTTCTCAAAGCAAAGTCTGCTGCGCACTTGTTAAGGCTCTTAGCTCTAGATAATACTGTACAGCCTTTGACTGCTCTTGGCCAAAAGTTTTACAAATATTGTATTTTAATTACAACATTCATATTTGTAGTAAAAGGCCTCATTATTGATTTGACTGTATTTTTTTTGATTGTTAAATATTTTTCAGTGCAATATTTTTTTGACTGTAACTGTCTTATATTTTATTATTCATTATTATTATATTTTATTATATTTGTAATGTTTTCTTTTTATTAATTAGAAGTTCAAGTCAGAACTAAATTTATGTAAAATATATTATTATTAATTAAATGCATAGCTGGTCGGACTGTCAGATAAAACACCCCCATCGGGTCGGTGCTACTAGTGATATTTATATCCTGTACTTTGTTTAGGCTTTTTTAATTTTAAATTGACTCTAGGTTTGTCAATTAGCTTTAAGAAATAAAGGATTAAATAAATAAATAAATATATAAGTGCCAAAATTGTTTATTTACATCGCTGCAATACGCGTTCAAAACTAAACTGGGTAAACTGCCTCGGCAATGTGTCAATCGAAATTAGCAAAACCATATTAGCCTCTAGCTATATATATGATATCGCAAATAACACAAAAGAACCAGAAACATTGAACACAACCTTAAAGTCACCAAAATTGGTGACAAGACTCAAGAGGTAGCCAAAATAGATCCCAAAAGGAGAGAGAAATAGTCTAAACTCTTTAAAAAATTTTATAATATCATTCACAAAAAAAATCTGTAATTTAACAAAGAGTGAAATAAATTGAAATTGAATCAATTCTCTTTGTCTAGCGATTTAAAGATGCTGAGTATATTTTTGAAATGTATTACAAAGAAATAAAATTAGATAATGCACCCCGAGACCGGTGACCGGTGACTTTCTGACTAATATGAAACCAGTTTTCGATTATAGAATAGTCCCTTCTTAGATTCAAAAACTCCAAAAACTTACAAGAAATTAAAATGCACCAAAGTAATTAGTTGATATATAAATTAAAATTGAAATGGAAATGTTTTAATATTTATTTCTAGAAGATAACATCTGTTCTGCCCCATTGACTCCTATCAATATAGTAAAAACGAAACACGCTCTCCGGCCAGTAGGCCCATGGTAATAAACGGTGAGCGGTTAAATAAGTCCCACTGTGCGAAGACTGGCACCGGCATCGGCATCGGCACCGACAGATGTCGCGATCGACGATCCGAGAAATTAAAAACAACAAAAAAGAGTAAAACGAAAATAAAACAGTCAGTTGAGAGTGTGTGAGTGTGCCTAAGTAGTAGTTGTCATTTGAGTGACTTTAATGGTCTGTTGAGACATAATCGCTGCCATTTTAAATGGAATTTTATTGCCACTTCACGAAATTTTTATTGCCCAGGCAACGTAGTTGGACGCCAAGACACCGCAAGAGCCAGAGACCAGCCCAAAAACGTTGACTGCATGCAGTGACGATGACGTGGACCATCGAGTGAGAGAGAGAGAGGGAGAGGGAGAGAGAGGAGAAGCTGCGAATGCGTCTGCAGATCCGGCGCAATGGAAACCAAATTGTTGCATTTAAAAGCAAATTGATGGCCGCAAAACTAAAGGAGGCCACCGAGTTGCGAATTCAAGTTCTGTCCCGTCCACGCATAAACCAAAAGCCTAATAAGCCCCACAGCCAGCAGGAGGCGGGGAGCCACAGCCGCGGCGTCGTGGCAACAGGCCTAAACAACGATGTGTTGGTATAATTTTGTAGACTAGTTTATTGGACACATTAAATATGGCCCGATAATTAAGTCATAAATTAGATTGCAGCCGCGGCAACGCTGTGCTGTCTTGTCTTGTCTTGACGATGTGGCCGATGTCGACGCTGTCGACGCTGTCGACTTTGTCGACGAGTGTCACCATATCAGGTTACGTGGCATCCGCAGCAGGCGGCCAGGCGGCCAGCCAACCACCAGCAGGGAAGTGCGTCTCATTTAAAATTGATGCCTAATCGAATTTCTTTATCGCGTGTGTATGTCTTCTGTTCCCCAACACGACACGACTGGCGCGACTCGTTGGGCAACTGTTGCCTACCGGCTGAGGACTTGAAAGTTGGAGCTGCGCTGCTCTCGGATCTGTGCATAAAATTTATGTATTTGCATATGGCGACACTAAATGTTTGAAGGCCCCTCCACTGACCGAGTTCAATGCTGGCAATCGTGTCAGGAAGCTAATGTTTAATGAATTCAATTTCTTTATGCGCTACTTGGCTCGATCCTCTGTCTGTCGACAGCCTGTCGGCGGCTGTCTTGGGCATTAAGAGGAGTGCAGCAATTATGGCCAGCTGGGATTGGGTTTTCTTTGCTGCGGTTAGCTGTCTGGCCAGCACATGTCAAGCAGTCAGAGTCGAATATGAGCTGGCTTTGATTATTAGTGCAGCTGTTGTCAGTGTTGTAATGGAGATGTAGCTGACCTGACGAACTATTGTGGTCAATACACAATATAAAGCTATGGACAGTGCCCGAAATGCTTTGGCCAAGGCCAGCAGGGATTTGCATGTAAATTCAAAATGCAAAAGGCAGCCTCTGCCTCGCCCTTCCACTCCACTCGCCGACAACAAACAACAGCAGAGCGAGGAGGAGCGAGAGGCCGTTCGCTTGATGGATGACAATCAATCTCAAGTGTCAGGCAAATATCAGCTCAGCTCAGCTCAGCTCCGTTGGCATTGCCATTGTTGCGTGCAACTTGGCAGAGTGAGTAAGTGACAACAGTCGCAATGGCTGAATGATTGAATGCCTGATTGACATACTGTCGACTCGATAGACAATTGAAGGCTAAATGATAAATAAGAAACGGCAGCAGCTTGAACTAAACGGACCAAAGGCGAAAGCAGATTGTAATTTATAAATTCTGATATTTCATTTCTGCAATTGATTGATTATTGGATGGTGAATGATGAATAAATGAAACAGAAGCAACTAAATAGTAGAGGTGATTAGAGTAGTAGAGGATGTTAAAAGCATAGATCATATGGATGGAGCAGCGTGGAGCATTAAAAATGTAATTAATTTTACAAAAAAAAAAAAAAAAAAAAAAAAAAAAAAAACCACTTTAATGGCAGTTTAAAATTATATTCTTTATTCAAATAATTAATTTACCATATAATATTTTTAGAAATCATGTATATGATTTGGCTACTAAATACTTAGACAAAAAAAAAAAAAAAAAAAAAAAAGATGTTTTTATATATTTAATAATTTTATATTTTTATTTCTTGAAATATGTTGCATAGAAACTTTTCTCTATCCAAGTAAACGGAAGTTATTTATGTTGAAATATAGTAAAAAAAAAAGCAGTTGTAATAGTTTATTCGTGACTAAAAACTTAGAGATGGTACCTATCACCTAGATATGGTACACACGTTTATCGATATATCGTGTTGCATGGCAACAGATGATATTCATTAACAAATTAATTTAATGTAAATACGAAGGTAACCTTTGCATTGAAAGCTTTGCGGCTTTTAGATTGTACAAAAAATAAAAGAATATTAAAATTTAATTTTTATAAAATATTTTATATAAGTATACTTTTTTTTCTAATTGTACATAATTTTTAGTTTTCAAAATGTAAAATCTATACTAAACATGATTGATGGAATGCGTAGAGTCCCGCCATCGAGATGTCAGCGCATCGCTCATTGAAATCGTAAGCAAAACAAAGACAAGCCACATCATCGCCAGTGCAGGCAAAGTGCTGATGATGCCCAGTTGACAAGTCACGCCGAGACTTCTCACTCGCATTTCCGATTCCAACGATTGGGACTGGGACTGTTACTGGGGGTCTGTTCTCTCTAGTCAGTCGCTGGGCTGGGCTGTCATTCAGCGCCATTGTCTTTGTCACTTTCATCATTGTCAGGCGAGTTGATTTTGTCATTGTCATTGTCATTGTCACGGCTGTTGCTTGGGTGCTGTGGTTCGGGGCTCGGTTAACGGCTGCTGATCAACATCAATTTATTAGTTTTATTTTCTGCACAGCTTCGACATTTATAATCAAGTTTTTTCTTCTACTCGAGCTGCCAGGGATTTCTGTCATGTCACTTCCGTTCGCTGCATTGGCCAAAGACATTTGTCGTCAGCACGAGCGACAGGTTCTCCTCCATGTGGACTCCCACTTGCCATATGCTGCCGGCTACCTGCTGTGCCCCTGTGACGACGATGACGATGATGATGATAATGATGTGACGTCCGATGCCAGGTGCCCAGAGAGTCCGGTAATGATGAGTCTATTATCAACCGGGCCGTGTCAGCATTTATGGCTGATGTTTGAATAATGGGACATTGCCTCGACTCGAATCGACTCGACAGAAGCCAAAACTCTAAATAGCAATTAGACCGTAATTTGAGTGTGCCTTCAGCCCTGATAGCGGAAGTAGTCATGGTAATTGGAATATTTGTCCAAATCAACGTGCATGGTAGATAATTGTGAGCACAGGAAGCAGCTAAGCACACATCAAGTGAAAAATTGTTGTAAAATCGACGGTTACTTAGGCCAATAAAAGCCAAGCGGAACTTCAGTCAATCGCACGCTATAGAATTGTTTACTGACGATATGATTTATGATTAAGAATATGCCTATGCATATTGTATATACTAGCAAACAGTTTATTATATATCCTAGACTGATATAAGATAATCGAGCATAAAATGTTAAATCTGATAGGAAGATAGAAAATTTGGTATATTATATCATATTCAATTTTGTAGTCTACCTGCATCATCCTGATTATTCTTGCTATTCTTCGTGATACTTGATAATGGAAATAGTAGTATCCACTTATAAATTGGTAAAAATATTTAACAAAATTCGTTCCATACAGCGCAATTAGACTTTTCCTTAATTTATTCGTTCCCAGTCTTGGATATAATCTTACAATTTCAAGCTGACATTTCTATTTATATACTAACAAAATATTAAGATCAACAAATTGAGATCGCTCTGCTAGCTTTAAGTATATCAATAAACTCTTTTTTTTTTACTGCTTGATCGAATGTTAAATGGTTTTCAAAATATGTAAATAATATTTAAATTTATCGATAGCTTCATACAAATATATTTAGAGGTTTATATGGATCCAAGTAAAATAATTTTCTCTTAATAATTGGACCAATAAATTGTGATCGCTGCTGGCATTAAATAAATCTCGAATTTGTTAATAAAAAAATAATATAATGTAGTAAAAAAAAGAAGAAAAAAAATTACTAGACTAAAAGAAAACGAAACAATATATTCATATATTTTTTATATAAAGAAATTTTATTTTTTATTATATAAATTATTTATATTTTATTTATATTATATACATATTATTGAATATTAATATATAAGCAATTCTATTGTTATACAGGATATCTCAATTCGAGTGGAGTTGCTTAGTTGCTTATTTGCATTGAGCTTTTAATAGATTTGGTTCGTGGTTTGCGCTAGCCCATTATACGTCTCTATTAGAAGTTGGTGGCTGTAATTGGTGGACATGGCCATTCGCTGTTTCCAGCTGAGTTGAGCTGAGCTGAGCTGAGCTGGCTGCTAGATGGCAAAACACGCCCAACGGCTGGCAGGCTGTCCATCAGACGTCGTCATGCGGAGTCGTAACGCCCATCAGTCAGGCCGTCAGTCAGACAGACAGACAGACACAGTCAGGCAGTCAGTCAGTCATTCAGAGCTTGGCAGGGCTCCGAGGCGGCCTCTGCTTCGGTTGCAATGTGTTGTGTCGACTGTCAACGCGCTACTCGCTCTCTCTGTGTGTGTGTGTGAAAGCTTTAAATTTATATGGAAGTGTCAGTTGTCAATCACATTTGCAAACTGTCACACACGCCGGAGGAGCTCAGCTGGGCGGTGGTAGGTAGATGGAGCCATGCTGAAAGTGCGGCCAGGAAATGGCTGAGCGGCAACATATTAATCTTTGCCAGCCACGAAGGATACGACGCGGCTAAGGACGAGGGCGAGAAGGCGTTGCTGCGGAAACAGGAAAAGCAGTCAAAGCAGACGTTGACAGGCATAAGTAATGTAAAAAAATTACTTTATAATGGAGTGCGAAAATGAAAATTGCGACAGCAGCAGAGGCAGCAGCAACAACAGCAGAAAAATGCGCAAAGACAGCAACGCCCTCAGTTGCGAAGACGTCAAATTTGGTGGATTGCTACAAGCAATTTAGGTAAGATAATCACTTGTGGAGTGTGCCACAGAAGGAGGAGGCACGCATACATATGTGTGTAGCTCTGGCAACATGTTGCCGCTGGCTGCTGGCAGTTGCTGTTGCTGCTGCCATGTTGCCAGCGTGTCGCCGTTGACTGTTGGTTGTTAACTGCTCTCTCTCTCTCTCTGTGTTTGAGCATTTTAAATGCGATGCGCTGACACCTCAAACACTCGCATGCAACACAATGACAACAACAGCCGCCTCCTGCGCCATAGCATTGCCTGACAGCCCTCTGACAGTTTTTGTTGTTCACGCGAGTAATTCATTTTGTACTGCTGTTGCTGCCGTTTGCTGGTTGCAGCAGCAACAGCAACAGCAGCAGCAGCAGCAGCAGCAACTCCCCTTGGCTGTCACCTCGTTGCTTCATTTCACATCACAAAAATGCCAAGCAAAGCGACGCGCGTTGACATGTGAGAGACGACGAGAACGTCGCCGGCTCTGCCAGCTCAGCTCAGCCCGTGCTCTGCCAGGACATGCTGCCAAGGGCCCCCACGAAACGTTCCTGTGACAGTGACAGTTAAGTTGCTGTTGTTGTTGTTGTTGTTGTTGTTGCTGCTGCTGTTGCTACTGCGCCAACGTCAAGCGACGTAATTCATTTTGCATGTGCGTGCAAAATTTTCAAGCGTATTTATTACGTAAATTAACAACAGCAACAGCAACAACAACAACTGTAGCAGCCACATACCCCCACATCAGCAGCGACGACAGCAGGATGTTCATGACGCAGCGGAAATAAATTTTGCGTGAACAATACAACGCATTACACTGCAGGTTAGGTTAGTTTTTACAGAGCTCGAGGCGCGCCGAAGCGCGGCTTTGCATGGCTGGCGAAATTAATGGCGAAGCGGCTGACAGGCTGACAACTGAGAGGAAAAGGGGGGAGGAATATCAGACACACACACACACACACAGAAAGTGCGCACGCACACATGCTAATGAGCCGTCAGCAACGAGACGGCCAGAGAATCGATGGGCTAGCGGTGTAAGGGAGTGGGGGAGAGGAGAACAGCGACAGACAGTGTCCTGGCCAAGACAGATGAGCAAGCAGCACAGGCAACGGAAGTGACTGTCAGGCTGATAGCAGGACACAATCAGCAGTAGCAGTGGCCCTGAATGAAAGAGATACAGGAAGAGAGAAAGAGACAGAGTTACTTGAAAGACAGAAGAGCTTCATAAATATCTTAAATATATATGCCAAGTTCCATTGAGACAAAAAAACATCAAGTTCAAGTTGAAATATTTATTTTATTTAATAAAAATCATTTTTACAGCAATACAATAGTCAATTTATTTATTAAAAATGGAATTGTGTGAAATTTTACAATACAATACTTATTTAAATGTTATTAAAAATGTAATATATATATTAATTCCCACATATTCCCAACTTTGAAAACTTGAAATAGTTTCATTTATTTAACAGTATGCAGTTTCCAAAAAAAAAAAAAAAAAAAAAAAAAATTTATTAGAATAAATTATCAAACACCAAACCCAATCTATTTCTTTCCTAGCAAACCGACATTCCGGAGCGGAAGCCAAAAGCAAAGCTACTGCAAACGACGTTGCACTCAAACTACTTTAAGCATCTATAATTCCTAAATAAAAATCAAAAAAACCGAAAATGGAGAAAATGAAATTACGCAACAATTCAGTTAATTAAGCTTGTTATTAGTATAATTAAATATAAGAAGAAGCAGAATAGCATTTACTTCATCAACACAGCGATTAATATTCACGAATCCTAGCTCTCGCACACTTCAAAACAACACCCAGAGTCTGGGCTTTGTTATGAATGTATTCATCCAGACACTCTTCAATGGGAATAGATATCTGCAATTAGAAAACACTTCAAAACAACACCCAGAGTCTGGGCTTTGTTATGAATGTATTCATCCAGACATTGTTTAAGGGAAATAGATATTTGCAATTAGAAATCAAATACATTTGAAAATGTATTGAACGACACTCCAATCATCTAGTAAGCGCCGCTGCAGCAATGTATTAATTCACATGGAACGGCAATTAATTTGAAAGTTATATGCAAAGGGAAGTGCAATAAATACATAGACTTGACGGCTCTCTCGCTCTCTCCGAGTCCAGTAACCCCGGCGGAATGGACAAAGTCAATTGACGGGTCGGCAAAAGCCTTTGGTAAACTGGTTTGTTGACTGCTGCTGCTGCTGCTGATGCTTCGGCTTCAAAGGCTGCATAAATGTTTCTATCAATTTGAGACCCGTAACATTTAAGAAATGCTGCCCATAACCATGGACTCTGGCAGCCCAGCTGCGAGACATTTAATGTTACATCGATTTATGCAATTTCCCCCAGCAACCTAATTGATTGTGAGCCGCCATAAGCAATCCAGCAGCAGTTGACAGTGAGCCGATGCCCAATCTGAATGCCTTTTTATGGCTAATGACACCTGACTTAGTTGACCAGTAGAGTTTTAGCCCCTATTGCACCGGTCGATCATGCGATTGCAATTCATGTTTTATGAAATACTTTCCACGCGTATTCCAATGGCTCTTTAAAATGCCAAAATCTTTCGATTTAATTGAAGAGTTTACATTATTTGTAAGAGAAAAGGAGCACAATACATCGACGAAGAAAAACCACACACAATTATATTTATTCAAAAAAAATGAAGTCTAAAACTGAAAAATAAAACTCGTAATTACGTTGATCCGTTATTTAGATATAAACAGATAATTCCGATAAAAGTACAAAAAGAAATGAATTGGATGACGTAAAAAGTATATATTTCCGAGTAAAGCTACTACTGGAATTATTCCAACAAGTTTCAACAATTCAATTGAATGCTTTAAATACTATTGAAGCGGATGCAATCAATACAATACTCCACTCCATGTAACTCCGGGCTTTCCACATCACAATTACGTCTATCAGCTGCATCTCAATTGGACTGTTCTTAGCGATTTCCTCGAATATAGGTTATATTATATATATAGGGAATATATTTGAAGCACACCCCTGGTGTCGACTTTCAACAACTTCCCAGCTAGATCGTTCTTTGCGATTTACTCGAATAAAGAATATATATTTGAAGCTTTTATACGACCGACCGATGCCGACTAATTATTGAGAAACGTGTTTATTCACTATATGTTTTTTTTTTTTTAAATACTTTCATCAAACAAATATGCATACGTACATTTGCACACCAATTTACTTCAAGAACACCCCATACTAGTTATAGGACTTTAATTTGCATTTTTTATTGAATGACTTAATCAAATGACAGCAGAAAGGCAAAAGAAAGAGAGTTTGAATCTACCACCAATACCCACAAAAGGAGAGCGAGTCTCACACACACACATACACACACATACACACTCGCTCGGTGTGGGGCTGACATATAGGCCTGGGTCGGAGCCAGAGACAAGGAAATTTGACAGCGAACACGTAGGAGGTCTTCACCCGAGCACGACCACCAGTGGTCAGGAGACGTTGCTGTCCGGGTACGACGCCTGGGTGTGCGGGTGCTGCTGTCAGTTTGGCAAGCTTTTAACCCATGCTCGCAATTGAATTTCTCTGGGGCGGACAGAGAGGTTGACAAGCGGCGGCGGCGGCGGCGGCGGCGGCTGCAGGGACTAGGCCAGGACTTTTAGCTAACTGACATTGGCAGGCGGTCCACGGCGGGGGATCAGGAATACCAACCACCTTCTTGACTTGACACTGATAGCCGGAGCAGTCAACAATTCCAGATCCACTTCCAAAGCAGCGATCCCAAGCCGGGCAAGCAGCACTAAACAAACTTGTAGCTGCGCTTCGAATTGGCTTGGTTAACTCGACTTGACTGCCGATGTTCGAGTGGAATATTTGCCGACTATTTACGTGCAGCCAGAGTGCTTTGGGCATGCTGTGAAATCTGCAAATTGCCATGTCATTATTTGTTAGTATCAAACCGAAACCCGCAGTGCCGGCGACCAAGGACTACCGAGGATACACTGTCATCGCCTCTGCGCGCACACACGTTGCCCCGGCGCAAGTCAAAAATGTAATTGGCAGTCAGCCACCCACCCCCATTACCCATTACCCATTGCCCACTGCTGCGAGGGTTGGTGGGTGTAGACCGACGTCAGCTGACATACTCAAGTCAACCGTCCCCGCCCGTCACACAGACAGTTGCTAACTGTCAGTGGGCATGTTTGACTTGACAGCATAATATTACAAATCCCTGCCGAGAGCAGACACTAACGATGACATACAGCCGAACGGCCGAGCGAGCGAGCGAGCCAGCCAGCCAGCCAGCCAGTCAGCGAACGAGTGAGTGAGTGAGCAAACGACCCAACAAAAAGGACAACCGCAGAGCATACGAGGGTCGAAGGTTACACAAATCCCATAGAAAAGGGAATAACATGCAGGTAAACTCTCTCACATGCATACCACCAGTCGACATGAAATTGCTTCGTGGTTAACCAAAACGATGCCAAGGATTATATTTAACTTATGGATAGATAAAATTCTTTATCATTATATTCCAATGGCAATAGCTAAGCAATTGATGCAAAATAATTATATTATCACACTGAATAGAGCGGACAATACGAATAATCAAGGGTGCAGAATCGATGAAATCTTTGATTACTTTTTCATAACTCAACCAAAATAAAATTTATGACCGACGGATACGTTTGCTGAGACTTCTTAATACGCCACTAACGATTGAGACAGCAAAGCCAAAGATAGAAGAAAATTTGATATTAAAAATGTTTTGACTCCAACAAAAAGATCAGCCCGCACTACAGCCGGATGTATATTAACCCTCCCGTCTCGATCTAAAATATCGTTTCTACACAAAGATGAAATATATGACCGACGGATACGTTTGCTGAGACTTCTTAATACGCCACTGATTGACAGGCAATGCAAAATATAGAAGAAAATTTGATATTAAAAAAATAACTCCAACAAAAAGATCACCCCGCACTACAGCCGTTCCCGATCTCCAATACTCATATATCATATCATAAGAAGATAGCTATTACGTCCAAGTTATCCGAAATAAAAATATATTTGATACAAACATCCCTTGAAAACTAACAACACTCTACCCAACAAATGAAAAAAAATTAATAAATAAAATATGATAAGTTGATAAGCGCAAGATGGCGGATTATATAAATATTTACGTATCTCTCTCTTTCCGTGCCCCGCCCGGCAGTAACCACCACTATGGAGAAACCAGGAAGCCAGAACACTCCGCAGAGCGTTCTGGAAGTGATCCAACTATGTTGACATCACCTCTGGCAGCGGCCAATTGACCGATTCAAAGGAATAAATATTCCTTTGGCTTTTGCTAATATCAAAACTACCCTCCAAAAATAAACATGATAGATGATATAGCAATATTCGTCAGGATGCCAGAACACTCCGCAGAGCGTTCTGGAAGTGATCCAACTATGTTGACATCACCTCTGATAGCGGCCATTTGACCGATTGAAAGGAATAAATATTCCTTTGGCTTTTGCTAATATCAAAACTACCCTCCAAAAATAAACATGATAGATGATATAGCAATATTCGTCAGGATGCCAGAACACCCGTAGAGTGTTCTGGAAGTGACCCAAGTATTTTGGCATCACCTCTGATAGCGGCCAATTGACCGATTTCAAGAAAAAAAAAAAAAAAAAAATTAAAAAAAAAAATATATTTAAAAAAAAAGTTGAGCCGGGCAGAGGACTAAATGACTAAATTCAATAATGTCTCACAACATATATTGAAGCCAAACCTCTGCTAAATGTGAGGTCTCTGCACCGACTGAATTCTAGCTCCGCTGTGAGCTCCTTTTATACCCACAGCCTGGCTCGATAGCAGCCGGCCTAAAGCTATCGATAACTAGTTAGTGTTGAGTAATTACTCTGATTTGATATTAGTGAACACTAAAAAGCAAGCTCGAGAAATTTCTAGAACATATTGCAACAGAGACTCTAATTAGACAAAATATTACTAAATACTTAATTCTGATTCATACATAAGATATGTATATATGTATATATACACAAGAAGGAAGCGTTTCGATAAACTACAGACAAAACTTAGTGGTTTGCATTTATTGCAAAAATAACTGCAATTTAGCTGGCTAATATGAAATATCATGGAATATGTAATTTTTATGAAAAATAAAAGTAGAATATCGCCTTAAATTAGGTCTATTGATAGTTGCTGTATGCAAGAAGAACTTTTTATATTATCATCTAGAGTGAGTACAAGTACAAGGGCTTTAAACACTTGGCCATTCACATAACAAGGCTGGCAACAATAGTGAGTGTTGATTCAAGCCATTCACATCATTTCCACACATATTTGCCAGCCATAAAATATAAAAGAAAGCAGGTGGCAGCAGCAGCAGCAGCATCGGCATCGGCAGCGGCAGAGGTCGTATGATAAATGAAGATGCAGCTGCTGGGACTACATCAGCGCTAATTGCTCTTCGCATCTGAGCGAGATACATGCACATGCACAGGCACAGTCGAGATGAGATACGGAGCAGAGCGCATCCAAGAGATACTCACTCGAATCATAATTCATTTTTCATGAATGCGAGCCGACTCGTGTGAATGTGCATATGAATGTGACAAACTTGCGACGCGTTGCCTGAGATACATGGAGAGGCCTCCATCTTATTCACAAGTATATTTATATTTGTACACTTAATCCTACCAAGCGAAAGGAAGGAGGCGGCAAACGACAGCAGAAATGTCAAAATGCATTAACATTTAATTGAGGCTAATTTAAGGCGAAATATTTCGCCTGGCACATATGAGAATTTATGCGTCTCATTTTGTCGCATCTTTTCACGTTTGCTTTTCATTAATATACATACATACTTAGATATATATGTATATGTGTGTGTGTCTATAGATAATCTTCTTCTTGCAGCGGGTATTATGAAAGCGTTATGAAATATGTTAGCCATAAATGAATTATTTACATACACATTAAAAACATTTATATATTTTTTTCGGGTTTGTTAAAGCCGAGAATCTGTGTTAATATAGGCATAAAAACTATAAAAAAAATATTTATATAAAATAAAATATTTATTTACAGTATATCAATAAAGAGACTGCAGTGAAAAAAACGTTTGAATCAGTCTAAATAAATATAAATATAAATATATAACAATAAAAAATGTGCATTAAAAGTATCTTTGGCATCACTTTATATTCTGTATAGGAATAGGCATATAAAAAAATATCAACGGAAATTGTTTAAAAATAATATAAATAATTGCATATTTCAATAATAATTATTTTAATATTTAATATAAATTATTTTTAAATATTATCAATAAATTATTCTAAATAAATATAAATATAAAATCAATAATAAACAATGAAAAATTATCATCAGTTTATAAAAAATATAATGATGTATAGAAATGCGAATAATAGCTAACAAAAAGCATTTATAACTTATAAAAAGTACTTAAAATAAATATAAATAAATAATTAGTAAATATATAATATCAAATAAATGAATATTGTATTAAATATAAAATTAAAGATAATTAAAATAAGTAAATAACTTAAATAAACAATTTAATACAAATAAATAATTATTTTGTATATATATAAATATATGTAAATATAAATATATATAAAATTAAAGATAATTAACATAAGTAACTTAAATAAAAAATTTAATATAATAAATATTTTTTTTTTTATTTATAAATAAATAAATAAATATATATAAATATAAATATACATAAAATTAAACATAATTAACAAAAGTAAATAACTTTAATAGAAAATTTAATATAAATAACTTTATATATTTTATATTCATAGAGTCCACCTTATCAGCGGTAATCTATGTGAACTCCACCCGTTTTAGTTTTATCTCTGGAATTAATTATCATTTTCAACTGATATATAAATAATGCAAAAGGCAGCTTGTTAGACATTATTAATAAAAATGATTAATAAATAAATAAATAAATAATAAATATAAATAAATACATAGATATATTCAATAACCAACAATCCTCAACGTCTGGTTGCCCCAGCATAGAGAGTATTCGCAGTTCGATATTTCTTGCTCGATTTCTTTTGTATTTACTGTTGTCTGCTTCGGCTTTTCTTTCAGCCGGATATGTTGAGAAATGAGCGCATTTTGTAAAAATGTCACATTACATTTAATTTATGCGACGCCAGCCCCACACACACACACACACACACACGCACACGCACTCTCTCTGTGTATGTGTGGGCAAATGTATCTATATCTGTGCAGTTCTGTATTGGCTGCAAGTGTAGCGTGAAATTGTTTTGATGATGTTCCATGTCGCGCCGCATCAAAATTATTCAGCTGTCATTATCAACGGCAGTTTAACCCCCGCTTAGCGACGCTCCATGGGATCGGTACGCGGTATACGACGGTTCATGTTTATGGTCACGCCGTCGACCCGCCTCCTTCTTGATTGACAGCCATGCAAACGTAGCTTGTGAGCTGCCCTCGCGTTGATTAACACAATTTGCTTTGCTTTTTGCCAAAGTCACGTCACTGCGGTTCTCTTTAGCTAGTTTCTCGCTCTCGATCTCTCTCTCTCGATCTCTGTCTCTGTGAATGTGTCAAAATAATGTTGCTTTTCAAATTTGACAAGACCATTTCGAGTGGGTCGCCGCCTTGCCGCTTGAACGGACGGCTGCCTGGCTGAGTGCTTGAATTTGATTTGATTTGAGTTTTTCTGGGTCTGCTCGTTAATTAGCTGGCCACATTGCATTCACGTGCTCATTGTTTAAATATATGTATATAGAAGAATCTAAAATCTCAGTTTAGCATAAATATTTGCCAATGATTCTCAAGTAGTTCAGGAATCTTTTCTGTTTATTTGACCAACTCTAGACGCTGTCTGAGCAAAACGTGTGTTGACTCTTTCATTTGTCAGTTCAAAATATTTGCACAAGTTTCTTAGGCAAACTGAATTTTGGCGCAGCAGACGAGCTCGACTAAGCGACACTTGACGCAATCTGCACAGCATTTCCACACGTGCCGCAAGGCTCTGATAACCGTGCTAAAGACCCCAAATGAAACAGCAGAGCACACACTCTGAATGCTTTTGATCAGTTAATCTGGTCCATGAATAATTACTGCAGATTCTGGGGAATTCCGATACCAGAAGCATACAGCAAAAACCCAAAAAAAAAATTAGAACAAGTATGTATAGAGAAATTAAAGATAATTTGTACATCAGTGAGTAACTTGTGTGTAAATTAAATAATATATTTAATGTTTTAAATTCCTTTCTGACAGTTAGAATGTTCCAAGATGAATGCGTTGAATTGCGAAGCTTCTAAGAAACGTAAGCGTAATGTATTTAATTGTGGTCTTCTACATTTATTTCTTCTCTTCTGTTCGCGTATCTTGTTTCCCGTTTCTTCTAATCTCTTTAATTTCTCCATTAAGTTTTTTCAAAATTGCATCACTCCTTTTTCATCTCTACATATATTTTCTTCTCCTTTTCAATTTCTTCTTTTCTTCTTATGTTTTTTTTTCCTTTATCCCTTGGGTTTATATTTGGTTCCTTCTCTTTCTTCGTATTATTTCTATTCTTGTTTTTCGTTCTACTTTCTCTTTTCTACCATTTTCTCTTCACACTCTCTCCCTCTCTCTCTCTCTCTCTCTCTCTCTCTCTCTCTTTCTGTCTTCTGCCTTCTCGTCGCCCTTCAAGCTCTGGCAAATAAAATCATTAAAAGCATTCATTCACCCATACACAAATAGTCGCATATATAGAGGTACGCCCCTATAAATCTGAACCATAAGAGCGGACCATAAATTATGGTCGCAAATATTGCTAGAGCATTTGGCACAGTCACTCGGAGCTGTTCCGCTCGACTGGCTGCCTAGGCTGCCTCGGCTGCAGCGGAGTGAGAGATGGGGCCGTGAGGTTATCAAAATGCAATAAATCAGATTGTTATAAACATAGTATATATGTTATATTTTATAGCGCAACAAGAAAACCAGAGTCACTGAGATTCTTGATGGCATCGCATGGTGTGCGCGGGGCAAGGTGCGAGCTCTCTGGCAATGCTTATAAACAGACATTAAGTCTGTTAAACACGAGAAAAATGCGCATTATATGATGTAAATCAAAGTCAGACAACGTCGCCTGGCTGTCCACAGCGTTTGTATCCATTCGCTCGAACAGGTATCGGCACCTGTGATTGGCCATTGCGAAAAGTGAAAACTGTATACATGTATTACGGTAACCAACCAACTGCATCCACAGAGTGCGCCCCATAAATCTCCCGCAACTCGCTCGTATTATGTTTCAAAAGTCTAAAGGCAACTGCTCCATGAGCGCGAGAGGCGATCAAATTAACTAGTCTCTGGCGTTTCGAGTGTTGGATGGAATACAAGCAAACAGCGTGTTACACTCAGCAAACACTGCCGATAGGAGCTCGACAGCCCAAGCCACCCGATGGCCTCTAAATGCTGGGCAAATATTTGCACAGCTCGTTTCGGCTGGCCTGCTGAAGAAACTCTGACAACAAAAAAACATATATACTCGTATATATAAATAAGAAGAGAGCGGCACTGCTCAAATGTGGCTCTGGCTCAGGCATTCTGTTTGCCCACAACCAGTAGCAATTGCACCCAGCATAATCTGGGGTATTTACACCTCGTCCCCAGTTGCCTCAGACGATGATTATTAGAGTAGTACGAGATGTGCTGCGGGCTTTTAAGCTAGTGCCCTTTTACAAGCTCCATTTAACACTGTCCTTTGCTCTCCCCTTCTCCCATCCTCCCCTTCCCTATTTCTCTTTTTGGGGTAATTGCTCTATATGTTTTATGGTTTGATGTATTTTTTTATTTATTAAATATTTTATGCTAGGACAAATTAATTTGTATGATATTGTTCACAAATGTTTGTAATAGATTTAATTATTATTTTTATTTTTACTAGATATAAGCAAATCCCCTGAACAAATTATTGAAGCAGCAGAGAGCGTTTCCATTGGTCACTTGAAGCTCGAAAGTAACGAGAGAGTTAGTACTTGAGTAAAAGTAAAAGCAAGGAGAGAAGAAGTGCAAAAGATCATTAATGTTGTCTACGTGTATGTAGCAGTATTTATTTGGTATTTGTATTTAGTTAAAACGAAGCTAGAATGCTCACAGCAGCAGAGAGCGTTCCCATTGCTCACTTGAAGCTCGACTGCAACGAGCTCTACCTGCCGTCTGGCTCAACCTTTGAAAGAGACAGTGAGTGCTTGAGTAAAAGTGGCCCTATATAAAGGGCAGCAGCTGCAGCATTTCTTCAGTCAGTCTTCAGTCGTCCAGGCCTGCTGGGGGTCAGCGCATTGAAGTGAAGCAGAGTGTGTGATCGATCAGCTAAGCATTAAAGACGTAGAGCAACTACGTAGAGGAATTACGTAGGGGAATTGCGTAGGGGAATTAGGTACAGGAAATACTTAGCGGAAATACTTGGAAATACTTAGAGGAAATGCTTAGAAGAAATACTTGGAAATAAGTAGAGGGAATACTTAGAAGAAATAGTGCTAAATCATCAAGAATATATGCACGTCTCCTTCTGCCTGTTACATACATTTCAACTAAACCATTATACCCTGATTTCCCATTTTCAATGGGTCCAGTGTATAAAAATAAATATCTGCTAATCTGTTGTGTATAGCCTGTCGGGTTATTTGCTTTTCGATGTATACCTAATTTTACCTGGGTTAATTTCATATCATCTGCCGAAATATTTATTTCTAATTTACCTATAATTTGCCCAAGTAATATTTTCATAAGTATATGTTTTTTTTTTTTTTCATGCACTAAAGTTTTTTGTTAGTAAAAACCCGAAAAAAAAATTTTTTTGTATGCCTGATTAATGATTTGTGATATGTATTTATTTAAAAAATAAACTCTCGATATTCCTGTTAATTAAACTAAGCCAAATCATGAATTTTGTATGACAAAAAAAAAAAACAAAAACCTTAAAATAAATACGAAAAATTCCTTAAAATTTTTGTAATTAAAAATATAGCAAAATAAATATGCTTTATTAAAATATTAGTTAATGTATAATTTAATATTTAATATTTTGTAAATTAATAAATTTATATAAAAAATATTATTATTATCATTATATGAAATAAAAAAAATCCCTTAAATAATAAATATATAATAAATAAGATTTATTAAAATATTATTTAATGTATAATTTAATATTTAATATTCTGCAAATTAATTGAACATCTTTCAATTAAAATATAATATATATATTAATAAAATATGTAATAAAAAATTCCCTAAAATTTTGGAATTAAAATGATGATATATAAAATTTATTAAAATATTATTTAACATAAGCTTTAAAATTCTGCAAATGAATTAAAAAATTTTCAATTAATATACAAGAAGAATATGCCAAAGAGCTGCCATGTCTGGCTATATAAAAGAAACATCATTCTATGGCTATGAATGAGTCTAGGAACCAGCAATTTCAGAATTTTTTCGCAACGGCCTCCAGAACATCGCTATATCATTCGATTTTCCAAATATGGCTAGATATGCCCACAGCGCCCATCGTTAATTGAAAAGCCATTGAAATCCAGCGCGTTTTGCTCGCTCCCAGTACGAAATGGACCTTTTATCGTTTATTTATTGCCGCGTTTCTTTCTTTTTTTTTCCATTTCGTAATTTTGATTGATGACTGACTTAATGTCAATTTTTTTGCCGCCGTTGCCGCTTTTGCTGTTGCTGTTGCTGTTGCCGTTGTCCAATGATAAATTAATAAAAACAGACGACTTTGTTTATTCTTTGTTTATTCAGTCGCAGTCGCAGTCGGAGTCCCAGTCCCAGTTTCAGCTCCAGTCCCAGCCCAGGCTTTAGCGTTGGCTTTTTTTCGGCTGTTGTGTAACTGTGTGTAGTCGTACCCCCTTTCGTTTATAATTTGCTGTCATAAATCGTGGAGAACGTCGCTGTCGTCGTCGTCTGTGGCGGCCATCTTTTATTGTTTATTGTTTATTGTTTGCTTAACAAATTTTCAATGTATTTTTGTGCCCACACAATTTGCTTGCGTGCCTCCAACGACGCGTCGTTCGCTCCCCGGGCCATAAATCAAATTCCGACAGCGCATTGTCATTTAATCAATAATTTATAAACAATTTCGCATTGCACGTAGCCCGGCAAAATGAATATATATATACAATATATTGTATATATATGTATATTCATATAAATTGAAACGTGGTGCGTGCATTTTCGCTTGCCATTCAACTAAATGGGAGCCTTAACCCATTTTAATGAGCACTGATTGAAATTAAGTATATAAATCATTTGAATATATACAATTTCGATTATACGCATATACAAATTATCGAATCCAAAGGGAAAACCCTTGTTAATACTAACGAGGGAAAGCCCCCGATGATGATGCCCTAGTCAATATGTAAGTGGATATTGCGATTATTCATTATTTATTTATAAAGATAGACTTTTGCGCTCTGCTCAATTTCAGCGCAAATCTCTCAAATGGAATTTTCAATAAGGCTGCAATTTGCCATTATAAAAATCGATTGAATGATTATATGGCATGATGTATATGAGAATTTATCAATATGTTGTAGATATTGGCCTCAGAGGAATTCGTTTGATGTGAAATTTATATTATTTAGAATATGCCTTAATCATTAATCGAGAGAAATTTTAATATGTTAGCCAATGAATTGCTTTTGCTATGTCCCTCAATCACTCAATCAGTTGTCAATTGGTCACTTAGTCACACCAGATTAAGTAAAAATAGGCAATCAGCTGTTCCATCAGATCCAATCAGATTTAAGCAATCTGTGAATCAATCAGCTAGTCAACTTTATCTCCCTTATCTTTATTATCTGCTAGTCAATCAGTCCATCAATCCATCAGTCAATTAGTCAGTAACTCATTCAGTTATTTATTTAATTCAAGTCAATCAGTCTCAGTCAATCATTTAACAAATCAATCAGTCTTCCAGTTAGTCTGTTTTTCATTCGTTCAGTCACCAGCCAATTCTCCGTCAGTCACCCGTGCTGAGTATCAATCAGTCTGGATAAACCTATTCCTGAGATAACACCAGCCATATCCCTAGAACTTGCCGTCCCACAGCCATTGCTGGAGCTCGCAAATCGATCATTCAATTTGAAATTTGGTAAGCTTCTTTCGTGTAGTGTGGGCCATACTGTCAACAATTCGAATTTTTTGTCGGGATTCACACAGCGCCTACGCCGCACTTGGGGCCGTCGGAGAGTACGTGTCAACTGACCGAAGAAGAGCCAAAGCGGAAAAAAATGGAATGTCAAAATCCCGCAAGCACCCAGAAGCTTTTGTCAGCTTTTAGAAAACAGTTAAGGGTGGACAGTAGCTGGAATTGGTCAGGGCTGAGAGGGAAAGATAGAGAGAGAGATGGCGGAGGGGGAGGAGCACCTCATTGGAGGTGCTGACGGCGACGTTGACGTCGACGCAGACGTCGGCGGCGCTTTTTGATTTTACTTCGCTGCTGAGCAAAGCGCAAAATCACTTTTGACGTTTTTTTCTTGTGTCCGTTGGGGATTTTGTTGTTGTTGTTTTTGTTTTTTTGTATTTCATTTTTGTCTTTTGCCTTTTCAGTTTCTGTTTCTGTTTCTGCTTCTTTACTTCAATTTTTTTGTTCGCTTTGTTGCTGCTTGAGGCGCGCGCCTCGTTTCGTTTTCATTATCCGAAGCGCGTCCAAATTCATTTCAAGTTTTGCCGCCGACGTCGAGTAGAGGCGTCTTTAGCTGTCCAACTGTTGGCTTTTGCTCGCCAGTCGCGTTAAGTCCAACATAAGTCGGCCTAAGCGTTTAAAAGCCTAAACGAATGCAGAGACACATGAGTATCTATCTCTCTCTCTGTCTCTCTTTCTGGTCAGCAAAGCCAAGAATACAAAATACATAATAATCATCAGCATCTGGCGAGTGCGAAGGCGGGCGGGCGGGCGAGGGGCAGATCACTTGGAGCATGGGCCATGACAAGCAACGTCCAGAGCCACAGTCAGAGCCAGCTGTCAAGGCGGCTTTGTATTTTGTATTTTGCGCTCAAAACTTATACCAACTTGACAGTTGGAAGACAGTAGTATTTATAACGTCGGCCGTCGGCTGTCGGCTGTCGTCCGCTGTGCCACCCTCCTCCCCAGCCCCCCCCTGGGAGCCCCGCCAGCTCGGCAAATAAAACAAAAATGAGACAAGACTGACAGCGGCTCAGCGAAAGAGTTAATACTGTGATTAAATGACCAGAAGAGTGCCACTGTCAGACAGATGGCCGATGGTGGGCGGCTTAAATGTTTGACAGCTTGATGCCAGCTCCGGCTACGTCGCCGTCAACCGAGAGCCAAGAGCCTAGAGCTGAGGGCCTCTCTCTCTCTCTCTCTCTCTCTTCGTCTCTCTCTTTGACCAAGTTGACAGACAAACGGCGGAGAGCTTGTTGAGCCTACACACGGAGACAGACATCGCAGCCATATTGATAGCAGCAAACGTTTTCCGCTCGCTAACGATACAATCAATAAGCCGCTATGAAGACACGTCAATCAATGTAGTGCTAAAAAAAATATAAAAAAATAAATAATAATAATAATAATTGTATAGAAATATCAATATGCCAGATTTATAAAGAATTTAAAGCTTTGTTTAGATATTGCTAGCATTTATTTATTTCATTATTCGAATGAATATGATTTTATTTATTTATTATTTATTTATTCAATTATTTATTTAATAATTCGTTAATTTATTTATTTATGTTTTTATATTTTTATTTGTTTATTTATTTATTTTTTATTTATTTATTTTTTATTTATATAAATGTTTTTATGTATTCAATTATTTATTAATTATTTAATTTATTTATTTGTTTATTTATTTATTTGTATTTTTATTTATTTTTTAATTAATTTTGTACAATATTTACTTATTCATATATTTTTTATTTTTCTTATTTTTTTATTTTCTTATTTATTTAATTAATTATTTATTTGTTGTTTATTTATTTATTTATGTATTTATTTATTTAATTAATTATTTGAAAATTTTTATTTTTTATTTATTTATTTATGTCTTTATTTATTTATTTAAAAGATATAGACAGATCGAAAATCAGCTACATCTATAATTAAATAGCCTACAAGAAGTACATAATAATAACTTTTATCAATCAGAATATTCCAGATGTTCTCGAGATCGTTGAGCGAAAGATTCCAGCACTTTAGAAAGACTTGTTAATATTTTATGCAACATTTATATAAATGTTATTTACTTTTGCGGCCAAGGCAAATACCAAAACCTAAAGGTGTATTCTCTATTGAAGTTGATCAACAACGACTTCTCTTTATGGGTTATGGAGCTGTTAGCATCTAGACAGCCAATAATCCATAGCAGAGATGAAATACTTACAATATAGATTTCTAGAAAAGATGCTAGATTGCTTAACTACGGCTTGTTTACAGTTCCTAATTGCATTTATATTATTTGAATTTGCTTTGCTTATAAGCAAGTCTTACTAAAAGGCCTTAAATGAACATACGATTGATTATAGACTTTATCAATTTACACAGTTTGATTAGCAGCTTTTAGCACCTCCGCGTTTAGGGGACTACAAAATGCAAATGGCTAATAAATAACAAAATATATACGTATATAATAACAATATTTACTTTGCATTAAGTAATTAATAACAGCAGAACTACTATATATGTCTGTAGATAAATCACAAAGATTTATCACGATTAGCTGCAGCTGTATAGAAGCGATAAAAATGCAAATTATCAATAAAGAACTCTCTCGTTGTCTAGAGTTCTGCTCCCTATATATAAGCAATTTGTTGGATGAATGCTGATCCCTGCTTTGACATGCTTCTGGTAAAAGTTCTCCCTTGAGCTGCGCAGCCGACAGCCCAATATAAGAAGATGTTAAGCTGCTAGAGCCGACCTATACCATAAATTTATAGGTTTAGTATGGGTCTGCCTGTGTATGTATGTGTGTGTGTGTGTGTCATAAAGTCTATGATAAATCGCTGAGATCTGCAAACAACAATCAGGCAGCTTAAATAGAATGCTGCAGTGATAATCGTGTGCCAGCCGGCAATCAACGTCAACGTCAACAAACAGATCTTGCAAATCTCAAGATCACAATCAACCGACTGGGTTATCTAAATGGCAGCCCAACGGAGCCCAAAGCAAACTAACCAAATGTCTGTATGAACTGCTCTAAAATTAGACAACCAGCCAGCCAGCCAGCCAGTCAGCCAGCCAGCCAGCCAGCTGTCAGGGCAGCACGTTCACGAGACTCGAGATGAAAAGAGACTACGGCAGACGGGACACGGGACACGGGAGTCGGAGTCGGAGAGTCGGAACATCGGAACTCGCATGTTACGGCAATGTTTTCCTCCACAAATCCATGCAGATGCAAAGCTGTTTATTATCTTTGCCTCTACACTAAGTTGATAGTATATGGTATTACTTAAATTTACTATAGCGCTTGTCGCTTGTTTTCAAATGTTTCAAAAGAAAACACACACGCCGAGACTGATGGGACACTTGTCAGGGGGCTTTTGCAATGAGTTGCCGTTGCCGTTGCCGTAGCCGTTGTCTGTTTATCTTGAAAATGCCTTAAATGCTACGGACGGGGTCTATTTTTATTTTTAAATGAGATAGCTCTTTACTTAGCGATGAGTATTACACATTTTGTTGACGAGGACAGCTTATTAGTTGAGCTCTCGAATCGGCAGTCAAACAAATTTTTAATTGCCCACACAAATTATCGCTGGGGTCTTACACCCGAAAATGGCATCGTAAAATTCTATAAAATATAATGCCATAGCTGGCGGACGACAGGCGCGATCTTAAGCCCTCCGAGTATGTGGCACATTAGCGTCATAAATTTCAATTTTAATTGCCATCGTATTTAGATTAGAGAGAGTGTGAGAGAGCGAGAAGGAGAGAGGGAGATAGGGAGATAGGAAGAGAGAGACTATTGAATGGACGCCTCTCTATTAAAACCTCTGCCATTAGAATCTATTCCCGAATGGCACCAAAAACAGTTCCATTACTGCCCTCCAGCCGGTGGCATGACAAAGTGTCAACGCAAACAAACAAGGGAGGGGGCCCTCGCCAGAATTTATTACCGAATATGCAATGCGCTTTCCTTAGATAGAAGATGTAAATGTTTTATGATAAATGAGTTTGAGTTTATCTTTTAAAATTACAATACTTTGAGGCGGATATAATAATCGGAATTCCAAGATTAAAGTCGTTTACTTCATTTAGTATATCTTAAATCCCATAAACCAACTGAAAGCCCACCGACTCTTAGCCAAATAGAATTTCTTATCAAGTTTCTATTGTTTCATCAAGCTGTCAAATTGAATAGAAAATCCTATAATGCCACACAAAGCACACAGAGTATCACAGATCTTGAGACGGAACATAACAAAATCGTGTCGAAGTGTTTAATAAATAACAAATCACCCAAAAGACCTCAGAGACAGACAACAACAACAACAACTCGGAGAGAACTTGAGTATTCAGTAATAAACAAAAAAAACAGGCCGCGGCCAGCGATTGAAATTTATGTGACTTGATCTGTTTTGAAGTGGGACGGATGTCTTATCAGTGGGTATTCCAGTACAGATTTACAATTAATTGCGAGCAATTGTGAACAGGCGTTCCTCAAGTACACACACACACACACACACACAGTCAGTATGTGTCGATTACTGCTAGACGTTGTTTTATTCATGTTCATAATTAATGAAATATCTTTGTGCAAATCATTTGGGAAACTACTCGACTTCATTAGCAGATCGTAAATAATGTCAGAAAGCGCAAGGCCTAAAATTTATGTGGCGGGCTAACTATGCATGCTGAATAATTTACAAAATTTTTGAAAAAAAAAAAAAATAAATATATGGAAAGAAAGTCGAGCACAAAAGATACAAAACAAAAATGAAAATTAAAAACAAAAACAAAAAGAAAATCCAACACAGAAACAATAGAATTTTAACAAGAAATATAATTTATAGCCACTTAAGTCATAAATTTATTTTTAATTTCGCCCAATTCACATTTACAACGCGCAGCGCAAACAACATCGCTCAACCTCGCCAATCCCCACATTTGAATACCCTATAACGGAGCTCGAAGTCCCATTCAGGTAGATTGATCTGGAACCAGATAAACAGAAAAACGTCAGAGCAGAATCAACCTGTGATTAGCTAACATTATCATATTGTTATTATTATTATAATCATTATCATTATTATAGTGATAGTCATCTAAATTGCTTCCATTATTTTATCAGTATATATTCTCATTATAATTATTATTAGAATGCCTCAACATCATTATCATAATTAATATTAATATTTTTCATATTATTTTATAATTAAGACAATTAGTTAATTAATTACATATAAGCTGTACCTAAAAATTAATAATTGTTTTAAATGATCATTTTTATTATTATTGCCAATATTAATTTTTTCTATTATTAATTTTAGTTCTTAAAAATATCACCACCTTTTTTTTCTATTTATCATAATTATTTTATTTATTTTTCGGCTAAGTATAAATTTACGACTTAGAGTTTGGTTCATTAGCCTGATTTTTTTGTTTTCAGAATCTGTTAAATTTTTATTATTTTTTTTTTTTCACATTAAATTACATTATATATTTTGTATGTGTCCAAATATTTTACTCAATTTCAGAGCTCAGACTTTATTGTCATCATAAATAATAATTTTTATGACAAATACATATTTCAAGCAAATAAAGAAACAATTTAGTTGCAAAAAAATTATATAAATAAACAAAAGGAAAAATAAATATAATATATATATAAATAAATATCTTAAATTATATGATTTTATGCCACTAAAAAACTTTTAAGGAACTTTAAAAATGTTTTGTATATTATTTCTAATTTTTGCTCAAGCAATTCGAACCTTTATTAATCTAAAACTTTTACATAAAATAACAATAATAGCTTGAGCTCACAAATCTTCTAGCAAGAGCAAGAGCAATCGGGCTTCGTACAGTGAAGCCTCTATTTCTTGGCTTGAGATAGTTTGTGTTGGGGCTACAAAAGAAATGAAATACTGAAAGACCAAGATTTACGTCTTTTTGGCTGTTTATTTTTCTTTGCCGCTTTCATGAATCTTCAAGTTTATTATTGTTGTCTGTTTTGTTGCTGCTGCTTTTGCTGCTGCTGCTGCTGTTGCTGTTGCTGCTGTTGCTGTTGCTTCTGGTAGCAACAAATTTAACACCCAGACAGTAGTAAATAAGCGGGTTATAAAAGGCAACTAATTACAAGTTGCAGCCGCCAGCTCTCATATGCTAAAAGCTAAAATTTGAATATGTATATGAGTGAGACAGTGAGACAATGAGAGTGAGAGCGAGAGATATGTATGTATTTGTATTTATACATATTGGTCTATGGATATGGAATACCTTTTCTCGTTTAAATATGTATATGTAAATGTTTTGTTTTTCGGGGACCCTTTTTCTTTATTGTCTTAATGAACAAAGGCGACGGTTTCTAGATGAGACAAATGTATCTCGTTTGAGCGCAAAACACAAATGTTTAAAACAATAATAAATTATCATTGTTGTTGCTGCCGTGGCTGCTGCCCGTTGTTGTTGCTGTTGTTGTTGTTCCCTTGCCTTTTATCGCTTGATAATCGCTGGTCATTAGTCATTTTGGCCTCAACCTAAAGTATTGTATGTTTTCTATATAGCAATACATCTGACTCTGACTCTGTTGTTGCTGTTGTTGTTGTTGTTGTCGTTGCCACGCCAAAAAGAGTAATGTGAGCAACAACGGTGGCAGCAGCAGCAGCTGCTGCTGCTGTTGCTGTTGCTGTTGCTTGTTATGTCTGTCTCTTCATTTGGTCCGCAGCACCAGCACCAGCAGCGGCAACAACAACAACAACATGAGCTGGCTCAACGTTTAATAAATCGTGTACTGTCGCCTTTTATTGTTGCGGCGATGTTTCAAATTTTATTTATTTATCTGCTGCCGCTGAATTGGCTTAATAATGTGGCCAACAACAGGCAGCGACAGCAACAACAACAACAGCAACAGCAACAACAGCCGCTGCGGGTCAAGCACATATTTAGCTACTTCTGGCGATATAACACTTTGGCTATCGGCTATCTTGACAGTGCATGAAATATTTATGCTCTTTAGATTATTTGGGGTGTATTAGGCCGCCACTAACAAACCAAAAACTGTTCGCCATTACTCATTGTAGTATGACTACCTACTATATATAAATATACAAACATGTATACATATGCATTTGTATATATTTAGATACAGCTACCGAATTTTGTATCTGTATCTGTATCTGTATCTGTATCTGTATCTGTATCTGTATCTGTATCTGTATCTGTATCTGTATCTGTATCTGTATCTGTATCTGTATCTGTATCTGTATCTGTATCTGTATCTGTATCTGTATCTGTATCTGTATCTGTATCTGTATCTGTATCTGTATCTGTATCTGTATCTGTATCTGTATCTGTATCTGTATCTGTATCTGTATCTGTATCTGTATCTGTATCTGTATCTGTATCTGTATCTGTATCTGTATCTGTATCTGTATCTGTATCTGTATCTGTATCTGTATCTGTATCTGTATCTGTATCTGTATCTGTATCTGTATCTGTATCTGTATCTGTATCTGTATCTGTATCTGTATCTGTATCTTTTTAGTTTCTCATTCACATTAGAATTAATTCTAAAACTGACCCGATTTCCAAAGAGCTATATAAATTACAAAGCCATTTAATGCAAAGTAAGCTTATCGAACCTAAATCCCTTAAGGAACTACATAGGCCCCGAGGCCTTGCGCTGCCATATTATTTATGATGGCTAAATGTGTGGACAGGCAGGCTGGCAATCAAAGCAAAACAATTTACCCACTGACCAGCAGCGATACGTGCTTATATATCTATCGACAATCTCTATCTGTCCATCTATCAATAATATATTACGCAGGCAGTTCCAAAAAACTGTCGGCGGCACCTTTGAAGTGTCAACTAGAGCCGCCAACTTGGCCGAAAGTATTTCTCGCCTGAGGTGGGTGGATTGTAGGTGCCAGCCGTGGCAATAATCACAGCAGCTGAAGTATTTATGTCGCAGTAAAGGCCTTGCAGAGCCCTAAATTTTCCTGCCTTATCCACAGTCGAATATATCTTAATGTGTGTATAAATTAATGTTATATTTTATTCCCTGTTACGTGACAAAGGCTGCACTCGCCCTTATCGCGATAAATACATATATTATTTTATTCAGATATTCAATGCTGATTTTTACGCACAGGAAACCAAGTATCTCTATCTCTCAGATACCTCGCTCTGGTAAAAATATGAAAATAAATGCCTGCCAAGCGCTTGTTGACAGTCGCCGCTGTTGTCGCGTCAGCTACAAATGTCACTTGACAAAAAAGAGACGAAAATTAATATTAACATCGGCATAAAACATCGAGGAGACCGCCCATACGAACGCCAGCTCCGATGCTAGCCAAAAGGGAAAGTGTCAAGCGAAACATTATAAAAATGACACGAGGAAGCCATAAATATTAAAAACAACAGCAGCAGCACCAGCAACAGCAGCAGCAGCAGCAGCAACAATGTCACAACATCTTCACAGCGGGGGTGTCTCTCCCGAGAATTACACAGAAAAATGATCAAGGAGTTGACAGCGTCGGCAGCATCTCCACTTGAGCAACAACTAAAAGATACAAATGTATCCGCTAGTCGATTAGCTGCATGCCCTGCGTCTGGCTGCTGCTGCACGCATGATTGACGTCCCTCCAGGAGGGCAAACACGAACATTTTAATGACTTTGACGTAATTTATAACAAAGCTGTTAATTAGCTGCGACGACTATGCTGACATCACTCATCATCTGGCCATATAATTTATGGAGGGCTCAGGCTCCGAACAGGGGCAAACAGCTGTCAATTGAGCCAAGGATATATGTCCTTGCTTGCATATACATATATAATAATAGAAATGGGATCGTATATCGAGAACAATGTGAGTTGGGTGAGGTGAGTCAAGGTAAATATGAATATGAAAAGAAGTTGGGTAGTACTTAATCTAGTTCTTTGAATTATTATATTTATTTAATGATCATCAGCAGTCAGACATCGGCAAAAAGATTCTCAACATTTGGAAACATTATAATATATGATATAATAGACATACTTTCAGTAAGCCTTTTTCATGGAATCGAATTCTATTTCCGTTGCCTATTTCATAGACATCAAGAGTTATATATTACTGTGATATTGGCCATTGGAACATTTGATATATGATTTGATTTGGATCATTTATGTGGGTCGCTCGACTCGTGACAAGAATGTCTAATTCCGACAGCAAGTGTATACAAATAGCAAATGTATTTTAAATCGCTCAAGAGGCGGGCTTATCACTTACATAAGCAACAATTTGAACCCGAAGAGTCAGTCGCTAATCTAAAGCGACACCTCATAAATCAGCCTGGCAGGCCGCGAGTAAATCATCAGATCTTAAATGTCAAGCTGTCGCCGTGACGCTATATCAATTCGATTCAGCTGTACTAAAAATCACGGCAAGGCATTGTCAACAATCAAGTTTTATATGATCGTCGCCACGATTTATATGATCGCAATGGAGCGAATCAAATGCACGATTAAACGCGTTTTTTTTCCAAGCTCATCGAGCGAGTACTCTTCTAACGGCAATACAATAAATTCAGACATTTCAAAACACTATCTTTATGATGCAGTTCTCAAAGTAAAGAAACTACTATCTACATAGGAGAATAGAAATGATCTCTTATGAAAGTTCAACTATCTAGTGAGCTCATTATTTTAAAGGGTATTTGTCATTCGTTCAGCTGCCGTAAATGACTTGTTTGTTGTGATTATAAATTACGGTCAGCTCCTCGCACTGTTTAATCGTAACATCTATATGCGAGCAAGCCAATAAAATAGATTTTATAGCCATATAGCCATAAGTTAGAGCGCATATATGACTTGTTAGTATGGGGCTGCCATAAATAATGTTCCTAATGCCGGGGCATAAAGAAGAATATCAAAATATCTTTTCAAAATCACAGCCGATCGATTATGGTTAATTTCATGGTGGCCATAAAGCACTACCAAGTCTTGGCCATGCAATTCTGATTTCATTCTATATTGTTGAATCACAAGACTCGCAATCAGAGAATTCAGTGCAAATTGTCCATGAGTCGAGTCACATTTTCAATGAATTATTTTCGGTAATCGTAATCGTTATTGATTGTTTTGATTTTATAGCAAATGTATTATTATTCACTCTATAGTTGAGATATAAGTGCTATCAATAATTATTAAAAAATATTTAATTAAAAATAAATAATATAATTACTTAAGAAAAAAAACGATTTTGCCTTGGGCTCGTCCGGGATTTGAACCCGGGACCTCCCGCACCCTAAGCGGAAATCATACCCCTAGACCAACGAGCCGGTTGGCCGAAGCCAGACAACTTGAATATAAAAGCAAAGCGAAGAGAGATCACAAGACATGCAGCCAAAAGAAGTGCAAGAGAGGCCCCATTGTGAGAGCCAGAGAGCCAAAGAGCGCAGCAACACCAACTCTACGCGCCTCTCTCTCACTCCAATGCACCGACAGACAGCAACAAGCAGCTGAGCAGAGCAGAGCAAAGCAAAGCAGGTCTATTTATAGCACAAAAAGTTGCCATGCCGTTTGTCTAGCGTTTGTTGTGGTTGTTGTTGCTGCTGCTGCTCTTGAGTGTTGACAACAAAACAAATTGTTTAACATGGACAACACAACAATACAAAAGAAATATGATGCATGTAAATACATTCAATTTGGAACAACACAAAATCAAAATGGAAGACAGCGCACAAGCAACAACAACAACAACAACAACAGTAAAAAATACGACAGCAATAAAAACACGATCAACAGATCTTTCAACAGAAATTGAACAATCAAAAAAATTATTACTGTAAATCAGAGCAAGAAAAAAAAAAGGGTGAAGCAGAGAACAAATAAAATGACAAAGTCGAATAGTAAATACGCTTCGTTTATATTTATATCTATATATAGCTTAACTATTTAATAGAGAAATTGTTTTAATTTTGTACAGCAAGCATAATGAAGAAATTAATATACTTTTGATAAGGGCAAGAGAAACAGCAAATAATATAAAAATAAATTCTGATTGTCCAATTACTATATGTACATATCATCTATACAGATATAGGGGCAATCGAAAGAACTACATATAGTAGAATCAATTGAAAAATCGTAGCTCGTTGCTCGCCTGACAGCTGATGGCGATAATTTTAAATCAAATCAATTGAATATTGTCACAATTAATTTACTTAACAGATATGTAAGCTCGACTGGGCCGGGGAATGATAATTGCGGCCAAGTGGCATTTCATTTGTACTTTTTTATTCCGTTTTTTTTTTGTATTTATTTTTTTTTTTATTTGCTGTGCGCTGCTCATTGAATGTCAATTGGTTTAATGTATTCGATTTTATTGATTTTTAATTTCTGCCTGGGTGTTTTATGGCTGTCGCTGAGAGTTTGTCAAACGCTTGCGCAAATGCCGCGCCCACTTCAACGCCAGGCACCCCGCTGCGCCCCCTTTTGCTGTGTGCGTCGATCAGCCGCAGCTCATGAAATTCAAATGTTATGGGCTCAAAAATTGTTGCAACTGGCATACGAAATACGAAATACGAAAATACAAAAATACGAAACGCAGCATCGACTTCTGATTGCGATTTGACTTTTAAATTCAAGACGATCGCCTACAAATCGAGCCCCAATCGAGAGCTATAATGGATGGCGTATCATCCATTCCAATCAACAGCTGTTGGCCACAGCTTAGTCCATTGCGTTGATTGCAAATGCTTTGATTCGGTATGATTTAGCTAGGAATCATCTCGGACAAGCGATTCAGCATATGCAATCGATATGCCGAATATAATACAGAATGTTATGTTAAACACATAGATCTTGAAGTGAATTTATGACACTCTCAATGGGTAAGCATGTTATTAATGGGTCTATCGAAGGCGGAGGTCAACCATGTGAGACAGCTTCGAAACTCGTTCTACAGATAATTTATGAAAGATATAGTAATTTTCCAATTAGCTACGCGCCCATACCTAATGATTTCATTTGATCTATAGAGGAGGTTTACGTGCTAACTTCTGGATATGGTGTTCCAATATAGTCTAGAGAGAGAGAGAGCAAAGTATTCTGTGCTTATAGTAATATCCTAAGTGATCAGATATATTTTTAAATATTTCTCAAATTACGTGGTTCTGGTCAAATAATTTTTGTTCAGCCAGTTAAGAACAGAAGAGTTTGAGGAAAATGAATAAAGTTTTCTGACCTCACAAAGTAGTATTAAAATAAGAAATATTGTTTCATTTTCTTTATGATAAAGAAGTTTTATATTTTACCATATTGCTTGAACCAGACATATATATAGAATATAGATTATATATAGTTATGTATAAAATTGTTCACCAGGTATTTCTATATATATATATATGGTATTTAAAGTAAATATAGTACACTTCTTGTATAAAGATTATTTAGAATTCTGGTTATTCTATTGTTGTCCAAAAATATCTTCCTAATCATTGAACAAAATCAATATATGGTTTATATATTGTATATATTAGCAATATAAATATATGATATATATAGGGCATATACATATGTATTTAATTAAATTCCTTGCAAATATCTATCAAAAGTATTTGGCTGTACGCAAAGTTCTTAAAACAGTGACCCCAATTCGCAATACCCCTTGAGTAATTTACTTTATAGTAAGCTGTATTTGTGTACTTTTCAATTACTATTAGAGCTTGCCTGATAAGGAAACAAACTGTCTTTAGCTCTGGCTACATATTATACACGGAAAACTAAATGCTATCAATCAATCAATCATGCACAATGCCACAAGGCAATCAAACCCATTTGACTTGTAATACTTAATTAATATTTAAATTAAATATAATATATATGTTAATATATAATATATATAATATTTATTATATATAATATATGTATATTAAATATATTATATTATTTCATTTCCTATTTTAGTTTATAAGGTGAATAGAATGCTATAAAATGTAAACCACAATTTCTTCTTCTTCTTTTGATTTTATATGAACAAAATTTGAGTTATTATATTCTAGGAATTCCATTAGGCATTGCTAACCTTCTAGATAGTTTTATGAAGTACATAGCTAGAAACATCGGAGTTGTTTTAGAGAACTCTTGTGAAGAATAAGAACGTTTGCACATACAAATTGAAATATATTGAAGTGTATTCCCAGTTATGATATGGATCATGCTTTCCTTGAAACTACATTAATGCCATTTCGCATAGCATATCATATCATTCAAATGAAGGTCTGAGATCACTTCAAGCGTGAGATAGAATATTGGATATGTCGCTTTAAATATCTTACTATTCTATTGCTGCTCTATTGCTATTTAGCTTCTCTTCAGTGTTAACTAAAGAATGATCAAAATAATTTGCGTTGATCTTGATAAATTTCCTGTTCTATAAGAACCAACAAAACAGACAAATAACTTTTGTTTTCATTGTCTCGAATAATCTTTATATATATTCATATATATATATAAGTATATATGATCATGGGAATATATATAAATAAAAATAAAATATCTTCATAAAAATAATTACAGCTTTTCCGATATTAATGAAATAAAAATGATATTTTTCGCTTGCTTGAAGACTCTACATTGATGGATGCACACACAGTCGGTGACAGAAGTATGCGTACACATCATGCAAGAGAGGATTGTCAGACGAAAAAAAATAAATAAATAAATAAAGACAAATGAAATTTTGTATATCAATATAACAAAATATTTGTTTTCCCCTCAATCTTTCATTGTGAATATATATTTACTGCGCACTTGAAATGTCGTTGCTATTGTGAATTGTTTCTTCTTTTTTTTCAAAGATTGATATTCGTTTGTGTAAAGAAATGACAAGAGTTGATTTTGTTGTATTTTTTGTAATATAATTTTTTATTATATGTATATTATATGATAGATGACTTAAGAGCTTATTGAATTTGTAATCGTATTATTATCCATAGTTATATGCGAATGGCTAAGAACTAGGTTAGGCTCTAAACAAGTACTAAAATTAAACAAAGCTTAAGTAACGCTAAGGTGTGTAAACAAAACCTGATAAACATACGATTTTCATACGATGCGATCCATATAGCTCGCATTTAGTTAGAACTGGAAGTCAGAGAAAACTTTGGTTGAACTTTGAGAACAAACTTTGATGTCTTAAAATATATATGTATGTATCAAATAATTAAATTAATTAACAAAACAAAACATTTGATTTGATTTAAAAGAATTCCTTCAATTTACTCCTCGAGAATATTTATCGATATATACATATATATGCTGAGTGTATATATATATATAATTAAGTTGTTGCTTTTGGATTCTTTGTTAATGTTGTTGTTGTCGTAGTGGTTGTTGTTGTTGTTGTTGTATCTGTGGGTTAATCCGAAACTTAAATATAAGTAGCGCCTCGACAAATCTACAGTTTAGTATCACAGAACAGCGAACGCCGCTGCCAGCGTCTTTAACATCCCCTCCCCGTCTCTCCACTCCCTTTCTCTCTTTTTGGTTTCTCCAGTTTCTTATTGATGAGCTGCGCCCATGCGCTGCCCGTACATGGCATACGGAGAGTAGTAGGGACCCAGAGCAGCAGCAGCGGCCGCAGCGGCCGGATTGAAGGCGCCGGCAGCGCCAAAGGGCGAGGGGGCACCGGCCATGGCGCCCGGCGGCTTGCCGTACGGATGATAGCGAGCCGCTGCAGCGGCGGCGGACATGGGACTGAGCGGCGGCGTCGGGTAGCCAGCGCGCAGGGCCGAGGGCGGAAAGAGTGTGCCGAGCAGAGATTGGGCCTGCGACTGGGCGAGCGCGGCGGCAGCGGCGGCCGGATCGGAGAGGTTGCCGGTGTGGGTGCGCAGATGGGTGAAGAGCTCGTCGGAGGTCTGGAAACGCTTGCCGCAGTAGGCGTCGCCCACCACCCAGCTGCAGACGTAGGGCGCCGAGCGGGCAGCGGCCGCATTGGCAGCAGCGGCAGCCGCCGCCTGAGAGTACGGATGCGCCTGCTGGAGCCCGGCGCTGGCCATGGCCATGCCGTACTTCTGGTGCTCGCACTGGGTGCAGCCGGCCGGGCAGGGGGCGCCCATCAGCATCTGTTGCGTGTGTGCGGAGTAGGGGCAGCCGGGGCAGTACGGATCCTTGCAGACGGGCACGATGGCCTCGCCGCCGGCGGGCGTCTTGATGCGCTGGTAGCTGATGTACGGATTGGGCTGGCCGGCCGGGCCGGCTCCGGCTCCGGGATAGCCGCCATTGGCGGCTGCGGCCAGCATTGCCGCATGATGGTGCGAGAAGCCGCCGGCAAACGGCGGCCGGAAGGCGGGATTCGCATGCTGCTCCATGCCGGGCGGACAGCAGAGCGCCGACAATGGATTCAGCCCATACGGACCGGCCGCCTTATAAGCGGCTGCCGCGGCAGCTGCCGCAGCGGCCATGCTGCTCATCTCCTTGGGATGCTGGGCGGTGCCGTTGGCATTGTTCAGCACCTCCATGCCGGAGCGCACGATGGGGCTGGCGCCGCGCTGCGAGCTGCCGGCGGGTGAGACGGTCTTTCGGCTGGCGTCATGTGGCGTCGTGGCTAGAGGCTCCGGCTTGCACTGTGCTCCGTCTGTGGGCGTGGCATTTGACTTGTTGCGCGATGGCACGCGCTCCTGGGCGCCCGTGGAGCTCTTGGAGCTGGGCCGCGGCAGCTCCTCGCTGGCGCTGCTCTTGAAGCTGTTCTGATTCTGTTGGCTGAGCACGTTCGTCTCGTACGGCTTGAAGGCCAGCTTCATCTCGCCGCCAATCGTGGTGCTGCCAATGGTGCTGCTGATGGGCGTGCTCGACTTGGGCGACTTGGCCTGGCTGGGCGACTTGGCCGTGCCCATGTCGGCGCTGCTCGACGAGCTGGACGACGTGGACGATGACGAGCAGGTGCCCGACTTCTTGCTCTTGTCCACGGCCAGCAGCGGCTTCACTGCCGACGAATCGGCGCCAATCTGTGAGCAGGTCTGGGCCAGCAAAGCCAGCGGACTTTTCTTGGCATCCATCTGCAGAGAAATAAATGGAGAAGAGGAAGAGTTTTGATTAGTTTTTAAAATATAGAACTTTCTTAAATTTATTAAAAAAGTCGTAAGATAAACAATTGATATCTTGAATAACAGATCTTATGTTAATCTTTAAGAAATTAACTATTTGTATGATAATTTAATATTTTTCTATTTATTAACTTTATATTTGTATTATACGAAATAGTTAATATTTTTTGCTAATGTATTTCTATATAATTTTTAGTTTTTATATTTTAGTTTATATATTTTGATTTTGATTTTTGATTTTTATATTTTTATTTATTTTATATATAATTATAAAATTTCTATTTACTTTGACATTTTTATTGTCAAGTTAAATTAAATTTTTCTGTTACTTGTATAAATTTATAAAAATATCTAAATAATTATTAATTTAAAAAAAATAGTATAAGCAATAAAATATATTCCAAATTTCCATACAAATGAAAACACAAAAAGTATAACAAATATTTATAAACATTTCCACATATATAATAAAATCGGTCTCTTTTTATTTTTTTTTAAATTATTCAGATTATTATTTATTTCTTGGTATTTTTTCTGTTCACAAAATATTTCTGATAAATATTAATTTCTTGAAAACAAATATTTATTTACTACAATAGAATATGCAATAAATTACATCTTAAAATCTTGGATTTTTTTTTTTTTATTTGGCAAAACAAAATTAAATATATTTCATGGGAAAACAAAAATTAAATTGAAATTTTGTTTAGGCTTATTTTTAATTTATTGCAGCTAAATTATTATTATTATTTTTAACTATGTCAATTTATCGGATATAAAAATCACAAATTAATCACATTTGTTATATATTTGTTGATAAAAAATTCATATTTTTATTCTTATTTACTTTTCTTGTTACGTTGACAACATTTTTTATTTGTTATTAAAATCTGTCCATATAAATTTTTTGTATTTCATCTTTTTTTTTCATTTAAGGCAACCCATTTTCACATTTAAATGAAATTCCCAGCAATTTTTAATTTTGCTATTTATTCACTTTTTTTTTTTAATTGCAATTTTTTGTTGAATTATATTTTGAATCATTCATCAAACTGTTTTTTGTTGAATACAAAAATGTTAACAGCAAAAATTGATTTTTTTTTTATTTTTGCTCCATTTTTTTTTTTATGAACTGATGATGTGTTAACAAATAATACTAACCGTTGTTGGCAATGGAGCCAGATAATCCGGTTGTAAGTATTGGTTGTTGCCGATGGTAACGACACCACCGCCGCCTTCCAAGACAACCATTGCGGAGCTGTTGGCGATTGTCCTAATAGAGTAATCCACAGAGGATGCTGAACAAGATCTGTCAGCGGCTGACTGAGGTGTTGTGTTGGGGTAATCCAAGTGAAATGCGACGGCAAAACTTGATTTTTGAAATTTTCTTTTTCAGATTTGTTGTTGTTGGATTATTTCTTTTTGAAATAATTCCAGGGTATTTTTCACACTTTGCTTTTGGTTGAATTTCTTGTTAATTTCAGAAATTGCTTGCGTTCACTGTTTTGACAAGTGGCCAAGTGGCGTATCTTTCACTTTTTGTTTTGGCTGTTCAAGCACTTTACACGCCGAACGTTCTGACAGCCGTGCGTTCTGTCAGACACAAATACTTTTACAGATAGGCAGAGAGATACACAGATATACAAGTGTTGTTGCTGGTAGAGTTTGCTTTTTGATTTCCGTTTTAGGCTTTTTTCCGAACACGTCTGAACGCATCGAAGGCTAAACTCGAACTGAATTGTCTGAATGTGCTGTTCGGTGACTTGCGTTAGAGTGAAGCGAAAATGCGCTCTCAGCAATGTGTGCGCTCGCGATGCGGCTCTCTTTGCTCTCTGGCTGCGCTGGTTGCGCTCAAAACCGGTAAGCAGCGCTGCACAGCGCTTGAGCGTGTTGGTGCAAGGAGAGGCGAGTGTGCTGTGCGAGCGAGCTGCACTGTGTGTAATTTTCAAATATGGCGTACTTTTTGCCCAATCACATCGCATGCGCCATGCAATGGAAGCCGTAAAGTGGCCCAGCAGGTTTTTATACCCTGAACCCATTGAAAATGGGAAATCAGGGTATAATGGTTTTGTTAAAAGTATGTAACAGGGAGAAGGAGGCGTGGCAGACCCCACAAAGTATATATATTCTTGATCAGGGCGACGAGAAAAGTTGATTTGGCCCTGTCCGTCTGTCTGTCCGTCCGTCCGTCCGTCCGTCCGTCCGTCCGTCTGTCCGTCTGTCCGTCTGTCCGTATGTTTGAACGCGTCGATTTCCGAAGATACAATAGCTAGAGACTTCAACTTTTTTTTAAAATGTCCGTATATAGCACGCGCATATCGAGTTTATCACATAATTTCGATAACTTGTCCGATTATTTTTTTATCGATGAAAAACCTTATCGAAAGCCAGTTATAAAATTATATCTCCCACATCTTTAGAGCTAGAGTCTCCAAATTTTAAATGTAGACTTATATGGACTTTATAGAATTTCGGTTTTTGTTATAATTCACCCCCCACCCCTATATCCACCCCCTCACCCTTACCTTTGTAAAATGCGTATTTCAAATACTAGAGACTTGAGATTCGGCACATACACGCATAGTAATGATATAATCACAATCTAAAAGTTTCATGAAGAACGTACGTCCACAAAAAAAGTTATTAAATAATTAAGTTTCAATGAGAAGCCCACACTGCAGCCCATGCGTGTTTATGCGTGCGTGCCTATATGTGCCTATGTATGTGTGTGTGTGTTCCTTTTGTAAGCAAAAAGAAGGGTTCAGGGGATTTCGTAGTCGAGCAGTCTCGACTAGAGCTTTCTTACTTGTTTGTTTTTGTTTTTGTACAATCAGTCAGCTGCATGGGCATGTGTGGCTGTTTGCAACACGGCAACACTCGATGTGAGAGCAACAGTTGAGCGCGAGAGCGGCTCTCTTTCTGGTTTTTGTTCGTACTGGTAGCTGTAGTTGTAGTTGTAGCTGGCTGCCGCGGAAGTTCGCCTTTGACGCGCACATTAATTTTATCTTCACACATATGTCACGCGCCTCAGCAGCTCACACTCAATCTAGCTAGCGCTCCCGCTCGCTCTCCCGCTCGCTCTCCCACTCAGTCGGCTGTCAACACCAGGCCATTCGACGCTCAGTCTCATTGTCTTCGCCGAGATTTGTTTCTCAGTCACTCAACACTTAACCACTCTTCTTTTTATGCAATCGCCTCTGTTGCTCGCTCGCTCGCTTTAATGTCATATATAAAAATTAATTTGTTTGCCGCTCTCTCCATTGCTCCATCGAATGCGGAGCTCTGAGCACCGAGTGCTGCTGAGTGTGCTTGCCCACAATTCCCACTCCGACTCCGCTCGCTGGTTCTCACTCACTTCACTCTGACTGTGACTCGAGCATTGTTTAGCGTTTTTCGATTAACTTCTGGATTCTGTTTTGTGGTTTGTTTTCCACAAGAGCTTCTGTTTGTTGTTTAAGTGGAAATCGTTGTTTTGTCGCCGTGTCAAAGTTGTACCAAACAATTTTTCACATGTTTTGTTCGCTAGTAATCGTCTCTTGTACATACATACAAATACATATATGTGTAGGTTTATGCATGCACACGTGTGTATGTGTGTGTCTTAATTAAGCTGCGCCATAAGTGCACACAAGTTGCACTGTGTGCGCGAGCGAAAGAGGTAGAGTGTCAGGGTGTCAAGTGGGAGGGGGAAGAGATCAGTTGCACATGTGCTTGGCGTTGCCACATGATGAACTTTGGACTTTTTAATAGTTTAATGGCTGCTTAAGTTCATGTATTTTTAATAATACAACCCACTGAGTAGCTGTTAATGGTTTCGCTCATACCTAAACAAGGCTTCTATTAAAATTACTTTCTGTTTACGACTTTTTCGACTATGAAACGCAGTTTCAAACGGAAGTCCAGATCCGGATGAATCTGAAAATATAAAGAATAGGGGTTAATTTATTGCTATGCGAGCTCTTTGAATTTATGAAATCAGAGTTTATATATATAAAATAAGATCATAATACAAAAAGATTAATTTATAGTTTAATTTGTGGTTTAATATATAATATAATAGAATAAAATACAATATAATAATAATATATTATAATAGAATATAATATTACAAGTATTAAGAAAGAGATTTTGATATTTTTGGTATAATATCTGAGTTCTTTTATTTCCAAATATAGGATTTAAATGGAATTTCAATGTAAGAGAATTTCTCATGGATGAGATTAGGCTGGACATCTGTAAGATCTGTAAGATTACATAATCTTCGAGTGCTGCACACAGATAATGCAACTTAAGTAACTAGAGATTTTTGAAAATCTGCTAAAGATGGAGATGTAGATAAAGATTTCGCCCGATAAACCGATTACAGGTATTTACGTAATCGCACAAATACCAAACGGCTCAGCAGGTAGTTCAATGCAGCTCTATTTATTAGAGTCTTGGGCCAAGGCCAAGGCCTTTCGCAGAAAATGATGAATTTATTAGGGAAAAGCGTGTTGGTTCACAAATGCGGCTTAGACGTAATTTGCGGCTTTTTGGCCAAGAACAAGAAGGTGATGGCAGTTGGCAGTTGGTTGTTTTCAGCCCAAGGCTCATTTGCGTTAAATGCCAAAATAAATATGCATTGTGTACAAGTGAGTGAGTAAGTTAAAGAGTGAGAGAGAGAGAGAGAGAGAGAGAGAGAGAGAGCAAGAGCGAGTGCGTTGCACGTAAGTAATTCATATTTTTACGGCTACTTTGTCAGCGTCATAAATTTTGCGGACCATGTGAATTATTTACTAGCAATGCGAACGCAAATGGCAAACGAGATGCTTCTACTACTACTACTACAGCTGCCCTAGGGCGGGGCAGCGAGGGGGGGGGCGTCAGGCGTCGGGGTTGCCATATAAATAACACAAAATATTATAAATTACACGCAGGGATGTAAAAACGCTGAGCAGAAGCGAAAAAATTTGTAGCCGCGAAAACATTTATGTATATAAGTATCTCTGTGTGTGTGTCTGTGTGTGTGTGTGTGTGTGTGTGTGAAGAGAATATAAAAAGGAGGCAGAGCACATAAAATTAACCACATATTTCTTCATTTTTATGGCATTTATTATCACAGAAATGTTTGTGTGATAAAAGCGAAGCACAGCGCAAAAGGCGAACGATGAACGATGGCTGCGACGCCGACGCCGACGACGACGATGGCGCAAAAGGCAGCCATAAAAATGCAGCCATTTACCTTTTGATTTATGCACAACAACAACAACAACAACAACAACAACAACAGCCACGACAACAGCACAGTTAAGAATGGTCGTTGAGGCGGCGGGGGCGTGGCACGCATATTGCCATCATGAAAATAAAAAATAACTGCAAAACAAGCAGCGCGAAAATAATGCAATAAATTTGACATTATCTGCCTTAATATAAAGGTAGTACGACCCTATCGAGGTCACAAGAAAACTCCACCAAGATGTCATAAGACCCGAATCGGGTGAATCATACGAATCATAGTTCTTAAATAGCTGATTCCGCTGCTCTTGATGAGGGGGAAAAGAAAAAACTTGAAAAAACAACTGAAAAACAAACTGCAATAAATTGAGTAGAGCCCATATGTGATTCAGCTACACACACACACATACATATATACTAACAATAACTCACATAAAAAAGGATATACAACATCCTGAAGGCCCTCTGTGTGTGAGAGAGAGAGAGAGTAGAGTGAAAGGGAAGCACTGCAAAGGTAGAGCTACCAAAAGACCGACTGTCGATAATTTATTGACAACCATTTATCTCGCAATAGTAACGAGCAGGAAAAACATACACATAAACACACACACACACACACACACAGGAACACAGTAGGAAGAAAAATAGCCCCTGGCTTTGGTGACATTGAAATTTAACAACAAAAGATTCTTTAGAATAATTTCGATGTTTTCTTTTTTTTTTTTTTTTGCAAAACTTCCAAATAACCCCACGTGTAAACCCCTAGAAATACCCAAACGGGGGTAGATTAATAAACCAAATTAATGGCTGCATTGTCGCAAAACGAAACAAAGCAAAATTTGGGCTAAAAAAAATGTGTGACACGTGCAGAAAGAGCGAAAGACAAATTGACTATATAAATTTTATTGCCTTTGGTATTGGGTATTAATTGATTGAAAAAAAATATATATATATACAGGGTAAAAGGGAGTTGCAAAAGGCACATGGGAGAGGGCATTACTAAGCAGGAAAAGCTGGGAAAGCGAAAATAATGAAAAAACTATGTGATGTAAAGCTGAAGTAGACTTTGAAGGTATTTGAACGGCCTTAACCTGATATGTTTAAATTTGTCGATAAGAAATATATAATATATTATATATGATAATATATGATATAATATTTAGAATGTCAATAATAGAGTTAGGAACCTCTTGACTTGATGTTTAATCTATAATATGTAAAATTTTGATATGTTGCTTATGCGAACCCCAATTTTTCAATCAAATATTTTGTATATCACATTAAAATGTTTAATTGAATTTTCAGTTTATATTTTTAAAAAAATTTTATGACTAGGAGTATTATTTAAAATTTTATATTTTAAGAGAGTAAGTCTTTTTGAACATTTTCATTTTATATTTATTTATTTCTTTATTTATTTTATTTTGATATTTGATGTAGAAATATTTTAATTTGACCAAGAATTTTATATTTATATTCATATGGAATAGAATATATGTAGCTCTAATTTATTCTGGTCTTATATATTTGCTTTCCACCATTAAAAAAGTCGATCCCAATTCATTAAGTGTAATTTAGAACTAGAATTAGTTTATATAAAAGTATTCATTGTATTTAAGACTTATATTAATGCAGCAAAGAAAACTTTAATCTGAATATAAGATAATAATACTAAGGAATTTAATAAAAAATAAAATTAAATATTGGTAAAATATGATTTCTATAGTTTATACGTTTTTCATAGTAAAGATTATATACACAACATTTCTGTATAAATCAGCGCCACTCACAATAATATTTCTTCGAGTTACTTCTACTCGAAAGGAGAAAGTCGAGTATGGGAAATAGAAGCATAATATTTTAAGGAATGACAACTAAATAAACGACAACTGCATTTCGAGCAGCGCATAAAAATCTCTGAGAGCAACAAAATCAAGAAGAAAACAAGAAGAAGAAGAAGAAGCTGAGAAAACAATTGCATAAACATATCCTTTTTTGTACGGGAATCGCATTCAGCTGTGTAAATATTTATGAGCGAACATAAAAATGTTTACGACCTTCGCCATTTAATAGCCCAAAGCAGGTCCCCGGCGACGAATCCGGACTTGGATTCCGACTGGCGCTACACGGCACAGATAGACGGAGACAGAGTGCGAGAGTGTGAGAGAGGGAGAGGGAATACCGCTGTTGTCGTCTCTTGTGTTGTTGATAAAGAGCACATAAATAATGGTCTATACATCATGAATATCTATCGATGCCAGGTATCGCCCGTCGAAGCCGTAGTCGTAGCCGTAGACCGTCGAGGTCGTTTATGGGCCGCAGAGACGTAGTCGCATGTTTATTGATTTGCTTTCGACGGCGTTGCTAATTTCTGCCACAATGTGGAAACTCAAAGGACTTTGTCACTCGCGAGGATATTGCGCAGCGGCAACAACTGCCAAATGCGGTCAATCAAGGACCGACTGCAAGGCGGGCCAACAGCCGGGCTGACACATGGGCGGGCAAGGACTGCCAGACGGACAGACAGCAAGGCAAGTCAGCCAGGCATTGTCCTTGATTTATGGTGCTCATTAATTTCGCTGCCACCAGAGCTGACACTTCTGCGTATGTCACTCCCCTCACACACAGAGAGAGAGAGAGAGAGGGAGAGCGAGAGCGACAAATAATTTTATTGACGGTCTGTGTTTGGTTTTTAATTGTCCTTCAAGTTGTTTCAGCTGCCTCAGCGCAGCACGTGATAATTGCTCATTTTATGACGCATTTATCAAAGTATCTCGAGCTGTGCCTCTACCACTCTCTCTCTCCCTCTCTCTCTCTCTCTCTCTTTGTCTCCTGCCCTCTCTAGCTGACTCGTCCTGGGCTGGCCTTGTCACGCGTCATTTATTTGCCTGCTTGGCCGTGACAGTTGTTGATTGCGATTTTCCGGTGCGCTTTGTCACTTTTCGGCTCTATCAAATTTGTTCAGGAAATAGTTGCTTAGCAAGTATGTTCTGTGGAAAGCAATGCCTTATTTTCATACTTTCTAAAAGTTATCCCCCTAAAGACTTGATTGTCCTTGCTGAAATCTTTCTCCACCGATTAAATAGAAGTAAAAATATTTTGAGTAGAGCTTTTACTGTTCTATAAAAATAAAATGATATAAATGAAGCAAGCTCTACATTTAGAGCCAATTTATTTATATTCTAGTCACTGCTCTAGTACATAGTGTACAGAACTGTCCATATTCGAGGGACCCATCTGAAAAGCCTATATCTTTTAACAGAGAAGTCAGATCACTTCATGATATACCGCATTTGAAGCTTTAGTCCAAGCAGTTTATTTATATTATACGTAAAATTCGTTAATAATAATATAATAAATGCCAACCGTATTTGTACCTTGGAAATGCAGTCAAGTTTATGCAAACCTTTATAGGACTAACTCCTTTCCAAATAAAATCTTATACGAAAAGGAACCCAGAGATGAAAGCGACGAGGCGGCGAGCAAGATGTGCGAGGCGGTAATTGTGGCTCTGTTGAAATGACAGGCTGACAGCAGAATTCACACTTCATTTAAGACAACTCACAGCTCGCAGCTCTCAGCTCTCTGTTCACGGTTCGCATCCCGATCCCAGACGCATTGCAGATCCCAGTTCAGGGCCCCGCCGAGTGCTAATGTAGCGCATAATAATTTTGTACTAAATTAAATAGTGCGTGGGTCGGTCCGTCCGGTGGCTCTGTCTGTCTTTCCGTTTGCATCTGCGTCTGCGTCTCTGCGTCTCTGTCTCTGTCCTGGATCTTAACGTGTTCGTCGGCGAATCGCTGAATCGTTTCTCATGCACGCCGCGACACGCCGACAGCGACTCAGCCACTTGAAACGTGAAAGGATATAATTTAGTTTTTATTGCACGTTGTTAAGGTTTTTGCTGTTGCTGTCCGAATAGTTGGACTGACCATGGCTAAGTACATTGGCGAGTGAGGACTCATCAGTTATGCATGGCATGTTTGTTTTTTAAAGGGTCCTTTACGACTCTACTGAACTATACTCTACTCTACTCTTGGCTCGGTGCTCATTCGCTTTTTGTGTTAATTTATTGATGTGCCGCTTAGCGTCACGTGTCCGAACAACGTCTCTGTCCTAGGAGGCTCGCGAGGCACCGTTCCAGCCGAGCCCGGCTCTCTTTGATGTTTCATAAATCACAGCTGTTTGCATTTTATATGTACATATAACATTCATGGCTGATGTTCCTATTTACGACTAACTAAAATAAATCGCATTTTTAGCTGGTGTTTACTGTACTCAGCTATGCATAGGTAAATTTTTTTTTTTTTTTTTTTTTTTACTGATGTTTGCTTTAATTTATTTATTTTTTAATATAATTTTTTTTTTTCAACTTTTAGACAAAGCTCAATTAATTAGTGGCAGAGTAAGAAATTTTGTTTTATAATTTAATCAATGCCCAGCAACTGATGTAATAAAAAAATATTTAAAATAAAATATTATTAATGAATTATATTCATAAAAATAAATAAATTGAAATATACTATATTAAACTAAAATAAATAACGATGTAAATAATATTTAATAAGAAATTCTAGTAAATAAAAAGTTAAAATCAAGCATAAATATAAAAAAAAAATAAAATAAAAAATAATATTAATAATAATAATTTTTTTTTATATGTACAAGAAATGTAATAAATAATATTTATAAAAAAAGAATCAAATTAGCCAAAAAAAAAAAATAAATAAATAAATAAAATAATAGAAAATAAAATAAATAAATAGATTTGACTATGAAACCGAAATAAATTTATTAAATAAATTTATTTTAAAAATATTTTTTAATAAATAATAATAAAATATTTGTTTATTTATTTTTCTATGTTATTTATTTATTTATATATTTTCTGTAATTTTTAATCATACAAAAAGCTTAGTGGTCAAATGTTTATCATTCACGTATTACTGCAGCATAAAATGTAGACAAAACTAATATAGATTTAAATGTCGTACTCAATTGAGATATTAATTGATTGCAATTGATACAAGTGCTAAAGGCAACAATGCAGGCAAGTCCTTTGGAATTGTCGTTCAGTGCGGAGGAATTTTTCGAAAAACTAATTGAGTGGGTCGCTCGATTTATTATCAGGTCAACACTTGAGCATCTCGTGCCCGAGGCTGGGAACCTTGTTTACGCTGACTGACTACCTAGAACTCAATTTAGTTTTCAGCCACAGCAACAACAGCAACAACAACTAAAGCATTAACGATGGAGCTGGGGCAACACTTGAGGACACTTGAATGCAGCTCCAATTATGGAAAAACTGCCGGCAGCTCTGCTCAGTTCAGCTGCGCTCGACTCGGCGATTCATAATGAAAACATTTAACCTGTCGTCAGCAACATCAGCACGAGAATCATTCCACCCTCCTCCCTTGCCTAGATGTGGGGCGGCGGCACTCATAATCAACTTTAAATGTCAGGCAGCGTCGAGAGCAATTTTGTGGTACCTTCTTCTCGTTTTCAATTATGTGGCAGCGCTATGATCCTTCGAGGAAGTGGTTGGAGAGTCGACAACCAGCCAGCAGACAGCAGACAGCAGCCAGCAGCCAGCAGCCAACCACTTGAGCAAAACAATTCAACAAAAACTTGAATTGACAGCAACAGCCAGAGCTGCGAGCCTGAGACGAACCAAGTCGAGTTGAGTTGAGTTGAGCTGAGTTGAGTGTATAATACACCTTTTCTTTTACGATGCGGTCTTGGACCTGGACGGCTCCTTGTTGTCATTAATGAGACGTCTTCTTCAGCCCGCGCAGTCATTTCCACTTCAAGTTGTCAGGCCGAGCACACAGGCCCCTCATCATATTTGGAAATTTGTGGCAGCTTGTGTTTTCGACATTTCGGGCATTATGTCGCGCCTACTTTTCACTCTCGGACTAAATGGAGGACGTCGCGTCGTGTCGTGCCGTCTCTTTGATCTCACGCTTCGCTTCTAATTTGATTATAAACGCACACCTCACACTCAATGACGTCGTGTCTCAACTCGCTCAACTCTCAACTCTCTGTACGCTCCAGCGTCTAAGCGTCTTCATTTTCAGCCTCAATGCTTGCCTGCCAACACTACCATCCAAGTCCACTCGGCTCTGCTGAATTTCTTTCCCTGCCACGGCCCTGATGACTACGCGCCGCGGCACACTCAATGACGCGTTGAAATTGCCATAAAAAAGGACATGAAGACATAGACAGAGTGAATGAGAGAGGGGGGAAATCTTGGGCCAAGGGTTACGTGCTGACAGCATTTTAAATGAAATGAAAACGATGCTTTCACTCCCATGGCAGGAAGCGGGGGAGTCATTTTGCTAAACTAAGCAGAAGTAATGTCGCTGAACTACACGAGCAGCAGGTTTTTAAGGGCACCGTCTTCTCGACCGGCTGCGTTCGTGAGGTGAGGCTAATGCGATAACTTGCTTAGGGGACTATTGATTTTAACGACTGTCTCGAGACGAGACTTTGCATGAAAGCATGTAGTTTTCGAGAAGATAATAGCTATATATACATGTATATATGAGGAAAAGTAGTTGCTGTTGCTCTCTCTGCTCGACTCGATAATACTCTGGGAATACTCATGGAATATAGAACTAGCTATAGCTAGCCTTTACTCTGCCTCTACTGGAATTAAGTATAACTAGGTTCTAGTCTAACCTTTTCCCACTCAGATTCTCTCACTCTCACTTTACTGTTTCTGCCTCTACTCTAAAAATAATCATGGAAGTATAGCTAGCTTTTTCCCCCTCACATTTCTGTTTCTGCCTCTACTCGACTCAATAATACTCTGTGAGTAGTGCAAATAGAATCAACTCTACATTTAACCTTACCGCCACTCATTCTCACACTAGCTAATTAGCAATGTGAGCTTGTGTAACAAATGTCGGAAAATGTAAACCCCGTCTGTCACAAAAATTTTCGGTTGGTACAGAAAAAAGAAAAAATAAAGGGTTCAGCCTGGGAGAGCAGCGCAATCAGCGAGAGAGCAACTTATTAATGTCTCGAATTACGTACAAATTTCGGAAATTCGGTTATTTTGTGGGTAATCAGTCAATTTCAAACAAACAACAAACCCACAGAGAAAGGGTCACACTTCCTGTTATAGGCAAGCTGCGTGTTGCCCATGGCTACAACATGTCGGAAGTTTGTCTAGTGCTCGGTTACCCTCGACAACAAGAGAGCCAAAAAAAAAAACAATTTTAGTCACCAGATATTCTTGCATTATGTTTCCAAAACGAAAGCTACGAGCCGAGCCATTGGGGTGCAATAATGTTGTCATAAATCACATTTCCAAATTAAAGTAGACAGGTTTTCTTGGGCTGGCATGATAATACGTATAAAAGTGGTAATGTCTCTGTATACGACTCTTGGGTAGGTTTGTAAAAAGAGTTTAAATATACTCAAAATTAAGTCAAATAGTTTATATTAAAGAAAAATAGATTATGAATTAAAAATTAGATTTGTAAAATTAGTTTTGTATAATATTTAGACCCACAAAAAACATTAACTTATTTTTGTTCCGTTCACTCATCAGAGATTAAGTAGAAATTAATATTATAATCGTTCCCAGTAGCTTTGGAGGCAATTCAATATAAATATACAACAAATCATTATATTTTTAATATCTGTATAAATTAAATAAAATAACTTGTATATAATTTTTTTACCTATCATCACAATATCAATTATTTGTTAATAATACAGATATGTCAATAATTTATGATTTATATTTTTTAATTGCAAGATTCGGAGTTTACAAAAACATATCTCTATTGCAGTATTACCATAGATATCATATAAAAGATAACTACATTACCATCTATGCTACTTTCTTTAAACCTTTCAATTTTCTTATCAATTATATGGCAAGCAAATGGCCCATAAAATTTCAAACTAATTTCAAGATTTTTTCCGATTTGTTCTCCACACATCTGAAAAGCCATTTGAAAGGTATGGCCCTGGATGGACTAGTCTGGAATGGAAATAAAAATAGATAAGCTGTCTGCATGTTGCTTAGCTTCTGAGCCATAAATTTGCTTTTAACCAGTTAGGAAAAATATAATAAAATACAAAATGAAGTACGCTCGACATGTCTCGGACGCTGTGAAATTTATGTGACAATTTTGCGGAGAATAAATGGCCGGACAGTAGAGAGAATCAGAAGCAGCACCAAGAAGGATGTTGTTTTTCTGTGAGTCTCCAAAGGTTGTTTTCCTTCCTTCCACCCAACGTTTCATTCGATTTTCCCTCTCTCTCTCTCTCTCTCTTTTTTTTACTAGCTAAAAATTAGTTGGGTTAAAAGGCACGCACACGGTCCGAAAAGGAGACGTCCAGGAGCAGGTCCTGCTGGCAGCCACTCCGCAATGCCCACAAAGTGGGTGCCCACTAAAACTAACGAACTAACCTGAAAGTGGACTGGGGGGAGAGTGGGGGGAGAGGGCTTGTGGCTTGGGGGCAACTTCAGCACTTGGTCGTTGTCGGTCATGTTGCATAAATCTCATTTGGGCTTTATTTACTCTCAAAATGTTCCTCGCTCAGATTGCTATTGTTTTTGTTCAGTGGACGGCAGGGCGGGGCGTGGCAGTGGCAGTGGGGGGGGCTCTGCCCTGGCAAATAAATTCATTTAGTGGCATTTAGTGCCCCCGTTCACCTTATTGTTCGGGGTGCTCTGGCCAGGACTCGTCGTCGTCGTTTGCTCTGTGCGCTGTGTGCATTTTATGGCAGTTTCTGCGCTTTTGTGGCCAAACATGAAGTGAAAATTACACACACACACACACACACACACGCACACACATGTGTGTGTGTGGCGCAATTGTTTTGCCTGTATAGTGGGAGACATGTGTGCGTATGTGTGTGTGGGATATATGTGGCGGGATTTGGCTTTAGTCGGCAGTTAATTTTCATATTTTCTAGCCACACTCATGCACCGCACCGCCCCCTCGCCCCGTCCGTGTGCTTGTGGACATTTTGTCGTAAATAAATATAACAATTTATTTAGATTGCAATGACAGGCGGATGCTATTAAAAGCGCAATTTATGTGTCCTTCTGGGGGAGTGATGTCCTATAGTGCGAGTGCTGCCCGGCTGAGCTTTATGATGTCGCCGACCGCCAGCAGATGCATTGCCCGCTCCCAGCCGGCGACTTATGTCAGGCCACTGCCAATGAACGAGCGTCCATAAAATATTTCCATGTGCAGCCAGCCAGCGCCCACCCGCAATGAAACATGAAGTCGAGCATCATCCGCAAACTTTATGGAGTCGAAAATATTTGCACACACACAGTCCACAGGCCAATTGGATGAATTTTAAATAAATTCTAACATTTTCAAATCTCTTCCCCTCTCTCTCTCTCTCTCTCTCTCTTTGGCTCTTGCTTTCTCTCTGTCTTGCATTTGTAATTACATTGGCAATATGGATTTCAACATCAATATTCATTTTAAATTGCTGCTAAAGAAATTCTAGTAAGCTAAAGCCAATGAATTAAGAAGGAAGTTGATTTTAATCGACTGCGAAATACCCTGTATAAAGCTGGGGGAGAGTCTGAAAATGTGACTACGACAGTGACTGTGACTTAAACTCTGATTTGGATTCGTACTTGTTCTATATAAATTCTTCTTCTCAGTCAAGTTTTTATAGTTATACATTTATCCTTCCTGGACATCTTATGCAGTAGATTCGCAGTTCAATAACAATTCGTAGTCAATTATAGATCGATTAATAACTCCCTTAGGCTCTAGTATCTCGAAGAGAAGAGCTCAGCCTTTTATGCATTGTCAATCGCAATCAATAAGCATACCCAATAAATCTTTTCTCACAGGGTATACGAAATAGAGTAGAATTTATTAGCATCAAAATATTACAGAAACTCGGCAGAACAAATAATGTGCAGCAAATTTATGAAAAGAAATACTTTTGGTGCATTATGAACCAAAAAAAAAATAGAAGTGAGGAAAAACTCAATCAAAGGCATGGTTAAGAGAAAGCTGGCAAAATTTTCTGTTTCATCATGATTTTTACGATTATTACATTTATTACTTTTTTTCTTCTTCTTCTTCTTGCGGCAAGAATGCGAAATTTACGAGCGTTCAAGTAAATTTTAATGCGCTGTAAACGCTGCAAAGATCCAGAAAACGAAGAAAAATGTGCGATAAAAACATGAAAAGAAAAATTTTCATGTTTCTAAATGCGATATTCAGGCTGTTCATATACCCTAACAGAGAGAGAGAGAGAGAGAGAGAGAGAGAGAGAGAGAGCTGTTATATAAGTCAGCAGTGAGCATTTTGTGGCATAAAGTTAAAAATTGTTCCAAAGAAGAAGAAGAAGACCCTCTGCTAGGCAAATGGTCAAGCTGCTACGAAATTTGTAGAAAATATGTCAAAAATATGCAAATGCGACTCGAAATGCTTTTCGCCATGCTACACGATGTGTGAGATTGTGTTGTTGCTGCTGGGAAAGCATCTCTTAGGGTCTAAGAATTTGTCGTACCATTTAAATGCAAATTAATGGTCAGTTAAACTGTCAGACTCGTCCATCGAGCATCGTCCGTCGTCCTCGTCGTCGTCTCGCCCTTTTGGTGGTGGCATTTCCAGCAGTTCGTCAGAGGCTGTTGGTGTTAATTTGCTGTTAAATCTGGCTGGCGAGCAGCTGTAATTAATTGCCTGTGTTTAATTTGGGTTAATTTTATTTATGGCCGCTCGTCATTTGCATTCTTGAACTGACCCAACAGTCAGCAGCCAACAGCCAGCAGCCACAGTGAGGATCCACTCAGCCGCAGTGCCAGCAAATGCAATCATAAAGTGTCAGGCCGCAGGTTCAGCAGCTGCGTCTCTCTGCATCCCTCACCATCCTCCTCTGCTGTCCACAGGCGGTTCCTATTTTGCTGGAGTCTTTTGTAGCTCTGAACAGTTGCATGTGACGCAGCAACTGACAGGACACTTTTGACAGCACAGACAGCAAGGACTAAGCTTCTGCTAATGTCAACAGCAAACAGTGAAAACTGAACAAGAGAAAAAGTTGAAAAAAAAAAACAACAAAAAAAACAAAACAAATAGAACAAGTCTGATTGAGCTCTGCATGAAGTGCGAATGCTCTATAAAGGTCGAAGCTATTGAAGTGAGATATGAAAAGCCAAATATTTCATTTTGATTTTCTAATAGTATGATTTAAAACTAAATAAATATTTTAATATAATATAATATAGATAATATTACTATTATAATATATAATAATTGATATAAGTTAGAAAGCTGAACGTATAGATCTCAATATAGCAAGATGCTGGACAGACACATCTCTAAAATTATGAGAAAGAAGAGGAATTAAAAAAATTGAATTAAATATAAATATTATTTCTATATGAAAGAATTTAATACCGAAAGAACTCAGAACTGACAGGTATAAGGCATAAACATATATGTAAGTATGTTTAATTTTATACGTAAGCCAAATTAAAATGCTCCTCTATCTATTTAAAATGAAGAGATGTTCTCATTACACTTATAACAAAGAAAGATCAAGAATTTCTAGAATATTCGTATGTTTCTCCCGTTTGGTGAGAATCCATAGGTTTTTTTTTATACCCTGAACCCATTGAAAATGGGAAATCGGGGTATAATGGATTTGTTCAGATGTATGTAACAGGGAGGCGTAGCAGACCGCACAAAGTATATACATATATTCTTGATGATTTAGCACTATTTGACTGTCTATTTCGTCTAAGTATTCCCTCTACGTATTTCGAAGTATTTCTTCTAAGCATTTCTCAAAGCATTTATTCCAATTATTTCCGCTAAATATGTCTTCTTTCTTCTAAGTATTTTCTCGACTTATTTCCTCTACGTTATTCCGCTACGTAATTCCTTTACGTAGTTCCTCTACGTCTTTAATGCTTAGCTGATTGATCACGCACTTCTCTTCACTTTATTGCGCTGACCCCCACCAGGCCTGGACGAAGACTGAAGACTGACTGAAGAAATGCTGCAGCTGCTGCCCTTTATATAGCGACACTTTTACTCAAGCACTGTTGAGCCCAACGGTAGGTAGGGCTCGTTGCAGTCGAGCTTCAAGTGAGCAATGGGAACGCTCTCTGCTGCTGTGAGCATTCTAGCTTTGTTTTACTTAAATACAAATACCAAATGAATACTGCTGCATACACATAGACAACTTTAATGATCTTCTGCTCTACTTCTCTGCTTGCTTTTACTTTTACTCAAGTACTGTGTCTCTCGTTACAGTAGAGTTTCAAGGGACTAATGGGAACGCTCTCTGCTGCTTCAATAATTTGTTCAGGGGATTACCTAGTCTAAGGAAGTACATATAAAATAATATATAGTTATTTACTCCATACATAAACTATAGTATTTCCAGTTTCCAGTTTGCTATTAAAGCACAATTATCTGAGATTATTTATATATAATACATACATAATATTAAATAACAAATATTTATGTTTCGCTGAATAAACTCTCATATTCCTTAATGGTCTCTGCAAATCTCACAGCAAATTCAATTCATCCTCCGACTTATAGAGCACAATGCAGAAGGAATGAGAGAGAGATAGAGAGAGAGAGAGGAGAGATATATGGAGGGATGTGGAAACAAAAGACAGCAAGAAGCAACAGTGACTGTCACAGTGGCTCTGGCAGCTCTCTGACACTGACAGTTGTCAACTGCTGTTGTTTCTTGGTTTATTCTTTTGGTAGCCCGCTCTATTCTCCTGCCCGTGGGACGTATTGCCTGGCTCTGCTGCTCCTGCTGCTGCTGCTGCTACTGCAGCTGTTTTTGATGGTTTTTTTTGTCATATTTTTTTTTTTTTAAATTGCTATCTTGATTTTTCATTAATGTGCGCATTGTTTTCGCCGCATCCTGCACAGTGACATTTGACATTTGCAGTATTATTGCTGATTACTCCAATACCATAGAAACAATATAAATTGATGAATTTGCATTGAAAATTAAAAATATTCAGGCATACTTAAAAATTTAGAAAATTAAATTACCATATAATCATTATAAATAAATTAAATTAAAGATCATTCAATTACCAGAAATCTAGTAATAATACTTTATATACTTTCCTTTCAATAACTTCAGTATACAATAATATCAACTCCTGAATAGGAAGCAGTTATTTCTCAATTATCAATTTTCTTAATTAGTTCTATAGAACTTCAATATAACCCATTAGGCATCCGGCTGTGCCTAGACATTTTGTTATTTCAATCTACACGTACGATAAGCATCAAGCATTTTAGAGTGATGATGAATGCTCAGCGGAGCTCGAGCCACCACAAAACTAAAGTCTTTTGCATAATGATGAAGGAAAGCTAATGGCCCTACATCTGGAAACATGGCCACCATAATACTTTGTATGTAAATTTCGCAAATAAAACAATTTCTTTAATGAGCCACAGGCACTCCAGAAGCAGAAGCGGGACCTTAACTATCACATAAAGTAACAAAATGAATTAGGCCCCGGTCTGATGGGCCCCTATCGCCGATACCTTCACATACTTATATTCCCGTCCATGGCCAGGGCCAGAGACAGCGCGGAAGTAATTGAGTTAAATATGCACAAGATGACAGCATTAATTATGAGCAGCGCGAAGGGAAGATGAAAAGAGTTAAATGTGGTTTTCACTTGTGGCAAGCGGAGCCAACTTCAACTTCCACTGCGACAGCCGGTCCAATAAAAGGCTTATAAATAAGTCAGCAGATCGCCATATATCCGCTTCATGGGAACCGGCAACTGGCTGGCCCGCACTTGAGTCGGAGCCATATAAGGGTTGTGCGATACGATACGATAAGTACCCCAAGACGAACGCAACAAATTTGATAATGAACTATGAAATTTAGATAATGAAAAATGTCTACCCCATTGGCATTGTTTGGCTCCGGCTCTCTGACATCTGACAGCCACCAAAAATTTATTTGCTGTCATAAAAATTAAAATAACAATTATTGTCATTTACCTAAAGAGCGAACGGCGCTGCGAAACGGAGAAACGGCGAAACTGTTAAGTGAACATCTCTCCCCTCTTCCGAATTTGCTTTGCATCAACTCAACAAATAGCCAAGGAAACATATTTCATCTTTCAGCTGTCAGAAACTGCTATCAAGATGCAAATCGTGCAAATGACTGAACATAATTTAGACATTCAGAAGTTTTTCTACATTATTTATTTTTTAATTTGCTGGCATTTCTTGTGAATAATGTAAAATAGGGAAATCAGTTTTGCTATATATTTCATTCATTTTCTTTGATATAAATAATATTTTAAATACAGATTTATTTGTACGACTTTGAGATTCTAGAATGAGTTCAGAATAAAGATATATGCACCTAAATTAAATATTATTTATTTAAATTATATTTGTATGTTATGTTACAATAATTAAATTACTGACTAAAAATGTTACAAAGATGCAAAAATATAAATTAAATTAAAATAAAATAAATAAATAAATAAATAAATAAATAAATAATAATAATAATAATAATAATAATAATAATAATAATAATAATAATAATAATAATAATAATAATAAATTTAAAAAAAAATAATAATAATAATTATGTTAAAATAATATTTTAGCTATACAAAATTATATATTTTTGGTTTAATATTGATTTTTAATTCTGAAAAATAAAACAAACAAATGAATAAGTAAAACATACAAAAAAAATAAATAAATAATAATAATAATAATAATAAAAATATTTTGATAATAATAATAATTATGTTAAAAATATATTTTAGCCATAAAAAATTATATATTTTTGGTTTAAATTGATTTTTAATTCTAAACAAAAAAATAAAATAAATAAATAAGTAAAAAAAAAAATTATAATAAAAATAATTTAATAAAACTAATAATTACACAAAAAGTAAAAATAAATTAAATAAAACGAAAAAGAAATACAAATAAAAAAGTAAAAATAAACTAAATAAAATTAAATATGGAAAATTTATATTTCCATTCTGGAAAATGAATAATGATTTAGTATTAGTTGCTCTCAACATTTTTGTTGATTTTGTAATTCACAAAAAAATAAAATTCCATTTTATGAAATAGAGAAAAAATTAAAGCATAAACAGAAATAGATTTCCTTTTATAAATAAATATTTTTGTTACTCTCTTTTAACTGAGAATATACAAAATATTAATTTGATCTGCCGAACCTTCTGAGTCTTAGATTTTACAAAAAGTAAAGAGAAACTTGATCCATTCTAGAAAGTAGAGATAAGACGTTTAATGTTGATACTGAATTCTGACCGCGTTCGATCAATGTGAAGCCTTTCTTTTAGACATGAGCTGACACAGGAAGTTTTCAATTAAAATTTGCTCGCATTTAATTGATACTCGTGCAAATCTGAATGATATATATTGATTGGTGCTATTAAAGCACGACTAGAATGGTGAACAAAAAAAATAACAGAAAACATTGCTGTCAGGCGATTGGCTGTCGAGGCCTTGTTAGACCGCACTTGAATTAAAACTTTCACATCGATGTCTTAGCCAATTTATCACCATAAACGCGGCAATTTATTTGATTCGAGCAATTTGTAAAATTTTAATGTGCTTCAGAATGAAATAAATCTCCGACTGTGAATTGAGTGGCTGCCACTGCTGCTGCTGCTGCTGTTGGGCCCACAGAAACGGGGGCACGTCCAGTGAAATAAATTAGGCACAGCTGTGCGGCAAATGGATGCGGGAGGCGCTCGGGGGGCGCTTGGCCTATCCCGCCAACGTGGACGTGTGCCCAATTTGGGAATGCGTGCCCCTCCTTGCCGACTGCGAGCACATAAACATAAATAAGTAAGACAAATAAAGTGTCTTGACACGGAAGTTTTGGCAAAGCATAGGCTCCACACCCACACCCACAATCCGCCCCCAACCCCCGACAGGGTTCAATTGATTCCACCGGCCAAAGTTCAATTACAGACGTCACCAGGGGACTACGGCCATGCATGGCAAATGGTGCGGGAAAATTTCACTGCCATGCACTTGTTCCTGTCAATTGGCATTTATTCGCTGTGATTTGCGGGGGTCGAGCAGCATATCAAACTCAAATTGACAGCTGACAGCAGACAGCTACCTGAAGCGAGCGCCCCATAGTTGAGTTAACTAACTGACGTCATGCATTTCCCAAGTTTTTAGCAGGTGTTGAGTGTGCTTCCGACTTGCATTGCCATGATTCTTACCTTTGCCGAGCTTGAGTCGTCGAGCGACGTTGTCCGCAAGTAGTTCCTTCCGTTTCCATTAACTTGGCAATTCCCATTTACATTCCCATTCCAAGTCCCATTCCCATTCCCATTCCCGTTGCTGTTACCGTTGGCATTGCTTTAGCTGTTGCTGCCACGATTGCTGTTGTCATTGGCCCCAGACACGACCCATTGAGTGGCACCGAAACCAATTAATTTGTATGAATTGTGAGAGCTCTACATTATTCCGGGCCTGATTAGTTATGCAGCATGGCCATAAACCCGTATTCAAATAAGCGCGAAATATAAATGAAAGACCATGCCGACACAACGCTGAATAAATAAGAACACAAAGCTGACACGGAAAACCTCTCGAAACTTGGATACTCTCTGGCTATTGATGGAACTGATGAAAATCATTTAAAAATCTGCCAGCTATTGTTGTTTTGTTTAAAAGATTGAATTTTGAATGGGATATAAATTGGATGAAATAGTTGGAATTAATATTAATTTAATTTAAATTTACATAAAATTTTATAAAATAAATTTAAAGCAAATAAATAATATACATATATAGAGATGTGAAAAAATAATATAACTATTTATATTGATTAAAAATAAATTAAAAATTTAATACAAATTATACAAGAAATAAGAATAATATACACCTAAAATACGAAATTATATAATGACATAAATTACGATAAATTATTTATATAAATAATTAATTTATACGATAAATTATAAATAAATATATAAATAATCTTTTATTTACGTATATACTCCTTTTATTTATTTATAATTTATCTTAATTAATTATTTATTTAATAATAATTGTAAGTTAATTATAAGTACATAAATAACAAAAATAAATAATAAATTAATTAAGATAAATTATATTTAAATAAAATAAATAATAAGCAGACGAAAACAGTAAATGATAGATCGTGCTGTACTATTGTATATTAGACTAAAGCTATACACTACATATATATATGTAATACTCACGAGTAACTTCCAGCAATCTTCCACTCTCAAAGACAGAACCGATCTTCTGTCAATTCCTCTCTGTCTCTCTCTCCCTAATTTAGCTCAAGTTTGATCTACAATTCATGTCAACCACATCGAGAGAGAGCATAGAAAATGACAAGCGCAGAAAAATTATGACTGTCGACCATTTTTGCATATGACTGTGTATAATTTCACAATTAATTATGAAATATGCCATACAAAAAAAATAAGAAGCAAAAAATGCCCATAAAGAAGGAGAGCGAGCGAGCAACAACTCATATAAAAAGGAAAACTAAACCAGGCGAGGCGGCTGGTAGAGGCGAGGGTACAGTGGGGATGTTAACCAATGGGCACTACAAATTGCGCACTGCAGTGCGAGGAGTAGAGGAGAGTGGAGGGGGAGGAGGAGGAGGAGGAGCAGGAGGAACCCAACCGGGCCAAGAGCTCTGTATAACTATGACTAAACAAAACGATATGAAATGACACGCTGTCAACGTGGTTGGGCCCAGTTCGCTGCGCGAGCCAGTCGGCAGTTGGCAGTTGGCAGTTGGTAGTCGCCAAATTACAATAATAATAACAATAATAATGAAACAGTAGCAGTCGCACGACAATGCGACAATGCGACAAAGCGACAAAGTGGCAGTCTCTCTGGCTCTACCGCTCTCTGCCCCTACCGCTCTGTCGCTGTGCCTGTGCCAGTTCCAGTTCCAGTTCCAGTTGCTGGTCCGGTTTTGGGTGTTGGGAGTTATGCCATTGTTGGGCCTACGCGGAGCGAGTCAAACGACGATTAACGCTTGGCTGATTGCTGCTCGAAAAGTGCTGGTCATAAATTACATAATGGAATGAAAAGTGCCTGCCAGCCCCGAGGGGGCGGTCCAGCTAGCCAAGCAGGAGCGGTACGGGCTAGTGTAATTTCTGAGTGAGTTTACAGTTGTGCAGCGAGTCTTGTGTGTGTGGTCAGCCTCGACTCCGACTCCAGCTCCGACTCCAGTTCCAGTTCTAGTTCCGACATGCAATGCGTCATGAAGGTGTAGCTGTAGCTGCTGCCTCGTATTATTAACTAGTTAGCAACATGCAATGCCAAATGGTTGCGCTTTGGCAAACTAGTTGCCAGTTGGCAGTTTGCTCGTTCATCATCATTATCATCATCATCGCCATCATCATCGTCATCATCATCGAGCGCCTTCATATGTCGCCCATTGCATGTCGCCAGGCATTTATGATTAAGTGCGCTACATATTAACATTATCGTGCGACTTCACCTGGGCTTTCAATGGCCCATTCTGCAGACAGTTTGTATGCTAATTTGCAAGTACCCGCATTCACACTCACACACACACACACACAATGGTTTATTTTACTGTTATTTTAATTTATGGGCATTTTATGCGAGTGCGCAGCTATGCAGAAGTCGCCCGAGTCTCAAATCCGACCACATAATAATAAAAGCGGAAACTATTGTATTAAGTGTTTGATTTATGTTTTTAGTCAATTGTTTTATTTATGAGCTGGCACTGTGCATTGTTCCATTGCCGCCTTTGTGGCAACCAGTTTAGGCAACTCAACTCAACTCAACTCAACTCAACTGAACTGAACTGAACTGAACTGAACTTCGCTCCGGGGTCGCAACTTAACAATTGAAGTTTATTTGCTTTCTGCTCCCTACTACATGTGTCGGGAATTACTTTGTGAGCTTGCCGTTTTAGCAAATATTTATGGTATGCTTTACAAATAGATTCGAAAGGAATTACAAAAAACTGTCCACTGCAAAGGAATATATTGCTAGCATGAAAAAATTCTAGTGATAATTTATTAAACATTCCTTACACTTAAGGTAGTTTATCAGAGTTAGGCACTCGAACTTTAAGCTATTTAAAGACCCTTAAATTTAGCTTGGAAAATTATGTATGGAAAATAGCATAGGGTGTATAAATGAAATAAAAAATTTTAAATAAATTTAATTGGAATATTTCCTATTTTTTTTTTTTTTTTTTTTTTTTTATCTATTGATGTTTCAATTACTGATTTTATTAAATAAAATCTATAGATTTTACTAAAAAATTACTATACATATGATTTACCATAATGCAAAATTTGAATTTAGAATCTAAGAATTCCCGAAGACAATTTTTCCTTGAGCTAATAATAATTTATTTAAATTTGATGAATTTAATTTTATTTTTTTTTTTTTTTTTAAGGTAGCTCTATTTTTTCAGATAGATTTTATTTATGTATTATTAATTAATCACATCCGTTTACCCATGCACAAAAAAGATAAATAAATTTATCACGAATTTTATTTTTATTTTTTTTTTTAAGATAGCTCTATTTTTTGTAATTTTTTTATGCATTTCATTTATTTTTTTTTTATTTATTTATTTTATACTTAAATAGTTTTTTAGTTAGCTGAGCTCCACAAAACTATATAGACAAAATAAATTTCACACCGTTCGCCCCTCAGCTGGCTTCTGTAAAAAAAAAATATACATTTTAATACAATTGTCATAGTAAATTATGAAATAATTTTAAAGTGTAATTTAAGCAAACTAATTTATAAATTGATGACTAAGCATTTGCCATACACAAAAGCTTATGTTACAGCTAATTCGTGTTTTTCGCCCACGCTGAAAACTTTATCACTTTGAATCTAATTTTTATTTTATTTTATTTCTTTTTTGTGGGCCATCATCATTCATCATCCGAGACAGGCCCCGGCAATTTTCTCACACTTTAAATTGACACATCACAGCGAGAAAATGAGCCCGAAAAATGTCTGATAAATTAGATCCTGATGACTAGACATAAGCACTGCTCGAGACGATATTCGGCTAGCCGGCTAGCAAAATAATGTCCAAAGTGGAAGTCGACTCGGCTGGACTTGGGGATCTGTTCGAGTAAATGGAAACCAATCGGTCATTGTCAAGGCTTGACTTGCACGCACGCACATTTCATCAATTAATTATACAAGTCGAGGAGAAATATAACCAATGAGAGTGCACAAAATATGTGTATGTATGTGTGTATGGCAAAATATGAATATGTCTGTTTATTTGCGGCTCGCTGTGTTTGTTTGCTCGTTTGTTTGTTTGTATGTGGCAACGTCATCAAAGTAATCATCCTGCTATCGACTCTGACGAGCGACTGTCAGTTAAAGTGAGAGACGAGTCCAAATGATTGCCTCCATGACGTGGCAGCTCTCTCCCTCTCCCTCTCTCCCTCTCCCTCTCTCTCCCTCTCTTGCCAGCCTATGCCCGACCAACATCAGCGACATCATTTATCATCAACCTGGCTGTCAGTCAAGTCGCTGGCTACAGAAAAAAAAAAATTACCACCAACTCCGCCTCCTCCCTCGGCGCAGCCAGGACCAAGGACTGCGCACTCTGATGACTTGCCTGCTGCAGTGTGTTATCCTTGGGTGTGCTGTCAAAAAATTATTATGCCTATTAATTTTACCCATGCGGGTCTCGTCTGCCCCTTTATACAATATATATGAGTGTGTGTGCGTGTGTTGGTGGTAAATTACACAACAAAAAATTATGTTTGGCTTTTGCCAGCGCCAAATGGGCGTGCCTACCTTCTCCATACCCCTCCCTCCCTCGCTCCCCCCACCAATCGCTCGCTTAAGACTTATTTCGCCTCATTCATTTGGCAGTAATTTATCCTGTCATGCTGTCATTATGACAAACAAAAAAGACGAAGAGGAAGCGAAGACGAAAAAAAAAAATAAATAATCGCTTGAGTCTGGCAGGGGGTGGGGGAGGAGGTAGGAAAAAATTATTTATTGAAAATGATTATGCAAGGGGCACCCAACTGGTGGGTGGCTGGGTGGCTGGATGTTTTGTTAATGATTCGATGACGCCTTGGACTTGACACATCGATCAAAAATCATTATGACTTATTTGTTGCTGTGTGGGGTTACACTGAGCGAAAAGCTTGAGGAAGACTATGCCGAACTGCTCAAGTCTCGAGCCTAATTACAGGGTATCTCGCTGCTTCAGCTGCCTGGTTTTCAATAACTAATCAATCTTGAGTTTGACTTGATGTCTGCGCTGCACGCGATGACTTATTTCGGGTAGTGTTTTTCGAGCAGCCAAAGAGAGAGAGAGAGAGAGAGAGAGAGAGAGAGGAACAGCAAAAGTTTTTCACAACTCGCTGTGTAATCGACAACAGTAAAGCAAGTGCCAACTTTTTTGCTGGCGCACATCAATCAGCCCGGGGTGGAAACGTAAGCTCACGTCACTCAACCAGACAGTCCTTCAAATGGATAGATGGATGGATGGTTGGCTGCAGAGACAGTGAGTGAGTGAGAGAGAGAGAGGGAGAGAGAGAGAGAGAGAAGGGGAGAGGTCTGAACTTTTGGCGTTGACAGCCGGAATACAAAATGCGGGCGAAATATGTCGATACGAATCAAGCGAAAGTTCGACTCTTTTTTTACGACTGCGGCAAATAATGAATGGAATGGAATGGATTGGATTGGAATGGAATGGAATGACTGAGATGGCTGGGAAAATATGAAAAATGTGAGGACGAAAGCCATCCTCTGGCCAGGCCAGGCACTGAACTGAACTATAAATGCCAGACAATAAATAACCGCAACTTAAGCATATTGCGGCTAGGAGTTGCCCATCTAACCCTCTGGCTCTGGCCCTCTCGGCCCCTCTCTGGCACTCAGTTCGCCTTCCTGCTGCTGCACTCGCTCTGTGCAGTCGCCGCGGCAGCTACTCTCTGTCAGCCATATTTCATTTTCATGCTCCCAATTGTTTTGCTTTTGACAAATGAGCGAGCTAGAGACCCGAAGAACGCTCCAGAGAGACAGCGAGAGAGTGTGTGAGAGAGAGAGAGAGAGAGAAAGGGGGAGAGTGAACTGAGCGAGTGTGTACAAGGCAAGTCATCAAAATAACAAATAACGACGACTACCAAAATTGATTGCATGTCATTAATTTTCATTTCAAATTACGCTTCCACTATGTCTTGGTTGAGCTCGGGGCGGGCTCTGAGTCGGAGTTTGAGTCAGAGTCAGAGTCAGAGTCTGAGTCTGAGTCTGGGTGTGTGTTTGACTGCTCGTCCTGTCTGGTCTTGGCATTGGCTTTAGCCTCCAGCTGAAATGCCAGTCAAGCAGTCAATGGGCCACAGTCAAAGTCGTGCCAAAGTCAGGCCACTGGTCAAATGTGTTGAGAGAGTCGAAAATGCCAGCAAACAGAAGACAAAAGACTTTTTATGGCAATTCCTAAATGAGTTTACAAAATGCGTTATGGAGTCTGAAGCATAAAGCTGCAGTAAGTCAACTAAATGCAAAATTAAATGAAAATAAATAATAGATACAAAAAATAATAATTAAAAAAATAATAATAATAAAACAATAAATAAATAAATAATCAAAAAATAATAATAATAATAATAATAATAAAAATAGCTGCACTGATAAAAAAAAAAATAAAATAAATAAATAATTATTATTATTGAACTGAAAAAAATATAAAATAATAGTAATTATAGAAATATAATGAATTACCCGGACATAAAATAAATAAAGAGCTGTTACAGTTTTACTAAATATTAAATAAAATAAAATAAATAAAAGCTGCAACAATTTTAATGAAAAAATTGAAATAATTCCATATTAAATAAATTAAAATTAAAAACTGATTATAAAATAAAAAAATCGAAAATTAAGTATTTTTAAAATGACTAAACCAATTAAATTAAATAAAAATAATAATAACATTAATAAATAGGTAAATCGAATTAATTAAAAAGCTTCAGAGAAGAAGTGCAGAAGATCATTAAAGTTGTCTATGTGTATGCAGCAGTTCTCATTTGGTATTTTTATTTACGTAAAACGAAGCTAGAATGCTCACAGCAGCAGAGAGCGTTCCCATTGCTCACTTGAAGCTCGACTGCAACGAGCTCTACCTGCCGTTGGGCTCAACAGTGCTTGAGTAAAAGTGTCGCTATATAAAGGGCTGCAGCTGCAGCATTTCTTCAGTCGTCCAGGCCTGCTGGGGGCCAGCGCAGAGTGTGTGATCGATCAGCTAAGCATTAAAGACGTAGAGAAACTACGTAAAGGAATTACGTAAAGGAAATACGTAATGGAAATACGTAATGGAAATACGTAATGGAAATACGTAATGGAAATACTTAGCGGAAATACTTGGAAACAATACTTAGAGAAAATGCTTAGAAGAAATACTTTGAAATACGTAAATGGAATACTTAGAAGAAATAGACAGAGTAATAAATCGACTCAACTTGTCGCACTGATCAAGAATGTATTTGTGGGTTCTGCCACGCCTCCTTCTGCCTCCTTCTGTTACATACATGTCATCAAAACCATTATACCCTGAATTCCCATTTTCAATTGGTTCAGGGTATAATAATTGAATAACAAATAAATACAAATATCAAATTAATTCCTATAAAATCCTTTTCTTTTCCTATTTCTCAATATTATTATTATTGGATTTATCCTTCAACTTTACTGAATTGTATGCAGCTAATCGAACTCATTTATGTAACATTCCTACGAGTGTCTGTTTCAATCGAAATTGGTAGCTCGCAACTTTGCTGACCGATTTGTAAATTATGAGCAAAGACGTCAACTGACAACTGCATTTGCAAGCAACTGCAACAAACTCAACGAACAGGACAGGACAGGACAGGACAGGGCATGGCCGAGCTGCAGCTGCAAATGGATGTGGTTCTACTCAAAGCTGTCCGCTGTTGAATGAGCTGCAGCAAGAGCCAGAGCTAGAGTCAGAGCAGGAGTCGGTGCTCAGCAGTCAGCAGTCAGGAGTTGCGAGTTGCGAGTTGCGAGCTGCAGCTCGAGTCAGAGAACAGCAGCTAACTGACATTTGACTGTCAGATGCTGTTGGCTCTCATTCGTTAATGTCAGAAGCAAGAGTTAATCTCGCGTGCATTTCAAAACATCAGAGCGACAGCAGAGTGAAGGGGCAAAGCAGAGAGAGCGAGAGAGAGAGAGAGAGGGAGAGTGGAAGCCGGCGCTGACTTGGCTAGGTACGCACTGCCCAGGAGGATATATTGTAATCAAGGTTTTGTTGGTTTTGTTTCAGAGTGTGCCTTGGCAAACGAGAAACGAGAAAGAGCAACTGCAACAGCAACTGACTGACTGGCAACCAGCTACAGCAACAGCAACAGCAACAGCAGCAACAGCAGCAACATCAGCAGCAACGCCAACTGATGGATGCCTGAAAGCCAGCCTGCAAAATGAATGAATGACATGGCAGGCATGTGCGACCGGGTGGCTCTGACACCCACTTCAACTCCAACTGGAGCTACGGCTCGGACTGCAGCTCGAACTTGCAGCTCGGAGAGTTCGGTGAGCGACTCCACGCACGCAATATGTTCAATGATGAGCAAACACACACACACACACACACACACACGCACACACAGACAGCACAGCCGCGTGATAAGTTGCCTGGCCACTCACTGCACAGGGAGGCCATTCCAGGGCTGAGCTGAGCCGAGTCTGTCAGCTGCATTTGCATATGGCTCGCATTCTGTGGGCCACGGCATGCAAAATTGCTTTATGAATTATAAACAATGCCCTGGACCCGACTGGACGTAGACGTGGACCGGAACCATGCCGGAGCGAGGCTTGTTAGTTGCTTGTCCGCTTCATTGCCACAGCCAGAGCGTATATTTGTACTTGGAGACAGTGACCAAGCCCAGCTACAGCTACTATATATATGTGTTTCTCTCCCTCTCATTCTCTCCCTCACTCACTCAGTGTGTCTATCTTTCTGCGTGGCTCTCAGTGCACTGACAGTGATTATGTCGCCAAGTGACATCCATCAGCAGCTGTGTAATTTATTACCCAGCGCCTGGACAAGATTGCGCCCAGTTTATGTACGTGGCAAATGTGGCTAACGTGTCTCTCTGTGTTTGCGTCACAGCAGAGCATGGACAGAGGCGCGGAGACAGGCTGTCCTTAATTACAGGTGGCTATCGAGGAATCACTGTAGCTGCTTTGACGAAAGCTTAATGCGCTTAACGCAAGAGCTTAATTAACCGATTTAAAATCGAGTGCACGCACACGCATATATTTATCTGTATATATAATCATATACATATAATTCATTTAAATCTCACAACTCTTTGTTAACTAAAGTAATCAAGATTTATCAGACAAAATGTGTGTAAACTGTTAATATTGATGCTAGCAATTATTGTAAACTAAATATTACTGCGTATATGAATACAGTTATAATTCAAACTATATTTGTTAATCAACTACACACAGTGAATTATTTACAGCCAAGGTGAATTAAGTTTGAGCAGCAGAGTCAAAAAGTCAAGTGAGATTTAAATAGAAGGCAAAAAGTTCAGCTGACTCTATAAACTACAGTGCATACAGACTGCAAATATAAGAGAATGAACTCATATGTACATTAGCTACTCTGAAAGATGAGAAAGTCAGAAAACGCTATAAGTTCAACAAACTTAATTTACAAATATTTTTTGTATACAAATTTGAATGAATTTAGCTTTGTATTTCATTAAAAAATTATTTTATTTATTTATTTACTTAGTTTTTTGTTGATTCATTAATTAAATTTTTTGTTTATTTTTATATGTGCTTAGTTTCTATTTATTTATTTATTTATTTACTTACTTATTGATTTATTGATTGATTGATTGATTTATTTATTTATTTATTTATTTATTTATTTATTTATTTATTTATTTATTTATTTATTTATTTATTTATTTATTTATTTATTTATTTATTTATTTATTTATTTTTTATTTATTTATTTATTTATTTATTTATTCATTATTTTATTTATTTATTTTTATTTATTTATTTATTTTTATTTTTATTTATATTTATTTTTTATTTTTATTTATTTATTTATTTGTTCTTGCATTTTATTTTTTTTATTTATTTATTTGTTTATTTATTAATTAATTGTTTGCCTCTTTTGTTTTATATCTAAGTTTATTTATTAAAATAACCTTTTTTTAGTATTAAAAATATATTTATTTTATTTTTATTATTTATACAAGTGTAATTAAAAATTTTAAAAATATATATATAAATTTCTGAAATAAAATATATTGTTTTGTTTACCGTTTAATTATATCATGAACCTATTTTAATACAAAAGGAAAATTAGGATATAATCATTTTGTTGTTCATATTAGATTATTAATAGAGTAAATATGCAAACAGTTGTGGATGGCCAGGCGGCAAAGTAGCAAAGGTTACGTTCCATTTCATATTACTTCTGCTGCCGCTTACAAATCAAAATCTATGAATAATTCATATAAAAATAGATTCCCAAACTCTGTTTCTTATTTGTTTACATTGCGACAAATGTTTGATATTATTATAATTTGTATACATAAAAGCCCTCGTCAAGCCGTCTCAAGATATTTTTTGGACATATGATTCCCTAATACAATTGCATCATTGTTGATACTCTAATAGAACTTCTGGCTGCGCTCATGGATCAAAAGAAATGTTTGCAATTTGCTGAAGTTGCCAAAGCATTTCTTACCGATACCAGGGGCTGCCAATTTAAGAGGTTTCCTATATCAAAGAGCAGAAAACTCTCCACACACACAGAGCGATTTCTCGCATAAAAATTGTTAAAGTAAAACGCATTTTTGCTTTCAAACAATTTCCGCACTTCTTACGGCACTCGAGAAGTGCTCAAATAGGATTTCTTACTGAACGAGGGAAAGAGAGAGACAGAGCGAGAGAGAGTGAGAGCAGAATGAAACGCAATCAAATCGCGAGTGCCGGCAGCTCTCGAGTTAATGATATACACTCACTTCAGGGGCATTATCAGGCACATGCTGAGGACCTTAAAGAGGGTTTTTCATACAACCGCGACAACAAAGCCGCATTGCCCCCGGCCACAGGCAACATTGTGACGAGTTGGCAGCGCTTTAAAAAAAAGATTTCAAATTCTGAAATTGCAAAGCAGTCAAAGTCCATTGAAATCCATCCGCACACACGCACCCCTTTAAATGCACACTTGAAATCAAATCAAAAGCATTCCCATGATAGGCACAGGGGTTACACAAAATAAATAAAATGTATTGTATAATAAAAAGAAAGAGTGCTGGGCACTTAAGCGCGGTTACCAAAGACTCGACTGACTGACAGCATTCCTTACCCCGTGGCCCGGGCTGCCTTGGAGCAGTCGAGTTGCAACTGTGAAAACAATTAAACCCTAGATATTAACTGAGCGCGCTTTAGTTCTATGTTTGATGTCATAAATCCTCTAACAATGCCCTAATGCTTCAGTTGACTGCCTCTCCCGAAGGTATTTCAAGTGTCGCATTATCTGCGCATTTATCGGCAAGCAACCCCAGAGCCGTAAGTCCAACCCGTAACACCGGCAGATGTGCTCAGATGTGTGTGTGTCTCATTTTTAATGACATGTCGTCATAGCTGACTAACCCCTTATCAATATTGCCTCGATGTATATCTGCTAATCGGAAAGCCATTTAATTTGTATTACGACTTTTGCAGTTCACAAGAGAGAAAGAGAGAAAGGGAGAGAGAGCGCGCTGATTGCCACCCGCTTGGTTCGATTATTTCCCACGCCCTGTTATAGATCATTTCAGGGCACTTCCGAATCGGCAACGATCAAGAAAGCTTCCTAGAAATATGCATAGGGCGCTCGGCGATGTGAAACAATAGTTAGGCTCGGGGACCTTGAGCGCTCGACAATGTCAACAAGGTGAACAGAATTGAAGGCACACCGCATGGTTCCATCGAATTCGGGCTAAGGAGCACCGAGCTTCAAAGGCAGCGCACCGCCTGCGTTTAGGTAAGGAACTAACAATTTCGCTTCATTCATGGCTCGTTCACTAAATCTGCAAAATTTCGGTTCTTTTCATTTCTTTCTTCTGCTCGGTCACCAAAATTTCCTCATAAGTTTTGCGGCACTTTTGCTGGGATTCCGCTGAGCCTGTGTGCGACACAAATTAGCTGCAGTAGCAACAGCATCAGTATCGGCATCAGGTCCGACAACAAGGGATAATGACCATACAAGTTGTCAAATAAACTAATAATGCCTGAGAAATGGCCAACACTCCCATTGTCAGAGTCACGTTCGTGCTAAGCACCATTGTCGCACGGATTTCCTCTCTTTCCGCAGAAATGTAAACACTATTCCTTTACCTTTAGCCAACAAATTTTACAATTACACGCACATATATATATGTGTGCGTGAGTGTGGGATGAGGTCTATTCCCATATGCCTTTATTACTCAGCTAAAGAAATTGCCAGGGGAAAAGAATTTGAGCGAAAATAGGTTGACTAGAGATTTGCAAAGGGTTTAGTTAGACTTGGTTTTACTATTTATTAAAATCTTATTAGTTCGTAAATATTACTATCCCTTGAAAAATAATTTAATAATATAATTTTTCACTTTGGTTTCATAATACAATAATAAAACTTAATCTATTTTAAATATTTTATTTTATTTTTTGTTTTTTACAAGTCGTAAATAATCGTATCGTTTTCTAAATGAAGCTTAAGCTTAAAATACAATTAATTAATTTTAAAAATTTCATTTTATATTTTCATTTCAATTTTGAAACAAAACTAGCTTTATTTTACTTTTTAATAAATAAATAAATAAATAAAATTGCTAAATAATTAATAAATACAAAATTAATAAATAAAATTAAAAAGAAAAAAAACTAAAATAGAAAATATAAAAAAATGTACATATAGGAATGACTGATCGCAAAATAAAATTTTTTGTATATTTATGTATATCTTTTAAATTATTACTGCGCCAAAGACTATTTTTAATTGAAAGATAATTTGCATTATATTTTTTAACTTTTTAAATATATTTATTCATAATAATAACAATAGTAATTAATTAAATAAATATTTACCATGCATAATATGTACATAAATAGTTACATTATCACTATAGCGTTGCCAACTTATCAGCAATGATTGCTCAACTTTTTATTAAAAATATTCAATGAAAATAATGAGTATTTTGAAATAATTTCAATGTACAAAACTGAGATTTATAAATAAGACAAACGCTTGACCTAACCCAAGCTGTTTGCAGTCAATAAATTATGATTAGAATTTCTGATGCAACAAAAATAACATGTCACATAAAAGAATCATGTAATCAAAATATAGATTCAATTTAATTATTGGTAATTAATTTTTTCTAAATATTTAAAAATATTTATTATATATAATTAAATATGAATTTATGAAGAGAAACCTGAACAGTGTAACAAAGTCTGATTTATTGCTCAACTGATATTTGATGTTAATATAATGTTGCTCTGCCAAATATTAATGCTAATAATGATTGATGAAAATTAAGGCTATTAAAATAGTTTCACTATATCAGCAAACTATATAAACTGACTTCCACTTTGAGTGCCCAGTCCGAGAGTAGAAACTAAGACTTACAAATTGTACAAAACTTTTGATTGACCTAACCCAAGCAACCTGTTCGCAGTTAATAAACGTTGATTCCGATGCTCCGAAAATAACCTCTCTCCTTCTCTCTCTCTTTCTCTCTCTCACTCACTACTCAGCAGTCGCAAGTGTGCACATAAGTAGTTATTTATGCGCACGCATGTGAACCCAACCATTTAGGGGCAAAACTGGCAGACAGCAAATGATGTTGATATATGGAAAACTTGCGATGTGATTGACGTGACATTAAATGACGGGCTGACACACACAGCTTTATAGTATGACAAGCACATCACAGACACAGAGACAGAGAGAGATAGAGAGAGAGAGAGTGACAGTTTGACAACGACTTTGAGCAGCGACAATGGATGTGTTGATGATGCGACCGTCTAATGAATGCCACAAAAATACGAGTACTCACAGCAACGACTTGAGCTGCCACTCGAAATCGCATTAGTTATTCGCCTATTCGACAATACGACTGTACGTCTATTCGTCTATTCGAGTATTGCGTATAAGGAGCGGCGTGCCCAGACGAGCTGAGCGAACGGCTTTTCACTCCGGAGAGCTGGAGAGCTTGAGCAACTGCTTGTTATGCGCCGAGCAGGTAGATCGATAGTTTGGCGGCTGCTCTAATTGAAGGCAGGGAGAGGGGGGTTTGGGTACACTCAAGTCGGGTCGAGTCGAGTCGAGTCGGTAGCGTTGCATTCACAGGTGATAAATTCAATGATTATCAACACGTTGCCTCGCATCACTAATTAAAAATGCATAATAAGATGTGTGCCGGGTGATGGTGTTGAGGGGGGGGTAGTTGCGGCAGAAGTTCAAAGAGCATTTCATTTAATCGGTGCCAGGTCTCCATAGATTCGCTGCAATAATCATAAACAACGTCAGCGAACGAGCCAAGGAACGTCGAACTATGAATTTGTTGGACTCTTTACGGCCCGATCCGCTCTCTGCATAGAAATGAATGAATTTCGTTTTGGGAAACGTGCCCCTTTTTTTATGGTTATTTGATATATGAAAATTATCCAGCGTCGGTGTCGGACAGACAAACAGAGAGACAGACGGACAGACAAACCACTTTGTCGGCACATTTGCCTTCCATTTTGGTTTTTTGGCATCGTTTTTTGTTTTTTTTTGTTTTTTTCGTTTTTTTTTCTGTGTACATTTGGGCTGTTAACTTTGATGGGGCGTCGCAATGCTACGGTTCGTTTCAATTTGTGTGTTTATATTTTGCATATAAATGTAAGCGTATATAGGTATAAATAATGTGGCTTTGGCTCTCTGCTTTATGCGCGTTCAAGATGATTAACCATAATTTCGCTTTAATATTTTGTAATTGTATAATTTTATGGCCATTTGCATGTCTCTCTCTCTCTCTCTCTCTCTCTCTCTTCAATTGTTTTCATGCATTATTCATGTGGCGTATGCGTGATATTTAATTGCCGCATAGGTGTGCCCAGGGGTGCCACGGGCAGCTCAGGTATTGCGGGTACCTCCTCAGGTGTCTGGCTGTATGTCGTGTGTGGGTGTAGAACATTTTATTTAATGCCTTTCGGAAATCCATTTACGACTTGTTCTATAATAATTGCATTGAGTTCTAACAATTTATTATGTTGTTTTTCAGTTAATTTCGTTTTGTGCTTCGTAATTGTTAGAAGCACCCAGAGATATACATATGTACAGAAAAATATCATAAATTTAATGACTGAGTTGCTTTGAAAAGACAAAGTTATTTTAATTATATTTCAAGGTTTTACTAGCAACAAAAAAAGGGTTTTTGAGGGGTTCAAAAATATGTAGTTATTTAAAAATTAAATGAACAAAATGTTGATCAAGAAAAATATATTGATATAAAGGTAAATATATATTTTCATATTTAAATCATATTTAAGCCAATCCATAAAATAATCATCTTCTATTTGAAGTCATTGATAAAATGTGTGAATGAATTGAAAGAGAATTCATCAATAAGCTATATTATGTATATTATGTAGTTAGCTAAGTAAAATATAAACAATATAATATATATAAAAGAAGCATTTATAATTTGATGGCAAATACGAGAACGAAATAGCGTCAAACTAAAAAGCTATAAAATATCGCAATTATATCAAATACAAAATATTATTATATATTATTGCGAATAATTATAATTAAAAATATTTTGTATTTCATATAATTGCGATATTTCATAGCTTTTTAGTTTGTTGCTATTATATTATAATAATATAATATTTAAAATAAAAAAATTATTATAATAAAATATATTAAAATCTATAAAGTATTAATATATAAATATTATTAAATACTATCATATTTCTATTATATGTGTTATAGATTTTATTACATTTTATATTTATTTAATAATTATTAAAATTATTAACATATATTCTTATTTTATTTTATAATATATAAATTTTATAGGGTACTTTATAATGTATTATAATATTATTTTTTTAACATTTTTATTTTTTTTTTTTTTTGTGTTTTTTTTACAATTTTATAGTTCAGACTTTGTATTTTGTACTTTGATAAATTAACTTAATTGTAATAATCAGTAAGCTTTTAACGATGAATTCCATGCTGTGAAGTGAAGAAATTTTGACCGTTCAAAATAAATAATATAAACAAACATTAACATTGAAATGAAAAAAAGAAAACATGACAATTAACAGCAAATAAATCAACAATTTGTAAGAAAAGTCTGATTGATTTGTTGTTAATTGACAACATTTTTAAACCCTGAACCCATTGAAAATGGGAAATCAGGGTATAATGGTTTTGTTGAAATGTCTGTAACAGGCAAAAGAGGCGTAGCAGACCCCACAAAGTATATACATATATTCTTGATGATTTAGCACTATTTGTCTGTCCATTTCTTCTAAATATTCCCTCTACGTATGTGTTTCCTCTTTCTTTTAAGTATTTCCTCGACTTATTTCCTCTACGTAATTCATTCACGTATTCGTCTACGTAGTTCCTCTACGTCTTTAATGCTAAGCAGATCGATCACACGCTCTACTCCACTTCGTTGCGCTGACCCCCACCAGGCCTGGAAGACTGAAGAAATGCTGCAGCTGCAGCCTTTTATATACGTAAAGCCACTTTTACTCAAGCTCTGTCTCTCTCTCTCTCAAATGTGAAGCCCGACGGCAGGTAGCGCTCGTTGCAGTTGACCTTCCAGTGAGCTATGGGAACGCTCTCTGCTACTGTGAGCATTCTAGCTTCGTTTTACACATACACATACCAAAAGAGAGCTGATGCACACACATTTAATGATCTTCTGCACTGCTTCTCTGCTTACTTTTACTTTTACTCAAGCACTGACTCTCTTAAATGTTGAACCAGAGGCTAGGTAGAGCTCGTTACAGTCTCTGCTGCTTCAAGCATTCGCTCAGGGTATTTCGTCGAGCGGACTCGACTTGTTAAAGCTTTTCGAGCTACGGCCTTATAATATACTACAACTATAAGTCTTACTACTATAACTTTAAGTCTTACTACCATAACAATAAGTCCTACTACTATTACTATAAGTCCTACTACTATAACCATTACTTCTACTACTATAACTATAAGTCTTACTACTATAACTATAAGTCTTACTACTATAACAATAAGTCCTACTACTATAACTATAAGTCCTACTACTATTACTATAAGTCCTACTACTATAACCATTACTTCTACTACTATAACAATAAGTCCTACTACTATAACTATAGGTCCTACTACTATTACTATAAGTCCTACTACTATAACCATTACTTCTACTACTACAACTATAAGTCTGCTGCGCTTTATATATGCCCACTATTACTCAAGCAGTGTCTCTCTCAAATTTTGAGACCGACAGCAGGTAGCGCTTATTGCAGTCAAGCTTCAAGTGACCAATGGGAACGCTCTCTGCTGCTGTGAGCATTCTAGCTTCGTTTTACACATACACATACCAAAAGAGAGCAGCTGCCTACACATAGACAACTCTAATGATCTTTTGCTCTTTTTCTCTCCTTGCTTTTACTTTTACTCAAGCACTGTAACGCTCTCTGCTGCTGTGAGCATTCTAGCTTCTCTTTACCTAAATACAAATACTAAATGAGAGCTGCTGCATACACATAGACAACTTTTATGATCTTCTGCACTGCTTCTCTCCTTGCTTTTACTTTTACTCAAGTACTGTCTCTCTCGTTACAGTCGAGCTTCAGGTGACCAATGGGAACGCTCTCTGCTGTTTCAATAATTTGTTCAGGGGATTTGCTAGTCGAGCGGACTCGACTTGAGCTTTCATACTAGTTTTTATTTTTATTTTATTTTATTTTATTTTTTTTTTTTTGTCAGCTCAATGTCAATATTTGATTGAATTATTATTACATATTATATTTGGAATGGTAGTAAAAAACTCATTTTAAAAGTAAAGACTTTAATCAGACAAATAGTAAACAGCTCTAATAGAGATTCAAATAGACTCAGTATCAACTATAAATATTTCACTAAAGTCCATTCAGAGCTCAACAATTTCAGCTACTTATAAATTATGAATAACTAAAAGCAGTTGGCATTCTAATGCAGATGGAAGAGCAGACACATGTTTCTGAATTCGCAGAAGGTCGCTTGACATTGTTTCGCTTATCTATTGTCTTACGATCGGAACAATATGTGCAAACATTTTTTTTTGCTTTTTCTTTTTTGATTATTGTGATTTTAACGTTTTGACTTGGTCTAAAGAAAAACGGCAATGGTAAACATGTCCTTTGAAGTGATGCCGTTGCTGGCTACGAAAGGAATGTGTGTCATGCACGCACACACACACACGCACACACACCAGTTGAATGGGTGAAAAGGAAAGACGAAAAAGGAAATGACTGGCTGCCTAAACTGACTAAGCTGACTGGGTGACTGACTAGCTGCTGTTTGGCCTGGCTGTGGCTCAGATTTAAGCTGGCTTCCACGACTGCCGAAGGAGCCCAGCAGCAGCAGCATTGACATGACAAAGGCTCAGAAGACGAACGAATGATGGGCACGTCGTCGATGTCAGCGGACTTCAAAGTCGGACTGAATATGGGTCTTCCCACTCTCTGCCTCTCCCACTCTCGCACTGTCTCACTCTCGCACTCTACAGTAGCTGTCAAAGATATTTGTATTTCATTTTGATGATGGCATGCGGCTGACTGACTGCCGTTCAGGCTGAGCCGCCGTCGAAGCCGATTCAAACGAATTGAAAGCCAAAAACAAACACTGTTGCTACTGCCTAAATAAACGCAGACCAATCAAGCAGCAATAGAGCTGAGCCGAGAGGAGAGAGGGAGAGAGGAGAGTAAAATGGGGAGCCAAGTGGCCTGGGATGGCAGTTCTTTTAAAGCAGGCAGCGCTGCCTCGGTCGGTGATTTAAAATAAATATTGGTGGCTGTCACATTGACAGCAAACAAAATGTGATTGTTCGCTGATTGTTGACATTTTGTGCTACCGTGCGGCACGGTTCACCTTGGGGCGCTGCGGCTCGCGGTGGTTCGCAGTGGTGCGGTGCGGCAGTCAAAGGGATATTCAAGATATTAAATTGTCTGGCGTTGTTCGCTGTCGCATTAATAAGCCGACTCGTTGGATCTTTCGCTGCGTTCGCTTTCAATTGCCAAAAAGAAGGAAACAAAAAAGAAAACAACACACACAAGAAAAGAAAAAGCAACAACAGCAGCAGCAGCAGCAGCAGCAAAAGAAACGCCAACAATGAAAAATTTCAAGCTGTTTTTAAATGTTTTATTGGCTTTTTAATAATGTTAGCACATCAAAGGGGGCCGCACATGCGCGCCGCCGCCGCCAAGCGGCCCGATCCAGCGAGCGAGCCCTCGTTCTACCAAGTTTCGCGCTCGAGATCCCAATGAGAGAGGAAGAAATAAATCCTCAAGTGACATGAGTCAAGCTCTTTGTGCTGCCTCGCTGCCTGAGTTAGCTGTCTTTGGACTGTGCCCCCAGAGGGCAACGCGATCATAAGTAATGGATTATGCCTGCCTGATTTATATCCGTTGACCCGTTACAAATACTTTTCAATTAGCGAGCAAATATGAGCGAGCGCCAGTCCCAAATACCGAAGACACATAAATCTACAAAAAACTGCCAACAGCCGACACTGACTTGGTCAGACTTTGACTCAACCACAACTAATTGGTAGAACACTTCGATATCGAATAGAAGTCTGAATTTTAAATTTAAGTTGTTTGCTAGTTGATGTAGTTAATATAAGAAAATATAAAGAAATACTTAAATTCAAGTTGAATTCATGGAAATATAATGCACAAATAATTATAAATTAAGTTCAGTAGGGTGGAAGTGAGCAGAGCTCAATTTGTAAATTCTCTATATAATCAAACATTTAACAATATTTAAACTATGATTCGATTTATCGATTTGATTTTTATATGTAGATAATACGTATATAAATTGGATGAGTTATTGAAAAGAATTTAAATGTATTGAAATTATGTCAAGATATATATATAATTTAAAAAGTTTAACTATTTTTGCGTCAACTCATTTAATTTGTGTATTATCTGTAAAAATCGAATATGAATATATATATTTTTCTTTTATTATTTTATTTTATTTATTTATGTATTTATTTATTTACTTATATATTTATTTATTTATTTATTTATTTATTTATTTATTTATTTATGTATTTATTTATTTATTTATTTTTTATTTATTTATTTATTTATTTATTTATTTATTTATTTATTTATTTATTTATTTATTTATTTATTTATTTATTTATTTATTTATTTATTTATTTATTTTATTTATTTATTTATTTATTTATTTATTTATTTATTTATTTATTTATTTATTTATTTATTTTTTATTTATTTATTTATTTACTTATATATTTATTTATTTATTTATTTATTTTTTTTATTTAAAAAAACATTCTACCTTGAAATACCTTGTTTAATATATTTAATATATATAATTTAATTTCTTAATTTTATAATTTTCAGTCAGATACAAATCGTATATTCCTGCACCTTTTCTCTATATAATTCAAACATTTTGCAACATTTACCAAATGAGATGTATGAAATAAGTTAGCAGAGCTTTAATGTGGCATCATCATTTCCATAGCTCGCTTCTATCTGTGCATTTTATGAGCGCTTACAGCAAGGGAAATAAAAAAGTATATTTATATACATGGAATATACATATATTGTCCGAGAGGACACTGGGAGAGATAAGTACAAAACGTTGCCAAGTATTTTATATTACATTTATGTGGCTGCGTGCTGTGAGTGCCAAGTGTGATAGAAATAGTTATTAAAAGCCTCCTAGAGCAAAGATGATATCCTCGACGACAGCTGGCGACTGCAGCAGTCGGGGTTTATGGCACTGCAGAGCTCTGCTGGGGTAGATAACTGGCGGCTTGTTAGAATTTATGGTCTGCGGCCAAGATGGGACACATATGATCCATGAAATGTCATAAAACTGCAATTGCGGCCAAAATTATCGAACATTTAGCAAAAGCGTTGGGGCTTAGCCATGGGTGGTTACGGCATTTATATCTTCAATGCCCCAGAGAGGCGTTGCCGAAACACAGGACCTTTTGTTTTTTACGACCGCCAACAGAAGAGAACTCCCCCCTTGGACATGGACATCAGCCACGTCGAACGATTCACACGTACGCTATTAGAGACACTAATATACATACTTTTAATAGAGCGCCCTACGAAATCTCTGGAGGCGGTACAGCATGTCCAAGCACCGTCACACAGGGCACGTTCAATCTGTGTGCTCGTAAATTTTGCACATTCTGTTTGGGCACTTGGCTTATTAGTGCCCAAGCGAAATAAGATAAATTGGCGAGTGAACTGTACAGAAAGAGGATTTACTAAGTGTGCATTGATCAAAATAAAGTCAGAATTGCAATGGGCTTGAATATTTTACTCTATTCTACTTTTCAGGTAAGAAATCGTCAATATATCTGATTGAAGCAAGGCAATGAAAAATTTATATTTCGATTTATTTAATTTTTTGTTTATATATTTATATATTATATATAAATTTATCTACAGCTTTGTTCAGCTAGAGTATTGCTATTTATATTTCAATTTAGCCTCTATTCTATTTATCTATTTCTCAATTTCCTCTATTTATCTATTCCTCAATTTAGCCTCACATATTTATCTCTGATTCAATATAATTCTCACAGTAAAATTTTGAGTTTATTAAAAAGAATAATTTAATATTAAATATATATTTTAATTTATTTTTGTAATATCATTATAATCTACTATTTCATATATATTCTCTATTATATCGAACACAATGTGGACTGAACCGCATCAAAGGTGGATTGCAGTCAGAAATTGACGCCAGTCCATACGATTGAGTGGCAGAGTGCTTAGCCGAAAAAGCCACAAGGCCAAAACTCATTTAAATCAATGCCATTTGCCATTACCCCAGTTGACCAAAATGTCATTGATAAACGTCGTGTGTTAGGTGAGAAGAGGTGAGTGGAGGTGAGTGGTGGTGAGGTGAGGTGTCTGTAGAGGCGAGGCGTTTACAAACTGTTTTGTGGGTTTGTTGCGTGTTAGACGAAAGCTGTCAAAAATGTCATGGAAAATGTACAAACGCTGACGATGACGATGACGATGACGATGATGAGGTGACTTCTAACTAGCTGTGAAGCTCCTGTTAACGAGCTGCCCCCTCTGTGAGCTCAGCCCGCCGCAAACACGTAGCAGTCATGTGTGAAAAGTGAGTTGCCCCTCAAAAGGGAATGTGGGGCCGAACCACCGAACCACCGAGCGAACCGAACCCAGTTACTCGTAGCTGACTAGGTTCGTTTGTTGTTGGCGCCTCACATTGAAATTAATTTAGCTAGCTTTCAATTATGTGCCACAAACATTCATGCATGAAACTAAGACACGTTTAGCATTGGGGCTACTTGCGCAGCGGGAGGCAGGAGGCGGTGCCAGGAGGCAGGTGCCAGGTGGCAGTTGGCAGTTGGCAGCTGGTAGGTAGCTGCCAAGCGCCAGTGTGACATGACAGCCCTGACAACCCCAACAACATATTGACATTTTTGCTATACATTCCGCACGGCAGGGCGCTGCTCTCCGCTCTCCGCTCTCCCAAACTCTCAACTGCCGTGTCACAGACCCAGACGGAGGCCGTACCCCAAACATGTGTGAGTGTTTATGTCGGCGTGTCAATTTTCGTTGTTGACGTGTTGCCAGCTCCGCCTATTCGACTAACCGTCTCTCTGTCCCTCCTCCCCACTCCTCTGACTGTCCTGTCTCGCCGTCTGTCCGCCTTGTAGTAGTTCCATCCGTCTCGCATAACACTGGCCCGACTTTGACTCGTCGCTGTCGCCGTCGGTGTATTCCGTATTATTATTAAATTTTACTTTCGCCACTCAATATGGGAAATGTCATCTGTTTATGATGGCTTTTTGACATCTCTCGTTATTGAATATGTTCGCTTGTTGTTCGTTATACGTACTCCCCCACTGCCCCGTCTCCTGCTCCATCATGGCATAGCATATTTTCTTTATGATTTCTCAGCTCTGGTTCTTGCTTCTGTTGTTGTTGTTGTTGTTGTTCTGGTTGGTTTCTTTGCCGCAGACAACTTTGATGTATTTTCAATTTTGCGGTTTTTCTTTCGGACTCCCGTCTCCTGCCACCTGCCTCCGCCTCTGCCACTGCTTCTGCTCAGCTTTTTGCACGGCTAAAAAGTTGACGAATCATAGCGACTTCTGTGCAGAGCAGCTAAACTCACCTAAGGTCTTTGTCTGCCTGTTAGGGTCTTGGCATTATTTTTCGACTTGACGGCTTTGACATGCCCATCACATTTATATTGATTTGGCCTGTGTGTGCTCTCCGAAGTGCCGGAAACAAACTGAAATGTTATATGTATCTCGTTGCGTTCGCCTTGACACCGCCGTCGTCAACTTCGTTAATTTTAAATGGGCTCTACTAAAATATTCATCTAAATACCAGAGAAACTCTAAACCGCATTAGATGCTAGAGGATTTGTTGCTTCGCATCCCTTTAACTGGTCAGCCTTCAGGGGCTTATCGCATTATTAATAAAGACTCACTTAGCTATTCAATCAGGGCTATGGATTGAACCATTTAGAGCGCACAACCCACACACGCTCACAAATCAGATCGTAAGTGGGCGCTTGCTCTGATAAATGCCGAATCGAATAAAAAAGGTCAACACGCTCGGCTACTGGCAGTAGTCAAGTCCGCAGCAGCTACTTACTGTCAAGACGTGTCATAAACACATCAGCTTTACTGTCGAAACAAATAAAAATATAAACTTTGACACACACACACAGAGAGGGAGAGAGGGAGAGAGAAGGCCAGCAAATAAACGATATAAAATCAAACCAAAGATAAAAGCGAACACAGCCATAATAGACAACACAAATGAAAAAGCCAATCGTAAAGGCTGGCAGGTCGGGACTTGCCTTTCAGGTTAGCTCCCAAGGGTGCGCACTCTTGAAAAGAGTCATAAAAAATACATTTTATTTTAGAAATTGCATTAAAATTGTCATAAAAGAGCAGAAAACAGAATGAGAGCAGACAACTGCGACGACTGTCACTCCTCTCTGGTCCGTCCGTCTGTCTGTCCGTTGGTCTGCGACAACCCAAATCAAATATGGGAAGCTGACAAAATGTGACAATTACTGGGGACAGTTGGCACATAGAAGAGTCGTAAATGCCAGAGGCCACAACTTAGCTCCACTCACTGCCTGGATTGGGTAAAACTAATGAGTCGGTCGGGGTTTGGTCTGACTACGACGACGACGACGACCTCGTCGGAGTATAAGCCTATAAATACCTGATTCTCGAATCGCATAAAAATTATCTGACTATAAAACTTAAATGACTTAAGTGGTGTCCCATTTCCTCACACACACACACATGCATACACTCACACACCCCGCGGCAATAAATAAAGCAAAACTTTTTATGTATTTCAGTTTGTTTTCGACATTTTTAGTGGCATTGAAATCAATTTTCATATCGTTAATCTTGTAAATTATGCATGTCGGATGTCATGTTAATTCATTATTCTCCCGGGACCATTTTGAAGTTGTTTTCTCTTTGTGTAGTTTTTTTTTAGTATTTGGAATTTCGGCACTTTGGTAGCGCTGCTATCTCAACTTAAGTGGGTGTTTTATGAACCTGTTTTCAAACAGTTTACGATGCCAGAGATCACATTTGTAAGAAGATAAACGATATAAACTAAAAATTATCAGCATAAGACCCCCACCGAGATAGTCGAGAGATTCGGAAAGATACTTTTGGAATAAAATGATTACTTTATTCATTACAGCATGAATATGGCGAAAACAATTTATTTTATAGAGCGTTCTTTTGGAGCAATAAATTTGAAATTTTTATATTATTGAGTACGAATATTATATTATAATAACAATGTAATAATAGACGCTAAATAGACGTCCAAACCTTATAATTGACTATGAATACGTGCTCAACAGCTTCCATGAATGTTGCAACAATAAAACTTGAAACTTGATTAAGGCAGCTGCTTGACATTCGCTGACTGCTACAAGACTCGATGTAAGGAACATCTATGCCAAAGACATCTTTGAAACTGCTGGAAGTATTTATCTTATTTGCTCGCTAAATAGACGTCCTAGCCTTATAATTGACTATGAATGTGTGCTCAATTCTTCCAATGAATGTCGCAAAAATAAAACTTGAAACTTGAGTTAAGGCAGCTGCCTGACAAAAGCTGACTGCTACAAGACTCGATGTAAGGAACATCTATGCCAAAGACATCTTTGAAACTGCTGGAAGTATTTATCTTATTTGCTCGCTAAATAGACGTCCTAGCCTTATAATTGACTATGAATGTGTGCTCAATTCTTCCAATGAATGTTGCAAAAATAAAACTTGAAACTTGAGTTAAGGCAGCTGCCTGACAAAAGCTGACTGCTACAAGACTCGATGTAAGGAACATCTATGCCAAAGACATCTTTGAAACTGCTGGAAGTATTTATCTTATTTGCTTGCTAAATAGACGTCCTAGCCTTATAATTGACTATGAATGTGTGCTCAATTCTTCCAATGAATGTTGCAAAAATAAAACTTGAAACTTGAGTTAAGGCAGCTGCCTGACAAAAGCTGACTGCTACAAGACTCGATGTAAGGAACATCTATGCCAAAGACACCTTTGAAACTGCTGGAAGTATTTATCTTATTTGCTCGCTAAATAGACGTCCTAGCCTTATAATTGACTATGAATGTGTGCTCAATTCTTCCAATGAATGTCGCAAAAATAAAACTTGAAACTTGAGTTAAGGCAGCTGCCTGACAAAAGCTGACTGCTACAAGACTCGATGTAAGGATCATCTATGCCAAAGACATCTTTGAAACTGCTGGAAGTATTTATCTTATTTGCTCGCTAAATAGACGTCCTAGCCTTTATTGACTATGAATGTGTGCTCAATTCTTCCAATGAATGTTGCAAAAATAAAACTTGAAACTTGAGTTAAGGCAGCTGCCTGATAAAAGCTGACTGCTACAAGACTCGATGTAAGGAACATCTATGCCAAAGACATCTTTGAAACTGCTGGAAGTATTTATCTTATTTGCTCGCTAATAGACGTCCTAGCCTTATAATTGACTATGAATGTGTGCTCAATTCTTCCAATGAATGTTGCAAAAATAAAACTTGAAACTTGAGTTAAGGCAGCTGCCTGACAAAAGCTGACTGCTACAAGACTCGATGTAAGGAACATCTATGCCAAAGACATCTTTGAAACTCTGGAAGTATTTATCTTATTTGCTCGCTAAATAGACGTCCTAGCCTTATAATTGACTATGAATGTGTGCTCAATTCTTCCAATGAATGTTGCAAAAATAAAACTTGAAACTTGAGTTAAGGCAGCTGCCTGACAAAAGCTGACTGCTACAAGACTCGATGTAAGGAACATCTATGCCAAAGACATCTTTGAAACTGCTGGAAATATTTATCTTATTTGCTCGCTAAATAGACGCCCTAGCCTTATAATTGACTATGAATGTGTGCTCAATTCTTCCAATGAATGTTGCAAAAATAAAACTTGAAACTTGAGTTAAGGCAGCTGCCTGACAAAAGCTGACTGCTACAAGACTCGATGTAAGGAACATCTATGCCAAAGACATCTTTGAAACTGCTGGAAGTATTTATCTTATTTGCTCGCTAAATAGACGTCCTAGCCTTATAATTGACTATGAATGTGTGCTCAATTCTTCCAATGAATGTTGCAAAAATAAAACTTGAAACTTGAGTTAAGGCAGCTGCCTGACAAAAGCTGACTGCTACAAGACTCGATGTAAGGAACATCTATGCCAAAGACATCTTTGAAACTGCTGGAAGTATTTATCTTATTTGCTCGCTAAATAGACGTCCTAGCCTTATAATTGACTATGAATGTGTGCTCAAATCTTCCAATGAATGTCGCAAAAATAAAACTTGAAACTTGAGTTAAGGCAGCTGCCTGACAAAAGCTGACTGCTACAAGACTCGATGTAAGGAACATCTATGCCAAAGACATCTTTGAAACTGCTGGAAGTATTTATCTTATTTGCTCGCTAAATAGACGTCCTAGCCTTATAATTGACTATGAATGTGTGCTCAATTCTTCCAATGAATGTCGCAAAAATAAAACTTGAAACTTGAGTTAAGGCAGCTGCCTGACAAAAGCTGACTGCTACAAGACTCGATGTAAGGAACATCTATGCCAAAGACATCTTTGAAACTGCTGGAAGTATTTATCTTATTTGCTCGCTAAGTCGACGTCCTAGCCTTATAATTGACTATGAATGTGTGCTCAATTCTTCCAATGAATGTTGCAAAAATAAAACTTGAAACTTGAGTTAAGGCAGCTGCCTGACAAAAGCTGACTGCTACAAGACTCGATGTAAGGAACATCTATGCTAAGGACATCTTTGAAACTTCTGGAAGTATTTATCTTATTTGCTCGCTAAATAGACGTCCTAGACTTATAATTGACTATGAATGTGTGCTCAATTCTTCCAATGAATGTTGCAAAAATAAAACTTGAAACTTTAGTTAAGGCAGCTGCCTGACAAAAGCTGACTGCTACAAGACTCGATGTAAGGAACATCTATGCCAAAGACATCTTTGAAACTGCTGGAAGTATTTATCTTATTTGCTCGCTAAATAGACGTCCTAGCCTTATAATTGACTATGAATGTGTGCTCAATTCTTCCAATGAATGTTCCAAAAATAAAACTTGAAACTTGAGTTAAGGCAGCTGCCTGACAAAAGCTGACTGCTACAAGACTCGATGTAAGGAACATCTATGCCAAAGACATCTTTGAAACTGCTGGAAGTATTTATCTTATTTGCTCGCTAAATAGACGTCCTAGCCTTATAATTGACTATGAATGTGTGCTCAATTCTTCCAATGAATGTTGCAAAAATAAAACTTGAAACTTGAGTTAAGGCAGCTGACTGCTACAAGACTCGATGTAAGGAACATCTATGCCAAAGACATCTTTGAAACTGCTGGAAGTATTTATGTTCTGTGCCAGACAGTTGCAAATATGAATAGATCGCAACTAAGGGAATACTTGATGCCTTCTTCCAACCATTATATCCCAAATTCAGAATTTTCACTGACTGCAGGGTATGATAAAATTGCATGAAAAGTTATGAACACGACAATACAATGGATGCAGGGTATTCAGGGAAATGGACATGCACGCGATGCGACAATGACACTGAGTGCAAAAAGGACCAACCACAAAGACCTCAGTTACATAAGCCCGAGGGCCTGGCAGACGCTGGCAAAGCTTGTGACACATGTAAATGCGTGCTGACAGCACTGGGGCAGCCAGTACAACAGCAAAAAAAGAGGGGGAAAACACGAAAAATAAAAGAAAACTGTCAACAAAATTAATGTCATGCGAGTGCAATGCAATGAAAAATTATGGCCCGGCTTTATGTCAATAACAAAAGGCTGGCAACGAAGCCGTTGCCCGCCGGAGCCGAGACGATGATTGATTTGACAGGACAACGTGGCGGAGCGCACGATAAATGCAATGGACGGCATCGATTGGGTTATGCATATGGGTTAAAAGGCAAACCACAACTAAATACGAGCTGAGTTAGCTACAACTCGAGCTGCGTAACTGGAAGTGCCGCGGGCTGAGCTCAAGTTCTATTGGTCTTGCAGCTTTCTGCAACTCCGACCAGATATTATTATTTTTGCAAGCATTTGTCAACATTTGTAAACTCTGACAGCTCACGCCTGCTGGCGTTGCCCGTTGCCTCGGGCAATGTTTTCACTTCACCCTTCACGCCATCCATCCACCCCGGCGACTTTGACAGCTCTCGCTCCTTTTGCCCGCCCAGGCGAGCGTCGGCTTTACGCGTAATTAATAACATGTACACACAACAACACAACTGAACCCAAGTACTTAACGCGGCGCAAGGGCGGGGCAGGGCCCGAGCGGGCAAGGCGATCCTCGGGCTTATGCGTACGTCCGGAGGTGTTTACAAGTACCCCAACCCACACACACACACACACGCACACACACACATATGATTCTCTGTTCAGGGACACTGGAAATGCTCGCATATGGCCTGTGTGTGGTTTTTATGTGTTTTGCCAGGCTAAATAACACGACTCACTTAGGCGTTTATTTGCTGTATCTTTCAGCAGAGGCAAAACGGAAAGAGAGCTATCTAACTGCTTATCTCTTTTGCGTAGCTATATGGGGGCGGATGCGATATATTTTCGTCCGATATATTGCTCATATTTCCATGAATAGCGTAAATGCGTAAAACCTTGTCTCATTATTGTTTAAATATATATTCCACAAGTAAAAATTAAATTTACTTCTGACACATAAAATTATATGGGTTTCAACTTATTAAAAAAAAAACTACAAAATAAAACTATTTAATTGGTTAAATATTTATTGAATCTATTGCATTACATACATATAGAGATACATAGGTACGCACGCATACAGTACTTGAGTAAAAGTAAAAGCAAGGAGAGAAGTGCAGAAGATCATTAAAATTGTCTATGTGTATGTAGTAGTTCTCATTTGGTATTTGTATTTAGCTAAAACAAAGCCAGAATGCTCACAGCAGCAGAGAGCGTTCCGATTGCTCACTTGAAGCTCGACTGCAACGAGCTCTACCTGTTGTCAGGCTCAACATTTGGGAGAGACAGTGCTTGAGTAAAAGTGTCGCTATATAAAGGGCAGCAGCTGCAGCATTTCTTCAGTCAGTCTTCAGTCTTCGTACAGGCCTGGTGGGGGTCAGCACAATACAGTGAAGTCGAGTGTGTGAACGTAGAGGAATTACGTAATGGAATCACGTAATGGAATTACGTAAAGGAAATACGTCGAGGAATTACGTAAGGGAAAAAATCGCTTATTACTATTTTTTTTATTATTTCTATTTTTATTTATTTATTTATTTATTTTTTTTATTTTAATTTGATAGATTATATATTTTTCCCAGTGAATCCCAAAATGAAGTATTTTCCCCAGAAAATGTTGTCTACAATACAAATTGCAAGCAATAGAGCGAATATCAAAACAGCAGCTAGAAAACGAGTTCCCCTCAATCGTATCAGGTATAGCGGATTACGCAAAGGTGCTATAGCGGCGGCCGAACTCCATCTGCAAAATGAAAGAGTCAAAGCCCACACAAATCATATTTTTCAGAGCATGGACTGAGGCATATCAAATTTCGAGCAGATTTCAATTTGATTTTATGTGCCTCCGGTGACGACAAGGGCCATGGACCCCGGCACGTCATGTCATGGGCATAATGCTGTCAGCCCATATTTCTCAACCAGAAGATCACAAACAAAGGGGTGTTTGCCCAGCCACGACCAGCCCCGGCCGTAGCCCATCCCCTGGTGCCGCACAGCTGGGGGTGTTTTTGCGGCGACTGCGGAATGACTGCCGTGAATAAAGCGATTTGTCTTCTTTGTTGTTTACGTTTGGTGTTATAAATTATGCGCTGGCTTTTCGCCCAAAACGTACGTCGCCCGTCGTAGACATATCTGAAATAGTCCAAAAATTATTTGTGCATAACAGGGATAATCATAAATCTGGCTAATTGCACTTTATTGGGGTCTTTCGTCCACATCGCTCGTCATCTAGCACACACACTCTCTATCTCCCTCTCTCTCTCTCTCTATCTCTCTCTCTGTCTGTCGCTATTGGTGGTGGTCCATATCAATCTTTGGGATAAAATTGAATTTGACATGCTGCTCATAGGCATTAAATCTGAGCAGTTTTATAGCCTGACAAACGGCCCACGTATAAATTTCGCAGCTTTTTGACGATGCTGTCAGACGATAAGACTGCATGGGGCTTAGATACCCCTCTGAGGTACTTAGCTAACCTTAGATTCAATTTTAATTACATTCTAAGTACTCGCTTAACGTATTGTATTAAGTATATATTACCAATATGAATTGATTTCTTATTAGTGATCAAATAATAATAAATAAATAAATAATTGGTAAATACTTTTTTATATTTGTGTGTAAAATTTGATTTGATTTAGAATATATTTAATATTAGTTTGGCATCTTAATTTATATTTAATTTTATTCAACACGCATTCATTTATCATTGCCCAACACATCTCTCCAAGTATGTCTTACTCTCCTCTCAGCTCAACTCTTAAGCACACACATAGAAGAGAAACTGCGCTTCCTTTTGACACCCAGGCTTCTTAACTAAATCAACATCCACTTCACACACAAATAAGAGACATTTTGTGCACACTCGACGTATGTACGTACGGGATTAAGACAATCCTCACAGAGGGGCACATGAAAAATGCATTACACTCGGGCCGCGGAGTCGCCGACACATAAGTAATTAGCCGAGCACGGGAGCGGAGTGGAATACGTATTAAGATTGAAGCTGAAGAGGCATTTTCATTTTCATTCCCATTCCCATTCCCATTCCCGTTTCCATTTCCATTTCCATTTGTATTGCCTGAGCGGAGAGTGTCTCTCCTACGGTAGCGGTGGCTGTTGAAAGGCAACTCTCAAATGGCGGGACCCGGTTCCAGATTTTATTCAAATGAATCTGAAATTCGAAATGAGCATTTAGTATTCATGCGTGTGTGAGTGTGTGTAGGTACATGGCTTTTGATCTTTGTTGCGTTTGTTTGTATACAATTTGATGGCTCGTGTTGATGGATCGTAAACGTGAAATGATGTTCACGATGCCGCCACCGCCACCGCCCGCCATCTCCGCCAACGACCCCGAATCAGACTCCTGCTGCGTCTGGCCCAGTGGCCTGCCTGCCCGTCTGGATGGCGATGACGATGATCAACGCAACGATGACGGCACAGAAGTGTCTTTGATCATTTGCCGCGCCAGTTGGCAGTCAAAATGTTAATTTATGCGTTGCTCCCACCTACACATGGTGCAGCACAGCAGCATTAACAACTTTACAAACATGTTTGAGGTTTTTATTACGGTGTGAAAATGCTCGATTGTTCCGTAAAATAAAAAAGGATCAAACAAGTATACGGGTGGGCAATCGTGGCATTCCGGCAATTGGCCGCAGCACCAGAAAAACCCAACGATGCCTCAACCTCCTCTCCCCATTCGCTTACCCCAATCTCCGATCTCCGTAGAGATCGCTACGCAGCTTTTGGGTGATTGATGCGCCGTGCGCATCAAAACAACAAGATCGACCACAGCCACAGCCACATCGCCAATGAGGTGGAGGCAACAACAGATCTTCATTATGAACAAGTTGTCGGTGAATTTTTATTGTTGGAAATCGATCAAACCACTTGACGGCTGATCAAAGCCACAGGAACCGGGCAGTCGGCGTATTTTATACGATTTAATTAATGTCTGTGTAAGTTTTATAAAATATTTTCGCAACCTAAAAATAAATTCGCAGCGCTTCTTTCGAATGCTCTGCATTTGAATAGTTTAAAAATGTTCAGTTTACTATAAAATTTCTTTGAATTATGACTACAAAAATTTATGTTTCTTCAAGTCTAATGTGAAAATCTGACAATTTTTATCAATGGAAATGGAAATGGGAATGAAAATGAGATAGATTATATTTATATATACTGTATTTCTGTAAGACTTAATATTTAAGAATTGTTTAATATATTGGGCATATATTTGCGGCATTTTTGTAAGAATTTTTATTTAATATTTAATTATATTTAATAATATGAGAATTTGTTTTCTGTATGATTTAATATTTAATTTTATTTAATATAATAGGAATATATTTTTCTTGTAAGACCTAGTATTTAATATATGTGAATATTTAATAAATTTATAATTTCTTTTATGTATTTCTGTAAGATTTAATAATTAATTAATTTTGAAAAATATTTAATAAATCGATTTTAAATTTATTAAAATAAAGAAAATATAATTAAGCAAATTCTTAATTTTAATAAATACAAAATCAATTTATAAAATATTTTAAAATATTAATTTAGTAATTAATTAATTTTTAAAAATATTTAATAAATTGATTTTGTATTTTTTTAAATTAAGAAAATATAATAACGCATATTCTTATTTTTAATAAATACAAAATCAATTTATTAAATATTTTTAAAAATTAATTAAGTATTAAATCTTAAAGAAATCCATAAACAATTATAAATTTATTATATTAGTATTTAAATAAATATAAAAGCTGGTTTTAAGCTGATATAAAAATATATGTTGACTTACTAATTAATTAACTAAATATATTTTAATATCAGCAATTTATGATAGCATTTAATTAAACCCATTCACCTGCCAAACCTCTCAGCACAAAAAATACAAACACCAATGCACTTTCTTAAGATATAAAATTGAGTGCCGAAATACTTTGGCAAGAGTTTCACATCAAAACAAAACTGCGAAAAATTTTCTCGAATTTAGTACGAGATGAAAATGTCAGGCTGGCATCAAATACCCAAGATAAATACTATGACACATGTGGACATGGCTGTTGAGGCGCAGAGGACGGCAAAAAGCTGATTGGCCTGCCAGCCGAGTGCACGGGAAAAAGAAACATTTGTCTCGCTTAATTTAAACAGATTTGCGAGATTATTGTCATGCCAACGTTAAGGCAACAATTTCAATTTTGCCGCGCGCAGCAATGGGAGACGCAGCTGACACACTGAGCGGGACAGAGGCGAATTAACAACCTCAATCTCAGCCAGCAACTCCGAGTCGAACTCCAACTGCAACTCGCTTGCTGTGGCGGGGGCTTGAAAAGAAAGAAAGTTTGCAGTCAACAAGGAGAACGATGCAAACGCATGCGAATCTTGACAGCCGGCAACTTTTAATGTTGCCCCAAGAAAGCACTGCAAAGCGGGGCAAGCTGAAAAATAAAAATAATAAAAAAAAAACAGAGGCCAAGCCCAGAGCACATAATAAAAGATGCCAGCCGAGGCAGCTCCTCCGATTCCGAGTGGGCTGTTGGATGGCAGAACAAATTTGCAATGTCGCTGTGATTTTGCGCCAGCGTGACAGACAGACACTTGCACTCCAGCTCCCACTCCCTGCCCCACACTCTCTCCCCTCTCACAGTGTGGAATGTGCACAAGCCATATTTAAAATGCTTTGAAGTTCCACCGCGTGCAGCACCAACTCCGACTCCAACTCTGTGAGGCGTTGCCTCAGAGACGGGCGCGAAGCGACTTATGTTGAATGGTTGTCCGCTTGACACGATCAGAGCAGGCTTTGCTATCTCAAGGCCCGGTTGCAGCAACACATGTCCAGTTTTAATTGCTGCCATCAATGAATGAATCAGCTAACGGCCCCAGCTGACAGCCTGACAGCTGGACAGCTGGACAGCTGGACAGCCTGACAGTCGTACGGGCTAACTCTCCATCTAGCTGTTTAGCTAACTGCCAACTAGCTACTCATTTCCGGAAGTTGAAATAACTACTCGTAGCTTATCTTTATCGCAACCGTTGCTCTTACTACTCGCTGCAAAGTCATTAGACTCTGTCACTCTGTCAGTTTGTCTGCCAGTCGACTCGGCAGCAGCAGCAGCTAGTCGAGCATTGAGCGCAGACACTTGATCTCTCCTGTCAACTAGACTCACGTCAAACTGTTTGGACAAGCTGTTCGAGTACATCATGTCAAACAGATGCAACACAATGGCGCAGCCATGACGCGTTCAACTAATTTTGTTAGCGATACGCCATGCATGGCGAATGCTCAATTACCAAATGATAATCGTGTGCCAAGAGAGATCATTTTTAGTTAGTTAAACACTGCGATCGCGAGAGGGAGGATCTATGAAACCAGTTTTTATATATGGCATAGAAAACTTTCACCACTTTCGTACTTAACCAACAATGAATGTAATAAGTTGATTGAATTTCGAAGAGAACTAAAATATATATACATATTACAAAAAATTAATAATAATAACAAAAAATTTGATATAGTTTGAATTAAATATTAAATTAAAATGTCTAATATTACCTGATTAATTAATATTTGGTTATCGACGTAATGGTTCTAGCTGCTGCCAGCAGGATGAACTACGGGCGTAAGAAAACTTAGTTGGCTATACACTTTCAGTATATAAAACTGACATTTCAGAAAATCATATAAGAAAATTAATACTGACACATAAACATACATAAATATACAAATACACACTACATAAAAACAGACACTTTTTTGCTTTTCAACACAAAAGTTTTCAAAATTTGAGATATCTATCGATACTTCGTCACGAATTGAAATGTTTCGAATTATTGTTCGTCCCAGCTGTCTGCTGAGAGCATCCGTAAGAGTCTTCAGCGGCAGCTCCGCAATACCAAAAGCGCTTCCTGAAGAAAAAGAGCTCGATGGGGAGCAAAAAAAGCGAGCAAAAGCCGAGCCAAGCGAGCGGTACTTGAAATTCAAGGAGAAGCTGCTATCGGAACTACCTCAGACTAGCCTGCCGAAGACTATGCCACATCCGGCACACGAGAAAGAGCCACTGAAGCGCTGGCCCAACAACACCAATCCGCATACAGGTGAGATTGGGGGACCGCCCGGGCCGGAGCCAACGCGCTACGGGGACTGGGAGAGTAAGGGCCGGGTAACGGATTTCTGAAAATGGACTGGAGCAGCTGGTGGGACGAGGGAAACAGACTTGGCTCACGATCTCTGATTTATTGGCCATGTTAACAACAGAAGCACCTACTATTTGTTCAAATCTAGCCGGCCTCATCCCGCGCAACGGTAGCTTCATCATCTTCATCATCATCAACAACAACATTGTCTTCTGTGCTCTTCTGCGAAGGCATTACATAAATTTGGACTTTGTGGTTTCCAGAATTTATGTTGCGCCAGCAACAAAATATAAATTGATGCTCGCCCGTCCAGCGAAAGGGTTCCCGGAATAGAGTGCAGCTACCATTATTTATGATGGTGGTGTTGCGGGGCCAGAGAATCGTGCCTAAGTCCAAATTCCAAATATTCCGAATGCGCTCGAGTCGATTCATTTGAAATCGAGGCGACAGTTTACGTGATTTTTATTTGAAAAGTGTTTGTCTTTTCTAATTTGGTAGCCGTGGCGCGTAGCTCGCCTCGCCGCTGTAGAACTCGAAAGGGGTTTTAAAATGTCATAAATTGTTGGAGGCGGCGTGGACAAATTTTGTGGTGGGCCCCGAAAAGAAATTTGGGAAATTTGCAGCTGTTTTCTCTGCTCAATCCCTCTTGACATTTTTGTGGTGTTTGCACTGATTAGCTGGCTACACAAATAGAAAATTTCCCACAAATGCCATCATCATAAAATAAATAAGATTGGGAAGTCGAAAAGTCTTGGTAATTGGACAGCTTTACTGAAACAGAGGCTATCCCATCATAGTTTGGAAAATATTTTACGTTCAGCCTGATGTATTTATGGATCTTTGAAAATGTTCTGCGGCCGTTAGCCCAAACCGAAATCAATAGGAGCTTAGTGAAGGATTCAAAGAATTATCTTTAGATCGACTGATACAAATGGCTATTCTTAAGTACATATTGATGGATGAATTCAATTTGCATATCAAGATTCAACTAAACGCACAACACTGGATTGGTTCTCCCATTAGCAAGATCCAGAGTATTTAGTTAGTTAATTTCTTATTCTATTGTATCGAATTTGTCACACTTTAAAGACATCGAAAGAGCTAACACAAAATAAATGACGGCTGTCTAGATTCATTATGAAGAGAAAGGTAGATAACTAAATACATAAATTCAGATCAGTTCATGTATAAATATATAGACATAGAATATAAATGATAAATAGAAAGATAAATAGACCTACAGATAAGTTAGATGGATGATAGAAAGACGTTTGGATATAAATATGACTAATTAAACAATGGAAATATATCCATTTAAAAAGTTCTTTAAAAAGTACTTAAAAATACTTTAAAAGTCTAATATAGCTTGACAGAATATTTATTTATTTTATTTACATTCCCATGCAACATATATGTATGTATCTTTCTTATATTTTATTCTTTTATTTTATTTATATTTATTTCTTATATTATTCGAGTAATCAAAGATCGAATATAGAGAAACACGTGTAAGCTATATAACGAAGAAAGATATATTCTCTTATATGACAATGTTCGCATGTTCGATTCGACCTTCTAGCAAAATGACACAGTCATAAAACAAGGTGTTATAATGCCCACTCGCAAGAGCAGCGTAATGAGCCGAGCAGAAAGATCTCTTAAGTAGGCGCGAAATAGCTCGTAAAATGCTACCAATGCGAGTACTAAATGTGAATACGGGCCTCGGCCTCGACATCGGCATCAGCATCGGCAACGGCATCGACCCGGGGCGCTCTACATCGGGCATCGGGCAGCAAACCGGAAAAAATCAAAGGCAAAACAATGATCAAAGCTGTCATTACAGATCTCGGGGCGGTCTTTGATCTGGCACCGCAATATGGCAGAGGCCGTGCATAGTTGAATGTTTTGTTTTTTATTTGATTTTTACTTTGTTCTATCAATCAGCGCCTACTACTTTGCGACGCGGCGCAGCAGGAGCCTGTCAGAGATAGGGTTTGGGTTTAGTTCTGGGCCCGGCACGGCCCGGCCCGGCCCGGCTCGTCCATAAAAATGATCTTGAGAACTGGCATGCGTGTTCTTTTCATTTAATTTTCACGTAATAAAAACACATTAGCATCAACAACAATAACAAGCCCCCGAGCACATTCAGGAACAGCCACGTTAATTCGGTTTAAAAATAAAATAGACGAAATAATTGTTGCCAGCATCTGAAATCGCATTTGATGGATGACTCGGTGGGCCAGGCGAGCCCCAGCACACACAAATCTATCGAGAACAGCTCGCCCAAATATTCATCGTTGAGTAAGAGCTCGAGCTGTGTGAGTGTGCTGTGTGCATTATCTCACCTAACATTTATATTCGGCGCATTGTGGATTGGATTTCCTGGAAGTAATGCGGAATTTACTCATTGATTTAGGTAAATTTTGTTTGATTGTGATTGATCTTTGATTGGCTTGATAGAGCTGTAAATAGATTCAACTGAATGTTTGCCATGCCTTGGCACAATTCACACATACGCTAGAGATCGAGTAAATAGGTGACTATTGCAGTGCCTTTGATAAATGAGGTTTATTTCCGTTCCTTTGAGTTGTTTTTAACACACACACATTTCATATTATTCCCATACCCTAATAGGCTTAGCAAACACCAGTCCATGGATCTACTCCAAGTCACGGGAAGTTGCCAAGTCACGTTGCTACCATTAGATGCACAAATAAAGGACACGAAACGCATGCAGTATCAGCCTCTACCACAGCCTCTACTTCAGGCTCTACCTCCGCCTCTACCTCTCCAAGACTCCCCTATGCGTTAGTCCGTTCCGGTCTTTGTCTGTTAATTTCACAAATTTTGTGGTCATTGGCAATTTTTTGTTTGGCTTGCGCTAGATTCAGGCGTCATCATAGACGCCAAACATGACATGCGAATTTCTGGGCTGTGTCCAAAACGAAAGTGATAAACGATATACAGAGTAGCTAAAGCACAGAGTGAGAGATGGAGAGAGAGGGATACAGAGGGAGAGGGGGTCTGACAGCTTGGCAGCCTGACACTTGGATATGCGCACAAATAACACTTAACACAATAACAAACAAACTTTTCGACTAATGACAGTCCAAGTAGCAAACAATTTATCCAATGCCAGGCAGCATGTCCTTTTTGCGCCGTCTTCATGCAGAGTACAGCTCCGTTTGTTCGCTGCCAAGTCATTAATCTTATTTCGTTTTGGTCGTCCGACGGCAGGAGGCCAGTCCACACACACACACAGTGCTCGTAGTCCTCGCAGCTCGGCAGCAAGCCTCCGTCGTCGTCGTCCTCCGTCCTTGCCATCGTCGTTATCCTTTCAAGCGTGAACACATGCGATTACGCGTGGTGTGTGTGCCAGTTTCCGCATTTTCCTGTGCCAGGCGGCTGCCATGATTAAGTGCCATTTTGAAAAGTACTAAAATCCGGTCGGTCATGGCCCACACTTGGACTCCCCAGTCGCTCGCCAATGTCAAAGTGTCAATGATATATGTTATACGCCTCGATAAGACGCTGAGCAGCAGCACCGTCCACATCGTTCGGCATTAGCACCCGGCAACAGCAACCGGACTCCGGCCAAATCCTTGCCCGGAACCGAAAAATATTGCACGTGGACAAAGCCTGGCTGGCGAAATCAGTGCACGTTCACACAATAACATAATAGTTGGCAATATATTGTAGATTTTTCCGTCCTTCTCTGTCCATTGCGAGCATTTGTTCCGCACCCTCCCTCCCTCACTCCCTTCGCCATCTCAGTGTCCGCTGTGCGCGTAATATTTCTTATTTTTCCGCATTTCTGTGGGTTTTCGTTTCGCCCTCGTCATTCGAACTGTTTGGCTAGCTTTACGTGTGAAATATTATTTGGCAATGACATGACACAATGTGCATTCGATTGTTTTCTTTATTTCATCTCTCTCTCTCTCTTTCTCTCTCTCTCTCTCTCTCTCTCTCTCTTTCTTTTAGATTTCTTCCTTCTGGCACTTTGTTCGTATGGTTTATGAGTTCGGCACGCCATGCGAGTTATGACTCTCAGCCATGCGCTACTCATGCATCGGGCTTATGGCCAAAGCTCTGCTTTGCCAATGAATTATGACACAAGACAAACTGTGTTTGTGTCCCCCCAAATATCTATCATCTTGATCAGTATCAATCGAGTCGAGGAGCTAATGTGCCCACATCCGTCTTAATATAAACTCTTTTATCAGAGAGTATTCATGTTTTAGCGGAACAGTTGAATAGAGCTTGTATAATAGAAACTATTTATATTTAATCTATTCTCTGCTTGTTCCTGTTTCCTACAGTTTATAGATGGTTCTACTTTTATCTAATATTTAATATATAGAAAATTGGAAAAATATTCCAAATATCTTATAATATATAATATAATATTAAATAATATAATATGAAATCTATTCTTTTAGTCAGTTTATTCACTACATAATTCAAAAAGAAATTCTAAATTGTATTTCCCATATGCATAATCTTTCATTATATACACACACACACACATATCGAACACATTATCGCACCCATTACAAGCACAAACATATGTGGCGTTGTAATTGATATTGATACCACTGTAAATCAATCCGCTCTGAACTATTTGCAACTTTGCCAAGAACAGCTGAAATACGATAAATTCATTAGCGAAAAATTTCAAAGTGATAAAGAAAAACAATAACAACAACAACAACAGCAGCAACAGCAATCGCAGAGCAAAAGAAAACAAGTCGAGTCGAACAGGAAACGCAGACATGGCCACAATATACAACAATTTACAACCTAAATCAAATGCAGTTGAATGACCAACACAGACGCCATAAATCAACGGCCAGTTGAGCCGCAGACGGACGCGGATACGGACGCGGATGTGGCTGTAGCTGTAGCTGTGGCTGTGAATGTGGGTTGTGGAAACGTTGAGCACCATGTGCAGAGTCCGAAACATCCAATATTTTAGTAGCTGCCGAGGGAGCCACTCACCCAAGGCGATACGAGGGCACGAGAGACGAAGGCCAAATGCAATATGTTATCAAATAAAAATGTTACAAGCGACGACAGAGCTCGGGAAGGGTGCGAGAGAGAGAGAGAGAGAAAGAGAGAGAGAGAGAGAGAGATATAAGGAAAAGAAATGTGTTGCACAAATTTATTAGAAACCCTAACTAACGAGCATATCCTGAGCGCAGGGAGCGGAGCGTCAATATCGATGTGGGTCGGAAAATCCAAGTGATGTGTCAAATGTTAAGACATTACAAAGCACTAAAGGCAAGGACATGGCAATAGCAACAGGAAAACAAATCGAACGTGTGCCCAATGCCATCAATCTTTTGTTTTTATTGCCAGGCAGCGGCACGGACAGGGACATCAAACTCGTCTGACTGTTGTTGTTCGCCTCTAGCTGAAGTCGTCCCGTTGAGCATTTCTTATGAACCAGGCCAGGACATGTGCTGCTGCCTGGCTGCCTGACTGCCTGCTCACTGTGCTTGTTGTGTGCCCGACATTAACTCGACAGGATAACAAATCTGTTAAATGTGACAAACGAGCAGTGCGGTCTTTGACAGCCGTATAAGATGCTGCTGGCAGCAGGCGGGTCGTCGAGTCGTCGAGTCGTCGGGCAGCAGGCGGACATCTTAGAGTCAAGTTTCCTGCCAATCTCCCCCGTTGTGAGAGTGTGTGTCATTTTTCATTAACCTCTCGCTCTCCCGCTCTCCCACTCTCTCTTGTTCTCTTTCTCTCTCAGCTAATGTCCTTCCAGTCAATTGCATAGGCGTGTAGGTGCGCTCGCAAGTGCCTAACGATGATTTCATGGTGGTCAAAGTGTAATAAATTTTTATTGTCGCCTATTATTGAGCGATAGTGAATAGTTACCTTTAATTTATGGCCAACAGCCCAGCTGGCTGCATTACAACTTTCACAGATTTCTCGAGGACAGAATCCCATTTCGAACTCTCCCCTAGATATCTAGCTGTCCGCCTACCCACTATCTGTCTCACTGTCTCTCATTGTGTATGCGTGTCACAGGTTGCGGCCCAGGTCTGACCTCTTGGGTCCAGGTCCTGCTGCTGCATTTGGCCTGACTACACATATCCAGCTGTTTGAGCGCTCTTTCATGACAATTTTATTAACATGCTTTAGAGATCTGACCTCGTTCGTCCGTAGATAATGAAGGTGAAATGTATTATGCAATGGACTAGAAACATATCTATATTTCATATCGATATTTAAATCTTAAAAAATACATAGAAATGTATTTTTAATTTACTTAAAACAAAAGAAACGTAAAGCCAGGAAATCCCGTATCGGCCAGTGGCTAAATATAAAGCCAATTCCATTGAAAATGAAAGCTGTCATAATTGTAAATGTTCTGTGTCATGTTGCAGCGAGTGCAGACAGTTGGATTTAGTCTGGATTGTCTTAGTTAGTTTGCAGTGCATTGTGAATTCCATTTGAAAGAGTTTTCCCTCAGCCTCAGCCTGACGAAAATAGCGACACGTCATGGTACATTTAAAATTGAGGAGGCGTTGGTGGCCCACGGGCAACCGAGCCCCGAGCCCCGAGCACCGAGCACCAAGCACCGTGCACTCTCTCTCTCCGCGCCACGCCCCCTTGCCTGGGGCGCCGGCAGGCGTAGCCAACATTTTATGGGATTTAGGCAATATGCTGTCTGGCGTCGTCTTGGGGCTTTTTCTTTCATGGCTTGCCTGCCAGATTGTACTTTGATTCTGTACACAAATATTCTCGTTGTGGGATTTATTATTGTTTATGAGGCGTCGCCAGAGTCAAAGCGAAAAGAATTGAAATCTGTTTGCACCGCGACGGGAATGAGCCATTGCAAATGCCGCTCAAATAAATTGTGGCGTTTAGTGTGAAAAATAAATACACACATAAATTACTTTAGTCTACTAGCTACAGAGCCCCAAGTGAAATCACTCATTGAGTTTTGAATTATATGCAAAGGATGATCAAATGAAATAAATTATAATCTATATACTTTGAATTTCTATTTATTTATACCAACTCTGCTCCAAAATTTAAATAGTAAATAGTCTAAAAAAAGATTTATTATAAAATCAATAAACAATTATTTAAAAAAAAAAAATAAATCAATTGTTAATTTGTTATAAAATCAAAATGAGTCTGCAAATAGCAAATTCTAAAAAAAAAAAAAAAAAAAAAAAAAAAAAAAAAAAACTTAATAATGATAAGAATGTACATATGTATTTAAAAAAAAAAAACCTTACTAAAAATATGCAGTTTGTCTTTGCTGTAATATAAATAATAGTTTTAGCAAAAACTAAGGCAATATTCTAATTAAATATATATTTTATCTTTGCTGTAAAAATGAAATTATCGAAATGAGTCTTTAAACAGAAAATTCTAAACAAGAAAATAACAAAAACTAAATCAATGCCTAATATTTTGCCAAGAGGAATGACAAAAGCCTCAGCTATAAAGTACCAAAGTATTTTCTCCTGTAGAGTCTTCAATAATTCGATAAATTCGTCCCATCCCAAACGGAGACTTGTTAAAGAATCTATTCCAAAATGCCCCCCTCTCTCCACTCTGTATCTGTCCTCTTTTCATCTCAAATCGAACAATCGTAGCTCGTCATGTTTCGAGAAGTCATAAAAGCATATTCAGCACTTTATCAAATTCGATTTATTTCCATTTCGTTTTCTCTGCTCGTCGCAAATGTATTTAACACAATAATTTTGTAACAATTTGCAATATGTTTCGTCGTCCGACCCAAAATGGAAATGGTAGAGCCCCTGCACCCCGAGAGCCCTGACCCTGGCAGGCACATTGATTTGTCGCCTGATTGTAAATTATGGCTTTGACCATTTTGTGTGGCTGCCAACATTTGAATGGGCATCGTTTTTCATGGCAGCGTCTTTATTCTTTCAGCCCCGTTGGCAGGCAGCGACCATTTTTCAGACCGGAAGTTGGCATTGTGTAATTGTTTATCTAAATGCTGGCAGTTGTCGGAGCGGAAATGTGGGCCTCTCTGATATGCCCAGTTGTTGATGGCCAGCACTTTTCGTAATAACTACGAATATTATCGCTGTCGCTCTCACTCTCTCTCTCTCTCTGTTGCCAAATGATTTATGTGTCACTTTTGAATGTGGCAAAGGACTGGCTGGTACGACATGATCAGTAATTGGATTATATTCAAGTAGATGGCAACTCGATATGCTCGAAATCGAGCACGAGAAAGAGGAAGACGCTGTAAGCTGACTGCAATACAATATGGAAATTTGCCTCTATTGTCATTTTTATTGCCATCACTAATGGTTTTTGGCTTGTCAGGCTGAATTATGGCTGGGCAAACACACACGCACGCACAATTGATATGTAGTAGGTGCCAGGAGACGGTCACACAGCATTTTACAGTGCGAGGGCGGTCAAGGATAACTGCGACTGCGACTGCGACTGAGAAGGAGGGCTGACCAGAAACAAAGGCTGGCTTGGTCCTGTTTTGCCTCGCAGGAGGCAGAAGTCAAACGAATTTATAATTTATTGCCCTCCATTTGTTGCAGTTGACCGTAAAGAAAGCCAGGCCAGGCCAAGCCAAGGCTGGCCCATTGCACAGAATTATTGTTCTCATATGGTTTCCAGTTTGTCAGCGGCAGTCGAGCCGCTCGAGACAGCCAGCAGATGTACCATTTGCCAGAATAGCTCTCGCTCACAGTTGTCCTCCACGCCGGGGCGATTGTCCTGCTGAGCGTATCCAGAAATGCCCGCAATATACATATATTTGCCCTCACAAATCAAACGCCTAATTTAACGCAGCGAATCGAGAAATTAATGCGGAAATCTCATGGAAAATCTTGAAAAACTCAAATAAACATTTGGTTTTTAAGCAAGTTAAATAAATGTACAGATTTCTTGAAGAGAGATAGATAATAAAGATTTTATTTATATTTTATCATATAAAATAATTATAATCGCAGAAGCCTTCTTCTGCATTTACCTTTGGCAATACTACAAAAATTCTACCAATTGAAATGGTTTCGATTCTTGGCGCATTTTCCTCTTTAATCTGTACGCCGTAAGCGGACTTAGGTCGATTGTCACAGTGCGCATTATTCACGTCTCTGATCAGAGTCGCTGGCTAAAGGCTTAGACGTGGTACTTGTAGGGTTTTACCGCTAATTACACATTATTCGCAAATTGAGTACACATTTCAGGCTAAACAGCTCATTTAATACGGCTTAGCGGCCGAGCCGGACTGCAGCCGAGGTAGCAACTAGAGCCGCCAATTCACGACGAACATGTGTAACAGCTGAGAGGAGTCTATAATTTGAAGAGGAGCGCTCTGTATAATTTTCATTTATCACCTTTGCCTTTGAGAACTCAGAGCCTAACAAAAAAGCAGACCCGCAATTAAAAGTCAATTAGGCTGAGGCCAACCAAGAAAGGATACGGGCTGCTCTACAGCAATTTGAAACAGCTGACGGAGGAAGCACACATTGCTAATTGTTGGTTAGACATGATGAGTGTCATGTTGGTGCGGCCCTTGACTATGCATTCGAAACGGCTGACCTACAATCAAGAAAAAACTACAGCAACATCAATTACAACGACAAAACGAACAAACCTTTTTTAGCACCTTGCAGTTGTCAAACAATGAATGCTAACAAACCGGATTCCGGAATACGAATTGGCAATGAAACTTGTATGCTCTACCTTGTTAGTTGAGCGAACTTTCTATGCTTGAAGTATATGACTTATATAAAAAATAAATGAAATTAAATAATAAAAGAAAAATCATATACAAATATTGTACTTTTATATTTGCCTAGTCTAAGTATTGCTCAAATTAGATTGAGGATTATTTTTGTTCCTCTTTATAGCAGTTTTCATTGTTTCATATTCTAGGAAGTGTATCATAATTGACGCTAAAAACTCAAAGTCATCTGCAATTACAATGCCAAAGTGTGAACTCAACGCCTCGCAATGGAACTGGCCGCCAACGCCTTCTTTTCGCCACAGGAAGTCGGTGCTAAGTAGTGTGGGTGTAACCAGAGCCGGGGTGCGAGTAGGATCCCTGACCATATGGGGATTAGACCGTGGGTAGCAGGGCACTTGTGACAGAAGCAGGATGAGCTACGATAGTGTCGGAAGTTCAGTTGAACTCTGAACTGTGAGCAAGTCGAGTGCTGTCAAGGGTCTATCGACTTCAGCCGGTGTCGCTGTCGTTGTCAGCTTAAAAAACTGTCGGGCATGCACATGCATGCATCTGCGGAGGAGCGTTGGCTTTTCGGGCCGTAAGTGAATAAGTATGCGCGCCAAGATTCAGTCAAGCGCATTAAGTATTTAAGCACTCGGCATACACGGGAGACGGTGCAAGTATATATCACGTTGCCAGGGCTCTCGTTAATCGCAGCCAGGGACTCACTCCAGCCCATTTGGCGTTTGGCATTTGCCATTTGGCATTTGCATCGGCGAATCGCTTGCTTAGCATTTTTCCACAACAGCGGATACACTTTGAGGTAGCTTTTCCGCTAATGAACGCATTAGGCCAGCCCCATTCCATATCGCACTACTTACACCGTGTTCTCGGCTTAGTTCTCTTTTATGCACTTCGCCTCGGGCTGCGTTTATTTTATTAAGTACTTAGCATGGGCCGCTGTTCTCCAGCTTTAGCCGTCGACATATTTAGCTACACTTTAGCTACAATTAGAGACATGCTACAGCTATGTGCAGGTACGCTGAATTACACAACGTTTGAGGCTAAGCGGATTTTGTAATTATCCGACTCTGAAAGGCAGGCTTAGGCAACCGAATGCAACGTGCAACGGCCTCTCTGTGCTAGATCTAGCTGTTGATTCCGATGGCCTCTCAAGGGTTGCCCACAAATGCTGGCATAATTGTCGCCCTAACGAAATGCTCCCTAATAAAATAGAAATCAGTTAATGGGTTTGCTCACATTTCCATATATGATTATAGAAAATATAAAATATAAAATATAAAATATAAAATTTAAAATTTAAAATATAAAATATAAAATATAAAATATAAAATATAAAATATAAAATATAAAATATAAAATATAAAATATAAAATATAAAATATAAAATATAAAATATAAAATATCAAATATCAAATATAAAATATAAAATATAAAATATAAAATATAAAATATAAAATATAAAATATAAAATATAAAATATAAAATATAAAATATAAAATATAAAATATAAAATATAAAATATAAAATATAAAATATCAAATATCAAATATAAAATATAAAATATAAAATATAAAATATAAAATATAAAATATAAAATATAAAATATAAAATATAAAATATAAAATATAAAATATAAAATATAAAATATAAAATATAAAATATAAAATATAAAATATAAAATATAAAATATAAAATATAAAATATAAAATATAAAATATAAAATATAAAATATAAAATATAAAATATAAAATATAAAATATAAAATATAAAATATAAAATGTAAAATATAAAATATAAAATATAAAATATAAAATATAAAATATAAAATATAAAAATATAAAAATATAAAAATATAAAAATATAAAAATATAAAAATATAAAAATATAAAAATATAAAAATATAAAAATATAAAAATATAAAAATATAAAATATAAAATATAATATATAAAAATATGAATATATAAAAATATAAAATATTAAAATATAAATAAATACAAAAATGCTATAAATTGTATAAAATATATATAATTAATTTTTTTTTAGTTAAATAGACAAATATATTGATCAGCTTTTACATTTTATTATTTATGTGATTTTTAGCTAATTCTACAGAAATATTATAAATATTGGAAGCTTAATTCAGTTTATTAACTTTGACAAGCATTTGTCATTCTTACTAGAAAATTCTGGCCTTAAGATCAACAGTTTCCCTTGGACAACTCAGCGAGCCAGACTTGCAGCCGCCTTCCATGCATTATTTGGATAATGACTAAATCTGAAATCAGAATTTCAACTTATATGCTTCAGCTGCTCGTTCAGCTATTTGCACAAGGTGAATAAATTTCCTTCACAGAATTTTCCTTTGCTTCGGACGTGCGTCCGAACGGGGGGAGGCTCTATTATTATACGACAACAGTTAATAAAATCTAATATGCTTGCCACAAAACGGTTGTTTGGGGTTTGTAATTATGCACGTTAATTTACCCCCGCCCTTGCCCTCGACCAGCTCGCTTCTTGGTTATTAAATATGCGACCCGGGGTGCTCGAACAAGACCCAAAACCTCAAAACTTGTGTCTGTCTGTGCGGTGGTCTCGGCTCGCTCTCCGTTTGCTACTTACTTATGAAATTGTTCATTCCGTTTGTATGACCGCATGGAAATTTTCATTTTATTGGCGCCGGGGGCGCTGTCTGGCTGATAAGCCCCCACCATCCCCTCCCCTCCATCCCCCACGAAGCCACACATTCGTTCGCATATGTGTGTACGTCGGTAGTAGTACATGGCATACCAAAATCCTATAAGTAATTGTCATCGTAGTTCGGCGCCTCTTCTTGCCTCTCTTTTCGATACATGACCGCGCTCTCTGTCTCGCTCTAACCCATTTGCATTTATATTAATTAAGCGTCGCTGGGGCTGCCTTCCTGTCGTTGTCTACGTGGTTATCTGCCCTGCTATCAACGGCAACGTCTTCGCCGTGGTAGTTGCTGTGACTTGTTTTACAAGAGTTTGACTTAGGCTTGAGCCTGCCTCTCTCTCTCTCTCTCTCTCTCTCTTCGCTTTGGCCCTGCAGACATTTTAATTGCTCGAAATTGATGATAATTAAGCCAATATACATACATATTTGTACTAAGCACACACACACATATACAGACACTCAGTGTGGATTGTTTTCATTGGGTTTTGGGCATGTTAGCATATTGATTATGCATTTGTGTCGCTGTCATACGCTTATTGGTTGCGAGAGCCTAATTTCGGTTTGGATATGCGATTAGGTATTTGATAATTTAAATTATGCCTGGCTTGCTGAATCCGCTCGTATCTGGCTCAGTGAGCATAATGTCTTAATATAAATTTCATGCGCTTCATAGGCACACTCGAAACTTGACTCACTTAATATGCAGACGCCAGCCAGGCCAACCGAATTTCCACGAATGTTCGATACATTACTTAATATGAGCAACATGTAATTGCATCGATCATAAACGCAATTGACCAAATATTTATTAAGATTCATGAACAGGAAATCTGGCGCTACACGCAGCGTCTACAACTATCTCATAAACAAATCAAACGCCATCAAATTCAACCCATCAATTTTCGTAAGCTCCGCACCCCAATCGCCAACCCACCGAAATTTGTGCCATAACAATAAATAATGTTTGAAGAGTTGTCAACTCTTGGAAATGGAATCGAAAACAAATGAGTGGAATAAAAACACGTAAGAGTGTTCTGGCTGGGAATGCTAGACTAAGAAATACCCCGGAATTCTGCGAAGAGAGCTAAGCAAAGGTCTAACGAACTGATCGCATATTCGAATAGACACACGGGCGGATAGACGGAGGGACACTCCGATGCATACACGAACAGAAAGAGGAACGGACAGCCAGATCAACGGATAGTCGGAGATATAGAAGGCCGGACGAATAAAAGGGATACAGATAGATCTACGCAGCTCATCATCCTGAAACACTTCCTTCAGTATGTTACATACAACTTTACTAACCTAATATACCCTAAAATGCCAATACCAATGGGTTCGGGGTATAATAAGAACGTGTTTCATTTTCTATTTCGCTTTTAGATTTTACGATGAGTTTTATAGAGTTTTATTGTAATTACGAACAAATTTTGTGTTCAACATTTCTACGAAGTCATAAAAATATGATTTCCACGCAACATCAAGGCCCGCACGTACACGGGAGTGGCGAGTGGCGAGTGGAGGGTGCGAGTGTCGCACGACCTGTATACCCTTTCCATTTTCCATTCACGTGCTCTATCGGAAACTCTTCATCTACATATAAAGTGGATGCACGCGCGCTTCTTCACACTTGGCGGCGCAGCTGGGATCGTTTCACTTGCAGCGCTGCAGCATTGGCCCAGTGGCCGGCGGCGCCAGCCCGGGCCGGCTGTGGGCTTCCTGTACGCTTCCCAATGGTGATGCCCCAAACACGTTTTCTGCATTAAGCGGCGCTGACAGACCAAACTTTAACGAGTCGAGTCGAAGCCAGCCAGGCCATAATAATTACATAAAATTTTCGTGGAAATTTAGAACAAACAGCGGCCCCTACAACACTACGTGGCATAATTGAAACAAAGCATACGCCCAAACGTGACAAGCCGAATATTAAATGCACTAGCCTAATGCACAAAAATATCTTCAAATATTTTTCATTAACTGCAACAAAGATTATTCCAATATATTTCACAATTTCCATCCAGATATATGGCTAAATGTATTCCCTTCATAACTCTCTGACACATTGTATGACAAAGTCGCATTACCCAGACTCAGTTAGGGCATAACGCAATGCACTTTCGCTGTGGCAGGGGATGCGTGCACACGCGCAATACTTGAAGCACCAGGGGCACGCTTTCATGCCTGGTTGCATAAATGCTTAAGTATTTGAGGTTTGTGTTTTTATAGTTTATGACAATAAGTAGAGGTAATCATAACCATAAATGACTGCAAACATAATGACTTAACTTCCTCGACCAGCACTTGTTCGACATAGTCCAGGCACTGGGAGAGCCACGGCCAATTAAAGGAAACAAGCTCCAGGTTGCTGGCTATTGATTATATAATGAATGCAATTACTTGAACTTAAAAATATATCAAATATAATTAGTTTCGCAGACATTTTCGTTCCTTCAAAAAGCTCTCATTCTGTTCGAAATGAGAATAATAAAAATATATTTCAATAATATCAATTTTGTTTTAATTTTGAGCAATTACAAAATATTTTAGAAAACAACTAATTTATTTTGTTTTATTATTATACATTTTTTTACATTTTATAAATTTTCTTTTGAGCTTAATGTTATTTTATTTATTTTATTTTTATTTTATTATTTTTTTTGTCTATAATATAATGCTGTTAGTTTATAACATAGTTAACATCGTTATAAGCTTTTCAGATTACTGTAAGTAGTACAACAAATAATGAGCTTTGCATTATTTTTGCAGAATTATTTATTTATTTATTTAATTTTATTTTTTATATAGATACATTTTTTTTTTTTTTTTTTTTTTTTTTTTCTTTTCATTTCTTTCAATTATTTTCATTTAACAATTTATTATTATATATTTATATATTTTTAAATTTAGTATTTTATTTATTTCTTTTCAATTATTTTCATATAACAATTTATTATAAATAATAGTAGAATTTAAAAAGAAATATAATGTGTAAAGGTAGTAAATTAAAGAATTTTTCTTAATGAAATAATAAAATGGAGAAAACAAAAAAATATAAAACTTATAAATAATCATTTATTTAGAGATAATTTTATTCCTGTAAAAGAGAAATAGAGCAAAACTTATGCGATAATGTACTGTTTAGTATTGCTTTAATGACAATGGGATTACTCAACGATAAAAATATTTTTAATGCATTATCATCAGATTATTTCTGAGCAGAAACTTACTGCCTCAAGTTCTTAAATACAGCCCGATCAGCCTAGGGTATCTGATTGACGACCACAAGAATTAGATACGCTTTTATAGCTAAGAAAAAAGAAACATTAAATCTCTAACTATCTATGCTAAGTAAAGTGTTAACTGACTTGAGCCACTCTTAAAAAACTCTATTTTATACTCTAAGGAAATTCCATTTCGTTGAGTTCCGCTTATAAATTCAGTTGGCCAAGCTGTTAGCTGCGGCTGTTGCTGTTGCTGTTGCTGTCTGCTCGCTTGATGAATGACAGCTAATTGGAAAGCGCTTTGAGTGTCCTGTTATTAGCCCGCTGCCTTTCACCTTAATCAATTCCAGGCCGGAGACCGTTATTTGAGTGGCCCTAACCGCTGGCCATAATAACCGAAAAAGGATGCCATTAAAGCCGAATAGTGAAAGGCGAGCCGAATGGATAACGTGTGCTAAAACTGTGGCTGCCTCTGCGGCGCCAATGGACCAATTTAGCCACATATATGTACATATATCAGAGAGCTAAACTAAACAGATCTGCACCGAGTTGAGGGATCGATGCTTTATGATGCATTTCGCTTCGACTTCCGCTGCGAGACAAATGATCGTCTGAGTCGGGCATCATTAATTTCTCGGTAGACGCGAAATCTGTTTGCACTGAAATCCAGTGGCATCCTTTGAACTGGAGTGTTGTTGGTCGACAGCCGAGCTAAGGCAGGGCCAGGCAGGGCATGGCATGTCTTATCTGCCAATTTGGCACGTAATTTAATATTAATTTGTTAAACTTCATAAAGCCACCTCCCACAATCGCCGGCAGAGGAGCATCCCAGCACAGATTACAGCTCTCCGCTCGTTAGTTGGCTTAAACGTTTTCATTGTTATGCGTTGTGGCAACGCCCCAGTGAGTCCCGCGCTCGATTTGGAGTCCAGGTCTGGATCTACGACTGCCTCTCTGCCCTTACCTCTGCCTCTACCTCTGCATTTGCTGATTTGCTTTGCTCTTGGGCTCTTGGCCGCTGCGCTTCTTTCATGTTTGCTCGATATAATTACGGAGCAAGCCTCCTCGAAGCTGTCGGCTGTCGTCTGTCGGCTGTCGGCTGTCGGCTGTGTCTGAAATCATCATCATCATCGGCTGCATTGGCGTCGGCGGCCCGATTGTTATGTATTTTGATAGGTTTCAACGAAATCAGCGCCCTAATAGCTAGTTGCATGCGAACCGAGCTCCGGCTCCCTGCTTCAGGCTGGCTTGCCTCTTTAATTATTGAGCAGTGTTCGACAAGTGATTATACGGCATTTGTGTCGTGAGTTGGGGGCGCTTCCCATCGCTCTACGCCGTGCTCCAGGGCAAGGCGCGCCTCTCAAGGGCACAAGCTCTGCTCGTTGATTATGCGTTTAGCTTAGTTAAACGCCATTAACCGATGGCAACAACGGCTTCCCGGAATGAATTAGCAACGCCAAGCGAATAGTAGAGATGATACAGTCTCTCTATCTCTCCCTCTCTATCCCTCTCGCTATATATATAATGTTTATGCTTGAAGTAAATCTCTTTCAGTCCCACCTTGGCTGAGCTAACCTCATTGCCAGCATATCAGAGGGATCAGGCCAAGGCTGGTCTGGCTTGAAACCGCACGGGATCTGCACTATCAGCTACCGTTTCGAATGCCAGCCATTGTGCTGAACAAACAACACGAGCTGAGGCATTCAGAATCAGTTGCCGGAAACTGCAGCAAATTGCATAAGCGTCTGAGCTATAGGATATATTTGGCAAGGACATGCCCACCCAAATGACAGCAACACCCAGGATAGCAGCAACACCCAGGAGCAAAAAAGAAAAGAAAATCCCATTCGAGACAAAGGAACAGACAAAAGGACAAAGAAATACGCAGCAGCCATAAAACGATTGTCAGGCAGCAGAAAGAAAGCAACAAGACGATGGCACATAAATTCTGGTTTCGGGTTTTTGTTTTGCCTTAGCTGGAAATAAAATCCATTTATGGTTACGCTTATGGTTCAATTAACACTTTCAATGGCAGCAGAGACCAAGAAAGAGAGAGAGAGAGAGAGATAGAGAGAGAGAGAGATAGAAATGCAGATAGATATCTTGCTGTGTGAAAGTAGAGCTCAGCAGGGTAGCAGACAAAGGCTAATCATTAAGACAATACATGAGCGACAGAGGATGTCATAAATTTCAAGTGTAACACCAAATGTGCTCTGCCTTCCCTGGATAATCTATCTGATATGCTGCGCGATGCTCGGTCGTAAAAAAAACTGAAGCCGCAAGTAATTGAAAATAATTCAACACTCTGAGGCGAACTCTGTCTCAAGGACCCTGAGGATTAATGAAATTGTGGCCGATCGTAGACGTCAGATAGACGACGCACGATCAGCTGCTACTCCTGCTGGCAGGTAGATAGATCCCTGAGAAGATGCGTTCACTCTGATTGCTCTCGCAACGGTAGCAGATGTCACAAAGAAGAAGAAGAAGAAGAAATAAACACTTAAAGTGAATCACATATTCAAATGTATATCTATACATCGCTGCTCTTCTTCTTCCACCTACTATCTGCCTGCATCCGGGAAGACTCAAATCGTGGCATATAATCTATGAAGTTGTACTCTATATACACAAAGCATAGGCCCCATGTCATGGGCGCTTGGCTCAGCAACTCTTGCTCCCTCCTTTCCCTGGGATTCCTAATAAATTAGAAAAAGTGCGAACGTGCCGGCGATTATCCATTAGATTATTGATAGTACAAGTAGTAGAACAATGTCTTCCTCAAGTCAAGAGAGGATTTCGTCGAATCGACGCATATGCAGCACAGTTTTCCAGGCAAAGACGTGCACAGCTTTGGAAATTTCGATCAAAAGTCGAGTGCTACACGTTTTACGAGTACCGAGAAGCAATTATCAGAACGAAAGAGTTATTATTTAGCCCGCGGGGCTTAATTCTGTTTTGTTGTGGCTTATGAATGAATTTGTGGAACAAAGTTGAGAGTTGATAGACGAAAATAGACGGTCAGAGGTTCGTGGAAATGCTCTGGAGAAAACTCACGAATGAGTCTAGACAGTTAGGTAGTTAAAACGTATTGCGACTGCGCTTGGCAGCAGTTAAGTGTAGAACCTGTTCACAATTTATAGCTTCCGCTGGAGCTGGTTCATGTTCATGTGACGAAACTAGTGTGTGGACCACACTCTTGGACTAGGCTAGGCTGGGCAAACAATGAATGGAATGGAGACGGCAGCGCAGACTAAATAAACAAAATAAATGAAACCACTCGTGATTATAATGAAAATATGAATGGACCTCGAAGAAGACGATGATGATGATGAAGAAGAAGCAGCGCTGTGACAACAGGACAACAAAATGCTAACATATGTGCCTGGGCGACCAGCTCTGGGATCAGGATAAACACAAATAGATGGATAGTCACTGTGCACAGAACCACTTAAACAAATAAACAATGACAAAAATTTCACAAAGTACTTAAATGCAACAGCAGCAGCAACAGCAACAACAACATCGACAACGAGAACAGGAAAAACAACTGCAGCTTGTTGTTTATAGATACAAAAGAACGTTTCTGTTCCGGTCCAGGGGTTGTAGCAGCTCTCTTTATTTTCTTAGGATGAGAGGCACTGGAGGCAAGCAGCCAGACAGCAGCCCAGTAATGAAAACACAACAAATTCCAAATTCAAAATAAATAATGAAAAAGAGAGAGAAAAAAAATGTAAAGAGACCTAAAATGCCACACGTTGAGGGTTCGAGCACTCAAAATGGAGCTCATCAGAGAGGCAAACGAGTTCAGCTCGATGATATGTTGATGCGTATTATGGCAGACAGCCAATTAAACCCTCATGGAGGTTAAATTTATGTGAGAGCCGCCATGTGTCAGCTACCGGGAGACTAAAGCGATAAGCTGTGACACAACTGACGAAAGATGAAACATAGATTTCCTTTTGGCTTATTTCTACATATTTCTGTTTCAAGTATATGCATATGAGTTTTGTTCAGCTCTCGCTAAATACATTCAATTTACATATGAGAACTCTGACGAATAGATAGATGGAATTAGATAGTAAGCCAAATAAGTGCAGAATAAATTAAGAGGATTTAGAGAGGAATACAAATCGTTTTAAAGAGATGCAACTGAAGACAACAGTTTTTTCTAATAAAAAAAAACCCAAAAAAATATTTAATAAAAAAAAAAAATAATTAATTTTTTTTTATAAAAAAAAAAAAAAAAAAAAAAAAAAAAAAAAAAAAAAAAAAAAAAAAAAAAAAAAAAAAAATATTATCCACCAAACAAAAGAAAAAATAAAAAAAAAAAAAAAAAAAAAAAAAAAAAAAAAAAAAAATAAAAAATTTATATATATAAAAAAAATATTTTTTATTTTAACAAAAAAAAAAAAAATATAAAATAAAAAAAAAAACAAAAAAAAAAAAAAAAAAATTATTTTATTAAAAAAAAATAAAAATATATTTTTTTTTCCTATATTTTATTTTTTTTTTTTTTTTTATTTTATTTATTTTTATTTTTTCTCCCCAAAATACCTATATATATATTTTTATTAAATATTAATAAATATAAATTTACAAATTTTTTTTTTTTTGTGTTTTTATATTTGTGTGTTTTTTTTTTTTTTTTTCTAAAAAAAAAATTAAAAGTCATTTTGAATGTTTGCTCCAATTAAATTAAATTCAGATTTAACTTTTATTGCCTTCGCGAATGAAACAAAATTACTTAAGCAGGTATTAAAATAAATTACTGCTCTCATTTAATCTCTTTTTATGATATTTCATGGACTTTCAATAAATACATTTGCTAAACATCGCCCAGCTAAATTGTGTTATTTGAAATATGATAAACAAAGATATAAATGGTTTGAAAACTGAAAGGGCATTATCTGAGTTCCGCCTAATAATATACGGCATTAATTTCTATTTTCTATGGACATTCCGTCAAACCCAACTGGAAGCTGAAAACGAAATCGTTTTATAGCTCTTTCAGTTTCTAGCTGATTTGCATTGGGAACATGGCTGTTGTGTGAACAGATTTTATTGCCCGGATGTATTCACCGGATCAATTAGTGGGACATCAAAGTTTTTACGACAGTCGTTATTATCCATTTTGGCCAGTTTGTCAGGTGGTTGGCCATGCCAAGACGACGAGATACTTGGAATCATTCGTATGTGCATGTCACACACTGTGAATGAATCAATCGCAAGATTGAGACAGAATGAGAGAGACAGAGAGAGAGAGGGAAATTAGGAATGCAGAAGGCGACTCCGGGCGTTATGGGTAATTAAATGCGGAGCTCTTAAAGCCAAAAACCCAAAGTCCACATCGGATATTCAATGGCATGCATAAACAGTAAATTGCTTGTAATCGTGCATCTCAATAAGGTTAATTTATGGGCATGGGCATGGGCATGGGCATGGGCATGGGCTAGGGCCGGGCGGCTTTATCAGATGGTGTCACAACTGGCAGATATTTAATATGAGTTTTATTGGTTTTCGCAAATGATATGTGAGCTGAAAGCTAAACGGCTCTATGTACTGTCGCCTTATCAGATCTTAGGCTATGCCCTGGGTGCGCCACGAAGATCGTCGAAAAATCTGTTTATGTGTGTTGTATTTATTTATTTTTTTATACTCATTTGTTTTTGCTTTTATTATTATTTGTGTTTGGCTTTTACTTAGTTTCATATTTGCGTAAGCATTTCAAACAAATCAAAATTCAGACGGCGCCAGCAATTTACAAACCAATTGGGGGCTGAAAACTGAGAAAACGAAAACCTCAAACCCAAATTGAGTCGAGGCCTTTGTCGGAAAGTTATGTAAATCAAGGCGATCAAAGGAAACCAGAAGCAACAACAGCAGCAGCAGCCGTCACGAGAGATCCAAAACTGAGCAGAGTTATGCAAACATTGGCTGACAGTTGGACTGACTGACATATTGACATATGATGTTGGATGTCGGTTGTTGGCTGCTCGATTGCTCGACTGTTCCACTGTTCCACTGTTTGGCTACTCGCCTCGCCTGGCCGGCTGGGGCAGCAACAAAATAAAAGTCAAGAACTGTGTCCATGTCAATACAAGCCCATATATCAGGCATGCCTAGGAATCAGACAACCAATCGAGTCGCTCCGGCAGTCACTACGTCATTCAGTATCTCTTTTCCCTTTTCGTTTCTCGTTTTTCGCTGCTGCTGTATTCTGTTGTATGCAATGCATTTCTGACATTTTATTGATTGAAGAGCCAACAGAGCAACATTGACGGACACACAATGCGTTGAATCCATCCATCCATCCATCCATTCGGCATCGGCAACCCCAGCCCAATTGCCAGCCCCATGACCATTACCATCCCCACGAATGCAAATATTTAACAACGTTTATATTTTTCATCTCTCTCTCTCATCTCTCCTCTCTTCTGGTCTTGTCGACATAACCAATACGCAATATCTTAAGCTAACGAGCTGCATGTGAACGTGAATGCGAACAGAGCATTCAGTAAACATTGGACTCTTATTTAAATACACACTCGTAATCCCTGCCCAGGGGTCGCCCAGTCAGCGGCAGTGCGCATTGCATTGAATACATGATTGAAAATATGAATGCATGCATGCCTGAATGACGGATGGTTTTATGCTACGTTCTGTTTTTTCTGCCACACACGAATTCCCATATTCAATTGTTATTTCTGCTCTCTTATTTGTCCTGGCCACGGCCATGCCCTTGCATACATAACTCACAGCAAATGATTGAAAAATTGCTGCATGAGCATTTAATCAGAAGTAACACAACCGTGAAATGGTATACATATGTACATATATGCGACATGTCTGCGCCTATTTAATCACTCATTACAATGGACGCTCATCGGACTCTGACTCTCAAACGGCAATTTCATCTTGGCTTAAAATAGCATCATCCAAAAATCTGAATTGACTAACGAGCTTTTTCTGTAATTACAACTGAGAACTCTATATAATATACGTTTCTATAGAGTTCTCAGTAAAATCAGTTATCAATTTAATATAGATTGCAATACTTTGCATTGTTAGAAATATATTTATAAATATAAGAAATATTATAAAATAGAAAAAAAATATTTCAATTTTTGTTGAAAATATAAAAATTAATTTTTTAATCCATTTATTAGGATATTTTAGATATATGTAAATATAAAAATAATTATTTTTTAAATATGGTTTGTATTATATTATTAATAAATTATAAATTTTTAAACCTTAAATGTGAATGAGAAAAAATATATTTATAAATATAAGAAATATTATGAAATAGAAAATATATTTCAATCCATTTTTGGGATATTTTTATATATCAATTTAAAAATATGTATTTTTAAAATATATTTTGTATTATAATGTTAATAAATAATACATTTTTAAATCTTAAATTTGAAAAAGAAAAAATATTTTTATAAATATAAGAAATATTAACCAGAAAGATTATTTCAATTTTTGTTCAAAATATAAAAATTAATAATTGAATTCATTTTTAGGATATTTTTAGATATTAATTTAAAAATATGTTTATTTAAAATATATTTGATTTAAAATATGTTTTACTTTATAAATAAATATATTTTAAATATTAATAAAATGTGTTATTGCATAATAAAAATATTTGATAAAAAATATACATTAATAAAAAAAATCTCTGATTATTTACTTTTATTTATATTTAATATTATATTTTTTTAATTTACCCTCTTTTTGCGTTTTGTAAAGCGTATATGGTAAGCAATATTTTTCTTTTTTTTCAGAAATGAATGCCAATGCATATTTTTACGATACTTATGAAAATATTTAATTAAAAGAATGTTTTTACAAAAGATATGCTTGCACATACAAAATAAATTAATAACAGAATTAAATCACATATCGTGTTTTCTTTTTTGGGAGTTTATAACCCACTCGTTATATATCTAGTTATATATCCAATATAAATATATCGACAGATCTTTTGTTTCTTAAGATGACAATTCATATATCTGCAGATAAGTAACATTTGCTAACGGGACATTGGCATATCAATGGGTTCGCCGTCAATCACATTAGCTGCCAATGAGAGGCTGGGCAATGTCGTATACCCAGCACCCATTAATTCCGATGGTATGAGTGGAAAATTAAATGACAACTGCAGACGTCTGTGATCAATTGACGGTAACCACAAGGTTGACCCCGAAGCCAAGGGTCGAACAACGCACCCCGCACCCAGCACCCCGAACATCGTTTAACAGACTGACGTAATGAAGGCGGCCCTATGGTCCGCTGGTCCGCTGCTCCTCTGGTCCTCTTGTCCTCTGATTCAATGGTGCTATGGGCTGTACACTGACCAGAGTGTCAAATTACCCAGAAAGCCGTAAATTTGTGCCTTCTGGCGGCTGTCATTCGGCCAGTCGGACACACAAAATTGGTTGCTGTGCGTTAATCTGTGCGGCAGAGATTAGCGCCCCATATGATGGGCCAAAAGGTGCCAGGACAGCACAAAGCTCCGGCCGCCTTTTGCCGATAAACATACTCGGACAAATGTGCTATCCGATGCGCTCTGTGGTAAATTGATAGCCTGTCCACTGGCCAGAAGCTAATTAGTTGCCAGGCTCGACCCGGCCCGTCCCGCCTCGTCCCATCTCTCTCAGTGATTTGGCAAATGTAGCGAATGCGCGCGTCAGGTAATCCGATACAAATAGGAACTGCTGCTGGTCGAGCCGAGTAGAGTCGGGGCTCGACAACAGGATATCTCACACCAGCGAACATGCTGCCTTACCACTCTTATAATAGTGCCTAATACCCGCATTTGACTCGAAACAATATTTTTAAGTAATTACCAAGGCACAAAGTAAAGACACATTTCTGCATTTGTCAGAGCACTAAAAATATTTGCGGTTTTCATTTTTCAATTTTAGCAAAAAAACACAACAGTTGAAATGGACTGAATACAGGAATAGAGAATAGAATACTGAATGCGGAATCTGTTTGCTAATCACTGGGCAAATACACAGACACATCCAAGTAAATCCAGTTTGAAAATGCCAACTGAAGGGGCAGCTGTTGTCAGAGTTTCACTCGAATTGCATTCGGGATTGTTTGCCTTTGTCGACTTTTTGTGAAATCCTGATGGAAATAATTGTTTATGCATTAAATAAGCCGACCGGAGCGCACAGGCAGACAGACGGAGAGCCAACAGACAACAACTGACAAAATAGTCGTAGATACAGCACAATTGTCGGAAAACCAACAAGTGAGAAAAAGGGGCGCTTAGCCTGCTGACAGCTATACAATGGTACTTAATGCTACCTAGAGGGTAGATTTGAAGGGCTCTAGCTCCGACTGCTGCTCCGGCAGCTTTCGCTCTTTGCTCGCATTTCGTATTTCCTTTTGCACATTTATGATCATATCTAATTCCATGATGGACAGCATTCCCACTGTCACATGTCAGGGATTAGCTGTACGTACTGACTCAACTTCTGATTGTTATCACACGCAATTTTGTAATTTGATGAAAACAAACGAATTAAGATAAGCATCGCACAAATCCAGTAGTTCGGCCCCGGCACCGAAAACAAAGCCAACAACTTGTATTCTTCTTCATCTGTCTCATTTTTTTTTTTCTCTTCTGGTAGCCGACATATTTGTTCAGTCTAATCTCTGGCCAAATCAGCTGGATCAAATTTTCACGGGCCAACAATTGTGAAATTCGATGTTGCACAGTGTTTTGTCGTAACCCGATATGCATCACTCTGTGTCCTTTGTTCTCCTCTGTCCTCTGTATTGTATATCCTCTTTTGCACATTTCCAAATCCAACCACTATCCTCTCTACTTAAAAGGGTCTCATATACATTTCTCGGTGCCGCCTCTTTTCCCCTACTTAGGTGTGAGCTAATTGATGCATGTTTTGTCACTCCAGCCAAACAATCAACTACATATATTATTTCATTTACTCTAGAAGGTTATCTTTCTTAAACTACAGTCGATATATGGGCAAAACTCATTGAAAGTTTATTTCTCTATGAGCTTATGTAAAAATTAATAGTAAACCTACGTTAAAAATAAAAAAATAAATAAATAACAAAAATAAATAAATAAATAAATAAACAAACAAATAAATAAATAAAAATAAGTAAAAAAATAATTATTTGTATTAAACCATTTTTCATTTTATTAAAAATAATTTAATTAATTATTTAAAATTTTATTAAAAATATTAATACACAAAAAGAAGGATATTTAATTAATAACAAGTAAGAAAGCTCTAGTCGAGACTGCTCGACTAGGAAATCCCCTGAACCCTTCGGAGAACTGATATTTCAATAATTCAATAATAGTCCTACTACTATAACTATTGCTTCTACTACTATAACTATAAGTCCTACTACTATAACTATAAGTTCTACTACTATAACTATAAGTTCTACTACTATAAGCATATGATCTACATATTCCATTGAATATTTGACAAATTTAAAAAAATGAAAAATCATTCACAATTAGCTGTACTGGCATCTGATTTGAACTTGACTGCTTTTATTCGATAAAAACATAACGGGATAATTTATCGAATTCTAAAGCTAAACTCGACATCCGCGCTGTATATACGGTCATTTAAAAAAAAATTCAAGTCTCTAGCTATCATAGCTTCGGAAATCGACGCGTTCAAACATACGGACAGGCGGACAGACAGACAGACGGACCGGGCTAAATCAACTTATCTCGTCGCCCTGATCAAGAATATATATACTTTGTGGGGTCTGCCACGCCTCCTTCTGCCTGTTACATACATTTTACCAAAACCATTATACCCTGATTTCCCATTTTCAATGGGTTCAGGGTATAAAAATAATAGTTTATAATATTTATTTAATGTTTAATATAATTTTATATAGTTTTAAATTATTTAATTAATACTAATAATTTATATTATTTAGTTTAATGACTGTTATACACATATTATACACATTTGCATTAGAATTTCCCATGAAATCTCACATTAATAAATTTAAGACTTGTATATATTGATATAAATATCTTGCCAGTATCATTTGATATAATTACATTTATGTAATGCTGCAACATGATGAGAGTTAAATAAATATATAAAAATATACCATTATGTTGCTGGCTAGCCTGCTCTATCCCTATAAAAAAAAAAAACAATCTCCTAACCTATTGCCCAATGTATGACAGCTTCAATGCTATTTTTCAATGAAATGAAATCAAAGAAATATCATCAAATACTTTGAGTTCATTTATTGAGAGGCTTTTATACAGTGTTCAATGCATGTATCCATAATCAAAGTCTTCCATTTCCATTAATAATAATTCAGCTACATCGAATCAAAATGAAACTTATGTTAATTGATTATCAGGCAAGTCTTGAATTGTCGTCGCAGATAATATAATCAGCAGAAGTCGAGCACGCATTGTACTTACATAGAGCACAAATTATGCATGCTGACTGAGTGAGGTCTGATCGAGCCTCGAAGACGTAGAGTCATTATGAGCAATTGCCATTAATGACATTTTGACTGACCAATACTTAAAACATTTGAGGGAACGGTAGTGGGAATGGCTATGGGGATTGGGAATGGTAATGGGAGAAGAAAAACAAATTAAGTGGCATTTCCTGCCACTGGCGACTTCTTTTCCATCTGATCTTTGTCGGCAACCAATAATTATATGCGCCAGAAGCGCTTTGTCATCTCGCTGGGGCCTAGAAAATGCAGATTAATGCCTGGCTTTGTGCTTGCCCCGCCAGCACCGCCTGCACCGCCTGTCCGTTTGCCTGTTCGCCTCCTTTGCTCATTGTCATAAGCATAATTTTCTCATCGATCTTGTGATTAATCATAAATTGTTGGCTTTTGTGTGAAACGCCGACAAAAACCACCAAACTCCGAACAGATGTATTTCATTAAAGTAACTGCCTTTTATTCATTCGCACAAAGGCACCGACTCCCTCTCCCTCTCCCACTCCGACTCCGACTTCGACTCGGGCACCTAAATAGTCGGCGGCCTAGTCAATTTTTATAGTTTCTTGAAAATTAATTGTAATGCCTCGAGGGGCATTCAAGAGCACGTCCGATTACATCTGCCAGCTACCAGTGTTCCACATTTGATCGATCTATCAGCGTTGAAATTGTTCGAATTTCGAGTAATTTGAGTGTTGTTAGAATACTTGACCAGAGACTTGGCGAGTTATTCAGATTGATATTCAAAAATATTTAAAAGAGCTTTATGAAAGATCTAAAATAGACTACTATTCAATCAGATTTAAAGTCTTCAAATAAGTAGCATATATAAATGTGGGCAAATAAAATAAAAATCATATAACTTTATGTCTACAAATAAATATATTTTGATATTTAACTAAGACCTAATTTTAACAAATACAAATATTTAAAATAAATTATATAAAATAATTTATATTTAACTAAGACCCAATATTAATAAATAGTGCTATACCAAATGGAACTAAGCCATCACATTAAATTGCATTCCAATTCTGAAAAAATATATAAAAAATAAATAAATAAATAAAATAAACTTGGTAAAAATAAAATAAAATAAATAAATAAATTAAATAATAAAAATAAAATTGTTAAAAATTAAATAAAAATATTATAATTTAAATAAATTTAACAAAATTTAAATAATTAAAAAAATTAATTACAAATATTTTTACTTAAATAAAATTTCAAAATTTAAATAAAATAAAAAATATTAAAATGATATAAATAAAACAAAAACAATCTGAAACCTAATTACTTCACAGCTATTAATTCAATTCTCAAATATCATTCATTCATTCAAGAGAAGTCTGATCGCAGGCATATAGCCAATCACGATCAAATTCAATAACTAAGTCGATGTAGACCCCATTAGAGATCATGATCAGTATCAATAGTTTACTCTATCTAGCACTTTTCTTCAATCCATATGTATAAACCAGTTGATCTCTTTATCATCAAGTCAATACAGAGAAACATATGTAGAAACAATAGGCATGTTATCTCCCAGTCAAGCATTTTCTCCTCTAAGAGATCGAACATTCCAATTTTCTTTATCGAACATTCTCCGACGTTTATATGGGCAGACAGAGAAACTCGACACGGACTAGTCTTCACTTGATGCTGCTGAATATATACTGAATATATGTATAGGCATAAATGCCTCATTAACTCCGCTCCATATTTATATTTACCCAATGCTAAAGTTCACAATATAAGAAACTGCTCATACATATATAAATAAACATCTATATATGTTTATATGTGCGCCTTTGTGACATTCGAATGAATTTCCTTTTGCATTTCTGTAGTATTTAATCATCTCAATGAGTTCGTTCAAACTCCTTTTGCAGAGTCGTCGGCAAAAACGGCCAGCCATGCGACGGGAATGGCAGCAAAATACAACAATTTCCGATTGCGATAAACACGTTGAATTCCGACATGTGCTGAGTTAGCCATTAATAACTGGAAAGGCCAGCAATGTTGTAAGATATTTCTCGGCATCGAGCAAAAAGCCTAATTATAACGCAAAAAGGCCGCGACAAACTCATTTGTCCATAGTGAAAAATTCGCATTACACCGCGGCCGAGATTCCCTCCATCGGCATCGGCATTGGCATCGGCATCGGCATTGCCATCTGAGGACGAGCAAATGCGAACGCGAATTCGAATGTGACTCCGAATGGTGGCAAAATTGCGATGACTACAAATCAAGCATCATAATGTGTCAGGCAATGCGTCAATGCCAACTGCGGAACACAGCGGCGATGCTGCCAGAGACGCATTACAACGTAATTGACGAGGATTGTCAACACGGGTCCAGAGTCGATGGGGAACCCTCGCCAACACCTCGCTGCACCATAACTTACCTCAGAGTCCGGCTCAGTTCAGTTAGGTGCTCTCTCTCTCTCTCTCTCTCTATCTCTCTCTCGGTGAACTCGTTTTTAATTTCTCTCAATTACTAATTACAGCGAAGCTACTGGAAGACTTTAATGAATACCCTATACATATAATAAATATCACATATTTATGTATGAGCAGCCTCTGCTCTCTCTCTATCTCTCGCTCTCGCTCTCTACCGCTCTCTTGGGACACTCACTTTACTAAATAATACCAATCTAATAACACTTCTATTCTATACATTACATTTCTATATGATTTCTCTAGTCTATTTTAGTTCCCACAAAGGAATTTATACATATTATATTATATCTCCCACATATCATTGCTTATTTGCAATTCTATGCATTACAGGGTATTCAGTGGCTGTGCACTCCAACTTCTACCTATTGCCTGTCGTTCAATTGCTATGGCCACAAATTCTTAACGCATTCCTTGCTTCTCGCGCTTCTCGCTGATTTATTGGCAATTTGCTAACTATTTTTTGTTTGACCTGAAAGAGCTCTATTGGCACTTGAATAGTGCTTTATGCACTTGACATTAGAAACTTTACTAAAGCATTTGCAGTTATGTACGAGAAGAGTCTTTAAAATGAATTTCACTCTGATTTATAGCTACTGAGCTAATTTCCCAAATAAATTATAAAATATATTCAAATATAGATCACATTTATTACAATATCAAATGATGCTCATTCAAAATAAATTTCTTCTAAACCTACAACTAGTAAAAAATTTTAATAACAAAGCTAAAAATATTTTGTTAATAAAAATAAATAAATAAAATAAAATGTAAGATAAATGTAAATTAAATTATTTAATTATTTATTAAAATTTAATTAATGTAAATGTTACATTTAAAAAATTATTTTATTTTATATAATAATTATTACATTTTTTTATTTTATTAAATATATTTATCTTACGCATAATATTAATAAAAGTTAAATTCTTTAAAATCCCTTTAGACACAAAAGCTGTTAACAAAACATCTAATTATTTTATGCGTTACATGCCATAAATAATACGAATCGGAATTCTTTACGTCTTCATTGTTTGAGAAATTATTAAAGCAACGAGGCTGCATAATGGATCATCAACGGAGCCAATCTATAAATGCAATTCAAGGCAATGCAGTAAATTGCATTAAGGATGTCCGAAACGAATGATAATGATGATGCCAATGGAAAATTGTCAGCGCAGGACGCTAGCAAGGCAGCCGCTTCGATAGGCCCTAGTGGACAAAGGTCTTTAGTTCTCAGTGTTCGGTAAGCAGTTTTCAGCTTTCGGCTTTCGGCTTTTGGCTTTCAGTTAAAGTTTACGCCGCTGCGCAATGACAGTTGACGGTTGACGGTCTGTCAAACGAATATCTGTCAACAAGCCGAACATCGTTTTCAATTCTGAAACGTTCGCGAAATGTCAGGAGGCAACAATTTATGTGACTCGAGTGCGGATCGATGCCGATTAAAGTGCGGGGGCTGTCAGAGAAATTCTCGTTGCAAATTATCGTACATTGGCGCAGTATTTCTGGACGCTCGTTATAGTAGTAGTAGACGTAGCAGCAGCAGCAATCAGCCGGACAGCAGCGACCTTCCATCAATCGATACGGCGGCGATTCATTGCAGGGGCAGGGCAACATTTTTATGCGTCTGCATAATGAGTTGCAGTTGTTGACGTTGTTCCCTTTGTTGCATTCGTGAATGTCGATGTCCTGCGGTTGCTGCTGCTGCTGCTGCTGCTGTTGATTATCCCTTGACAGGGCATCAAATGCGAAAACGACCGCCCAATTTACATACAATGCACATCAATCCAACATCAACAACAGCAACAACATCAACAACAACAACTATAGTAAGTACTGCCATGTGCACCTTTGTGGCAACAGGTTTGTTTTTTTTGCGCTTTTTTTTTCCTTTTCATTTCATTTTAATTCGCTTGGCTGCTCGGCTGTCTCGTTTTGCTCCTTTTGGGACAGACTGTTTGCCTTCTGGGCCGCACAATCAAGCGTACTTGTTGTCCAACTCCAATGGCAACAACTTCAGCGGCCATGACACAAGGATTGACAGCATGTCGTCGCTGTTTGGAATCCTGATTGACATGAGTAATCAACCAGCCGAAATGTGCCCACAAAACGCAGCCAGAAATGACACTGACAGCAGCCAAGCAACCGACCCAACTTACCGAACAGTGAACGGAACAACAAAACAAACAACAACAACAGCAACAACTTGGAAATGGAAATGCTGCTCTGAGGGCCACAGTCAGCTAACAATTTATTGTTAGCCTAAGATGAATACGGCCAAGAAGCTTGAAAATATATGTATATACATATAACGCTTGCATAATCGTTGAATAAATTTATATTAATAACAATTTTTAAAAATTTTGAAAATCAAAATTATTTATTAAATTTATTAAAAAATAAATAAATAGAGTAGAATATGTGTAAAAAAAAATATTGCTAAGAATAGAATATATTTTATTTAATTTATTTATCATATTTTTATTAAAAATGAATTTTAATCCTAACTTAAGAATTACGCACTTCTTTGATTATTTTTGGTTTTCTTATCAATTACACATATTGAACTTTTTTTTTTTTTTTTTGTTTCCATAGAAGATAATAACAATTTAATTTAATTTTAGGCATGAAATTTTTATTCATTTTTTATACCCTGAACCCATTGAAAATGGGAAATCAGAGTATAATGGTTTTGTTGAAATGTCTGTAACAGGCAAAAGAGGCGTAGCAGACCCCACAAAGTATATACATATATTCTTGATGATTTGTCTGTCCATTTCTTCTAAATATTCCCTCTACGTATGTGTTTCCTCTTTCTTTTAAGTATTTCCTCTACGTAATTCATTCACGTATTCGTCTACGTAGTTCCTCTACGTCTTTAATGCTAAGCAGATCGATCACACGCTCTACTCCACTTCGTTGCGCTGACCCCCACCAGGCCTGGAAGACTGAAGAAATGCTGCAGCTGCAGCCTTTTATATACGTAAAGCCACTTTTACTCAAGCTCTGTCTCTCTCTCTCAAATGTGAAGCCCGACGGCAGGTAGCGCTCGTTGCAGTTGACCTTCCAGTGAGCTATGGGAACGCTCTCTGCTGCTGTGAGCATTCTAGCTTCGTTTTACACATACACATACCAAAAGAGAGCTGATGCACACACATTTAATGATCTTCTGCACTGCTTCTCTGCTTACTTTTACTTTTACTCAAGCACTGACTCTCTTGAATGTTGAACCAGACGCTAGGTAGAGCTCGTTACAGTCTCTGCTGCTTCAAGCATTCGCTCAGGGTATTTCGTCGAGCGGACTCGACTTGTTAAAGCTTTTCGAGCTACGGCCTTATAATATACTACAACTATAAGTCTTACTACTATAACTTTAAGTCTTACTACTATAACAATAAGTCCTACTACTATAACTATAAGTCCTACTACTATTACTATAAGTCCTACTACTATAACCATTACTTCTACTACTACAACTATAAGTCTGCTGCGCTTTATATATGCCCACTATTACTCAAGCAGTGTCTCTCTCAAATTTTGAGACCGACAGCAGGTAGCGCTTAGTGCAGTCAAGCTTCAAGTGACCAATGGGAACGCTCTCTGCTGCTGTGAGCATTCTAGCTTCGTTTTACACATACACATACCAAAAGAGAGCAGCTGCCTACACATAGACAACTCTAATGATCTCTTGCTCTTTTTCTCTCCTTGCTTTTACTTTTACTCAAGCACTGTAACGCTCTCTGCTGCTGTGAGCATTCTAGCTTCGTTTTACTTAAATAAAAATACTAAATGAGAGCTGCTGCATACACATAGACAACTTTTATGATCTTCTGCACTGCTTCACTCCTTGCTTTTACTTTTACTCAAGTACTGTCTCTCTCGCTACAGTCGAGCTTCAGGTGACCAATGGGAACGCTCTCTGCTGTTTCAATAATTTGTTCAGGGGATTTGCTAGTCGAGCGGACTCGACTTGAGCTTTCATACTTGTTTAATTTTCCTTTAGAAAGGTAATTAGATAGGAGATTTATATTAGAAACTGAATGTATTGTAAAGGAATTGCACATTGGCAGCCAATTTACGCATCAAATGCAAATGCAAATTGTGCTCGGGCTGACAGCTCCCTCAGAGCGTCGAGTCCTTTCGATTGCATGCACATTCGATTCCATTGTCCAGGGGCGACTGCAGAGCTGCGCCTTTGATGAAGGCGACACGACATTGACAGACGGCAGCCGATTGACTTCTGACAGGCAGCAGCTAGCAGCCATCGCACCACCGCACCACCTCACCACTGACGACAACCAGGCGATGGGATCTGGCACAACGGCCAGTGGGCTCGATCATCTTGGGGCATCGAGGAATCGAGACAAGGTCCACGCTGCTATTCTGATGACTTTTTGTCAGGCTGATTGACGTCAACGACTCAACGTGCGGCTGGCATATAAATCTTGGAGCTCGTTTGCTGCCTCATCTTCGCATCGGGCTCAGCTCTCAGGGATTATGCCGACGAAAACGACGACGAAGTCGACGGCGGCCATAAACAATGTCATTTTAAATTGGCCATCGATGGCACAATAAATTGTGCAATGAATTACTATCCGTGGATTTCATTTAAATTAATAAAACAAAGCCTTGCCAAACACGCCGGTAATTGCTGCCAGCGAAAGCATAAGCGCAGCTCCATTCACTACAAACTCGGCCCAGAAAGGGCGTAGCTAAATCTAAATTCGAAAGTAGCCCCAAATCTGACTAAGCTCTGACTATAAATACGAACGGTTGAACTCAGCTCAAGCACAGTTCGCTTGGGTTCAGAGTTCAAACAACGCCTAGGCCAGATCAACGCTTACCTCTGCAGCAGCACCATGGCCACTAAGGTAAGAACTACAGGGTTCTCTAATCCTTTGAGCATATCATCAGCTCCCCTTCTCAGCAGATTTCCATTGCCTTCACCTTTGCCTTGCTCGCCATTGTCCTGGTTCGAGCAGCTCCGTTTCATGGTGGTCATGGCGGAGCCACCAGTCACGCATCTGTGCACCTGGTCTCCCACGACGACCACCATGACGGTGGCCACCATCACGGCGGAGGAGGCGATCACCATGGTGGTCATCATGGCGACCATCACGACTCCCATGCCGAGTACCACTTCAAGTACGGAGTGAAGGACCCCAAGACGGGCGATGTGAAGGAGCAGAGCGAGTCAAGGGACGGCCACAAGGTGACTGGACACTATGAGCTGATCGATGCCGATGGCCACAAGCGTACTGTCCACTACACGGCCGACAAGCACAAGGGCTTCGAGGCGCAGGTGCACCGCGAGAAGGTGCACCACCACGTGCCCGTCCACCACGGACACAGCGGCTACACAGGCGGACACGTTGAGTTCGAGGAGCATTCTGTGTCGGGCCACTCCGACTACTCTGGCCATGGCCATGAGCACCATCACTCGCATGGCCATGAGGGCGGACACCATGGCTCCAGTTCTCACGGTTTCTCGCTGAAGCAGGAACACGGACATGGACATGGACATGGACATGGACACGGACATGATGCTGGACACGGACACGATGCTGGATATGAGCACTCATACGGCGGACACGAGCACAGCTATCATTAAGATCGAAACAAAAGCAACGAAACAAAATTCAATGGATCCTTGGGATCTCTTCATGGTTACCAAATATTATTGTTATATATTCAAATAAATTGCAACATTTTTCCAATGTGAAATTTGCATTTTAGCATCTTTTTTGTTTTTATCTGTTATCTATTTACAGAGCAAAAGATTGTTTCTCTATCACTTTCCACATGGGTATGTTTATCTAGCTGCTCTCTAAGTCAAATTTTTTATGGAATTCAGTTGAGTTGCGCTAATCAAAATTGTATTCACAGCGAGTGTAAAATACCGCTTCAATAGATTTATAAATAGAACTAGATATTTTTCATATGAATTTGCAAATATAATAAATATCAGATAGCTGAAACAGATTCCGAAAATCAAGAGTATCACGAATAACGGCATAATTTAGTATCTCTATGCCTAGAGAGCAACCCCTATTAGCAGAGGCGAGTCCAAAAACAAAAGCCCAGGAAAAAAAAAGGAAACATTTTTATCACTTACCACACAAATTCGAATTGCGCGACGCAAAAAATGCGAGTGTAATAAATAAAAATAATAGCAACTGCAATTTTCGCACTATATTTTATGTATAATGTATAAAATGCGTGCCACAAACAAATACACTCACACACACACAAGCACACACACGCACACACATATACGAAACGTATAAAAATAATAAATTACTTCAATAGCCGGATAACTGTGAGCGAGGGGAAGGAGGCGGTCGGGGTGGCTGTGCGAAATGGAGAAGAGCGTTTATTATGCGCACAATAAACGCGGCGGGCGCAGTGGCGACATAAATTAAATTTATGATGCTTATAAATATTCCACAGTCATTTGTAATACAGCAACAAGGAGGAGGCAGAGCCGGCCAGGATAACGCAAGGATGCAGCCTGTCTGCCCAACAAATTGCTGCCAACAGGGGTAGCACACACACACACACACACACACACGCACACATAGATATACTCTCACTCTCATGCTGCGAAATAAGCGCTGATTTATGAATATGGGACGAGCAGTCCACAAAATGTCCCTGGGCCCATCAAGCACATTATGCCAGAACTTTAAATCAAATCATTTTTAGGCACTCACGAAATGAGCAGCCCGACAGTGCAGTGTTAAAAAGGTAGAAGCGTTTGCATTTTATTAAAATCACAAATGATTGAGAGTGATTGACTCTCTTCGAAATGGAAGCAAAATAATATTAGAGAAGTGAAATGAATATGATTGCCTTTGATTCATTCGCAGCTTTGAAGGTAGCTTGTTCATTATCTGTAATTGAAAACTCTATGATTGACTTCATAAAATTCTGTACATAAAAGCTACAGCTGAATTATGAAACCCCAATGATTGACAGTGATTGAGGAGCTTAAATTATTTTCTCTTTCATGTATCAAATGAGAAGATTGGGGAAGAAAATTAAAATAGTGCAGTATGATTGAAACGATAAAATCACGAAATTCAAAGACTGAAATCAAGTGAATTATAAAATGTTATTGATCAAGAGAAATTAAAAGAAAATTTTGCTTATAAATTAACCAAAGTGATTTCAATAATGTATATAGAATAGTATATAGATAATTTAAATGCAATCACATTAAATTAGAAATTATACTCTACTTTTGTTTTATGATTTTAAAAAAATCCCTAATTAGATTCAACATGCAATAGATTACGAAATAATGTAGTTTTTAAAGTTGAAAATTCGATTTAAAATATTATGCCAATACGATAAATGATATTTGAGTTTATAGTACATTTGAAGTTCCTTTTCTAACCCAACCAAATTCAATCTACAAATATTTGTACATCAAGCCAAAATAAATATAGGGCATCCACTCGTCGCATTGTAGAATCTTGCTTAGGTTCTGTTTTGCCCATTAGCTTCATAGAATTTGATATTGTTATATGTTAATGTGATTCTCGATTGAGGTAAATAATGTTATTATGTCGTAAATAAAAGCGAACGCACTTAAATGCTAAATTTATGCCTTAAGTAGATTTCGTGAACAGGAAATATAAATCTATTAAACTGAACCGATTGCATATGTCTATATGCATCGAGTATATAGATTCGAAAGTTAATCAATATGCAAAAACCAAAATAAATATTAAATGCAATTAGCACTTGTTCGTATATCGCATATCGTATATCGCGTAATTGTGATCGGCTCGAGGTTGACATTAAATTAGCTCATCTGAGAGAGTACATGGCGTTAAATGCAATTTTATCATAAATTCAATGTTTGACACTTTGCGCTAAATTTATGTGCCCAAATGAGATTTAAATTGTTTAATTTAAGCTCCGCAGAACGTAAAGTTGCTCAGATCGTAAATTAGCCTGATTGCGATTTATTTCAGCTGCCGAAAACCGAGAGCACACACACACATACAGAAAACTTTTGCCAACACTTCAATGAATTTGTTTTTAACTAGACGAGCGAGTCTGAAACACAAAGATTGCTGCTCTCAGCAGAGCTGGACTAAGCACAAACGCTTTGATCATTTGCATTGCAAATTGGGTTCGCTGTTGGCTCGCAAGCGCATAAAAATGAAGTAAATATATATTTTATGTTTCACTTGTCGTCGTTTAATGCCATAAAAATGGGTATGTGTCTTATTAACTGATGAGAATGTCGTTTAAAATACACAAAACCGGTATGGCACCAGCCAAGCTAACCGAAGCGAACCGAGCTTCCAAGACCCCAAGTGAGGGCGCCCCCAAATCTAAAGCGCCCCGTTACCTGCCTTGGCGTCATTAATTTTGGAATCGTAAAGCCCACAATATGTCAAATGAGACCACACAGCGTCGTAAAATTCAAAGTTTATGGCACTCGCGTCAGTATTTGTCGAGGGTTCGGATTTGGTTTCGGTTTTGGCTTTGGTTTTGGTTTTCGCTTTGGTTTTTGGTTCGGTCGGTCTTTGAATTTTTGATCAGAGTGTGGCGTTTTTAATGGCTTCGCTTTAGGTGCTTTGGCTGTCTAAATGTGTTGCGTGTCTCGGTTTATAAACGCTTGCCACAAAATTAAGCGTAACTTATTTGTCAACTCGGCCAAGATTTCGTTTTCGAATTTCGTTTGCGCCGGCAATGGGAAAACTTGAATTCCAATAGACCAACACTTATCATTCAGAGCGTGCTGACACAACATGTTACTGCCGCCTTTACTAATTAGCCAACTCATTTTGTTGTTTATAATATCAAAGGCATTCACTAAACAAAACAACTAAAAGCTCTTCTTGTGTTATTTATTTTTTTTTTTTTAGTTTAGTTAAACGATTCAATCAAGTTTCTAAAACAGAAAATTTTTATCAAGTTTCTCTTATTCAAATCAAAAAACAATCTTTAAACTCCTGTTAATAATTAATAAATAGTACCAACAGCTTTTATATGATTGCACCTTTAATTGTTGTTTATATGAATGCAGCAATATTCATTTGGTATTTGTGTTTGAGTAAAACAAAGCTAGAATGCTTGTAGCGGCAGAGAGCGCTCTCACTGGTCACTTAAAGTTCGACTGCAATGATCTCTACCTGGCGCCAGCCCAGCATCTGAGCACGACTTGCTGTGTAAGTGAAAGTGACCCTATATAAAGGGCAGCAGCTACAGCATTTCTTCAGTCGTCGAGGCCTGCTGGGTGTGAGTCGTTCAGGGCAGCGAAGTGTGTGATCGTTCAGCTGACCATTAAATACGTAATGGGCATACGTAAGGCATTACGTAAGGAAATACGTAAGGGAAATAAGTAAAGGAAATACGTAGAGAACTATATAGACGAACTACTAAGAGCAACTACAAAGAGCAACTACAAAGAGCAACTACTAAAAGCAACTACTAAGAGCAACTACGTAGAACAACTACTAAAAGCAACTACTAAGAGAAAATAGTAAGAGGTTATATTTAAAGGAAATACTTGGAGAAATTACAAAACTACCATGACCCACAGAACGGAATGCCAAATAAAATTAGCTTGACGTTTCTCCACAATGCACAGCTGATTAATGCATTCAATATTTAGCTGTTGCTATATACATATATATTTTATTTAATTTTTGCTCGGAATATACTTTTGTGTGGTGCAGTCAGCGATTGTTTTCTTACCCGAATATCAACAGCAGCAAACAGAGATTTAAAACTTGATAAGGTTATTTTTACGAAAACTTAATAACTTCATATTAATTTCTAAAATTCCTAGTGATGTTTTTTCATCATCACTAAAATAATTTCTTTTTGAAATATTTTTTATTTTTTTATTCTGTATTATTTATTATTTAATAAAGCCATTACAAATTTAGTCGAACGCATTTATGAAACAGCAAATATGTATGTACTTTAAAATGTGAGAGCTTTACGAAAAACATTTTATTTACAGTTTTCAATAAATAAAATTTTTTTTTGAAATTCGAAAGCCTTTCTTTATTTAAAAAAAAATTGTATTAATTTTTTTTAAATATTTTAAACTAGAAACATTACTTGATAACATTCCGAATATTTATTTTCTATGCGGAATCTAATAGATAGCTTTATACACCAATATATTAGAGGTTTCGTTAAGCTATTTTAGTGTTACCAAAATATATACGACAAATTGACTTTAGCACTTAATTTAAGTGTCGACGCAGCATAAGACATAAACGACAACGCCAAAATTATATAAAGTCGAAATACACTCGATTGTAACTGATGGCCCATGGCAAGCATAATAATCTTAAATGCTTTATAATAACCATAAATGTTTGAAATTCATGTGTCAAATGCCTTTTGGTCGCACAGCGAGTGGACGGACAGGCTCGACTGGGCGACTAACAGCATGGAGTCGCCCCCCCTGATCCACAGTATCTGGTCTCTGGTCTCCGGACTGTGCCAACTGACCGACTAAATGCATGAAAATTGTTTATGACCGTTTCGTATGTGGATGTGAGTGTGTGTTTGGGTCTGTGGCGTATTTGAATTTAACTGATTTTTAATGTGCATGCAGACCCACCGAGAGAGAGAGAGAGAGAGAGAGGGAGAGTGAGAGGAAGACCGTGGCTGGGGCAAAATTGCGAGGCTTGTGGGCGGCACGCAGTGTAAGATAAATAATCACATGGGGCATTACTTTGGGGTCGCCGTTTGCATTAGCCAATTTGCGGCAGTTTATGGCTGTATACATTTGGCATGATTGGGGGCTACTGTTTAATAAACTCGTTGATTTATGGCTAATTAAATTAGTTGCCGTATTAATTTATGCTTGTTTACGCGCTCATGCGCAATGGCTGCCTCAATGGGTCATTGCTACAGTCGCGGCTCGGCCAAGTGAGTGGATTTCATGATTAATGATCACAAAATTGGGTTGCTGTTGCTTTTGCTTTTGCTTTTGCCGTTCAGTTCGATTTATGTGATTGTATGTGTGTCTGTGTATGCAATATATGCCAGAATTTCAACTGAAAAGCAAGAACTGTGTAACGCCCTGGCTGTCAGTTGTGCATCACGATTGGCAGCCAGCACATCAACTCGTCGTCTCATATACAGGCCCGAGTTCCCGCATCGCATCGCATCGCAAGTCGTGCTCAATTCACCTGGCTTGGGGCTTTTCAGGTGCTAACCACACATAACCGAGGCCCATTTCGGGCATGCTTATCCCAAATGGCAATCAGCTTAATAACAGCCTCGTCTTAATGCCGATCAGGGGTTTCTCTGCTCTTGCGCCGGCCAGTGAATGCTTTCTTGCCGCTCTACGCACTGTAATTATTCCATGAAAAATATTATATTTTGGAGTCTAGTGTACAATATAATAGTTTATCTTGGCCTGCTGTGAGCATGTTTACACGAAAGTTATCGAAATCGATAAATTGTTATCGAAAAAGTTATCGAAACCGATAAATTGTTATCGAAAAGTTATCGAAAAGTTATCGAAATCAATATGGCGGACTAATGAATGATTGATGATGGATAAATGATTTATAAATGGATTATTAGCTTAATGGATGATGTGTATATTGATAGATTATGAATACAGCGACATTAGCAATGATTAAATAATCAATAAAGAAAAAATACCAAAAAAATACTAAAAATACCGAAATTCCATGTCTCTGTTTTCGGATAAACTGAGCGCTGACAAATGATGACTATTTGAATAACACATTGTTAATTAAGTTGAAAAATATTATATTTTGAAGTCTAGTGTACAATATAGTAGTTTATCTTGTTTAGTTTAAAAAATTTGATATCATACATCATCACAAAGAAAAAATACCAAAAAAATACTAAAAATACCGAAATTCCATGTCTCTCACTTCGGATAAACTGAGCGCTAACAAATGATGACTATTTGAATAACACATTGTTAATTAAGTTGAAAAATATATTTTAATAAAGCTTAGTGTACAATATAACAGTTTATCTTGGCCTGCTGTGAGCATGTTTACACGAAAGTTATCGAAATCGATAAATTGTTATCGAAAAAGTTATCGAAATCGATAAATTGTTATCGAAAAGTTATCGAAAAGTTATCGAAATCAATGTGGCGGTCTAATGAATGATTGATGATGGATAAATGATTTATAAATGGATTATTAGCTTAATGGATGATGTGTATATTGATATATTATGAATACAGCGACATTAGCAATGATTAAATAATCAATAAAGAAAAAATACCAAAAAAATACTAAAAATACCGAAATTCCATGTCTCTCTTTTCGGATAAACTGAGCGCTGACAAATAATGACTATTTGAATAACACATTGTTAATGAATGTTGAAAAATATTATATTTTGAAGTCTAGTGTACAATATAGTAGTTTATCTTGTTTAGTTTAAAAAATTTGATATCATACATCATCATAAAGAAACAATACCGAAAAAATACCAAAAAAATACTAAAAATACCGAAATTCCATGTCTCCTACTTCGGATAAATTGAGCGCTGACAAATGATGACTATTTGAATAACACATTGTTAATTAAGTTGAAAAATATTATATTTTAAAGCTTAGTGTACAATATAACAGTTTTTCTTGGCCTGCTGTGAGCATGTTTACACGAAAGTTATCGAAATCGATAAATTGTTATCGAAAAAGTTATCGAAATCGATAAATTGTTATCGAAAAGTTATCGAAAAGTTATCGAAATCAATGTGGCGGACTAATGAATGATTGATGATGGATAAATGATTTATAAATGGATTATTAGCTTAATGGATGATGTGTATATTGATAGATTATGAATATAGCGACATTAGCAATGACTAAATAATCAATAAAGAAAAAATACCAAAAAAATACTAAAAATACCGAAATTCCATGTCTCTTACTTCGGATAAACTGAGCGCTGACAAATGATGACTATTTGAATAACACATTGTTAATTAAGTTGAAAAATATTATATTTAAAAACTTTTTTATTAAAGCTTAGTGTACAATATAATCAGTTTATCTTGGCCTGCTGTGAGCATGTTTACACGAAAGTTATCGAAATCGATAAATTGTTATCGAAAAAGTTATCGAAATCGATAAATTGTTATCGAAAAGTTATCGAAATCAATATGGCGGACTAATGAATGATTGATGATGGATAAATGATTTATAAATGGATTATTAGCTTAATGGATGATGTGTATATTGATAGATTATGAATACAGCGACATTAGCAATGATTAAATAATCAATAAAGAAAAAATACCAAAAAAATACTAAAAATACCGAAATTCCATGTCTCTCTTTTCGGATAAACTGAGCGCTGACAAATGATGACTATTTGAATAACACATTGTTAATTAAGTTGAAAAATATTATATTTTGAAGTCTAGTGTACAATATAGTAGTTTATCTTGTTTAGTTTAAAAAATTTGATATCATACATCTTCACACAGAAAAAATACCAAAAAAATACTAAAAATACCGAAATTCCATGTCTCTCTACTTCGGATAAACTGAGCGCTGACAAATGATGACTATTTGAATAACACATTGTTAATTAAGTTGAAAAATATTATATTTTGAAGTCTAGTGTACAATATAGTAGTTTATCTTGTTTAGTTTAAAAAATTTGATATCATACATCATCACAAAGAAAAAATACCAAAAAAATACTAAAAATACCGAAATTCCATGTCTCTTACTTCGGATAAACTGAGCGCTGACAAATGATGACTATTTGAATAACACATTGTTAATTAAGTTGAAAAATATTATATTTTGAAGTCTAGTGTACAATATAGTAGTTTATCTTGTTTAGTTTAAAAAATTTGATATCATACATCATCACAAAGAAAAAATACCAAAAAAATACTAAAAATACCGAAATTCCATGTCTCCTACTTCGGATAAATTTAGCGCTGACAAATGATGACTATTTGAATAACACATTGTTAATTAAGTTGAAAAATATTATATTTAATAAAGCTTAGTGTACAATATAACAGTTTATCTTGGCCTGCTGTGAGCATGTTTACACGAAAGTTATCGAAATCGATAAATTGTTATCGAAAAAGTTATCGAAATCGATAAATTGTTATCGAAAAGTTATCGAAATCAATGTGGCGGACTAATGAATGATTGATGATGGATAAATGATTTATAAATGGATTATTAGCTTAATGGATGATGTGTATATTGATAGATTATGAATACAGCGACATTAGCAATGATTAAATAATCAATAAAGAAAAAATACCAAAAAAATACTAAAAATACCGAAATTCCATGTCTCTCTTTTCGGATAAACTGAGCGCTGACAAATGATGACTATTTGAATAACACATTGTTAATTAAGTTGAAAAATATTATATTTTGAAGTCTAGTGTACAATATAGTAGTTTATCTTGTTTAGTTTAAAAAATTTGATATCATACATCATCACAAAGAAAAAATACCAAAAAAATACTAAAAATACCGAAATTCCATGTCTCTCTTTTCGGATAAACTGAGCGCTGACAAATGATGACTATTTGAATAACACATTGTTAATTAAGTTGAAAAATATTATATTTTGAAGTCTAGTGTACAATATAGTAGTTTATCTTGGTGTTAGGTTTAAAGAAATTTAGATATCATACATCCATCACAAAGAAAAAATACCAAAAAAATACTAAAAATACCGAAATTCCATGTCTCTTACTTCGGATAAACTGAGCGCTGACAAATGATGACTATTTGAATAACACATTGTTAATTAAGTTGAAAAATATTATATTTTGAAGTCTAGTGTACAATATAGTAGTTTATCTTGTTTAGTTTAAAAAAGTTGATATCATACATCATCACAAAGAAAAAATACCAAAAAAATACTAAAAATACCGAAATTCCATGTCTCCTACTTCGGATAAATTTAGCGCTGACAAATGATGACTATTTGAATAACACATTGTTAATTAAGTTGAAAAATATATTTTAATAAAGCTTAGTGTACAATATAACAGTTTATCTTGGCCTGCTGTGAGCATGTTTACACGAAAGTTATCGAAATCGATAAATTGTTATCGAAAAAGTGATCGAAATCGATAAATTGTTATCGAAAAGTTATCGAAATCAATATGGCGGACTAATGAATGATTGATGATGGATAAATGATTTATAAATGGATTATTAGCTTAATGGATGATGTGTATATTGATAGATTATGAATACAGCGACATTAGCAATGATTAAATAATCAATAAAGAAAAAATACCAAAAAAATACTAAAAATACCGAAATTCCATGTCTCCTACTTCGGATAAATTGAGCGCTGACAAATGATGACTATTTGAATAACACATTGTTAATTAAGTTGAAAAATATTATATTTTTAAAAAAAAAAAAAAAAAAAAAAAAAAAACAAACATATTACCATAACACATTTTAATTAATTGAAAAATATATTTTAATAAAGCTTAGTGTACAATATAACAGTTTATCTTGGCCTGCTGTGAGCATGTTTACACGAAAGTTATCGAAATCGATAAATTGTTATCGAAAAAGTTATCGAAATCGATAAATTGTTATCGAAAAAGTTATCGAAAAGTTATCGAAATCAATGTGGCGGACTAATGAATGATTGATGATGGATAAATGATTTATAAATGGATTATTAGCTTAATGGATGATGTGTATATTGATAGATTATGAATACAGCGACATTAGCAATGACTAAATAATCAATAAAGAAAAAATACCAAAAAAATACTAAAAATACCGAAATTCCATGTCTCTCTTTTCGGATAAACTGAGCGCTGACAAATGATGACTATTTGAATAACACATTGTTAATTAAGTTGAAAAATATTATATTTTGAAGTCTAGTGTACAATATAGTAGTTTATCTTGTTTAGTTTAAAAAATTTGATATCATACATCATCACAAAGAAAAAATACCAAAAAAATACTAAAAATACCGAAATTCCATGTCTCTCTTTTCGGATAAACTGAGCGCTGACAAATGATGACTATTTGAATAACACATTGTTAATTAAGTTGAAAAATATTATATTTTGAAGTCTAGTGTACAATATAGTAGTTTATCTTGTTTAGTTTAAAAAATTTGATATCATACATCATCACAAAGAAAAAATACCAAAAAAATACTAAAAATACCGAAATTCCATGTCTCTCTACTTCGGATAAACTGAGCGCTGACAAATGATGACTATTTGAATAACACATTGTTAATTAAGTTGAAAAATATTATATTTTGAAGTCTAGTGTACAATATAGTAGTTTATCTTGTTTAGTTTAAAAAATTTGATATCATACATCATCACAAGGAAAAAATACCAAAAAAATACTAAAAATACCGAAATTCCATGTCTCCTACTTCGGATAAACTGAGCGCTGACAAATGATGACTATTTGAATAACACATTGTTAATTAAGTTGAAAAATATTATATTTTGAAGTCTAGTGTACAATATAGTAGTTTATCTTGCCTGCTGTGAGCATGTTTACACGAAAGTTATCGAAATCGATAAATGTTATCGAAAAAGTTATCGAAATCGATAAAGTATCGAAAAGTTATCGAAATCAATGTGGCGGACTAATGAATGATTGATGATGGATAAATGATTTATAAATGGATTATTAGCTTAATGGATGATGTGTATATTGATAATTATGAATAAGCGACATCATCAATGACTAAATAATCAATAAAAAAAAAATACCAAAAAAATACTAAAAATACCGAAATTCCATGTCTCTCTTTTCGGATAAACTGAGCGCTGACAAATGATGACTATTTGAATAACACGTTGTTAATTAAGTTGAAAAATATATTTTAATAAAGCTTAGTGTACAATATAATAGTTTATCTTGGCCTGCTGTGTGCATGTTTACACGAAAGTTATCGAAATCGATAAATTGTTATCGAAAAAGTTATCGAAATCGATAAATTGTTATCGAAATTTATCGAAAAGTTATCGAAATCAATGTGGCGGACTAATGAATGATTGATGATGGATAAATGATTTATAAATGGATTATTAGCTTAATGGATGATGTGTATATTGATAGATTATGAATACAGCGACCTTAGCAATGATTAAATAATCAATAAAGAAAAAATACCAAAAAAATACTAAAAATACCGAAATTCCATGTCTCTTACTTCGGATAAACTGAGCGCTGACAAATGATGACTATTTGAATAACACATTGTTAATTAAGTTGAAAAATATTATATTTTGAAGTCTAGTGTACAATATAATAGTTTATCTTGTTTAGTTTAAAAAATTTGATATCATACATCATCACAAAGAAAAAAATACCAAAAAAATACTAAAAATACCGAAATTCCATGTCTCCTACTTCGGATAAATTTAGAGCTGACAAATGATGACTATTTGAATAACACATTGTTAATTAAGTTGAAACATATTATATTTTGAAGTCTAGTGTACAATATAATAGTTTATCTTGTTTAGTTTATAAAATTTGATTTCATCCACCATCATAAAGAAAAAATACCAAAAAAATACTAAAAATACCGAAATTCCATGTCTCTTACTTCGGATAAACTTAGCGCTGACAAATGATGATAATCGACGGACCGAACGTAGGACTGACTATTTTCAAGTAAAGTCAATTTATGGCATATTATTTATTTTTATATATGTATTGTTCAATTGTTTCAATTCGAAATCATATATTCAAGAATTTATTATTTCTAAAATAAGTAAATAAGTAAGTAATAATTGTAATTAGTTTGTGGCAAAATATCGAACAGACAGAACGAAGGTAAGCAGATCGGTCTGGATGAAGACAATTTATTGATAAAATATATTAAAATATATTAGCATCAAAATTTAACAATTTAAAGAAGAGTCTACGTCTTTGAGACTCTACCTCTTAGAGGCTCTATCTCTTTGAGACTCTACCTCTTAGAGAATCTACCTCTTAGAGCCTCAATCTCTTATAGACTATACCTCTTATAGACTCTACCTCTGAATAGATATCGTAGATGAATCATACCGTATTTGAACTGTGAACATTCAGAAATACTATTGTATGTCATACATATTTCTGCATCTCTTTCATTACATTCAGATATATGTATGTATGTATATGATCTATAATTTATGCAACGCAGAGAGGCAACAGTCGACAGATTGCGTTTCGCAATTATAAATGTGTTTGCATGTATTTGATGTTTATTATGCAATCTTAATTAATTTCGATATGATTGATATGATTCGAGCAGTAAAACAAAACAAGAGAAGATGAAAAAAAAAAAAAGAAAAACCCTTTCGAAAACTTTGCGCATAATAAATCACCCAAGCAAAAACGTGCACGCGGCAGACATTAGTCAAAGAGGCCAAAGGCAGGCCGTGTTTATTGTTGTTGCTGGCAAAACGCATAAACATTTTACAGCGCAAACAATTAACTAAAAATAACATAAAAGAGTAGGCACTGACCCAGCCAAACGGCAGACAACAGACAGCGGACAGCGGACATAGGCCAACAAATACAGAAACACAAAAATGATTTATGAACGTCACAATGGCATTTCGGGAAAGTTACATAAATTAACACATGTCTTCGCCGTAATGAGTCAGGTCTTGTCAAATGCCAGTTGCCAGTCGCCAGTTCCCAAAGGCAGTTGAACAGCCTAATACAAGACACATATAATTAACTAACTACACTTTTACAGATTTTCTTTTGTCCAGCAAGACACACAATTTTACTATAACGAATTCAAAAGAAGAGGGAAGTAATGATATATATGTCTGAAACTTATGCATCTATCTATGTATATAAATATTCATATATCATAGCTCCATATAATTAATATTACTAAATCTCATCATATTTTATCTTATCGATCTAAGTCTAGCTGAACAAAAATAAACTACAAAATGTTATTTATTAAATCAATTTAGTTTTATATTTTTAAAATCAATTTATATTATATATATTAAATCAATTTAGCTTTAATTTAAATTCGTGCATTTTTCACAATGATTTATAGGAAATTCAACAACTTCGGTTTGCTACCTCCATTGACAGCAAAGTTTTGTGTTGGCTAAAAGTCAGTTTGGCAGCATAAAATAATTTCAGATTTCCGTTTTAATGCATAAATTAATCATATGCAGACTATTTGAAATATTTGAAAGCCAAACGTTATGAGAAAAGTGCAATTCTGAAACTGACAACGGGAACGAGAGGGAGAGAGAGAGAGTATCTGTGTCCCACAATGACAACGGAATTGAAACAAAGGAGCGTGGAGCTGGGCTAGAGGGAAGACTGCGGCACAGAGCAACAAATGAATTGCTAAGTTCATTCAAATGGGGCAAGCTGCAAACGCCGGCAATAAAGAATGTGCGCACATGTGCCCCCAGGACAATTCACAGATAGTCCGACACACACACACACACATACGCACACACACGGGAGACAAAAGCAGGCCGAGATACCAGATACCAGAGACGAGAGACGAACGACCAGATCCCAGATCCCAGATCCCAGGCTCGAGCTCCGGCTCAGGTCCGGGCAGACACTAATTCGATCCGATAATCATGGAGTCCCGCCAAAGGGCATGAATTGTAATTTCCTCTTTCGCGGAATTAACTGTCGGGCCCTGTCGCTCGCTCGGTTGGCTTTCAATGTTTTTTCTTTCCCCCTCTCTAGCTGTCTCTTTTTCTCTCTCTTTTTGCCTTTCATTATTGTTGCCCTGTTTCGCACACATTTTGAAAAAGTGGCTGTCGAGCCATTGTTTTTTCTTTTTTTTTTGTAATGTTATTTTTTTGCCAAGCGCTTTGTATTTATGTGTCATATTTATTTATTTATTTAAAACATTGCGCTTTTGTTGTTACTTTTTCATATGGGCCCGTTTGTTCGCTTTATCAGCCGTGTGCATCCGCTTCCACTGCAAGCCGAAAAGCCTGGAAGCCATTTATTTGCCAAGCATATTCGCCGCTATACCGTATTATCCTTTGAAGTTTAGACACGGTGTCTCTTTTGTTTATGAACTAACTGCCAGCGAAAGATACGTACATATATGTATATTCTATATGTATTTATCCATTAGCAATTATTGTAGAAAATTTAGATTATTTACGCTTAGCTGAACTGCAAATATTGTTAGAGCTTGTTAGTATATTTTAAATATACATATATTTAAAACTCAAACTGAACAAAATTAAATCCTTTGTTAAGAAAATACCAAAGCATTCAATTAATTATATACACAAATTATTAAATTATAAAACTTTGTTTTTATTTTACAATTAATAATCAATATCATTTTAGGATAAACTCTATAAAAGAATATTTTTTATTTATTTATTTTATTTTTTAATTTCATCTTTTAATTAATTCCGAATATTTTTTATATTTAAATTTACGAATTAAAAAATATATATTTATATATACAAAACTGTATTAATTAATTTAATTTGACATTTTTTTTATTTATTTGAAACTTCAATTACAATTGTTATAACCTCAATTCACGCGCGCAGATTATTAAATTGATACGTTAAAATTCTGATGGCAAATTGTAGATAAACTAAAAAATTAATACATCGAGCTGCATCACATATAAGAGTGATTGATTCGAACGAACTGCACAGATCGTCATGCCGCGAGTAACAGCTGGCACATCTGTCCGAGAGCAATAAACAATAATAATGCTAAGCGAAAGGCAACAATAATTTTTGCACAAATGCCGCGAATAGACAAGTTACCCCAAATACACAGAGAGAACCCTGAAACGAAACGAGCCTGAATAAAATGCAAAAAGTTTTTTTTTTCCCCCGTCTTTATGTGGGCCAGGACAAACCGTGGCATTTTTGCAGGAGAAGGGACGGAACGGGAGCGAAAAGGAAAAAAAATAAAATCAGCATTTTTAGTAGTTAATTTAATTTATTGCAGCATTTTTATGGTTGACTTTATTGCATAATAAAACATAATTTACTGCGCCATTGAGACTTTTGCGTTTGCGTCGATAATTCTAAAGCGCAGCCATATTCCCGGCCCGGCCTGATGCGGGTTGCGGCGGCTGGGTGTGGCTGGGAGCGGGTTGGAGTGGGGCTAGCTAAAGTTGGGCGCGACGAAGCTGGCAGAGGGCTGGACGATAACACTGGCGGGCAGACCTCAACTTCCATCGAGACATTTGGTTAACGTGAGCGCCACAAGAAGTGCCTCCTGGGCACAGATGGAAGTTGAGAATGTGTGAGTGAGCGAGAGTGTGTGTGTGGTTGTGTGTGTATGGGTAAATTGGCACGATGTAAAGCTGGCTAAATCATATGTACATAACAAATATCTGCCGCTGATTGAGGAAACAAATGCATCACGAATCATATGAATTATTGGTCATATAAATATGTATATCATCAATAGATCTACTGACATTAGAGAGAACATGATATTTCAAATACATATTTTTCTTGATCTAAGTCACATTGCCAATATAGATAGAAAATTAAAGAATTTAGTTTACTTACAATTATTTAATATTTTTATCAATATTTCGAATAGAATTTTTGGAACAATAAAAACGTTTATTATAATGAATGAGCCGTCAATTCATTAAAAAGGAAAAAAATAACAACTTATGATTGAAAATTTAAATTTTTTATTTGATTTATTTTTTTATTTTCATTTGTTTTATTATTATTATTATTTTTTTTTTTAATATATTGATCGGTACATTTTTCATAGCATTAAACGTAGTGACCCAATTGCCTATTTCGCATTCAGACTATTTACATCATTTAAATTTATTTATATATTTCATTATCTATATACTATTATATTTATTATATTATATTATTATATATTATATTATATTATATTACACAATATTATATTTTTTATGTATTCTGTTATCTATATATTAGCATATTTTTTACTAAATATTTTGTATATTGAATATCAAACAAAAAACTTCTAAGCTAATATTAAAATCAATTCTTTTGGAGTATTCGCATTCATTAAAATTTATTCCCGGCTATTTTTCTGTACTTTCACTCGATTTCGCAGCTCCGCTCCATTTGCAAGTTATAGGCGAGTCATTTGATTTAAGCACCAATTAACAAGAGAACACAATATCGACATCGCCATCGACATCGCCATCGACATCAACATCAGCGGCCAATCAGTCCTACCGCAACATAGCCCACTTTCCACTGGGACCCACTGCGGCGTGTAACACAAACATTCCATCAGAGAGTCGCATATAATTCATTCGGCGAGCCCATCAAATCGAATTGCAACTGTGGCCCGGCACGGGGCAGCTCTATAAAAGCGGCAGCCACTCGGGCCAGGGTCAACAGTCAAGTGTGAAGCCGCCGAGGATGCATCTCCAGGAATTGCTATTGGTCGCCATCGCCGTGGTCCTGCCCCAATGCCCCAGGGCGTTGCGCTACAGCCAGGGCACCGGCGACGAGAACTGCGAGACTCTCAAGTCCGAGATTCACCTGATCAAGGAGGAGTTCGACGAGCTGGGCCGCATGCAGCGCACCTGCAACGCCGACGTCATAGTCAACAAGTGCGAGGGCCTCTGCAACAGCCAGGTGCAGCCCTCGGTGATAACTCCGACGGGGTTTCTGAAAGTAAGTAGAGCCATAGATAAGGCCTGATTGGAGAATCTCCCACTCTCTCATTTCTCTTTTCGTTCAGGAGTGCTATTGCTGCCGCGAAAGCTTTCTCAAGGAGAAGGTCATCACGCTGACCCATTGCTACGATCCGGACGGCACCCGCCTCTCCTCACCCGAGATGGCCACCATGGACATTCGCCTGCGGGAGCCAACTGAATGCAAATGCTTCAAGTGCGGCGACTTTACACGCTAATCCCAATCCAAATCTCAATTCCAATCAACAGCTTCAACCAAATAAAGTTGCCCCAACGCACGGGCTATTGCCTCCCACAAAATATTCAATTGTTGTTGTTGTTGTTGTTGTTGTTTCTATTGCCTCCAGGATAACAGCTGTGTGTGTTTGATATGCTGATTGACATCCAGTTGATATGCCCGCCGGCCACCTTTCGACAGTCCATTGTGCACGCCCTGGGCTCTCTCTCTCTCTCTCTCTCTCTGATTCCAACCGCAGACTCCATATCAAATATTGCATATTTTGCCAATTGACCCGAGGCTCTGCAGCAAACATTCGCATGATTTCCCATTCACAACTTGAGGTTTTGTTTTTGTTTAGCTCTGCGGCTTCTGGCTAGAATATTTTTTGCACAGATTATACGCAGTTTTTTTCATAGTTAAAACTTCTAGGAAAAAACGGAGAGGAATTGTTCAATTGTAGATCTCTTTTTGTTCAGATTTTGCTAATTACAATTGCCAAAAAAAAAAAAAGATCTACTCTTTGAACTCTGAAATATCTTTAAAAAATATTTGAAAATACTTTACTTTTAAAGGAATTTTAAAAGGCATAGCTGGAGAGGCAGAAAGAAATATTCAAGAGGTATATGAATATTTCTATAATAGAGAATGGGTTAACTAAATATAATATGGATTTAATAATAGTAGTAACACTAGAAACTATTCCTAACTATTACTAAATAACTATTATATTATACTATACTTTTACTAAAGAACTATAATATTATATATATAACATTTTTTTAAATCTCTATTTATTTCCAAATTATAAAGAGTTGAATTTTATATTTAATGGTGAATCAGTATATGTATATATATAGGAAAATTGAACTGTCTTCATTTGTGAAGATAAATAAAAATATTTAGCAATTGTAAATGCAATGTAGAGATAACTTAAAATCAACCTGGTACAGTGTAATCAAAGAGAAGCTGAATATATTCCCTGTTCAATTAATGCAAGTATTTTCATTGCGGACTGAATGTTATGTTTAAGGAATTTTAATAAAAACCTACATTAAACTTATAGTAGGTAGTATTATCTAGATTGAGGAACCTGCTACAGAGTACGACTAGAGGTTATGCCCCACTATTTGCTCACATCCGTAACATGTAATGAGAGAGCTGCCAGCCCCGTGGCTTCACGCAGTGAAAGGTGCGTGACTCGATCAGTAAAGTTACTAGCTGCCCTCTCCCTCGCTCCCTCTCTCTCGCTCTCACACTCTTCGAGTGAAGCCTGCCTGAAGATGCGCTAATGCATGTTATATATAATTTATATTGTGTCGGCACGTTGCGCTGTTGTTGATGGAGCAACTGACGCGATGCCACCCAACAAAGGCTCCAACCACTGGCTGCTGTTGCTCGGATCGAGGCTGTTGTTAATGGGCGTGTCAGCTAAATTATGAGTTTCGCACAGTCCAGAGCGAGAGGGAGAGAGGGTGAGGGACAGGCAGTCAGGCAGCTGGTGATTATATGGATAGCGGCAGAATGCTTAAGTAAATTACAGTGCGTGCAAATGTGCTTGTGAACATGAAATTATAATTCAGCCCGCTGCAAAACGCGCAGCAATTTACAATTAAGCAAGCGGCGTATGCGCCTCGTGCACTCGCTTTTTAATCAACGTAGCCCAGCCCGTGGACACACACACACAGGCACACACACTTACAGCTGACCAACAACAACAACAACAAGAACTGCAACTGCAACTAAATAACAGCTCACAAACCAAGTCCTGAATGTTCTCTCTGCAGTCTTTGGTCTCCAGTCTAAGTGCAGTTTATGCTTGATTATTATATTTTGCACGAGGCCTCTTTCCGGGTGGATAAGCACAGCACTACAACTCTATAGAGAAAGAGATAAATGAGAGGGAGAGAGGGAGCGAGAGCGATACGGCTGCCTAATGAGTCAATTTGAAATTAAAATCGTTATAAGCGAATACTTTATTAGCCATATAGCAGCAACAGTCAGTCGACTGCCTGGTCATTATTGACAACAGCAGTGATAGAAGTTGGCAACAATGTTGCCAGAGCTTATTAAATGTTGCCAAAATGATCGACCAACAGATGCTCTACAAAAGGGTCGAAGGGGATAAGTGTGAAGGAAAAAAATGATTGCAAATTATATGATGATCGGATTCTACTGTAATAATATTGCCTTACTTAATATTTGCTTAATTCTATATATTACATTAAAAAAACTGAGGAAAATAAGAATAAAGAAAGAGAGAGACAGAGAGAGAGAGAGAGAGAGAGAGAGAGAGAGAGAGAGGGAAAGAGATATCGATATATATTATCTATATTATACTCACACTCTTGCCTATGTGCCCTATACTCGGAGCTAAGTAAAAACTCAGAGTATTTGTTTATTAGTGTTATTAAATTGGAGCCTACTTTGCATTAACTATAATAGTAATATTATGCAATCTCTTTTGAGCACTTAAGCTCACAAACAAGACTACGGTTACATTGTAGGCAAAGCTGATTGAGTATGATTTAATTAGCAACAATAATTGACTTCAGAAAAAGCTGAATTTCAATGAAAAGTGCATGATATATGATGTAATTATATATATTTAAATCTAACAATATTCTTACTATTTTTTTCCATTAAAATCTTAAGATTTTTAATACAACAAGAATAAAAACTTAAACTTGTTAGTGATTTGTAAGATTTATCTGACTTAGTGTCGTATAGATGCTATAAACAGAGATCAAAAGTTCCATCTATTGTATAAATTATATTTATAATATTATAAATTTGAATAAATAAATTTTTAATATATGAATATACATATTTTATATATAATTAATATATATAATTTATAATTAAATTTATAATTAATGAATGCAATTATTATTATAATTCATTTTAATATAATAATTACATAAACAATTATTCATTTAATCTATATTACATATATATTACATCAGAAAAGCAAAACTTTTATATTCCTGAGCATCATAAAATACTCTATATTTTCTCGTCTTTGATATGAGTTTTTTGTTTAATTAATTAGTTTATGAGCGTGAGCATACAAATGATTATAAATATATTCGTTTTTAGTTTCCACCTGATCAAATTTATTATTTCCAGCTTTTATGGCCATCCAGTTGTGCGTCAAAACTCCAGTTGACGGACAGATTTTTATTGATTATATGATTATATATACATCTATATTTTATATGGCCCAATGTTCATATTCTAATCAAGGCAAACCGCAGTCATAAAAGTACTTTATAGCAATTTAGATCTAACTGACATAAATTTTACGGCACTCTCTATCGATATACAGCTGGTCGTAGGCTGGACGCACCCATTTTTAAGTCTTTAATTATTTAAGAAAAAATATTTAAAATGAGAAATATATATAATAACTGAATGTTAAAATAATGTTAATTACATATTATATTTTATATTAATATTTTATTTAATATTTTATTATATCATTTTCAATCTCTCTTATACATATTTTTATTATTTAAGAAATTTATTGTTTATTTTTCTTATGTATATTTTATAAGTTATGTGAAATATGATACATTGAAATATACCTCTATTAGAAAGCTAATTTTGCAATCTCTAATTATTACCTTTTAGACTTTTTCAATTTTAAATAATACTATATGTTTTATTTGCTTTTAAAGTTACAAAATAAAAACAAATCGAATCTTAACATTAGACTCTGTATATGTATACATATATATTTGTATATTATTTATTTATATACAAACACACTCACACACATTTCTATATATACGAATATATATTCGTAAAGACATTTGTATGCAATCTGTCTCGCATTGTACACTAAATATGGTCATAAATTTTCTTATGATTTCTGTCTTCCATTGTTTCGCTTGCCAATGCATATTTCAATTCACATGTGTGTATGTGTGTGTGCATAAAAAATTGATGCATATTAATTAGTTATAAATTAAACGGAGCAACAAAGCAATGCCGCTGTGTCTATGAATTCGCATTGTTCGATTTCTTCCGACTGCGAGTTGTTTAATAAATGACTCTTAATTAATAACAAATTTGAAAGAAAAAACAATAAACAAAAAAAATATTCATAAGCATTTGCAGCCAGCCCTAACACATATATCTTAGCTTTATTTTTTTTTTCTTGTCTTTTTTTTATTGTTTTCAAATGCGTTAATATTGGCAATTAATTTCCATCTTTGGTTTCTGTCTGCCTTTTCAAACATATATATAATTTGTTTGTTGATTTGCATGATTTTGCAATTAATATAAAGTCTGTCTCGCTCTCTATCTCTGTCTCTGTCTCTGTTTCTGTCCAAGTGTCATTTGTTTTATATATAGTTTTGTATATCTTTTATTTGAATGCCGCGAGCGAAATGTAAACAATTAACAAAAGCAGCGCCAAAATCACATTTGCTGATGGATAAAAAAAAAAACTCTTAATGTAAAATACACAACAACAACAACAACAACAAATGATACGCGCCCACATTAATGAGAGCTCAGCTCTACTCGATTTTGGCATGACATCATTTATAGATCCCTCGATCGTCGCACTCTCTCTCTCTCTGTCTCTGTCTCTCTCTTTCTCTCTTTATTTGGTATTTATTGAGTTTGGCAACTCTTTGGCCATGTCATTAGCACATTAGTTTCACATTGATTGGAATTTATGTTGTGTTTATGTTTATGTTATGACTTTAGTTTAGACTAATGCTATTAACTATTATTATCATATTTTTTCTACAGTTTTTTTTTATATATATATATATTTTTTTTTTCTTCATTTAACTATTTTGGAATTTATGCATTTGGCTCAGCCAAATTGACAAACTGACTTCGTTGGCTCAATAATAATTTAATATTTAAACGATACTCAAAAGCATTTTGTTTTATATATATATTGGACTAAGAGATACTCATTAGGCGAATGGCAAAATCTGGAGTCTGATTTATTGAAGGAGTAGATAGAGATTCGACTTGGCTTTGGCTCTCTAGAATGATTTATTTCTTAGTGAAATAAAATCCAAAATTTTTATAAGATTTCTATTCAAAATTTTATTAAAACAATTAAAAGACTTGAAATATTTAATTTTATGATTTTTCTTTAATAGCTAGAAAATATTATTTCATTTTTATATTATTATTTTTTAATTTATGATATTTTATTATTTATTTATTTAAATATATTTTTTTATTTAATTTTAATTTATTTAATTATTAATTTATTTTTTTTTTTATTGTATAATAATAATAATTTGAATATTAAAAATATTGATTTATTAATTAAGTTATTACTTAAAGTTTTTTATTATTTGTATTTTATTTATATTTTTGTTCTTATTATATTTAATTTTTTTCACTATATTTTTGTTTATTGAATATGAATAATAATTTTAATATTAAAAATATTCATTTATTAATTAAGTTATTATTTAAAGTGTTTTTATTACTTGTATTTTATTTTTTATTCTTATTATATTTAATTTTTTTATTATTATTTTTTATTATTATTTATTTTTTTTTTTTTTTATTCTTATTTTTTTTTACCATATATTATTATGTATTACCAACTAGAATGAAAATACAAATCTCTGCAAATAAACTAGATAATGAAATGCTGGTTTTGGCTAGAAAACAGATAGACGACTAGCTATGGCTACGAATATACAACTGATCCAACTGATATATATGTACATATATATCTTTTATGTAGTACACGATCTAGAACTGCTGTCAGTCGCTTTTATTTATAAGTTGCAGTTGGAGCTTAGCGCATAGGATTGAGTGTGGATTAAGAGGGCTGAGTCGCTGGTGAAAGGCGAGAGGCGGGCTGAGCGGGGTCACCTGTCAAGAGTAAAAGCGCAACGAAGCGAAACGTTTTTGCATTTTGCATTAAATTTATGATTTTTACAGCTGACATTTGTTTGGGGCGCCGCTGCGAGAGAATGCATGTGTGCAAGTGTGTGAGTGTGTGTATGTGTGTGTGTGAGTTATGCCCTGCAGCATGTGCGTGGAGTGACAGAGCAGAACACGTAGCGAACATGTGAGTGTGACAGCAACAGCAGCAAAAAACAACGACAGCAGCATATTTTTCAACTGCAGCAGCAACAAGAACAACAACAACAGCTACAACAGCAGCAGCAGCAGCTGTCATAAGATGAAATTCGCGCGCGCCTGCATTTCGCATTTTGCATTTTGCATATGCAACTGCAACTGCAACTGTTCGGGCTTTTAATATGTGTGCAGGTCAGACGGGGGGGCTACTTGCAACATATTCTAATGCGTTGCGACATGAAGTGACTGCCACGGCGACAGTTGCTGTTGCCGCTTGAGAGGCGCTGACAGCAACAACAGCAGCAGCAGCAGTCGAGCTGGGGCTATACAAAATGAAAAGTGAGTTCATTCATTTTTTTTTCTCTCTCTCTCTTTCGTTCATTCTTTTTTTTTCCTAGATATGCCATGCAATGCCATCTATTTTCTTGTCAACTGCTCAACGGCCCCGCACTCTGCTCTCGCTGCACAGTTGACCGGAAATGGGCAACTAACTAACCCGCTAAATGACTTTGAATAAATTGATCGTCATTATGTTGTTGTTGTTGCAGCTGGTGTTGTTGCTGCTGTTGCTGCTGTTGCTATTGCTGCTACTGCTGCTGCTGTTGCTGCTGTTGCTGCTGCTGTTGCTGCTGTTGCTGCTGCTGCTATTGCTGCTGCTGTTGCTGCTATTGCTGTTGCTGCTGCTGCTGTTGTTGCTGCTGCTGCTGCTGCTGCTGTTGCTGCTCCTGCTGCTGCTGCTGCTGCTGCTGCTGCTGCTGCTGCTGTTGTTGCTGCTGCTGCTGTTGCTATTGCTGCTGCTGCTGCTGCTGCTGCTGCTGCTGCTGCTGCTGTTGTTGCTACTGCTGCTATTGCTGCTGCTGCTCCTGCTGCTGTCAGCTCGAGTGCCGCCTCTGTCCACCGTCTGCAATTATAACTTATTGTGATTATGCAATTGCAATAGGAAGTCAGAAGTGCCGGCCTGCACATATCTTCTACGTCAGGCTCTGCTCTCAATTGCGGTAAATAGTTAAGGCCACTCCACAGAGGATATGTCCAAGATGTGTTTAGCTTAAATGCGTTTCATGGCTTTATCTACTCCGCTGTCAGTATCGCATTATGATTCACTTGGACCTTTGATTATAACTCCTATCGGATTCCGATAGTTGTAGGAATTAAGTAATTAATTTATTCAAGTTGAGTTTGTTTAAGCATTAATGGAAGTCCCTAGAAATGCATTTTAACATATTTCATAACTTTTGATTAAGTTAAATATAGTGTGAGCCTGATTCTGCCTTGTTTAGCTATTTACAATGAACTTATGATAGGAGGATATCATTATTGTAATAGACATTATATATTATATTATTATATATATAAAATATAAACATATACCAGAAAACTTTATGTATGCAAAAAGCAAGTCAAGAGTAAAATATATTTAGCAAAAAACAAAAAAAAAAACAAAACCAAGAAAAAGATATAATCAAGCTAAATTGATGCTAACATATGTTGCCTGCTGGCCTATGGCTTTAACATTTTACTCATTTTTTTCCCTTTTGATCACTCATCAAACACACACACACACACACACACACACGCCCACACACATAGACTCAAAGTTACACTTCATGCACATTACTCATACGCCCCAGTGGGCAAATTTATGAACTCGCCAGCACACTCGAGGCACCTAGAAAAAAGCACACACACACACACACACATACGCGCACACACATGCACGCTTTAAGTGCGTTTGTGTGTTTATTAGAGAGTATGCTGAAAGTAAAGCAGCTTGTAAAATATGCCAAGGGTTAAAAAGTGTGCAGCGCATATAATTCATACAACATGAAAGTGGGCAAACAAACACGTTCTGTAGATGAAAGAAGCCATGGAAGCCAAAGGGGCAAAGCACACAGCAGCAGTGACAGAGACTGGGTGCAAAAAGGCTAAAAGTACTTGGATATTTAACTGGGGTCGAGGCGCAGCTCGAAGCAAAAGAAGAGCGCGATAAAGAGCGCTTAAAGTTAACGAGCGCTCAGAGGGTTGCGACACAATATGAAAAGCCGCAAGAAAAACTGAACTCACGGCTCAACTGCAGCAATGGGAAACATAGGTTTACGAATTAATTGACCCAGTACAACACTTAATTGAGATGGAACTTACTTAAGAGTATCTGCTTTTATATGTGAGAGCTCTACTTTTCATCAGAAATTTCTAGAAATGCCCATAGCTTTATGGCTGCATTTTCAGTCAGCAATTCAATCAATCTGTCAATGAATTCATAAACCTTGATCAGTCAGTTAGTCAATGTCCATAAATTTAATATGGTAGTCAGACAATCAAATCAAAGTGTCAGTCCTTGTCTCATTTTGTTCAATCATTCAATAATTCAGTTTGCTAGTCAATGAACTTTTTATTTAGTCAACTTAGCAGTCAATCAATTGGTTAACCCTTCACTCAATCAATTTGTCAGCTAACAAAATCCATCCATCAGCAAGTCCGTGAACCAGGAAGTCGATCAGTCAAGCCTTCTGGAAGTCACTAAATCAGTCAGTCCATTTGTCTATCAGAAAATCAATCAATCAGTCTGTCCATACATCAATCAGTTCGTCAACCAGTCACTTGGTCAAAGTTAGCTCAAAATACAGTCAATCAGATAATCTATAGTTCATCAATCATCATCACAGTCAATCATTAATCATATATACATGTATAGCACTTAATCAGTCAATCAATCAGTTATATGTGGCATGTGTATACATCAATCAATCAATCCATCCATCTCTTCAATCCATCTATCTGACTCAGTCAATCAACTAATTTATCTGTTATTTATCAGTCAGTTCTCAATCAATCAACCCATCAATCTTTTAATATGTCAACCCTGTAAATCATTTATATCAGTACTCAATCAACTTTCTACATCAGTCAATCAATCAATCAGAATATGTTATTACATTCTAAATATCATCCATAAGAATCGAATCTAAAGCATTTACCTGTTGACCCCCTCCCCCAATCGAACAATTAAGGCAAAACGGCTTTGGATAAGCCTCGCTTTAGATCCGACCTCCGCTCCGCTGGTCATTTGTATTGTGCTTGAAGTGGATTTTCCGGTCAATTATATGCTGGAAGTTGAGTTTTTTCCTTTCTTTTTTTTTTTTTTTTTTTTTTGCTAGAGGCCCGCATAAATGAACTGCTAAAATGCTAACAAAAACACAAACAAAATGTTTTGCCCACTTCCGAAACCCCTTTTTTTGTCTTTTGGGACTTGCTGGCAAAAAGGACAACGTGTGGGTGAGTGTCAGAGTGTGTGTGTGTGTGTGTTGGCCGCAAATTCAGTTAGCCACTTAATTTTGTGGTTAACACACACAGCGGCATGTGTGAGTGCCTGTGTATGTGTGTATGTGTGTGTGTGGCACTTAATTGAAATCTCAATTGTTTGCTTTGTTGTGCGGGTTCTAAATACAATTTAATGTAAGCCATTAAAACAATACGCAAACAATCAATTAGACAACCAAATTTAAACAATTACTAAAATAAATAGAAATTTTAAATGAATTTATATTATTTTCTGATATAAATGTCTATTTAAATATGCTTAAAAATCGTTATATAAAATAAAACAAAAATTTTGTGCAAGTATAGCAAGAAATATATTTTAATTTATTGCATAAAAAATTTAAACTTATTTTAATATGTTAAATATATTAATTTCTTTTTAAAGAAGCTTAAAGTAGCTCCATAAAAAAACAGAAATTTTTTTTAAATATATATATTTACATTATTTTGATTTAAATATGCATAAAAATCGTTTCGAATATGTAAATTATTTAACGCTGATTCGACATTTTTGAAAGGCAAATCGTGATGGGTTTTAGAGCGCGCAGGCATTGTCTTTTGCGTTTATTACCTTTGATTTTTGAAAGGTAGGTGTTCGATTTATGGCACGGCCATTAGCATTTGTATGAGCGCCTAATTTTGCCGCTTGATTTGGTTGGCCATGAATTAAAACATCAGAAATGTAATAAAAATCAACGTTGATTTGTTCATTTGGCAAGCGGTAGGACATTTTATGCATGTTCTGGCACATGAAATTCTTTAAATATGCAAATCGATGATTTACAGTTGATTGGAGTTGATTTTACATTTATTTGAGATAATTTGTTTGCAGTTTTTATTCTTTGCCAAAATCGAGCTTATTTTCCAGCGTTTCGCATCAACTGAACTGGATTGGCTGCAATTCGTTGCGGTACTTTGCCCATTCCAGTGCATCTGAAAACATTTGCCAGCAGCTGTTTTCTGTTTACAGCTCGTTCACAAAACTCTCTCTCTCTCTCTCTCTCTCCCTCTATCATCTACAGCCTTAAATCAACTCTAACGAGGCTCTCTCAGCTTACGAGGCAGCTCTCTCGCTGCTGCTCTCGCGCTCTCTCGTTGGCACCTCATGTATTATCTGACCACATAACTCTAGCACATATTATTTCCTCCGCCCACCTGCTCACCGCAACTTGTAAACAATTATGGCCGACGCCGTTGTGCTCAATATTACCCAACACAACCGCAACCACACCAACAACAACAACAACAACAACAACAACAACAACAACAACATCGGCAACAACAAGAGCGAGAAAAAAAATCCCAAAATGGCTACACAGAAGCGACGATCGTCCAATGAGCGGCGGCTTTCCAAAAACCTCACGTGTGTGTGTGTGTATGCGTGTGTGTTTGTGTCTGTGCGAAGAATTGCTTTTGTAGAGAAATAAATAAACATTTTTATTGAGAAGTTTCGAGAATTCATTGAAGCAAATATTATGCTTTAGAAATATGTATATTTCAGTTCCCCAACATTATCATAAATTGAATAGTTTTGAGCACTGTGTAAATCTGGCGTGTGAAACTACTTAACGCTGCGATGTTTATGACAGCGGCAGGCACGAATGGTACGAATGTGTCTACTACTAAATGAAATTTAGTACTTTTTTATAGTGCTGCCTCAGCAGCAGGCATGCGCGCTCAGCAAAGAGAGTCGGTGCCGTAAAGCTTGCGCTCGTGCTCTCACTCTCTCTCACTCTTACGCTCTGTCTCTCTACTGCGCATGACATTTATTATGTTGTCGCTCCGAGCACAACAACAAAAGCACACTTGTTGAAAATGAAAACGACCACAACAAAGAGAACACAAGCGCACACACACACACGCAAGCGAACACAAACGCACTCACGCGCGCATTGAGTGTGTGAAACTGAACTGGTTTTGGAACAAGTTGTGCCATGCCCGAGCGTTCCGCATGCTTTGCACTCTCGCAACTCTCAACCGAACGACTACAGACGCAAGAGCGGAGCGAAAAAATGAATGAGTATGAATGTTGTTTATAGATTTTTAGTCGAATTCTGTTATTTCACGTTAAAGTACGTACGTGCAAAGCGAACGGATTGCGAACGGAGTGGAATTTGTTTAACGTGTGCCGCGTGTCAAATAAATACGTAACAAATTGCATACACACATACACACACACACACACACACTTGCTCTAGTGCAAGCAAGGCAAAGAAAATTTAACAAGATCAAGTTGTAAAAAAGATAAAAATAAAAAAATAAAAATATTTTAAATATTTTTTAACAAATTTCAAGTGATGTTTTTTCAAAAAGGTGCTTTACTCCTAGACTGAACCACATTTAGTCTTAAAAAATTATAAAAAAATAAAATAATTAAATAAAATAAATAAATCAAATCAAAGTTTTTGAAACAAATCAATGAAAAACTTTCGATTTACGTTTATAGATTATATAGAGGTCAAGCCCCGTCCCCTATGCCCCCCCGCTAGCAACACCAAGCCCCACGTACGTGCCTCGTCATAAAACACGCCCTAAACGAAGGCATTCAGCCATAGCCAAAACCAAAGAGAATCAGCAAAAATCAGAAGAAAGTAATTCAATATCTGGAAATTAATGCACTTTTCACGCAGCTTTTGGCGCGTAACGCAAAAAAAAAGGAAAAACAACAACAACAACAAACAAAAAATTCAAAAAATCAACTCATATAAAATATGTATTAAGCAGCTGCAATTATACGATTTAATGAATTTATTACACAATTAAGCAGCAGCAAATAAATTAAATATGCCGCACAGCTCGGAATAACTGAATAACTGAAGCAACAACAACAACTGAAATCCCCTTCTGAATTATTAATAATAAAAATAACAAGCCAAAACAACAACAACAACTGCAATAATAAATAAATAAATAAATATATTAAGCTGTAATTGTTGTAATTGAACGCGTATTAAATAAACCAAAAGCCGCAACGGCTTAAGCGAGGCGCAGGCGCCGCCTTTCACTCGAGTTGGCAGCACTGCACGCCAGCCTCTGCGCAAAATTGGCAGCACTGTTCACTGAGCTGAGCTACGCTTAGGCCCTACACCTTCTTCTTCCCACACTCAAACCAAAGAACAGCCTTCAAAGTGGATTTAACCAACTACAACAAAATGCTGCAGTCCAGCAATCATCACTATCTACGGCCGGATTATATGGCAACGGCGACAGCTCCAACAGCGGTAAGTAACGGATAAAGGGAAAGGAATATACATACATATAGAGCCGGATATACCGAGAGATTATTGAGTTGCGCTTTTTAGTGGGTAAAAATTTATTTATTTACAGTTATTTGGATTCACTCAGAACTTCTTAACATTTTTCTTATAGACAAATAGAAAACGAAGAAGTGTATATGTGTAGCTTACATTAAAAATAATTTGTATTTCTTAATAAACAAATTATAAGAGTTACTATAATCATGATTATGATTAAATAAGAAATAAATAAGAAATACTATAATATAATGTATAATATATAATAAATAATACGATATATAAAATCGAATTTAGGTCAATTTAAGTAAAGTCTTCAGAGATTTTGATTATATTCTGAGTATGAATCTTATATATAGACTACAATTCTTTGCTATTTTGAGAATTCTTTCTTATGACTTTAACTTCGAATATTTTTAAAAAATCATATATTTTGCTACGCAGTCAAAATATATTAAAAATCCCTCAAGATAGACTCTACCTAAACTGATATATAGTATACTCCACAAAAAATCAAACTAAAATTAAACTTCCTTTGTTTTGCTGTTACAACTTTAACTTTAATTATTCCAGCTAAATAATCTATGCAAAACTGTTGTTAAATCAAATTTTATGCAATTATTTATTATTATTTATATTCGAGCAATTAATTGTACTATGAATGTGGGTGTTCCTCCATATATTCATACGAGTGTATGTGTGTTTATTCAGCTCAGTTCGCTCGAGTCGCAATTTATATCGCATTGAGGTGAGAGAGACTTTGTTTGTTATTCGATTGAATAATAGATTCTTGTTTGTGTTTATCTGGCTGGGTCGCGACGCTGGGTGCAATATATCACAATCTGGCTCTGATATGGCCAGCTTATGGAGAGCGCGGTATGAGCTGTGAGCGTTTAAATAAAATTAGTTGCCATTATTTATGAACGTATGATATTTCATAAATAATAGAAATGTCGACAGAAAAGCAATTACGGCCACTTGCCGCAAGCAACAATTTACGACAACAATCAGCAACTCCTACACACCGTTGCCGGACCGTACCGGCATACATAAGGTTGCCAGACTATCGTATTTTGCGGCAAGCAATCGCATTCGTCACACCATAAATTTATCAATACGCACAAGTTTTATTGTGAACTCGGAAATTGCAGTCGAGTTGAACAGCGGCGGTCTGGCAACGCTGCAGTCGAATTTATATCTTCAGCAAATCTGAATTTATAATGGCACAGAGAACAAATGCAATTTCACAGCAGCCGAGGCAGTTAATCAGAGTCCGAAAGCCTTTTTCCGACTGCTGCACTCTCGCTCTCTCTCTCGCTCTCTCCCGGTCTCTGCTCTCTGCAGCCCCAAAAACTCGTTGAGACCAATAAATTTTCATTTTAATTTGTGAGTAAATATTCACACTATTCGCACCACGAACGAATGCCAGCTTCTCGGCGCTACAAAGAATGAGTGCTGCATCCATTAAAATGGAACTAAGTTCACAATTCATTAGAGCTTTAAACGGAGAAAACTGACTGAAAGGGAAGGGTATATAGCTGGTCTTATAGATGAATGTATTTATTCTACATATATCTTTACTTTTCGGTGCAGAAAAAATTTCTTTTTACAGAAGAGTTACTGTATTCCTCTTAAGGTTTATAAATCGAATCAAAAGATCAACTTTATTTATTTATTTTTAGGCACAACTTTTGTTTTGTTAAGCTATAAAATAATCGCATATAATCAAAACTTCTCTAGACATATAGTTCTTACTAGTTCAAGTCAGCTAATCAACAACTAGAGCACTAGTTCACACTTGTAATCCATTTCTGGCTCATTCTTTCTGATTACTCATTTTATCGTTCATTGTGCTTAACGTCTTGCTATTCAAAAAAACTCTTTACTTTACTCTTTACTTAACTAGTTCAAAGCTAATACTTTGAACTGATTTATTGAACACATTTAATGATATTCATTTAAATGAATCACTTCGTAGTGATCGATAAGATATGTATATGGATTAATTTTATGTCAGTGTGTGACTCACTGTTTGTATAAATAATGAACCAGTTCGTGTGGAATTGAATAACTCTAAAACTGAACTTTATAAAATTATAGTTCAAAAAACTATATTTAATAGCTCGGGGTTTTTTTTTACTAGTTCCGTTTCAATTAAATGAACTAGTTCTATTCAAAATGACGTACTCTTTTAATGCTTAAATAATGCTCTAATCAAATATTATAATTAGTATTTAAAATATTTAATAAATACTTGTTTTAATGAACTAGTTCTTATGTCAGTACAATTTAGGTACTTTATGATATATTGAAGTTCTTTTTAATAAACAGATATTATCATTAGTTATTTATAATATTTAATTAAAATTCAAATCAATGAACTAGTTCATTTATTACTGCAACGTTTTTTTCCGCAATGTAAATAAGACTCTTTAGATTATGATAGTTAATCAATGACGCCTGGAACTAACTAATGATTCCAGATAGTTCCCCGCATTGTGATTGAAATGTTCTGTCTATGCAGGTGTGCTCTGAAGCGAATGGAAAGTATGTATGTACTTGCAAAGTATTAACTGTCATTTTTCAATTATAAATTATTTGTACGATTTAAAATTTATGACGTTGTCAACTTAAGTAAATTTATTTACTCAACTGCTAGCGACTGACTAACCCTTTAGCAGCTGTGTGTGTTAGTGTGTGTGTGTGTGTGCATATGTAAATACTAGGCAACGAATGCCCATAAATTATTCAATGATTAATGACACCTGCCCGCTATTAATTATAATAAAATCAAATAAACTAAGCCTGACAGCTGTCAGTGTCATCGTTTGTGCCGTTTGTGGACGGCGAAAAACTATGCCACAAAAATGTTGCCAATGTTATTGTTGTTGTTGTTGTTGTTGTTGATAATTTGCTGTCACATTTGAGAAATGATCAAGCTTGACTCACACGTCAGTCTGTGTGTGTGTGTGTGTGTGTGTGTGTGTTAACGTGAAAGTCTGACGAGCAGCTCAACTGTTCGGGAGTGTAAATAAAGTGCAAATGTCAGCTGACCGCAAACATCATTAATATAATTAAATGTGTCAGTCAAGCAGCCATTTATGCAGAGACCGCAGAGCCAAAAGCCGTTTGAGCCAGCCAGTCAAACAGTCAAGAGTCATCAGCACACGACGGTCTGGCAACTCTGGCTGACAGCACACAAACAGATTCGAGTCAGAGAGCTAGTTCATTCCTCGCTTGGGTTCAGCTCACTTTGTAAAGGCTCACAGTGGATTGTCTGTCTCTCTCTCTCGCTCTCTCTGTCTGTTTGTGTGTGTGCCTCGCTTGCGTGTGGCTCTAATTAAAGTGTCATCAACAGCAACAGCAACAACAGCAACAACAACAACAACAACTATGAATTGGCCAGCATGTTAGTGATAAATTGCCATGTCTAGAGCTGTCATGTTAATTTTTCGTGCATACTGCATAATAGTTTTTTTTTATTTAGTTGTATTTCTCTCTCACTCTCTCTCTCTCTCTTTGTCTCTATTTCATCTGCTGTTGCCTAAAGTGTTAATTAATTCTTGGAATATCACAAATATCTCTTTTAGTCTGTGTGTGTGTGTGTGTGTGGGCAGGTATAGACAGACACACACACACACACTCACACACACTCATGTGTATAGCATGTAGATCACAATTTAAATGAAGCCAAGTGAAACTCATTTGTCAAAGCTGTTGTAAGTGCGTTTAGCTATAAATTAAAGCTCGAGCCTCAAATTGACCAAGAAATTATTTTTAGCTGTCATTTAAAATGCAAGAAAATAAAATATAATTCATAAAAAGCCGAAAGCCATTAGGAAATCCATTTAGGACTTGAGTTTATTGCTTTAAATATATTGAAAGCTGAATAAAAATAAGTATTTGTGACTAATATTTAGTCAAGCCTTAAGTAAATTAAGATCCCAATAAAAATAAAAATTTATTTAACTTTGCCTTTTGTCATACTCACTCAAGTCTGTTCTAGGAACTGACGGATCTATGTTAAAACATCTAAAAATTTGACCGCTTTGGCTATTTTATTGCCGACTTGGGGTATGCAAATCTATCGGAAAGGCCTCATCTAACAGTGCTGAACAGTGTAATTAAGCTTAATTATAGTCACAATCTCTGGGCTTCAGAAGTCTTTCAGCTAAGTAGCCATAAAGCGAGACAAAAGACAAAACTGAGCTGTTTCAAAAGTGATTAAGGCTCATTCACGTTTCACTCTTTATTATGTATAGCATCGACTTCATAAAACATAGCGAAATCTACAAAACAATGGGTAATTCCCAGCAAAAAAAAAACAAAATAAATAAGCGAAAATAGATTCGAATGACTCATAAAATAGTTTGATTAAAATCCCGATTAGAAGAGCTCAAAATAAATATCGCCTGCATAAAATTTAGCTGCCTCGATTAGGGAATACTTAAATTATTGGGTCTCTCTTTTATGGCACTCATAATTTTTATAGCGATCAATTTCGTTAATAACCCCAACTTTGTTGAAGACTATAAATAAAACACCATGCGGCGCACAAGAGGGCAAAATTGGAGGAAAACATCTTTTATTGGGTTGCGTTTTATTTATGTTTTTCGCCAAGGCATTTATCAATAATAAAGTGAGAGAGAGAGAGGGAGAGAGCGTCAATCGAGCTATTGACGCCTAAGTTAGCTCCATTCGATAGACGATTTCATGCTAAATGCTTACGTACGTACAAATTGAATGGCCGAGAGACTCAATGAATTCATTTAAATGCACGCGAGGCACTAACTATGGTAATGAATTGAAACGACGGCTTAAATGCAAAATAATAACCCGTTTTTAGCCACCGACTGACTGAAATTATGGACTGCGATAATCGAATGGAGGCGTGAGGCGGGTAGCGGGAGGCTGGGGTAGTCAAAGCCAAAAGCCAGAGCCAATAATCGTAAAATGCGCCAACAAATTAACCAATAAATTAATATAGAAATAATCATATTAATATGCCCGCTGATAACTGTCAGAATGATGGAGTGAACAGAGGGGGGAGAGGGGCAGGAGACTGTAGAGTAAACGAAGTTCGAACAGGCATAGTGGTGCTGTTAATTTATGGTCAGTTGATTCAAGGCAGTCGCGATAAGCAAATGCCCCTTCAATTTGTGGGGACTTTTCTTTTTGGGTCTTTTGTCTCATGCCTTCAAATGTGTTTTAAAGCCCGGTCGAGCCGATATGAAAACAAACGAAAAATCCATCGAGTAAAGCAAATGTCGCAAAAATTTGGTCTTAACTGGCATTTGCTGACCATTTCCGATAGGCTTTAATGCTGCTGTAAGCCGCCTCAACTTAACTGCTTGCCAAATGGCAGCAATCATTAAGTCGCCTCGTATGAGTGATTGCCATAAAATGATATAAACACTAAGCCACCACCACCACCAGGCCAAGTGGCTCAACACCACAGTTGACACTAAACACACACAAATTGCTTTTGAAGCCCCCTAGCGGCTGATGGAGCTACGCATTTATGCGGCCGTGTCTGCGCCCATTGTCCGTCATAAAGAGGCGAAGAAGAAGAAGAAAAACAGAAAAGGGGAAACAAAAATAAACCCAAATGTAATATTGATAAGCCAGAAGGCGGTCAACACTCAATGCCCCCACGCTCCACTCCCCAATGCCAATGGGACCAAATGTCTGGCGCCAGCTACGCAGCTTGGGCTTGGCCTGGCCCGGGCTTTCAATCAAAGCGGACAACAACAGCAACAAGACAGAATAAGCAATCAATCTCAATCACATCAATTATGCGCCGAAACAACTCGCTTGTCTTATCACACACAAAAAAAAAAATCTAAATTCGAATGTGTTTTGTATTTTTTTTTTTTTTTATTTTCTACTACACACATTGACATTGTTGTTAATCATTTTAATTGGCGCCGCGTCTGCGTGTGGGTGAACACAGATACATGCACAGATAGTGCTAAAGATGGAAGTGTAGATAGAATAGAGATACAATAGGTAGATACATTAATGTATGTTTACTTATAAATATTTATATAGAATAAGGCATACCAGAGGCGACATGTATGCCTATCTTTATGGAGTATTACTTCATCTAACATGGATAAAGATACAAATGTATCTATACACATATAGATAGTGAATAATGATACAGATACAGATACTATAAATATAGAATATATCATCATAGATTTATTCAGTGTAAAACCCTAAACTAAAATATATAATTAAAATATAATCATTTTTAGATACAACAGATACAGTATCTTAACTCTAAATACTACTTCTGCATATGCCGATACACTTATCGATATATAAATGTATCTAAGCTAAATACATGCAGATATATGTATAGATATATATCGAGATGCAATTGTCAATGTATCTATATTTACTATTGATAGCTACACTCTATACAAGCCTATCCTAAATGTAGATAGATATTATATTATTATTCATGTATAGAATACATGGGAATTTATATCCATAAATCTATGGAATTTATCGATATGTAAATGTGTCTAAAATACATACAGCCAAACATAAAGATTATTGAAATGTGTAGATACTTAGCGAGATGGAGCTATCTGGAATATCTACCATATTATCGACATATGTAGATACTTTCTATATATGATTTTTCCTAAATTTAGATACATTTTCATATAGAGAATACACTAAATATGCAAATATGTATATTCATATCAGTTATTTTATAATTATATATCCGTATCTAAGTATGTCTCGCCGCATGAATATGTATCTGAAAACGTGTCTGTATCTGCATAGGCAAATGTATCTGAGCTTGTATCTATAAATATTTATATATCTATGGCCTATGCTCGTATCTATTGTATACCTATCTATATATCCCATATCTTTATTAGTATCTTAATCCAGTTGAAATGTGAGCTCCTATCTACATCTAGAGCTATTAAGTCTGTCGTCAGCTGAGCGTCCGACGTGGCTCCATTAATTTGTAAACAGCCATTTGAAAGCGGCTCAAATTAGTTTCGTGTGTTGCAACCGACCCCACTTGGCACATTCGAAAAGTGAAAGTGAGCAGTGAACTTTCAACAAGTCTGTGCAAACACAAACGGGAATATCCGACCGAGAGATACCCAATGTGGCAGAAGCTACGCAGAGAATCTGCTATAAATATTTGACTTTGGTATTTCGGAAAATCAAAGCTCAAACTGCGCTGTCAATGATTTGTGAGATTTGTGAGATTGTGTTTGATTTTTCACAGAGTCAAACCAAGTAAATAAATAATATTATTTAATGAGCTGTCGCTCGCTGACGCCTCACGTTACCAGAACCAGGCCCCATCCATATTCATTACAAGGGGCCTCACGATTGAAAGCTATGAAATATGCGCCATAAAGTTGACAGCGAGTTCATTTAAATAGAAAACGACATGTGTCAAACTGACATTTGTTTTCATAAAATGTATTTTGCTTTTTTCTCTTTTCATTTTTTTGCTTCTCTGTAAACGCAACAAATTTCGTAGACTTCAGCGGCTGTCTGTCCGTTAGGCTCCATGAATTTGCTTTTGCTTTTGACACTCTTTGAACCCAGACTGATTTGCCTGGCGACACTTCAAGGCGACAGTCCCAAGGTTGACAGAACACAAGCCAGTCAAAGAAAGAAAAATACAAACAAAAATATAATTTTTTTTTCTTATAGAGAGAGAGAGCTGAAAGAAAAAAGTAAAACAAATTAAATACTCCGACAGAATTGTTATTTTCAAATGACATGCATGTCAAATGGCAAAGTATTTTTGCAGGACCTGCACTTGGCAGCCGTAAGCTGGGAAATGTCATTCAAGGCAAGGCAAAAACAACTTTCGACCCAAAAAAAAAGAAAACAAAACACAGTCAATTGTGGATAACTCTGCTTGAAAGCTCTCTAGCTGAAAAGTGAAAATGCATTTTACCACGAGACGAGCATCTCACGCCTTCTCACAAAAAAAAAAAAAAAAAAACCCTTCTCTCAGTCCCTCTATCTCTCTCTTTCTCTGTTCCCAGCTGACGCTTATCACGTGTTGCAGATCGTTGCCTGAGGGCGCCGTTTCACGCTTCCCACTGGCTGCTTATTTAAATTAGCTTCGACTCTGCTGCAAAGTTTACCATCTGCAATTCATTTATACAGCTGCTTGTCGCCCCCATTCCTGTTTCCCGTCTCCTGCCCGACTCGCATTTTGCTATACTTTCGCGAAATTTGCTTATCGCCGTGGAAAATATCAAGCAAAGGGCGTTGCGCACACAAAACGGAAACAAATCAACAAGAGAAAAAAATACATGAAACTAGTTAGAATGCGCTCTTAACAAGTGATCGACTATCAGATGCCCAGTAATTCTAGTCATCCAACAAAATGTGAGATTATATTATATTTGTGGAATAATCTCGTAGTATTAGATTAGCTACTCATTATTCTTTAGTTCTTTAATGATCCTAGTTGATTAGATATATCGATAAATATTATTTAAGATGGAAAAGAAAACTTTACAGAATTTATTTATACTATTCAAATTCATTTTAGCCTTATTAAAAAAAATAATAATAATAACAATAATTTAAAAAGTCAACTTAGCACCATTTTATCGATAAATATATCGGTTTAATAGAATAAATAATACAAATTAATATCAGCTATTTATTATTAAATAAAATAATCTCTTAAAAGTTCAAATAAAATATATTAGATATATATATATATTAGAAATATATCGATTTATCGATTACAGTTCATATTCATATTATTTGAATGTATCTACTTAACGTTACAATTAACATTCCCTTACGTACTTTTCCACTACGTATACCCCACGTCTTCTCAAGGAATTACAGGGTATGCAATAACTGCAATGTCTGAGCTGCAAGCTATATCTCTTTATATTCTATGACATGGTGTGTCATGCGTGTGTGTTTGTGTTTGTGTTTTTGGCTGCATTGCCGGTAGTATTTGGCTCTATTCGCATATTTTCGCATTTGATTATCTAAAGTGATGGACGGGGGCAGCCAAACAGACTGAAAGGCTGACAGCCTGCCAGACAGGCGGACAGACGGACAGACGGACAGATGGACAGAGGCGGCAGTATAAAGGGCGTCAGCATGTCACTCACTCATTCATTCACACACTCACTCGCTCACTCACTCACTCTCACACTTACTCGCTTATTCTCACGCTCAGGAATAGACAATTTCTTTTTTCTTTCGTTCGGCTACATTTTGTACACAAATTGTGTTCGTTGTACAAATTAAAAACAACAAAATAACAAGCAGCAGCAACAACAACAACAACAACAAAACGCCGCTGTGCAACACTGAACTGTCAGTTGGCTTTCCGGCCCCCCAAAAAATGGCCGAGTGTTTCGGAACACTGGTAGCTGTCGCTCTATCTGTCTCAGCTGACTGCCATCGAGGAGCTGAAACGGATGTTGAATCGGAAATGCATTAAAGAAAAAAAAAAGAGTACTAGCGCCTGTCTGATGGGGTTTATTTCCATATTTTATCTAAATTTATTATGAAGAGCGAGTGAACCATACAAAATATCTTTAGCTAACTGAGCGGATTTCTATTAAGAATATTGTATATGTTTAATGAGAAAAAAAATTAATAGATATAAAATAATTACAGTTGACTCAATGAATAACGCATTGAATGATAGAAATAATTATCATTTGATGTAAATATTTAAAAAAAAAATTGATAAATTAAATCAAAATATAAATTTAATTAAAATATAAATTTCGGAATTTATTTTTATCAAAAACTAGATATTATTAAAAATACTAAATAAAATAAGTGAATTCTTAAAAAAAAAATAAATAAAAAAACTTAAAATAAAAATAATATAATACGTACAAAACTAAATATACTAAAAAATTATGTGAATTCTTAAAAATAAAAATAAATAAATAAATAAATAAAAATAACATGATAGTACGTAAAATAAATAAATAAATAAAATAAATTTAAATTATATATAATTATAAATTTTTTAATATAAAATAAACCTTTATTATAAATTATATAATATAAAATATATATAATAAAATAAAATAAAATAGTTATAATGAAAAAATTATAAAATTTTATTTATGATTATAAGAAACTGCTGAAGAAATATAAAGCACCAAAATAAATTGAAAGGAAATCAAATAAAAACTTTTTGAGGCGGAAGTAAAAACCAAATATTTCGAAAGTTAATTAACACATGAGCAATGCAAACTGAAATCAGGCGAGGAAAACAAAAATCGAAAACACGCGAACGAAGAAACGAAAAATGAAATCAGGAAAATGAATTATGAATAATCAAGTGCAAGCGGAGCAGTGTGAGGGGGCGACCGGGCGAGGGGGCGTGGCTGGCCCAGCAGAGAGCCAGGCAGCTGTCCCGACACGATTCGATACGCCAGTTGTTAGCGCTGCTGACAGGTGTTGTCAACGCATGTGTAAAGCGCATAATTATAAATAACACGTAATTAACGCGCTGCAAATGCGAATGACACCACGGCTCATCTAAGAGGGGGGGAGGGGAGAGAGGTACGAGAATATGTGTGATGTCTTACAAGTTGCAAGTTGCACGTTCTGTGATGGGTCATTGAATGTGCAGCATGTTGCATATTGCAGCAGCAACACCTTGGCACATTCAATAGCAGCAACAGTTGCCGTCGCATTCATTAGCGCTGACAACTTGAAATGCTAATTATTGTCAAATTAATTTAGTCGCCTGTCAGCTTAAATTCGCATATAGAATGTTTTGATATTTCATTATATATAAATATATAAATTCTTTTTATTTTTTTTTATAAAAACGGGCACAGTCAGCGTCTGTCTGTCAGCGAGAGAGAGAGAGAATTTATATGCAAGCCGGCATTATTATACAAATGTGAGAACTAATGAATGCCGTACGTAGGCGCAGGCAGTCAAACAGTTGACAGACTGACAGATTGACAGATTGACAGAGTGAAAGACAGTCCGTTGCTGTTACGCTTTCGGCATATGCAAATTGCAACAGCAGCAGCAGCAGCTGCCACACATGCCATAAATAGAGGGAACAAAAAAAACAAAAAACAGGCCAAAACATTCACATACATTAACTTATTTTATTGACTGTATTAAATATGCATTTAAATACATAATCATTGACTAAATAGTGTTTGGCTAATTAAGAGAGAGAGATGGGGAGCTGGAGAGCGAGACAATTCTCTGACAGGTTCACACTGCGTATGATTGATAAATTCGTTGTCTTAATTATATTGAAAAACAAAAGGAACAACAGGCAGCTGGCAGCTAATACACAAAACCTTGAGCTGTTGGCCCCCAGCTAAAAGCAAAAGAATTGTTGTAGTTGTTGTTGTCTACTGTTGTTGTTGTTGTTGTTGTTTGCTTTTAAAAGCAACAGCATGAATGATGAGGCTACATAATGGAATATGCCAAATGGGCGTTGACAATGGCCAATAAGATGCAAAGAGTTAGACAGCAAACGAGATAGAGATAGAGAAACAGAGATAGAGATACAGAAAACACAACACCAACAACAACAACAACCATAGCTAATTGCAGTTTAAGTTTTAAGCATACGTCAAGTTGTGTTAAACATAAATATAAGCCAGCAAGTGTTAACAGCGCGTATAAACAAAACAAAAAGGTTAAACAACAACAATAACAGCAACTGCAACAATTGCTACAACAACAACAACAACAACAACATTCGCTAACTGACAACTAAATGGACACGTAATGTTGACAAAAGTCTGGCATGAAATCTAACAGAGTGCAAGAGGGGCAGGGGCAGGGGGGCGAGGGGCAGCCCCCAAATGAAAGAAAGAGTGACACATGAAAATGGCATTAATGTGTCACTCAAAAACGTACAGCAGCAACAATTGCAGCAGCAACTGTGACAATTGCAATGATATGGTTGACAGTTGTTGTTGTTGCAGTTGTTGTTGTTGTTGTTGTTGTTGGCAATTGTAGTTGCTGCTGTTGCTGAGGCCACAACAACACAGCTGCAATTGCAACATTGTCTAACGCCAAGTGCATATGCGTGTGTGTGTGTGTGTGTGTGTGTGTGTGTGTGTCGTCGTCAAATTAAGTGGCAACGCCATAAGAGCATTGCCACACATTGCCCCTGCACAACCGAGTCATGCAATATAAGCTTTTCATTTATTTTTTATTTTTTCTTTCGGTTTTTTGTTTTTGTTTGTCTGTTTTCTGTGCAGCTCACTCTCGCCTCGACCATATTTACTCAAGTAGAGCCGAGCTGCGTTTGACAGTCAAATGACGCTGTCAGCTGTCAATATGACAAGTGTCACATTTGCAGCAGTTGACAGTTAATGTGACAGCGCCTGTGCGCTGTGCGCCGGCTAAATAAACTACAGACAGGCATATTGGATTGCGCATTTGCCGAACTCGAACTCAAATTCGAACTCGAGTTCGAGTGCTCGCCATTTGCCTTTGACATGTTGCACATTTCATGCTCCGTTGCAAAATTTTGTGAGACTTTTTTCTTTAGCATTGATAGAGAAGTATTCTTGGTACTGGCACTTATCAAATATTTATTTGACTTTTGTGGTAAGGATTATTTATTCTTACAATTGCGATTTCAGTTACAATTGCAATTGCAATTGCCCTCGAGTCGATTCCATGTAACCATATCTTCAGCTCTCTTGAGGGCCATCAAAGCTATATGTTGCTCAGATTTATGGCATATATAAATAATAATTGCATTCAATTATATAAATAATATTTACCATTTGCAAATGAATCACAATTCTTAGTAGAGATATTGCAGTTGAACATTTATAATGATTCGAAGAAATTATAATTATCTTCTAACTTGTTATAAAAGCACAAAATAAATATAAAATCTATAGTATAAATCAAATATTTGCATTTTTGTTATTCTAAAGATTCAAAGGATATATTCTAAGTAATTATAATTTATCAGTAAAAGTCAAGGACCGTAACAATTATAATTTGTATAGAAAAAACTAAAATATTATTTTGAGTTATTTAAAAATAAATAAATAAAAACGCTTTTAATTATTAAATTTCATTTATATGAAACAAAAAATAATTATTGCACATAAATTTTTATACAAAAAAAAATATATATATAAAAAAAACAAGAAATCTCTAATCGAGACTGCTCGACTAGGAAATCCCCTTCGGATAACTGATATTTTAATTCGCGTCTTTCTGACTGACACACACACACACACACACACACAAACAGAGACACACACACACACACACATACATAGACACACACTCACACACACACACACACACACACACACACACACACACACACACACACACACACACACACACAAACACACAAACACACAGACACACACACACACACACACACACACACACACACACACACGAGACACACACACACACACATACATAGACACACACACACACACATACATAGACACACATAGGCACACACGCATACAGTACTTGAGCAAAAGTAAGAGCAAGGAGAGCTGGAGTGCAAAAGATCATTAAATTTGTCTATGTGTATGCAGCAGTTCTCATTTGGTATTTTTATTTAAGTAAAACGAAGCTAGAATGCTCACAGCAGCAGAGAGCGTTCCCATTGCTCACTTGAAGCTCGACTGCAACGAGCTCTACCTGCCGTTGGGCTCAACAGTGCTTGAGTAAAAGTGTCGCTATATAAAGGGCAGCAGCTGCAGCATTTCTTCAGTCAGTCTTCAGTCTTCAGTCGTCCAGGCCTGGTGGTGGTCAGCGCCATAAAGTGAATTAGAGTGTGTGATCGAGCAGCCAAGCATTAAAGACGTAGAGGAACTACGTAAGGGAATTACGTAAAGGAATTACGTAAAGGAAATATGTAGAGGAATTACTTAGTGGAAATACTTGGAAGAAATACGTAGAGGGAATACTTAGAAGAAATAGACAGACGAATAGTGCTAAATCGACTCAGTTCGTCACCCTGATCAAGAATATATATACTTTGTGGAGTCTGCCACGCCTCCTTCTGCCTGTTACATACTTTTAACAAAACCATTATACCCAGATTTCCCATTTTCAATGGGTTCAGGGTATAATTATAATAGCATTATTATTAAATAAATTTAAAATAGTTCAACTCTTTGCTATCCTCTTTATTTAAACTATATTCTACATTAAATAATTATGTATTTGTAATTTTAAAATAATATTTCAGGGTTTATAAATATAATATAAATAATAAAATGAAATCCTAATATTAATTTGATAATAAATGAATTAAAAATAGTTCACTTATTTGCTATCTCCTCCAATTTCTAGTCATTGCTTCTCTCAAATTTCTGTGTGAAAGCTTTACTTATTTTTTATGCTACAAATACACGACTTAAAAATGTTTCGCCTTTCGTCTTTAATTTATTTGGAGCCACATTAATATTGTCGCCCTCCCACTGCGTACGCCCCTAAAGAACATTTCGTGTTCTACTTTATGAATTATGATTAAGTAAATTGTCAGAAAGCCACAAGACCACGACCGAAGGGACAATATCCTTTTGAATGAAATGTTGTTGAGCGCATTTATGTAAATTTTTGTTGTTGTGGCACAATTTATTAGCAACACGAAAACACACACACACACACACAAAGGTGTTAACAGATAATGGATAAAATCCACATAAGCGTTAAGTATGTGCAGACAGACAGAGAGAGTGGGAGAAAGAGAGAGAGAGAGAGAGAGAGAGAGAGAGAGTGGGAGCATAACGTCTGCATTAAGTTTTATACAATTTTTATCGCTTATTTTATAATTCGCAACAAAACTGAAAAGCGTCTTAACAGACGACGCCCAACATCCTCGCTGGGGGCTTATGCAAAAGCGATGCCGATGCCGATGCCGACGTCGACGTCGCACAATTTCCGCTTTTTATGCTTATCCTGTAATTCATATTTATAGCGGCTGTTTCTTTTCCCTGTGTATGTGTATGTGTGTGTATGGCACAGGAAGCAGCAAACTGAGCTACAGCAGCCGCCATAGAAAATTGCATTTCATACGAAAATATGGCCACAAGGGGTAGCCGAAGCCGAAGCCGTAGCAGGAATCGGCCACAGGGCACTGGGTAGTGGGCGTGGCGTGGGCCAGAGCCAGCTTTTTTGCTGAATTGCATTATCAATGTAGATAAGTTTTATTGCTTTAGCCAGGGCAAACGGCCATTTAAGCATAATTTACATTTGCACAGCAAATACTCGCAAATAAAATGTAAAATCTATGTATGTATGTATGTATGTAAAGGTTGTTCAAATTAGATATATACATAGGTATTTGTGGTGCGGCTGAACCTCAAAGCATCAGCTGTGACGACAGCAATTCGATCTTCACATCTTGTTTGCGGCTGCTGTGCCTCGATGCCTCAGTGCTTCGGTGCGCTTTCAATTGAACCCATTCAGATTTCATGGCTCCGAGAGCTTGTCATTGTCATTGTCTCAAAAGTTTCAACATTTTGTTTGTCATATTAACATGGAGTATGATTTTTTGAGTGGCTTCAAGCACACAGTTGATCAGCGCCGACTCGAGATTCGTGAGCTCAGAGTCGAGTCTCCATCTCTTCCTCTTCATTTGATGTTGTTTTTGTTTTGCGTGCTGCAGCTGTTTAATATTGTTTCAAGTGTGCTCTGTCGATGTATGTCATATTTACCACCGTAACGCCGTCGGTTTTTGGCCATAAAACAACATGGCTTAGGGCCCTATTAAAATGCCGCTGCGTAAAATGTGTCACATTTCACATTTCACATATCGCGCGCGTCATATTTGAATCATGTTCATCGACAGCTGTGAAATATTGTGTAAACTGGAAAGAAAACTCACACAATTAAACCTAAATTTGTTGTTGCTCAATATAAAGTACAGTAAATACTGCCAAGAAGCGTTAAATGGGTAGAGTTTCTATTAGGAATATTTTCAACACAGTTAAATTCGATTCGAAAATATCTTGCAACAATATTGTAGCTAATGCCAAGAATAATAAGCATTGTAATCAATAATTTATCAATTATTTATCGATCACTTATGACGTAATATCGATTATAAATCGTTCATTCTGCAGCCTATGAAATGTGTGCTCTACTCTGTTTGCCTATTGCTTAACGATTATTCATCAATGACTTATATCGAGCAGTGTCTATCGATTACTTAGCAATCATTATCGATTATTCATAGATCATTATCTATTATTCACTTCTTATTTTGCATAAATGCTATGAAATATATGTATGTATTTAATAAGAGCCCAGCATAGGCCTGGTTATAATGCTTATACGTATTAATAACTGCTAAAAGCAAACAAGAATAATAATCGACTGGATTGCCTATTACTTGTCGATTATTTGTAAATGTGTATCGATTATTATGATTCGTTTATACAGCATAAATGTCATAATGTCTACCTAGCATTCATGTAGCTGCAAAGTTTATTCACACAGTGCGTATACGTTATATTTTATGCCACACACACTTCACAAACCCTAATTAGCGTCTAATGCGAAATGCAGTTGAAGAAGTGCCCACACTGCCAGAGAGCTCTGGATGGTTGACTTTCGAACTGTTTAGTTGCGAGTGTCTAATTCAATTATACGCATTTAACAAGCGACTGTGACTCGATTGTGCAAAAGGCATGACCGAATGCATATGCCCGAACCGTTTTCAATCACTGCTCAGGCAATAATTGCAGTTGTTGTTGTTGTTGTTGTTAATATTTACTTGTTATTTAACGTCGTTGTTGCTGCTGCTGCTGCTGCTGTTTGCACACATTTTTCACAGAGTGTAACATTTTAATTAACACAAAGCTCATAATTTGTAAACGGATGTAAAGAAAAAAAAATCTGAAAAAATCTGAAAAAAATAGCAACGAGCAAAGGGAAATTTTATTTAATGTGAGCGAGTGCTAATGAAGTGCCATAACTGCCCATTTGTTTACTTTTTTTTGCTTTATTTTATTAACCATACATTATTAAATTTAGCACATTTATTTTTGTTTTTTTTAGCACCTAGTAAATTGTGCTGGGGCTCTAAGTTGTTCGCTTTTGTTCCAATTAGCCCGCTCAGTCCTAAATAATTTAGAGCCCGCAGACATGAATGTCGTCTATTTACGTCCCCAATAAATACTATATTGTTCACTCGTAAATCGTGCAAGTCGGCTGTCTATCGTATATAAACATTGAGACGAGAACTAAATCACAAGCAAACGCTAAAATCAATACGGAAACTTTATCAGTTCAGCGCTCGTTTGAATTATGACTAATTGTGCTAAAAACGAGACTGAGTGGCAAGCATTTGGGGTTCCGAATTGATAACGGCCTATCAGCGATCGAGGACTACCTCAAAGGGGAACGAGCTGCCATAAAAATCAAAAAGTATTTGCAATCGACATTCGCTGAATGCGAATTTGTTGAGGCAACTGCGAGTGATCATCGAGTGATCGTGCACTGCCAGTAGAGTCATTAAATGGGTGCGAGAAATCGCGTGAATAACGGAAAAATATAGAGTGTATGAACTCCTACAATATTAAGAGACTCGAGACGTTTAATACCCAATGCCTCTATGTCATCTATTTCTTAACTTGACTAGAAACTTCACACTTCAAGCATGCTATAAATATATATATTTAAAATTAAAATTGAATTATAATTATTTAAATATAAAGCTGGAATTCCTACTTCAACTGAACAAGTTCTATCATTATTTTTAAATCGTGAAATCTATTTGTAAATTCCATTACATGATTATTTCACTTTATTTAAGTGCTACAGAACTTAAAGAGAAAAGAAGTATTTTGCTTTGATATTTAAAAAATCGTTATGTCTGAATCCACTATAATATTAAATTATTTAATGAATATTTGAATTTTCCGATAAAACTCAAAATAAATTTATTTATTTCTCATTTTCATTTTTTATTATTTTTTTAATGATTTATTTTTTTTAAATTAATTATTAAACTTTTCGATCAAACTAAAAATAAATTTATTTATTTCTCATTTTTATTTTTATTATTTTTTTTTTTTTCTTTTAATGATTAATTTTTCTTAAATGAATTAGTGAATTTTTCGATTAAACTAAATATAAATTTATTTATTTCTCATTTTTATTTTGTATTTTTTTTTTTTTTAATAATTCTTCTTATTTTTTGTTTATTGTTTGTTTGTTTCTTTCATGATTTATTTTTATTAAACTAAAAACTTGTTGCTTATTTTTCTATTTTTGGTTTTTTCTAATTTTCCGATATTTGTTTAACAGTAAATAATTTTTCTTAAATACGGTCCTTATCGTAGCACAACAAAATACGGTCGTACCCCATGAAAGTGTGTGTATGTATGTATGTGTGTTTACGTTATGTGTGCGTTGTACGTTGAAGAGAAAAAAGCGCTTAAGTACCGATAAGAAATTTGCCATTTTTACAATGGTATCATAATAATTTATGGCTGCCCATTGAGTGTTATAAAAGCTTCAATATTTTGTAGTTTATGACTTGCGCCAGTTGGAGCATGGGCGTAATTACACACACACACACACACACACACACACGCACACGCACAGGCACACTAAATACATAAGCTATACGTCATTATTTCCAATGTGCTTTGTTAGTTTCCATGAATTATGACTCTCAACTCGTTTGCTCAGTTTAGGTTCACTACACTCTCACTCTCGCTCTCTCTCTCTCTGTCTCTCTCTCTTTGGGCTTTGGCCCTGCTGGGCCATAATTTATGGCATGCGGCGAAATGGATTTTATTGCAAAAGCCGTGTTCGAGTTTATGGCACAGCTGTAAGTGGGCAATATTCATTTCATTTATATGCACTTTGCTTTGTGGCCTCGCCAGTGTCGGCATTTCTCTCTCTCTCTCTCTCTCTCTCTCTCTCGCTCTAGAACTGCAAATCGCAAATTTTCACTTTTTAGCCTGAAAAGTAGCAGTAAAATAATATTAGTTATTAGCCATGATTAATGGCCAATGATTAGACCAATTCCGCCCCATCATTCGCTAAATATTGCGTTGTCACATTTTATGGCAGCTTTATGGCTAGCAATTCGCTTGAATTAATTGCGACAGTTGCCTCATCCATTACAAATGCTCAACAAAAGTTAATAAAAGATGTCAACGAACAGAGTTAAATAGAGACGGGTTAGCTGTCTCTCTCTCACTCTCTCTCTCTCACTCTGTCCTTCGGGTTCTACTCTACTTCTGTTTATGGAAAAGACTTCATAGTTTTATTTCCATACCTATTGATTCTATGCCAACAATAATAATCCCAAAAAATTTTCTGAAAATAATTTAATATATAAAATAATATAATAATATAATATAAAAAAAATTAATTTAATAAAGTAATATAAAAAAAAATTAATAATATAATATAAATCAGATAATAATGAAATATCTATAATATATATTTGGAGATTTTTTATGTTTATAATATAAGAATTAATTTTGCTCAGGTAGAAATTGGGTTTAATGATAGTCTACTAAAATAATAAAAAAATAAATAAAAATAAATTAAATTAAAAATAATTTTTAAATTAAAAAGAAATTTAAAAAAAATTTAAAAAAAAATAAAAATTCTGTGAATACAATAAATATGTTTACACAAAATACTTCTTTTTCTCCTCCTTTTTATTTGCAATTTGTCTTTTACTAAACAATAAACAAATGTATTTACTTTAATTTTTTTTTGTAGTATAATATATAAAATATCATAGAAACACACACTAAACATAAACATAAATATAATCTAGTTTCTTAAAACTTATTCTAGTATTTTTCTAGTATATTTTCTAGCATATTTCACTTTAGACTTTCTAGAGTACGTCTCGACCTGTTTGATATGAAATCATTATTCAGAGGCCAGACAGAATTTATGGATGTATTTTTCTTTCTGTTGTGTATTTTGTCATTAGGTCGCATAATTTAAAGACCTCTCGCTGCCTCAGCCCCCGCCCCAGCCACAGCCCCAGCCACAGCCCGAGTTGCTTGTTTGTTTTAACAGCGCGCTTTATCATATTTGTAGCGCCCCTTGGCAATTGGGTTCGGGGTGTCCCCCCACACAATGGGGTCCAAATGCTTTCACACTACATTTGCGTCGTAATTTCATATTTAATGTACTTTTTATATCTTTTTATTTGCAAGCGCTTTAATAGGCCCATAATTCCATTTATTTTGGACACGTCGGCTGTATTTATGGCCAGCAGCCCTTATTTATTATAGCCAACAGCAAATGGGGGAGAGGGGGGAGTTCCTATGAAATGGGAGCAGGCCAAAAGAGACTCAAAGAGTGTTTCATCGAACGTTGGCGAGTGTTGGCCACAGATTAGGATCACGCATCGTGCCACGCATTTGGGCCACAAAGACAATGCAAATAAAAGAGAAAAGAAAAAAACAGGCGACAGCGCGCGGATTGTTCAAGTCTTATCTGATGGCACGATATCGATATAATCGAGTGAGAGACTAATAATAAGCGTTTGCCGCTTGCCTTTCTCCTCTGTCTTGCAGCTGGACAACAAGAGCAGTCCGTTGGCGCTATTGGCCCAAACATGCAGCGCCATCGGTGCGGATACCACAAATCCCAAGCTGCTGGCGGCCAACATTGAAAAGTCCACAAAACAACAGCCGAAGGCCAATGGCAACGGGCTGGATAATGCACGCGATAAATCCTCGCCGGTTAGCAGTCATTCATCCAGTGTTAGCACCGGTTCCGTGGAGCAGCAACAGTTGCCGCCGGCGCACAGCAAAACCCTCAGCACCTTTAAGCCCTACGAGACCAACAACAACAACAGCAGCAACAATAACAACAACAACAACAATAGCGATTGCGGCGCCACAAATCTCACCAGCAGCAACAACAACAACAACAACCAACGCGTAAAGACACCCAAGGCAATGCCCATGACCATGGGCAGTGGAGCCTCGGCCAACGGACAGCCGCGCTGCGACTCGAATCAGAGCGCCAGCAGCAGTTCGCATCGGGAATCGCCAAACGCCAGCGTCTCAAACCAACTGCGACGCACACCCAACGCCAGCGGCCCCCAGCTGAACGGCAGCAGTCCGGTGCACTCTACCGCACCGGCACGCAGCAGCTCCAAAGAGTCGGCCTCGATGCACAGTCCCAGCACAGCCGCACAGAATACCAACTCCAGTCGACTGCAAGAGGCCGCCTATGCGGCGGCCAAGGAGGCCAGCTATGTGAAGGCTCTGCATGCGGCCAGCCAGCAGGCCAGTCCCTCGGCTGGCTCCTACTATCCGCCAGGTAAGAGTGAATCTATTACTAAATTATTATCAAGGGTTAAAAATATAAGAATCGCATTGCAATTGTTTCATATAGAAGTCGAACTATTTCGAAGATCTTAACTTTAATATAAAAGAAACTAAATAGGTTTGAGTTATGTATATCTCTTCATCTCCCATTTGACTAAAGTAAATGTAGTTTTATATAAAATCAAACAGTCAGGTAAAACAGCGAAATCTCGTCAACGGAATCTCCGATTTCACTGAAATAAATTTTCTTCAATATAAAATATATCAATTATAAGAAAGAGAAAAAGTTTCGGGTCTATAACTTTTCAGTTGATAAGACTTTAATAGAGTTATAAAAGTGCAGCTGAACTGAAGAGTCTTAAAATATGTTTCAGACTTAGAAAGCTAGATCTCGTGAACGGAAACTCCGATTTAAATGAAATAAATTTTGTTATATCAAAAATTAATCAATTATAATAAAAATATTAAGTTTTAATTAAGTAAAATAACAGATGAGCACAAAAAAATGCTACAAATAAGCAAACTTAACTCATTGCGATATACATATTGTATTGTATTGTATGTATGTATTTTTCATAACTTTCCATATCCATCGCATATTGTATTTAACTCTTGAACGGCTCATATGGATACTATATAAATAATATTTAAATTTATAAAATAAAAGAACTAGAAAATGAATCAATAAATCTCTCACACCATTAAATTTCTCCTCAATTCTAAAATGCCTATAAAAATAATCAGAATATTTCTTTATGATATAAACTTAAAGAGAAGCAAATATTTATTTTTAATATCTAAGTAAACTTCAACCATCCAACTTGATTCTCGAACATTTCCCAATTGTAATATCTACTAGTATAATAACAATCTAACATCTCTTCTTACACTTTGCCTTCTCATCTACAGGCTACGGCGCACCCTATCCCATGGACTTGATGACAGCGAGCTCGCTGATGTCGCCGCATCCTGCGATGTTCAAGGCCTCGGCCATGAATCCGTATTTGAACTATGCGCGTCTCAAGGGCCTGACGGATCCGGCGGCCATGATGGCGGGCGCACCCAACATATGTCGTGATCCCTACTGCACCGGCTGTCCGGCCAGTCCGCACTACATCAACAAGGCCGCCGGGCAGCCCTGTCCGGCGGGCTGTCCGCAGTGCGAGATGGGCGGCACGGGCAAGTCGGGCGGCAGCTCTGCTGGTGCCGGCGGATCCAATGCAGCCGCAGCAGCGGCGGCAGCGGCTGCCTCCTCCTATCACGCCCAGCTGGCGGCATTGGCGGCCGCCTCGCAGCTGCCGTATGTCTGCTCCTGGATTGGCAGCGATGCGGCGTACTGTGGCAAGCGTTTCGGCACCTCCGACGATCTGTTCCAGCATCTGCGCACGCACACAGCCTCCGTGCCGGATGCGGTGCTCAGTGCAGCAGCCGCGGGCGGCATACCACCGAATCATCCGCTCTTTCAGCGCACCTATCCCACCCCGCCGCTCAGTCCGCTGTCGGCGGCGGCGCGCTATCATCCGTATGGCAAGCCGTCGATGCTGCCGCCGTCGCTGGCGCCGCCGGGCGTGCTGCCCGGACTGCCGCCTCATGCCGCGCTGGCCCAGTACTTTGCGCCCTACTCGTTATATGGACCGCGCATGGGTTCCTCGCATCCGTAGTAGGAGCCCCATCCGTAGATGGAGACGGAGCCAGACTGTTGCTCCTAACATTCAGTCAAATCATTTTGCTTGAGTTGCCCCCCATCCCCTCGCTCTGCGCAAACTGAAATTGTGGAGCAATGGGGCAGGAACTGGGTCGGGGGCGAGGGCGAGGGCGGTTGCTTGGGGTCAGGGGTCAACTCATTCGTGAAACGAAAAGCTAGTGATCTAATGTACTATAGCTACATACAAATGTTTAAATTTAGCTTTAGGCAAAAAGTTCTATTCAAGGATATGCCGCACATTCACTCGTACGTCAGTGTGTCTCTCCGTATGTCCCATTTAAAGCTTATGGTAATTGTAACATTATTTATTAATTTAAAAAACACACACAAACAAATACAAAATATATAAATAAATAAATATATAGATGTACATACGTTCGTATATGCATATGTGAAAACCAATTTGAAAATGAAAAGATTGTCCAAAAACTAAAAGTTGTAAAATTATATTGTAAATTATATTAATAACTATGTATATGTGTATACATATATACTAAATATGTTTATGTATGTGTAAATGTAATTATGAACACCATTTTAAAGTTCACTTAAGCCACTACAACAAATCAATAAATCAAAGAAAAACTTGAACTAAAACTGCATTTTTTTCTGGGGCTCAATGCAAGCTGGAAAAGTTGAAATTTATTTACTGAAAAATAAAAGTTAATGACTTATAAAAAAAATAAATAAATGAAAAAAATAATAAAAACAAAATTCTTTCAATGATTCATTCATATCATAATATATTAACCGAGAGAATTTTGGTAAAACACACATCATAAAGTCTCTATAAGGATTTGAGTCTTATTAGGAAAGGAGCTCATCCCTTTTGGTCAAAATTCAGATTTAAGAGGTATTTAAATTCGGGTTTGCTCTAAATATACAAAATTTTGTACATAGATACTACCACTTCTACACAGCACAAACGATCCACTTTGGGCTGTCAGGGCGTAGAGCTAAACGGCCGTAACTCAAAAAGCGAAATGAATAAACGCGCTGGGAGTCGGGCCCGATGCCAGAGCCAATAAACCAGAGACCCACAAATCATAGAATGCAGCTACATTGGCCCCTGAATTATGCTCGCTAAGATTGAGAGACAGAGAGAGAGAGAGAGAGAGAGGGAGTAGAACAGAAAGAGAGGTGTGTAGAGTAATCGTAGGGTTTGAGGCGGCTGGAAGTTAGCTGCCGAAGCTACCGACACGGCCGTAAATCAAATTTTATATTTCCCCCCAAAAAAGAAGTTGCGCTGCGAACCGAGCGAACTTAAGGGCTGTGAGGCCCAATAGTTGCTCTGTTCGCTGCCCACATATGGCGTCGATAAATTAAAATTTTCGTTACACGGCAGTGGGCGTGGGAGTGGAAGTGGGAGTGGGAGTGAGAGTGAGAGTGCGAGTACGAGTTGTAGAACTGGCGGTAGAGCTATATATTAGCCATGCCCTTGCATTTTGACAGCTAGCCGCCCAGTGACTACCTGACAATTTATTGTATTATACGGTTTGGCATTTGGCTGCCCACATTGGGAATGACCTCTCCGGGTGACCAAAATGCGCGCGGTAGGGGGCGGGAGAGTTGCGAGCGAGAGTCATAAAAAATATGCTATAAACTTTGCACAGAAAGATGGAGAGAGAGAGAGAGAGAGAGACACATACACGCATACATATTGGCGCTGGCATCAATAATTCTTTCATAAATGTCCATTTCGCCACATATCGCTGAGAATCGCAAAGAGAAGCAGCACACATAACGGAGCTTGACCTGCACACTACAGTCGAGTAGAGTAGAGAGGTGAGTTTGAAGGGTTTTCCATCTAAAATAGTTGTAGGAAATGTTAGCCATATATATATTATGTAAATATATATTTATATATATCAGGATCTAAATAATTCTCATTTTAAAAACAATACATTTATTCCCCGACTAACAAACAGCATTAAATTATAAATCTAAAATTTTATAATAAGATTACTGAATATCGTATTTCTAGGGTATTCTGATATCTAGGGTATCTCTTCGATAACTGGCGATTTTTTTCTTTAAAATTTGAGCTGCACAGGTGAAAGCCATCGCGGTGGCCATTATAGTTCTCGCTGGCCACGTCCATTTATCATTCCACAACGCCCACCCATCCCTGGAATCTGGAATCTTCGAACCAGTACTGGACTTGTCAGCCGGTGAACAATATGGACGGGACGGGGGGAAAACCAAGAGGAGCTGCTGCACAAAAAAAAAAAAAAAGGAGAAAAATAAAACAGTGGCAAGAATTTATCGGTTGAGAATTTCGTGAAAATATTTCTTTTGCCGTTTGCAAATTTATTTTTCCCGTTGCGCTGCAAAATATAATGGGAGATGAAAAATCGGTTTGCATAAAAAATACAAATGAAAAAAAATGCAAATATTACAAAGCGAAAGAGGTAAAAATAACAAATTGAGAGAAAAGAAAAAGTAAATTATGCTTGAACAGAAGACAAACGTGGTAAGAACTGAGGACTACCTTTTAGCCATTAGAAACGCCGACTAGTTCCCAGATAGGTATTGACTACACACATACATATATATATGTATTTAAAATGCAGACCTGGTGCACCAGGTAAGATCGTAATTCACTCAAATTTACGACTGCAACTACTGAATAGACAAAATGCAAAAGAAAGAGAATTTTATATACCCTACCTAAAAATATTAATAAATTAAATATTTCTATTTTATTTGATGAAATATTTTAAGATCAAAAAATAAATAAATATAAATTTATACAAATTATATTTGAATTACAATTACAAATACCTTACTTATAATCTATATATAAGACTTCCACACGCAACAGAAAGAGAGAGAGAGAGAGTCAGTGAGAGAGTGTATAAGAGACGTCAGGCACACCAAGTGCATGGCTCAACAATAATTTCCAAAGCCAAATGACAGGCGACAAAACCATATATCATTGTGCATGGGGGCCCAGGCGATTTTTGTCTGGCTTTGCCACCCACGAGCTGAACTTTTGTCACTTGAAAGGCGTCGCTGGCTGCCTTAAGCGTTGTCTGCCTCACTCTCTCTCTCTCTCTCTCTCTTTTGGTTAATTTCTTGCAAGACAAAAGCAATAAAAAAATCTCCTTCTTATAAATTACCATGCAAGTGCCGCTGAGTGTTTGCTCACTTTTCCACTCCACTTTGTGGGGTCTCCACACAAACGCGATCCCACCACAGCAGAGCAGAGCACAGCACAGCCCAGTCCAGCGGCTTCCAATGCATTGGATGACATTTCCATAATTAGTCGAGCGTGTTTCGGCTTGTCTTCTCTACGTTGCATGTTTGAACGCTTGCGTTGATTTGATTTGATGCTCAAAGAGTGAGAAGGCTGAAGACTGAATATTGGAGAGTGCAGAGTGTAGAGTGAGAAGTGAAGAGTGGAGACTGGCAAGTTGTGGATGGTGAATGGTGAGCGGTGACTGCAGACTTATGGTGTGGAGAGTTTGAGAGCCTGTCTGTCACACATGCACACGCTCACGCATACCAACATATTTATTTATTTATTTATTATGCACAGTTTGCAATCGTCAGTCAGTGAGTGCCTGCCTGGCTGCCCGGTTGGCTGCCTGCCTCCATCCATGTGCGAATTGACGCCGTATTTATGGTGTTGAAATATTAATGCCCAGAGTTGGTTGCTCATGTCATTTTGATTTATGAGTCTCTTCGTGCACAACTCTGTTCTCGCACAATGCGTGTATCAAGCTGAAGATAACGGCTCAGGCTGACAAACGTTCAGGTGGGGGGAGGGAGGTGCTTCGCCAAAGGGGTAATAGGAGTACAGGAAGGAGCAAGGGCGGTTTGGGAGTGAGTGTAAGCATTGAGATGTTGAAAGAACAAATCGCATAATCATGCACTGAATTGAGTGACAGACATATGTATACATATACATACATATGTACATAGATACGTGTATGTGGGTATGAATGACACACAGTCAGAGTATTGCTAATCTCCTTTTGGAGACATGCTATGTATATAGTGGTATGTATGTATGTATATGTTTTGTATATTCATTGTATGTTTTGTATATTCGTGGTATGTTTTAGTATATTCATTGTATTTCTAAACAAATATATGTAATACAATATTAATAGAGATTTCACATTTAAACTATGAAAATATCCTAGAATATGCAAAGATACCAACAGATAATCTTATAAATTAACTACATACATTTTTAAATAAATAATGCTATTGTTGCGATGTTAACTGTCTTAAGTTTCCTTCCTCTTTCTTGAAAGAGCTGAATCCAAAATGCATTACCATTTTGATTGGCTGACCTTTAGCAGACTGCTGCCCAGCAGCCGTGAGAGAGAGAGAGAGAGGGAAAGAGAGAAGATCTTGAGCGATGAAAAAAGAAAATAACACGCGACACCCAAAGCAACTTCTGGAGTCCACGATCCACGAGGCGTCGGAGTCAATCGCAGCCAACTACAAGCCAAAACAAGCTACTTACAAAGCTGGCCCTGGGTGCCTCGCCGAAGACCAGAAGCAGGTATATGTACAAGAGGAGTTGCGGCTACCTAAGTGGAAGCATGGAGCATCGAGCAGGCATCGTCATCGGCTTGGAGCTTGGAGCATGTCTGGGTCGCGGGCAAATGCATTTTATCTTCTTAGCGCTTGCCGAGGCGACGCGGCGTGGATGCGTGGACATTAAATATGCATGAGAGGACATTACATATAAATAAATTTAGCAACAGTTTGTATGCAGAGAACGGCAAATGCATTTATCGATGATGATGGTAATGATGATGCCCGCTGGAAGGTGTTGAGCCTGCGCCGGTCGGCACGACTCGGACCCGCAGAGCACACGCAACGGCCAGTGAGTGGACCGCCGTGAAGCCATTTGACAGGCTACAGCCAAAGAGAGGTGAGGGAGAGAAAGGAATATGTGTAGCTGGCATATATGCATGTATGCATGCATGTATGTGTTAGTGTGTGTGTGTGTGCAGTAAAAAGTCTACACAGTCATTCCCATAGCCCACTTCCATTCGTCTCACACCGCCCATTGGCCGACCGACCATGCCAATTGCCTCTCTGACTTTGGTCACAGTGGTCAACGATGTTCTGCATTTTAAATATGAGCATCTGCCGACCTCTCTCTCACTCGCTCTCTCTCTCTGACTATTGTCAAGCATATTGCTGGCAGTTTGACACTCGCCACTCTTTACCCCGCCCATCGACTGCTGTCATCGACTGTGCTGTCGTGTCGCACGTAAATTTCAGGTACGACAATATATGCCACGATTTTATGGGTTCCACGTAGCACGCGCGCCTGCCTGTCAGCGATTCGATTTGGGCATTGTCCTCCCATAGCGAACATATTGCCTGGACAGCAGTTGCTCTAGCATGTTCCGATCAATTCAATTAGCCATCGGAATAACTATCATACGTACATATATATTTAGAACTAGATATACATCAGTTGTAGCATAATATGACATCTTATTTATACATACTTATAATTGAAATTTAAAAATATTATAAGAAGTGGAATTTAAGCAACATCTAAAGTATCCAAATCTAAGATCCATAGATTAAAGATAAGTTAAACAGAAAATTTTGGAAGTATGAATATTCTGTTAAATTATTAAAATCAGAGTAATTTAAATCTACTTTTGATTAAGTTTACTTGGATGTATATTAATATTAAATTATTATTAATATATTGTTTATGTTCTTATTAGTTTATGTTCTTTTAAATACTTATCTTAGTTCTTCCATATTTAATAGGCAATTTCTGCAAATTTCTGATTTTCTGCTCTCTCTAGCTTTTATTTTCCATGAGAATGAGTAAAAAATAATCTAGGATAAAATTGATGATCTTGTTCAGCTTTAATTACTATAGATTGCTTGATTTATAGGCATCGTCTAAAGAGTAGAGCAGAGCACAAGGTCGATGCATAAAGTCTCTGGTGTTTATATGGAGACAAAGTGCACTCGTGAGCACATTGTGACAGAGTCGATGTCACTTGGTTAGTTGGCAATCGTAAATCATCTGCATACGGTGCTGGGGACATGCTCTACGGGGCAGACGGGCATAACACATTTTTAATATAATGTGTATTGTATCTGACTTGTAACGTAGATAATTTCCTTGCTATAAATTATAGCAACTGGCAATGGCAGCTGTATGGGGCTGCTGTTGATTTTTATCAACGTCATCAGCTTAATTGCCTCACTGTGCCACGGCTTGACTGTTCCAGTTGTTGTTGTTGTTGTTGTTGTTGTTATTGTTGTGTTGGCTTGGTGTTTGCAATGTTATCTAGAAAATGTTGTGTGTTGCGCGCAGTACTTGCAATTATTAATGAAATATTGCTGTCAGTAATTATTTGTTATAAATTTGCATAGATATTGCAATTTGTATACTTCATATGCGCCCTCTACCTCTCTCTCTCCCTCACACACACACACACACTGTCTGTATTCCTCTCCCTCTCTCTCACTCTCTCTCTCTCTGTCTCCCATTTAGCCTATAGGCCAAGTCAGCGGCTTTATTAATGACAATGTAAGAGCATGATAAATATCGTTGACACAGGCATTTGAGTTAGCTACTTGTTTATAAGTCTCTACATACATACATACATATTCAATAGTATCTAACTAGCTAATCAATTGATTATTACGTTTTGTAACAAAAGTGTTTTTGTCGCCTTTAATATGCTAAGCAACTCGACTAACACACGATCTGATCTCGCTCAAATTCATTTGGCTTTCAGCCTAAATTGGAAAATATTTGCTGGAAATTGAAGCTAATTGCTGAATATCATAAATATGTATATATATTTAAATTAAGCTCAATATGTACGTCATATAATGCACATTAGAAACACACATGCACATTGGAAACTCTTATTAAAATGTAATATTTTTAATTCAATTTATTTAAGTGCTTACAAACAGTTTATTTTGATGGAAATTTATTTATCGATGCACAATCTTGGATTTGTTTTTAGGAGACTAAGGATAAGACTTGGAAATTAAGAAATAAATAAAATAAAGTAAATAAAATAAATAGACAATACAAAAAAATAAATAAAACAAATAAAATAAATAAAATAAATAAAATAAATAAAATAAAATAAAATAAAATAAAATAAAATAAAATAAAATAAGTAAAATATGTCTTATACATATGTGTGTAGCAAATGCTAACTTGGGTAAATCCAAAGCTTTTACTATAAATAAGAAAATTTTATTGACCTTATAAGCATATACCCTAGAATATTTTAAGTACACATGCATTATATATTTTAAACTTTGTTATTATTATTTTTTATTTTTATTTAAAATTTATAATTTTCTTTCTTATATTTTAGTTTTTAGTTATTATTATCTGTACTTTTCATATTTTTAAAATTTATTTTTAATATTATTTTTTTTTTATATTAATTTTTTTTTCATATTTTAATTTTTATTATTATTATCTGTACTTTTTATAGTTTTATTTATTTATTTTTATTATTATTTTTATTTTCTCTTTCATTTTTTAATTTTTTATTATTATTATCTGTACTTGTTATATTTTTTAAAATTTATTTTTATTATTTTTTTACATTTATTTTCTTTTTCATATTTTTATTTTATTTTGTATATTTATTTTCAAATTAAAAAATGAGTTTGAATTGAAACGAGAAACAAATATTAAATAATTTTAAATAATTCAAATAAAATATTTGAATCAATTTTATATAAATAAATATATGTACAGTAGAATCCGGTTATAGCGACATTCAAGGGACCGTCGATTTTACGTCGCTATACCCGGAGGACGCTTTAACCAGACGGAGCAAAAAAAAATATTTTTTTTATTTTTTACGGTTGCCATGTTCATAATAGCTTTTAACATTAAACAATTTAAATGTTTAATCAAAACTAAGATTTTTTATAAATTTATTTCATTAACATGGCTTAGAAACATTTTTGTGACGTCAGCATTGTACTTTGTCTCTCTCCCTCTCTCTCTCATGGCAGCATTTGGGGTGATGCTACACACACAAGCAAGGGTTCTGATCACTGATCAACACATACATGTATACATTTCTAACAGAGTCTTTTTATGCTGAAATTTGTTGTCATTATTTCGCGATTTTTTGTTTGTCACGTCGTAATAACCGGTAAATGACTCAAAAATATGAAAAAATAACGTCGGCATAAGCGGATTGTCGTTAAAAGCGGAGTCGTTCTAAACGGAAGGTCTTTCATATAAGTTTGTATGGGGACCAACCAAGACATCGAAATTTCGTCGATATAGCCGGTTGGACGCTTTAAGCGGAGTCGTTATAAGCGGATTCTACTGTATATTATATTATTATATTTATGCATTATTTATAGTTGTGTTAATTTAATAAACTTCTGTTCCACAGCTCACATTGTCATATCTCATTTGCAGACTTTTATTATTCCAATTTATATGATTTGTGTTGCAAATGGAATTTCAATTGAATGCACTTTCCCACTTAGATCCCACGACTAATTAATTCACATATTTTTCAAGTGCATTAATTAAGCTGACAACATCTCAAGGTGCAGACATTGCGATTTATGATCGACACCTGCACGAACCGAAAAAAACAACAAATCTTGCATTGCATCCAATTTAGCGAGTGCATGCAAAAACTGGCAACTGCATGTCAAAATTTACAATTCACATTGTAAGGCTCCATGGCAAACAATTTGGGCGCACAGATTTCAAAATAAATCCCACAATTTGTAAACAATTTGCGGACATTTTGTTGGCTCTAATATTGTAATTACATTTTACAAATTAGTCGGACACACGCATCGCATCGCATCGCATCGCATCGCATCGTCAACATAATGTGGTTAATCTATCTGGGAGTTTATCTCCTGATTGTCATCATGCCTTCAGCATTTGCATAATTAAAATGCGTTTGTTCATCTTTAAGCCCACACACACACACACACACAGAGAACATAAACACAACTGATTACCTCTGTGTGTGTGTGTGTGTGTGTGTGTGTGTGTGTGTGTGTGTGTGTGTGTGTGTGTGTGTGTGTGTGTGTAGAGTTACTTGTAATTCGTTGTCAAACAACAATGTGTGCCAATTGGGTAGTTGAAGTAGAATTAGACCTGGGCAGCTTGAAGACAAAGCATGAACGACTGGAAGATACCCTGTACCATTAGAAATACTTCAATATGTGTTTGTGTAGAGATTTATTATCACATAGAAAGTAACTCAGACTGGAACTGAGACAGTAAAATAAAGAATGAACCGACTTGGAGATACCCTGTAACATTGAAAATAACTCAAAAAGTGTCTAGAGAAATTGAATATTACATAGAAAGTAATTCAAATTAAGCCTGAGACAGTAAAATAAAGAATGAACGACTTGGACATACCCTGTAACACTGAAAGTTAAATCAAATATCACTTAGAAAGTACATTACAATACATTTTTGGCCTTTGTCTTTTATTTACACTCGACACCAAAAAATGATAGACTAGAAAATACTGTGTAGTATTAAAAATTAACTGTTGTGTGTGTAGAAATACTTTGAATTGATTATCCAGCCGATTTTAGCAGAAGTGACACAAATAACAGCAATCATCTTAGGCAAATTGCAGACAAAATATGATGTACTAGAAGATACCCTTTAGCATTAGATTTCATTATATATATGCAATACTCATAAGACGTTGTCAAACAGCAATGTAAGCGAGTTAAAGGGTGGCTGATAGACATATTAAATACAGAGCATGTTGGAATACAAGATACTCTATACCACTAAAAATCTTAAGTGGTTGGGTATGGTTCAGAAATACTGATGGGTCCAGCATACCATCTGTGATGTTATCATAGAGGGTAATTGACACAGAGATGAGTGTACTTGGATATTATGTATCATACATGTATGCATTCATGTGGAGGCACTGTTCTGACCCTTGACGTACATATGGAGAACACTGAGTGCTGACCAGTTAACCAGTTTACCCAGGGCTAATCGTCCAAAGTAATTCCCCAACAAGAACTGCCACTCAACGTGCATAATTTAGGTAACAAATGATAACTCGAAGAAATGTGAAGCCATGCATAAATTCGTCTAGCTGCAGCTGCATCAACTGCAGCAACTGCATCAACTGCAGTCGGCAGCCAGGTGAGTGGGCAAGGACTTTGCTGTCTAAGGAGTCTGACAGACGGCCAGACAATTGCAGACGAGCTTTTCCTTTTGATTTATGGCAACAGACTGAGAATCAGAATCGGAGGCAGAGTCAGACAGTCGGAGAGTAGGCGGGAGGGGGAATTCCGCTCATCAGCAGCTGCAGTCAGCTTTTGGCTTTTGGCTGGTTCATAATTTATGAACGAGTTGGAGTTGAAGTTGAAGGAGCTGCCACAATGCTGGCCCCGAGCAAATGTCGTCCATCACATTGCAGCAGGAAGATTGTCAATGCAGGTGATGGCCGCCGTCTCAGTCATCCCATCAGACCGAACTGCACACGTTTGGCCAAAACTCTATTGTTTATGAAAAGCGGATCGCCACACATGATGGAGTTCGTGTTTGCTTCGCATGTTATTCAATTTAATTTATTTCAGTGTTTGCATTGCCAAAGAAGCATTGCTATCTTTTAATTAGAGCAAATAAAATGCAACGAGCGTGCTAATTAAATGCATTATTAATTTGCAATCAATTAAGCGAATTACGCACCAACGGCCATTCCAGATAGTAGCCGCTGCTACTAATTGCATTTACATAAATGCGGCCAGCGACTCGAGCGATTGCACTTGGGTTCCTACAATTTCAAATTTGAATCGAACCCACAAATGGCTTAGACTTTTTGAATTTATAATACAACTATAACATACATACACATATGTATTTGCTATTTAGTTCAATCAATTTGTCTTAATCAGAGATATTCAAGTCGAATAAACTGCGAGTTTTACTTAATCTGATTCAAAAACTTGTGAACTTAAGAATATTTATACTTCATATAAGAGCTGATTGGACGAGCTGTTTAAGATCAGCGAAAGCAAAATCAATAAAATAATAATAAATGGAATAGGGAGGAGTTCAGAAATTTCCTAAAAAACTATTTTTTGTATATATCTATTTAACTTATTAGAATTCTGTATAATTTGCATATTATTTGCATGTCGAATTAAATTATTAAATCATTTGAATTGAGTTCTCGTCCTAAGACGTGTATATCGTATCCCCATCCATATTCCCTTCTGGTTTATAAGCATTTGGTATTTAATGGAAATCTTGTTGTCAATATAAAATAATCTTTTTAATTTAAGTTGTTTATATTTTTTTATTATTTTATTTTGATTAGTATTTTTAGTATTTTTAGTATTTTTTAGTATTTTTTAGTTTTTTTTAGTATTTTTTAGTATTTCATTAGTATTTTTTATTTATTGCCATCCAGCAAGTGCATCAAGTTTATTATCTAGCCAAAGACTGTGGAGACATACTTATATACGGTATGCACTGATATGAGCGCTGGCGATTCGACTGCCAGAGATGCCATGTACATTACTCGCTTCCAAATGCTCGACATCGTTTAACATGTTCCTGGAATTTGGTGGGCACCTTTTATGCCAGCGGTGGTCACATCGACAGAGGCAGTGGCAGCGGCAGAAGCAGAGGCAGCGCCAGAGGCAGCGTCTGGCTTTGATTTTGTCTGCTTTTGGAGTGTTCGGCCTGATATTAGTGGGCCAGGAGCAGAGCTGACTCTGGCTATGGTTGCGGCACTTATATTGGCGACATTGTCATCGATATAAAACGCGCTTTGTTTGTCCACTGGTCAAGCCAGCGGCAATGGGCAACGTCATTGGCATTGGCATTGGCATTGGCATTGCCATCGAATCGGCATCGGCATCCGTTGCGCATATTTCGCATACTCCAATGCCAGCTCCTCTCTCCCGAGGCTGAGGGCTCTGGTGTCTGGTTTTTCAGTTCGGACTCGGGTCTCGGTACTCCAGACAGCTGCACTATCAACTTGTGTGCATCAGTATGTGGTTTCGCGTGAAATTCACTCACGACTTGTAATTATTTAATTTTATTGTTTGTCTCTTGCAGCCAAAGTCTTTGGGCCGTTCAACAAGATTTCTATATATCAGATCAGCTAAGGCATGGGGCGACTGAGCTGGGGCGTCATAATCTCTAAATGCTCGAGCCCCATTAGGCTTCCAGAGATAATAAACGAGTTGCACTCGCTGCACAAACAGAATCTACAAATACTAATACCATATCATATGCAGTGACGGCCCTCGAGTCTGTTGCATAAATTATTCAAATTGGGTTGTTAGATTCGCACAGATGGCACTCAAACCTGTCCACGGACCATAACAAAACTCAATTGTCTGTCAGCATTTATAATTTGGATATGCATTCGATACGGAGCTGCAAATGAATTTGCCAACTTTTCAACACAGAGTGAGAGAGAGAGAGAGAGAGAGAGGGAGATAGCAGTAAATACCTGCACACACTTCGCATATTTTAGCAATTCCATTTGAATTATTTACTGCTGCAAATTGTTGACCTGTGCGCAAAATGCTAAAATATTTAAAAACCAAGCAACAAATTCTAAATTTATTTCCACTTTTTTCTTTATTTTTGGTATTTTTTATTTTATTTTCTTTTATGAATTCATCAATTGCAAATTCATGAAATGTGTATAGTAAATTCGTATATATAGAAAGGATGCAAAACCTTTGCAAAAAGAAATTGAAATAAAGTTAAAATTGTTGAATTTATGAAGCTCTTTTCTGATTTCATTTTGTTGCTACATTCATGGAACATCATACAATTTGCTGCCTCAGCTTTGCTGCTTGTGATTCGAACTTATGTTTTTATTCTCTACGACTCGACTTGAGCTTGATAACAGTCCAACATTTTTTTTTCCTTTGATGAAATACCCAATTAGTCAAAGTTAAATTATATTGATTTTATTTTTGTTTAGAATTTTATTTAAATATAAATAAAAATTTAAATACTCATTCTTTTGTTTCTCTATTTAATTCCTTATTATATTATTATTATTTATTTATTTTTTGCTATTTTTTTATTTTTATTAACATTAAATAATGGCATTAAAAATAAATATAAATAAAAATATAAATACTAATTCATATTTTTCTCTATTTAATCCCTTATTAGTAATATTATTTATTTTTTATTTATTTATTTTATTTTATTTATATATTTATTTTTATTTATTTATTTATTATTATCTTTATTTTTTTTTTTTTTTTTGTAGATTAACATTAACTAATGACAGTACTAATAGCAAATAAATAAAAATAAAAATATAAATAATCCTTCTTATTTTGCTCTATTTATTTCCTCATTATATTATTATTATTATTATTATTATTATTATTATTATTATTATTATTATTATTATTATTATTATTATTATTATTATTTTTTTTTTTTTTTTTAATAACTTTTAATAATGTCAGTAATAATAGCAAATAAATATTTAAAACAAATATTAATAATACTTCTTATTTTTCTCTATTTATTTCCTTATTATATTATTATTATTTTTTTTTTTTTTTTTTTTTTTCCTAATTTAAATACTACTACATTACTAATAACAAATAAATATTATTTAATTACGCAAGCAAACAAATCGCATTGTACTTGAACTGTATTGAAAGGGCGCTTAAATGCTTTATTATCAACTGTTAGCACAAATGTCAAAATTAATTACTTGTGTCACAAATACAAATCATAAAATATAACATTTCAACATTATTTATCATAATGCAGACAATCAAAATTTCTTTGATCTGTGGCGACGTGTGGCTTTTTTTGTATTTCTTGTATTTTTTTGCGCTGCCTGTCAAAAGGGGGTAACAGAAATTTATGTGACACAAATATTTGGCCATCAAAACATCACTCAGAAAGCGGTTTGATGAGAGAGAGACAGAGACAGAGACAGAGACAGAGACAGAGGGAAAGGTTAAGACTCTTGATATCCGCAGACTTCACATTATGGTTGACTGAGAAATAATGAAAACAACATCAATTCAAGACATTATGATGTGCGAGATAAATAAATATATATATATACATGCAAATATATGTATATTTCAGATTTTCATTTTCATTTTCATTTTGAGTTTTGCTCAATATTGTCCCATCTATATTAATTCATAGCTGACAAATTGTTGGCACAGCTGTTTGTGTTTCATATAAGCAGACGGATTTTAGTTAATGGCCCCCAACGGTTTCACTTAAGTTGTTTATGGCTTTTGTGTGTGGGAATTGAAATTCCAACCTGATCTCCGCAGCCCCCAATAATATGTACGCAAATATATACATACATACATATCATTCACATAAATTGCAATAAATACTTTTTATTTTCTTTCAAAACTAAACTTGATAGATTTATAAATTTTTAACACGAACATTTAATTAAAATAGCTCATAAAATAATCGTAAATAACTGCATTTTACTTTGAATTAAAACGACTTTTTTTTAGCCGTTTGCAAATGAGTTGATGAAGCGTAATTTATAAAAAAAAAAAAATACAAAGCGTGTTTCGTTTTTGTTCTTTTAAATGCTTTGAGTATTTCAAATCTATTCCGACTTGACGCGAACTCATATCTTAACTAAAATAATGCCGCAATATTCATAAATCAAGAGCACTAAACACTTTGTATTTCATCGAGCAATAATCCGCAGTGATAAAATTTTTAAGAATGCATTGAACAAGATTTTCTGCATTTTATTTTATATACAATTTATTTCTATACCCTGTAAGCCATTGAAAGAGTTTAGAGAGATTGAATTGTTTTAGCAGATGATATTTAAATATATGTATTTTATTATATTTATTATATAACATTTGCCGAAAATGTTTATCATTTAGTTTAATATCTTATCTCATAGCTGGAACAACTTTACTTTACCCGAGAAGTTCGCGGTATTCACTGGTCGTATACTCCCCGCCTTGAGCACTGCGCTCTGTCTTTTGTTAAGAATTAGAAATTCTAGTCGTTTAGCTCATAAATAAAGTACGCGGAACCGTTCATACTTAGCATTTATGTTTAAATTTAGGCAGAGTGAAGTAATGTGTACGCAAACACATATTAGAAAAACAAATAAATAAGAATCTTAAGCTAAAGCCAAACGCCAACGTTATGTCGCGCCTCATGCCATGGCTAAAAGAATTTTCAAATTAATTTTTATTAGCGCACGGCTAATACAGAGAGAAAAAAAAACAACGAGCCCCCTCTAGAGCATGTCTTTAGAGCAAGCATAAATCAAGTCAACAGTAAAAATATATATATGTATATATATATATTTAAATATGTATATTTTTATTAGCATGTCGCGACATTTCTCAAGGAAAATAATGTAGTTGCCATTTAGCCATTTCTCTCTGGTTCTATTCGTGTGTCTTTCAATTTAATTTATTAATCGAGCGTGAACATTTTAGTGGGTGCTGTGCTGGGGAAATGGAAAATACAAAATGAAAAACGGAGAACGGAGAACGGAAAACGGCAAATGTGACCGATGAGGTATTTTGAAATTAACATTTTTCTTGATTGCTCAATGAGCACACAAATTGAGGTGTGGGCAGGGCCAGGGACAGGAGCAGCGATAGGGGCAGGGGCAGGGGCGTGGGCGGGGGCAGCGATTCAAATGGAACGCCTTGTGTGTGAGTGGGGCCATTAAATATGCCAGCTAATGAGTGTGAATGAATGACAACATCTGGTCGACTCTAATCGATATTTATCGGTTGAACTAGTTGACAACATTTTGCAATGAAATGAATGTGAAATGTTTTGAATGCTAATATTTTAAATATATTTTTATATATGTTGCTCTAATTTTATAGACGTATAGATAATTGAAATATTTAAATAAATGTAAGAAATTCTGTTAAAAATTTAGAAGAAATGTTCCGAAAAATGAATGATATATAATGAACTGATAGTCAGCTAGGATCTATAGTAACTAAACTAAAAATTTTATAAATATAGAGATGTAGGTTTTAATAAACACAAAATATGATTTGATTATAAATTAAACAAAAATAATAATAATAATAATAAATTTAAAAAAATAAATAAAAACTATATAAATGTACATATAAATATATCTACATTCTTAACATATCTTTTCTGATATCAAAATCGATGGACTCAGCTTGTCAAAAACAATTCCAAAATAATGAGTTACATTAAATAACTTTCCCAGTTATTGGGTAGTCTTTCATCAAATTGTATCTGCTTTTATCATATCAATTTTTTATTAATTTAAAATAACTGGAACGACAGTTAAAAATAAATAAATACATATTGTATTTTTAATAATTGTGGCACAATTTATGTTTGCTTTCGAAAACAAATGCGATTCCATTCTGTTTACTTTTTATTTGCATGTGTGTATGTATGTGTGAATGTACGTATACATGATATATTAATGCACATACATTCCACTTAGTTCTAAATTACGTCAGTTTGTGGCACAGAGGCCCGTTTTAAAACCATAAATTATAGTCAACAAGTTTGAATTATGATTGCCTGCTGAAGCCAAAAGAAATACGGTTTCCAATTAAACACAATAATTTACACAGAGCACTCTGACGATGATTCATATTCGTTTTAATGATTTTAGCACAAATTTCATTTTTGCCATAAGCTGGTTATAAATTAAATAAATATGCAAATGTGCTACATAAATTTGACAAGTTTCATAAAAAAAATCAGGGTATAATAAATAAATAAATATATAAAATATATATTTAAATAAATTATATATATAATAAAATAAATTTAATAAAATAAATATATAATAAAAAAATAAATAAATGTATTGTTAAAGAAAAAAATGAAACAAATATAAATTTGTTAAATTAAATTCATAAAAATTTTGTTTTAAAAATAAATAATATACTATTTTAAAAGAGATTTTTGTACTTAAATTGTATTTAATATTCATTTTCTTAAAACAGAATATGTCTAAAGAAATAAAAAAAAAAAACGCTACAAACATATATATATGTAAATGTTTTTATATATATATATTTTTTTTTTAATATTCAGAAGACTGCTTTATTTATTTGTTATTATTATTTTTTTTTTAATTATGTATATAGTTTTATAAAATTCTACTTTGCCTTCCACACATAAAAATCAACTTTGATTTTATAAATATTTTGTTTAGATAATATAACTTATATATCCATATATATATATTTCACTATAATAATATATGGAATATAATTTATATATAATATATATTTTATTATAGTTTTAATTAAATAAAATGTTGTTTGGCCCATATAAGTGGAAATTGTTTGCATACAAATTAATGTTTTAATATTCGAATGCGCATTTTATTTACATTCACATTCCCATTTATAGATATATGTATGTCAAGCTCTTAAATCAGTTCGACAGCTCGCTCCTGACATTAAAACAGACTGTGAAATACCCTGGAAAATCTTTACAAATTAGAGAACAATTTATATAGTTATTTTTAAAAAAATTCTTATTGATTGTGATAATCATAAATTATTTTTATTATATAAACAAAATTGAAAAAATTGGGTATGTAAATTTTTGAATTTCCTAAATGATATTTCACATCTGTTGAGGGTATATCCATATATATTTTTAATTACATTTAGCAATATATATTTTGATACCACGTTTCTAAGACAACGCTCGTCAATCAGCTTGGCGCGCTCTGACTGGCTGTCAGTGTGACGATTGATTGATTGATTGATTTATGGATGCCATTTAGCATTGATTTGTGTTGGAACAAAACCAAATATGACTTTATGGCAATTGTGTAAAAGCTACCAAAATACAATACAAAGAGGGCCACTGAGAGAGTGTGAGAGAGAGAGAGAGGGAGGGATAGATAGCTGTGACAAGTATTTGCATGCAACTTCCGCTCTGCCTGTTTCCGGAGCAACAAAACTGTTTCAAGTCTAAACATTTTGTGCATAGCATAATAAATAAGATATAACACTGAATGTGCATTATCTATACGGAAGAGTAAATACTCTGCTTAAAGCAGAGCTATAACTCTTTAGAAACACAAATCTAAAACGCTTTAAAAATTTTATTTTAGAAATTTTTATTACGTTTCCTCCACACTCTTTCTCTGGCTCTTTCATTCCCTTGTCCGAATTCGGTTTCTATATCAGACGCTCTCTCACGATACCTCTAGATCTTTCTCTTTTCCATTTTCCCAGGCTATCACCCAATGTGTCTCACTCTTTTCCTTCGGCTCAATGTTTATCTGCCATCCCTCTCTCTTATCTCTCTCTCTCTCTCTGTCACATTTATCTCTTAACAGGCTATCTTTATCATCTCATCTACATCTATCTCTCTCTAGCTATATTTGTCTAACCTCTGTCTCATTCATTTTCTCCCTCTTTTTTTCTATATTCTCCCTCTCTCTCTCTCTCTCTCTCTCTGTCTCTCATTATCTTAATCTCCCTCTCTCTCTCTCTCGCTCTCTATCTAGTCCATCCTTCTAATTTCCTTCTCCTTCTCTTTCTCCCCTCATTCTCTCACACTCCATATCCCACTCGAGTTGTCTCTCTCTCTTTCTCTCTCTCTCTCTCTCTCTCTCTCTCTCTCTCTCTCTCTCTCTCCCTCCCTCGCTAATAGGTAAATTCCATATGCAAGTCAATGTATGCCTGTTTTGCAAGTGTATTAATATTATTTATGACAAAACATGGAATATGATATTCAGCTTTGGCTTTTGGCCTGGCACTTAATCATAATCAACTGTCGCGTAACTGGAAGTTAGCAGACCGGAGACCGGGGCATAGAGCCTCACCTATTCAGACCCAAACTAGCTACCCAATTTGGCTCCACGGGCCTCTGTTGACTGTTATTTCCATTGAAGTGCGCGACTGGGGCTTGAGCTGGGGCTGGCGCTGGGGCTGGGGCTCCCATGAGCCCGGCGAGCGTGCCCAAAAAACGAAAAAAATGAAGCAAAATAAAACAAAAATTTGTTTGAGAAATAAACTGTGTGCATAAATCAAAAATGTTGACGCTATGATTACGATACACTTCGAGCCTCTTTTGCGGACCGAGGCAGCGGCAAGTCGTGTTTGGAGGTGTTGCGGCTCTGACAGTTATTCTATAAATTATGACAACTGACAGCTACATTTATAAGCCGCAACTCTTGCATTGGCACCGAATTAACTTTACATAAATAAATTGTTAACACGCAACAGCGGAAACAACAACAGCAACAACAATCGAGAGCCCACGCTAATTAATTTGACCGCATTGAAAATAATGTAAAGCAATTAACTAAAATATGATGATAAAGCATATAATATTTTCAATATGCCATCAGCGAAGCTATCAAATAAATTCAATGTCTATAATATTCGTAACATCCACGTAATTAGCCATCTAGCAAAGTCCATTTAATCGCTCAAATGGAAAACATTGTCCATTAAAATAAAATAAAATACCTAGCCAAGCAAATCAACTATCCACCCATTATGAAAATTAGCTGCTTGAATTGAAATTTCTATTATCGATTTTAGAGTCAAGTAGAGGTAGAAATAGAATTAGTAGTAGAAGTAGTAGTAGAGGTAATTTTAGTAGTAGTAGAAGTAGTAATAGAATTAGTAGTAGATGTAATAATAGTAGTAGTATAATTAGTAGTAGAAGTAATAATAGTAGTAGTAGAATTAGTAGTAGAAGTAATAATAGTTGTAGTAGAATTAGTAGTAGAGGTAATAATAATAGTAGTAGAATTAATAGTAGAGGTAATAATGGAATTCGTAGTAGAATTAATAGTAGATGGTAATAATAGTAGTTGTAGTATTAGTAGTAGAAGTAATAATAGTTGTAGTAGAATTAGTAGTAGAGGTAATAATAATAGTAGTAGTATTAGTAGTAGAAGTAATTATAGTAGTAGTAGAATTAATAGTAGAACTAATAATAGTAGTAGTAGAATTTGTAGTAGAGGTAATAATAATAGTAGTAGTATTAGTAGTAGAGGTAATAGTACAATAGAATTAGTAGAAGAGTAGTAGAGGTAGTATTACAGTAGAATTAGTAGTAGAGTAGTAGAAGTAGTAGTAGAAATAGTAGCATGGAAATAGATGAAACAATGGAATACAATCATATGAGAATGTGGAATATGAATATAGGTTCTTCAAAGTGTTTCAGAATTAAATTCTTTGCATATGCTTGAGAAACTGCATAATCCACAAAAATGTTCAATATTAAAGCAAAAATTAATAGAAAATCTTAATAAGCATTAAAAAAAAACTCGTTTTACAGGCAATCGTTAGATCTTATAAAACAATAGACATGGGTTGTTATATTGAATATATATATATATACATATCAGATATTATTCACCCATCTAATTCGCTTTGGTGTGTGCGCAATAAATGCAAATCCGTTTTAAAATTGTTGTCTGGAATATAAATTTATATATGTATGTATATTCATATCAAGCAAACAACTAAAGTCTACATTCAAAATATGCTCCTTAGGCTTTATGACAGTAATTCTCAAATTTATTTCCTCTTCTACACAAAACTAAATATGCACTAGGTTTTTCATAATTACTAAGAATGTATTTTATTCCCTTTAATCCGCTGAAAAGATAATATTTATATTTTTTATATTATATTATATTATTTTTTATAAGGCCTAAAAATTCTTCTTGGTATATGCTGCATTTTTTTAATGATCTACGCATGTGACTATATCAAATGAGTAAAAAAAATATGCCGAGAAACCAGGGAGAAATTCATGCTTATTCATTTATGAATATAAGCAAATTAAACTCAAGATTTCCATTTAATTTGCATATAGGGCAAAATGAAATTTTTACAAACAACCTAAACGATAGGTAAGAGTCCATTAACAGCATTTAACTCAATTTAAATGATGCTTGAATTTTGTAGATTTTTGTTTGTTAGAAGCTGTCGTTAAAGTCATTGTGAAAGCTTCCTTATTAATATCCATTGTGCAAACACAAATCAGAGTCATTGTCATCTCATTCCGTGAATACAAAGCAATAAAATGTATTCAATTACAATAGGCACAACAATGCCCAATGGCTCTCGCATTGAACTAAATGCGATCAAGTCGACAGAGACGACAAAGAACCCAAGATCACAATAAGCTTTATGTTTATAAAATATGAAATCTTTTGTTTGCTGCCGTCTCTACAATATTCGTGAGCTGTGCCACTAATTTACAATTCGCAATCAATTAACATAAATTTTGAAGCATCTGCGATATTTTAGCCAAACTCAAATGACTCTTGACAGTTGGATCATGGATGTTAGTTTTGTTAACAAAAATAAATAAATAAATAAATAAAAATAAATAACAAAAAAACAATAATGAACAAAAAAAATAGAAACCACAAACAAAACCAAAATACAACGAGCAAGCATGTCATAAGCTATTGTCTTTCTACATTTATCTTTTCAAATGCTCTGCACTTACTAACAAGCTGACAAGCAAGGTATATTGACTAAGAGCACTGGAATGTAACCCAGAATTCAAATGATATACAAATATATAAGTAAATCGATTTTAAATTCAAGTTCCAACTATAAATTATAGATATATTAATATGGAATAAATATTTATATATTTATATTATATTTATATTCATATCAAATAGGGTACCTACCAGTCGAGCTCTTCGCTTTTAATCATATTGAAATATAAGTTATTCAAAATGTCTCATATAAACACATTTCAATTTGTCCAAAAACTTAACACACAAAATGCCGCTTCTTATAAATAAATTTTCATTTCAATTCGAGTTCCTTGAAATTGAAAAAAAAAAATTTATATACATATGTATATTAATGCTTTATCAGAATTGCTCATAAAAATATTTTAAGAAATTTAATGTTTTTTGCAAAATTTGTTGACATTAAATATTTTGTTTATTTAATATTAAAATGTATTCGAATGAGAAACATTTCAATAAACCAGCTAAAGCGAATATTTATTTAATTTTCGCCCAAGCGTCGAAATCTTAATACTCTGCCATAAAATAAATTATAAATGCTTTTGCGGATCTATAAATACTATATATGTATGCATAATTATTTATTAAATTAAGTTTTGCGGGAATTTTGTTGATATATTTATTATATAAGATCATAAATTAAAAAATTGTATGCATATTTCTTTTATTACTTTTGCCAATGGGTTTCTCTTTTAATATAGTAAATTATTAAAAAAAAAAAATAAAATAAAATAAAATTGTTTTTCACTTCTTTTATTTATTTATTTATTTTTATTTTTATTTATTTTTTATTTTAATTTATTTTATTTATTTAGTTATTTTTATTTTTATTTTTTTTTTTTATTTATTTATTTTTATTTTATTTTTTTATTTTTTTTTTTTGAGTTATTAATATAAATTTATTCTTTTAAAACTTAAAAAAAAAGAAAATTCTTTTATATAAGCTCTAGATATATAAAACATGGTAAACATACTGATATTATATAAATGTTTATACTAATATATAATATTACTTAATATTTGTACTTTAGTAAGTCACTAGTCCCATTTCGGTATCGCATTTAAAAAGCTACAAAGATAACAATCAACTTGTGGTATTCCCATAAAGTGTATGATATAATATAGTATTAGTATGACATAGACTCTAATAGGCATCAATTTTTTGAGATGTTCATTAATGATATTTGAATACGGATTCATCGCCCACTTTAGATTTAGCTGACAGTCGGCCAGTTTTTTTTTTTTTTTTTTTTTAGCTAATCATTAAAGCACAATATTTTAAGAGCGTCATAAAATTTTATAACAAACTTCATTAGTGGCGCCCCTGATACACTCACACAAAGACACACAGAGATTTGTATATACATATGTATTTGCTTATACTGTTTTCGTTTAAGCGATAACAGATCTCGCACAATAAAACCAAATTTATTCATACGTATGTATATATAACACATATAGTATATGTTTTAAGACGAGGTGTCTCCGTGACACTCAAATATTTAGTCATCATCGGCACACCTTTTGCTTTGGAAATCATGAGATCAGATTTCTGATTGAGCGACAGCAATGTGCAAAGTGAATTGAATTGACAGCTGCGCAACAAGAGCTCGAGTTTATGTGGCTTGCTTATCGCTTATCGCTTATTATTTATTAATCCGCCAGATCACAAGCGAACACTCGCAAATCCTGGCCTATTAAGTCTTTATCTTTATCGAAAGACACCCATGCAATGAATCGCATTTTAAACGAATGTCCGTTGATTTGATTTGCAAATTGCGAATTGGCCTAATGGACGCCAAGCCCGACTGGCTCCCCTTCTCCCTCGTCTCAGTCGCCTCGGGGGGCCTTGAGCCACAGACGGGCGCCGTAACATGGTCAGTTATTTGGACCGCTATCTACATATATCGAATGTCTTTGACCAATCGACAGTTGAACAACCAGATGACAAGTGCCCCGGCAAACGACATCGTTACCATAGCTACAAACTGCACTCGCCCTCCTCTCTCTCTCTCCCTCTCTCTCTCACTCAGCTCATCCCCTCGCCCCTCTGGCGATGTCCAGTGCCATGTAACATGTCCATGTCCGTGGCCGTTATTAACATTTTCAAATGCCAAGAGGGGCCAAAAGTCTGATGGACATTGATGCGGCATGCAAGCCAAACCGAACTCTGCATAGCTAATTGGACCTTGTAAAGCAAATCAACTATTAATTGAGTCCACCTTTTCGGGCAATAGGATAAACTGCACTCGTATACACTCACAACACGCGGCTCCACACAAAATACTCATCGAGTATGTAACGCTTTGCAGTAAATATCGGCAAGGCTATGGAATGTTTAGAGAGAGAGAGAGAGTATAGAGAATCATTTCGATTCTCATTATGTCGAACTAAGGTTTTTAAAAGATAATTTTATATAGATATATCATATTCTGTTTAATTTCTAAATTTTCTAATTATATTAAATAAATTTCCAATTAATATATACCTATCGATCTATGTCTATAAGAAACGCAAATATGATTAGTACTGCATTTTCAATCAATTTCCCTATTACATTATAGAATCTCAATTCGATCATTACCTTATACACACCTATATAAGTTTTTAGATACCGCTTCTCCATAAACGTTGCTAAACATATGTTTATCTCAATGGAGCACTGCGTGACTGGTGATTCGTGGCTATCTTTGCAGTCGACATCGAAACCAGCAACGTGTTGATATTGTCTACGAGAGCTGTTGACTGTTGTCTATTTGAAAGCCAAGCAGCCGTTGGGGCAGATGTGGAGCTGAGCTCTCCACAGCTGCAGCATTTTGAGCGTCTGCCATTCATTTGGCGTGCCTCAGCCGCATTTTGTGGCATAGGGTTCGCTTCAAATGCGATACGTGAGCCGTCATCAACGTGGGCAGCGTGTGGTGTGGGGGGGATGCCCCCTTCACCCGAGCTTCGAGCTGCTGTCAGCTGTATGTGTGTGTGTGTGTGTTGGCTCATATTGTAGGTTTGTAACGTTTTTATGATGCCTGGCGGCATGTTAAAATTGAAAAACGCATTTGCGTGATAAATTGCAATATTTAACACACACGCCGCCACACACACAAGCACGCACACACACAGACATGAGCACATGGCAGCTGTAGCATGTGGTGTCCAGTTGTAATTGCAACAACTGCTCGGACTCTCTGAGCTCGAGTCGTACTAGCCAACACCGGCTCCGGCATCGGGCCATGAGTTATGGCACCCGTCAACTCTGCAGCGCTGTTGAATGTGGCGAAATACGAGCGTATAATGCAAACGCCATTGCACATACACACACACACACATACACATACAGTTGCAAGAAAGCAGTTAACATGTTTCTCCTTCAGCTTTTTTCTTGTTGCAAGCCAACGCGACGCCGCCTGACGATATGAGTTACATGCCGTGCTTAATGGCATAATTTAAAGCTGCAAATTTTGTCATAAATTTTAAAATTGATTACCACAGCACGGCAGCAGGCAGGGGCATGTTGTTGTTGTTGTTTTTGCTCGTTAGTCGAACATTGCATGCCGCCTGATGGCTACATTGGCAGCGGTGTTAAATTGTGTTACCTCTGAGAGTGCTTGGCCATAACAGTATGTATGTATGTATATGTATGTATGTCTGTGTGTCTGCGTTGGCCATAAAAATTACACACTTTGCCTTTTGTTTTAGCCATTTTTCTTGCTGCTAATGATTTTGATAAGCCAGCGTTAAGAGAAAACTTTAAAATTAACCTGTCAAACACATCAATTATGAACCAAAAACTAATAACATCTTAACTGCCGATCATAATGGGCAGGCAGTAAAATCTATAATGGAGTGGAAACATTGTTGATAAATCAAAGTTCATATATACAGTACCTTCAAATACAATATATATAAATATAGGTATAAATATCGATATCAAGTAAACTTAAAAAAAAAAAAAATGAATAAATAAAAAATCTAAAGCTAAAAAAAAATTAAAAAAAAAAATAAAATAAAAACTAAATTATAAAGTGCCTACCATATATTTAATGTATTAAATAATATTGTAAATTATTTATATAACATTAAAAATATTAAATTAAATAAGTTTAAATTAAAGTATTTAATTTATTAAGCAAACAAAAATTTAAAACCAAAACTAATTCGTAAATTTAAATTTATATAATATTAAAAACATTAAATTGTATAAGTTCAAATTAAAATATTTAATTTATTGCACAAAAAAAAATTTAAAACTAAAACTAATTTGTAAATTTAAATTCATATATTGTTGAAAACATTAAATTGTATAAAAATAATTAATTTATTAAGCAAACAAAAATTTAAAACTGAATTTAATTTGTAAGTTTTAATTTATATATGTAATATTAAAATATAAATAAAATAAAACTCAAATTAAAATTAATTTTTGAAGTACTAAAAAAAATATTATTTATTTTTGTAAATCTAAAATAATATAATATAAAATGTAAAATCAAAACTACAAGGTAAATTTCATTTTTTTTAATTCATAAAATATTAAACTACCTACATAATATTTTTTTAATCTAAAATAATAAAATAGAAAATTTAAAATTAAAACTAATGTAAATTTAAACTTTTTAATTCATAAATAGGTGAAAATTTAAAATAATAATAATAATAATAAATAATAATTGTAATGCTCTCTATACTTAAGCTATGAGTGAAAGAGACAGAAGATAGCCTCATCAGCTTCAGTGAAGACGGATGTTTTTTATTTTTTGCATAATTGCAAAACGCGAGATAATTGACAATGAAATATTTATCAGTTGCAAAACTAATTGTTAGTTTATGGCCGATGTGTGAGCTGAATGGCTGGCATCATCATTAAAATCTTGTATCATTCTGGGCAGATGCGCCAGCCGCAGCGGGCCATATAATTACTGGCCATATCGGGAGTGATGAGCAGAAGCCGACAAAGCATGCGAGATGGTGTGACTGGGTTTGCTCAAGAGCTGCCAATTATGGACAAGTTGGTATACCCGTATGATTATAGACTTTAGGCTGTAACCGAAGAGAACACAGCAGATACAGAGAGAGACAGCGAGAGAAAGAGAGAGTGAGAGAGAGAGAGACGGCACAACATTATACTAATTTAATTTTAAACGAACACAAATGCCGTACATATAATTTAAATAATTGCATAGAGGCCCGGGGCCAAGACTATTGATGATGTTATCATGCGACTCTTATCAACAATTTCCGCTGGCAGCTGCATTCCGCTCGGAACTGGAGTTGGCCCGAGTGCTCCATGCCATAGCCTTGTTCAGTTCAGTTAATTATTATGTATCGCTTAATGGCCACACTTTGTGCCTACAGAAACATTTCCTTGCCGTGCCAGAGCAAATGAGGCAACAACAAGGCCCAGCCCAGCTCTGGCCAGGCCAGAAACTATCGACTGATAAAACAATTTACTCTCCTCATCTGTTTCGTGTGCTCAACTAAATTATGGTTACAAAATTTTATGAAGCCATTTATTTCACTCACAACTCGCACCACTCGCACCACTCGCATATTATACTTAAACCGATCGCCTTTAATCAGTGGGCAGCGCTACGCTCTGCACTTCTTTTCAATTTCGAGCAAGGGAAGCCACTTGTAGATTATTCATAAGAAGAAAATTACAAAATTATACAAATTAGCCGCAGCTCTAAATGAAAGAAGTCACTTAAGCGACCAGCGAACCAGTTCACTAAGGAACTACAAATTCATTTCACTGATCATGCTGAACAATTCAAGCGATTTGTTTATGAATATAAAACGTGAGTTAGATGCGTGAATGTTGCGATACTAGTTCATTAACAGATTTATCCTGGTTGGAACTAGTTCATTAATGAAAATAAAATATGCCAATAAGAAATTAATAATGAACAAAGATACTTAAATTAGAGTTAGAGTTAATTCACTAGTCGGAACTAGTTCAAAAGTGAGCTGAAATTTATGAACTAGTGATTTGAACAAAGGGAATATGCAAGAAAGGAAGAGTAGCTGCTGTTAACGAACTAGTTCGCTTTGGGGAACAAGTTCAAAGTAAGTAACGTATTTACTGAACTAATCTTTGGGCAAAGAAAATTGCAAATTTAAAAATATGATTTACTATAATTATCGATATAGTTCGCTATCCGGAACTAATATATAAATATTTATATAGACATCCGTCAATATTATTTCGTAATAGTTAACTGAATGAATTCATATGCTATCAAATTTGCATTTAACACGTTTCGCTACTTTCGGCTTTCGAATGGCATACAGCTGGGAGTTAAACATGTGTACGATGGAGTCATGGAGTTGTTGTTCGTGGATCGCTGCATAAGCAGACAATTATGCATATAAACGTACCAGCCTACTCGTACGCTCCATCATTAAGTCTAACAGACAATTTGTCAAAAGGAAAACAAGAAAACTAACACAAAAATTTGCATAAAAAATAACAAACAACTAATATTAGACAACAACAGCACAAACATAAAAATTTGCATGTCTGAACGACTAACTAAGTTGGCCAACAGATACAACAACAACAGCAGCAACAAGTTAGCTACCAATAACAATTTTCTATACAGGTAACACAGAAGCAGAGGCCCAACTGCAATTACCGAAAGCCAGCCAAACGGCGGAGAGCTATTCAGTGGAGGATCGTCCAGTCAGAGAGGAAGAGAGGGATAGGGGCGGGCGGGACGGAGTCTTTCATGGGGCAGCTGCCAACTGACAACAGCAAGCGGCAAACGCTGTTGCAAGCAACATGTGCGTTTGTGTCTGCAACGATTAAGTAAAAACAATTTACACGCCTGCCAACCCGAGCCAGGGACAGACGGAGAGAGAGAGAGAGAGACAGAGCCAGAGCCAGAGCCACTGAGTGAGCGACAGTGGAGCCAAAAGCCAAAATAATTGAGTGAAAATGTTAATTGAAATATTCCAGATATATAAATAAATAATAATACGATTTTTAATTTATCGGAATATAATTTGTTTATACTAAAATTTGGGAAGTCAATGCGAATATACCATACATTCCATATTTAAGTTTTCAAGCTCTTCAATTAATATGATTTCTAGCATACCGGAAAATGCATTTTCCAATTTACCAAGCCCCTAGTGGGCGTACCGGAAAAAGTGTAACACTTTATGATTCGAGGATATGCAAATTTCAAGTCTCTAGCTTCAATAGCATCGATAAATATTTGCATTGATACCGACAGACAAACAGATAGATGGGCAGCAAGGCAGTCATTACACAAAAGCAATAATATACTCATTTCTCTTTCATAAATGAGTATAACAAAAAAATGATCAGAGCATACAATGCATCCATATGCATGACACACATAGAAGAACTACGTTCTAGATTACATAAAAACCCTGTAAAGTGCGAAACTCTCATAGAAATGGTTAAAAATGTATATAAGTATGTATGTATGTATGTATGTATGTATATATGTATGTATGTATGTGTATGTATGTATGTATGTATGTATGTATGTATGTATGTATGAACGCACAGCTGAAGGCAAAATTTAACAAAAATTCGGGAAAATTACCAGGCGAACAGAAATGAGCAGCAGGGAGGGCCTAAAAAAGTAAATTAAATTTTAGTTAACAGTGCTCTCTTATTTAACAGTGTTTACTATGCTAAACAACAGTGCATCAACAGTGCTACGCTCGTACACTGTTAACTCACATTTTGCACCCGCCTACTTATTTCTGTGCGCCTGGTACTTCCAGAATTTGCACTGCTATTTTGGTGAAGTACCAGGCGCACAGAAACGACCAGTAGGGTGCAAAATGTTCGTTAGCATTGTACTAACATAGCACGTGTAGTGTACTGTTATGTAACAGCATATTAACATGATTCTGTTAATGTACTGTACATAAACATAAAACTGTTATTATTAACAGTACATTAACATAATTATGTACACTAACAGTGCGGCAAAAGTGCACTGTTAATATGCTGTTACCTTGCATTTTTCACCCTACTACTCATTTCTGTGCGCCTGGTACTTCCAAAAATTTACCGGCTATTTTGGTAAAGTACCAGGCGCACAGAAACGACCAGTAGGGTGCAAAATGTTCCCTAACAGTACATTAACAGTGCACTGTTACCATACTGTTATTTAACAGAATAATAGCATAATTCTGTGAAAAAACAGTTTATCTATTTCATTCTACTACTCATTTATGTTTGCCTGGTATTTCTGCACATATCTGTTCAAATTTTGCCCCCAACGGCCAGAATAACAGCCTCCCTAAGTTATGCAATTATATTTTGTAAGGCGCCTATTTTTATCCGTTAATTTTTGAATATAAATTCCCAGTAAAGAAACCCTGTTAAATAAAAACAAAACACCGTTTATATATTTTTTGACCAAATTTTTATTATTTATTAAATTTACACATTTTTTCTGAATTAAATCTACATGTCTTTATACATATATATTATTTCTATATTATATTATATTATTTTACATACATATCTCTTAAATTATGTTTTTTGACTGCTTTGCGGTAATGCTTGGTATAGCATCATACTTACCTCCGATGACCAATGATGAATTTCCATTAATATGTTTTTAGAATGGAGTGAACAGCAAAAGAGTCGAATAGACTGTTTTGCGTTAAGACTGTACGCCTTGGTATAGCCTCATACTTACCTCTGATGACCCATGATACATTTTTGCTTTTTATCTCAAAGCAAAAGTAAAAAAAAATTGCATACAGACAGTCGGACACACGGCCTAATATACACATCTTACCTTCATGAATAAGTCTAACTCTTTCTATGATTGGACAGCAAATTATGATGTTATTTTTTTGCAACGTAAAATGTGCAATGTGTTCCACTGTGGAACATAAATGTGAACGGAACGTGGGCAAGATCGAGTGTCCGTCCCATTGCCTGTCTTTGGCCAGAAAACGTGTGGCGTTAATATGCGTCGCTCTGGCTTAGCTCGTTCATGTTAGTGCTTCCTTTTGGCATCGCCAACATGTCAATTATATCGTATCAAATTAATAATTGAGCAAACAAAAAAAAAAAAACTAAAGAGAAATATATATACATACATCTATCTTTATGTATGTCTGTCTGTTAAAATGTTGCACGTCTTCGGCCCATTTGCCAATAGAGTTGCCTTAAGGAGCTACCAGTTGTTAGAGCCATGAAGTAGCACCCATATCGCAGGCATACTACCGGAATATCCAGACTCTTTCAATTTAAGCTATGCGGCTAGTCATTGAGGTTGTAATTGTGTAAATATAGCTTCTTTTTACTCAACTTAAAAGTTGCATACAAAGACCCTTTAGCATTTTATGTTTATTATTTCGACCAGAGCAAGGAATTCAGGATATAATTGTGGAGGAGTATGCAACTATTAAACAATATTCCCTTGTTGTCCGATTGCCGTTAAACTACATATATGCAAGACTTAATATTCCTCTGAAATGATCTTTATTTGAATAAGAGGCGAGATAAATCAGAAATTAATGAAATGGGGCGTGGCAAAAGTTAGAGCTGAAAGTTGAAGATATGTTAACAGAAAATAGATTAACAGAAAATTCTATCATGACTAAAATTAAGTTCAAGTTAAGGCAATGAATGGCTCCCAGAAAAATACTTGAACTGATTTAATGAGATATACAAAATACAGAGTATCACATAGTCAATATAAGGTTTATTGAATTAGTTGTGCATTCGAAATCAACTTCTGTAACAAAATCTTGCAAATTAATCAACATTTTTAGTGGATTTATTGAAATGTAGCAAGCGAGATGACAAAACACAAAACTGGTTAACATTTTTTCCAGAGCTGTTGTTGTTGTTGTTGTTGCGTTGGCGTCATTTGCGGCTGTGTGTGTGTGTATGTGTGTGCAAGAGCCGAAACGGTAATTATCTTTTGACAGCACTTTGCTTGAATTTGGTATTGACATCCAGCTAAAGATCGAAGGCGATGGCAACGGCGACAAGAGCAACGCTTTAGCCAGGCCGACAACTGAGGTTAAAACGTGGCCGATTAAACTGACAGCCAGACAGATGGACAGACAGCCAAACAGCCAGCAACTATGTAAATTGCTATTCAGGCGCACCACGACAGCGACTGTTGCTGAAAACGCCAAAAACAAAAAAACAAAACGGGGCTCTGATATTGCAAATGCACACATGCACACACACATACATACATACATAAGTAGAAGCATGTGGAGGCTAGCAGAATATGAAAGCAGAAACATTTAACTGACACAGCATCACTAAAAGTTTATTTTAAAAAATATTCTTTTTTAATTTTATTTATAATATTTCTTTAATTTGTTCTTCATTTAGAAATAAAATGTTACGTATTTATTTAGTTTTTTATTTATGAAAGATTCACGAAATTATTATATTTAACATAAACAAAAGCACATTTTGTTCAAACATCAAGTTAAAATTTAGATCCAATTCAAAAACGTGATGAATTTCTATCAAAAATATATATATGTACATATATACATGTGTGTGTAAATATACAATAAAAACAATAGAAAATAGCCAGCTGACACTGAAACAATGCAAGTTGAAGATCGAACTATCGCCCATCTCTAACGCGCTCTGTTTACCAATAAGCCGCTGTGCGCGTGTATGCGTGTGCATGTGCATGTGTGGGTGCGTATGTGTGCGTTCGTGTGGGATGAACTAGGAGAGAAAAATGAAAAAGGCGCCAATGATAAGTGAAATTCGTGCAAAGAGAGCACGAAAATCGCAGACAAAACGCAAAGACAAACGAACGCCGCCAGTCGAGACCATTGAAAAGAAAAAAATAATAGAGCCGCATGCAAAATATCAAAGCCAATTGTGAAAAGATCAGAAATAAACGAAATAACGATCGCGATCGCGATCGGGATCGACAGCGGGATTGGGACTGGGATTGTTGCCACACAGCGCAATATAAATATAAACAATTAAAAGTGAAAAAAGTGCGCGAAAGAAACAAAATCTGCGAGGGAGAGAGAGAGAGAGAGAAAAGCTAAATAGAGATCGCGATCGAGAGGCATGGCGAGCAAGCGGCTCAGTCTGATGCTGGAGGAGCAACTACACTCCAAGGATGGCGTCGCCAATCTGGAACAGCGCTCGGCAAAGCGGCACAAGGCGAGCGACGCATCGCCATTGCAGCGCATGCTGCAGCGTCAGATCTCCGGCGGCAACTGCACCGTTCACCTCTCGCCGATCACCGAGTTGGCGCACAATATGCGCGACACGCAGCTGGATGGCGGCGGCTGTGGGACGCCCAAATCGAGCACGCTGCGCAGCTACAGCAGCATCTCATCCAGCTACGACTCCAGCAATTCGCTGGATGACGAATATATGGCCATGTTTGAGCTGGAGGCGCTGGAGCAGCGGCCGCTGGACAAGCTGCCCGGCGATCTGGATGCGCTGATCAGTGGACAGCTGAAGAACCCCAGCGTGTGCGCGGCACGCAATCGGACCGTGCGCCGTTGCCTCAGCATGTCCGAGCAGCAACTGGAGGAAGAGCAGGATCAGCAGCAGAAGCAGAACGATCAGCAGCAGCAGATTTCATCTCTGGCCTTGACGCCCGTTAAGTCGAGCAGCGTTAGCATGCGCAAGGCCGTCTCCATGAACGATGCGGACATCATGAACGCCCTGGCCGACGAGCCGGAGCTGATCGGGGATCTCAGTAAACCGTGCGCCCTGCCCGTGCTGCTGAACGGCGTGCGACATCGCGATCTGAAGACCATCTCGTGCGAGACGCTGGCGCGTCTAATGCGCGGTGAATTCGCCGAACTGCAGAATCACTACCAGATCATCGACTGTCGCTATCCGTACGAATACGACGGCGGTCACATACGTGGCGCCGTCAATCTCTATACGCGTGCCCAGATCAAGGACGCATTTCCACCGGGCGATCAGATCGCCGACCAGCATCGCATCTACGTCTTCCACTGTGAATTCTCCTCGGAGCGTGGACCGAAACTGTTGCGCTACTTGCGCAGCAACGATCGCAACGAGCACACCCACAACTATCCCACGCTGGACTATCCGGAACTGTATCTGCTGCACAACGGCTACAAGGAGTTCTATGCCAGCTATACGGATCTCTGTGAGCCCTGCGACTATGTGCCGATGCTGGCGCCAGCCCACAATGAGGAGTATCGTCTGTTTCGGGCCAAGACCAAGTCGTGGCAGTGCGCCGATAGCGATGGCGGCGACAGCGGCATTGGCGGCACTGATGGCCACTCATCCTCCTCCTCCTCTTCCTCGTCGAGACGTGGACGCACTCTGCACAAATCACGATCCCGCCTGCTCTATGCCGAAGAATAGAATGCCTAGAGATATGGCCAAGATGGAGGCTCAAGCAAACGATCTAGAATTTAGAGTTTCGTTCTGTTGCATTGATGATGCACAGCGTTGCCAGACTGTTTCAACGATCGAGCCATACCCATAAGTTAGTTTAGATGTTTAACCCAAAGGACGCAAATTTGAAGTTTCGTTAAGTTAATGCGTTTTCCCATATATGTTAAGTGGAATTTATGTAATTGTTTAACTTGATTTTACGCTTTTCAGTTAGCTGTTAACAGTTTACGATTTACGGTTCTGTTTCAATGTTAACAGTTCTCAAATGTTACCCCAAAAATGTCCTCTAGTCAGTGCAACAAAATTCATATTTTTAAGCTATTTTCGATTATCATCCTTATGTATGTGTGTGTTTCTTATCCATTCCTTCTTTATTTTCCTTTGGCGTTTAGTTAAATTTAATTTTTCAAATTTTCTTTATGTTTAATTATATTGATAATAATAAAATTATTCGAAGCAAACAGTTTCCAAATCGGATACAAATCGCTTTTTAAGCTAAGATATTTCGATCATATATTTCTATATATATAGAGGAATATGTGATCGTTAAGAAAATTATGAATGTATAATCAACCTATGGAGCTTATTTGAAATTAGAAAACAAAACAAAAAAAATACTTATATTTTTAATGTGATCTAGCAAATAAAAATATTTATGTATAAATAAAATACTTTTAATATAATCTTAATAAACTGTGGAAATATAAAAATAAATGGAAATTTAAAAATATTTTTAAAAAATGCCGTTAAATAATTTAAAATATATAATTAACAAACATGACTTACAGAGCGATGTAGAAAAGGCTCTATGTATACGTATGTATGTATGTATGTATGTGTATGCGTGTAGACAAACACTTTGGAATTTCACAATACTTTCGCTTGCCACGCCTTTTACTGCTGCTGCTCCTGCTACTGCAGATGCCTCTGCAGAGAGATAATAAAAATGAAATATTGCCCGAATGTGTTCGGTGCAACAGCTTCAGTTCAGCTTCTCTCTCTCTATCGCCCTCTCACTCTCTCCCTCTCTCAGGTTGCCAACTTGGCTCCTATGTATTGCCACTGCCATTGCCATTGCCATGAAAATCGGATAGCAGACATATTTTATGTTGGCTAACTGGCAAAAGAAACTACGAACAAAAAAATTACGTTTTATTTATTGCCAACAGCGGAATATTACGAATATTACACAAGAGACCGCAACGGGCGCCAACTTTCACCCACCGCCAGCCGCCAGGAGAGAAAGAAACGCATATCAAATATACATACATACATAATATGTACATACATATGTATATGTACAATATCGACGGGATAAATCAGTTGAACGACAACTGACTGCATACATGCTTAGGGCAATTAATTACTCCACTCTAAACTACCCGCGCATGCTCTTACTTCTTTTTCAAATACATAAAGTATGTGTGCCTTTTCGTGCGTGTTGTGTGTGTGTCGATCACAATTAGTGCTCAAGTTGAGTGTATTGTGTATGCTAAAGTGAGCGTCAGCTCAGTGTGGTGAATACAGCAAATTCACCATGCTGGAGTGTGAGCGGAGTAGAGAATTTCAACACCTAACCTGACTCCCTTCATTTGGTCGTTTAGAGTTTAGATTAATTTTAAGTTTACATAAAATATATGTATATATAATGTATATTTATAAATGTGTTTTTATATCGACTGCAATTTTCATTTTTACATTCAACTCAACTTTAATTATTCGTTTCTTGTAAAATAACATCTAGACTAAGTTAGTAAACAACAAAAATATTCGAATAGTGCTTAAGGCTTTTAGGGTGAGTCGAAGGGCGCCTTGAAGCCGGCCTTGTTGTAGAACTCCGCTGGAAGAGCATCGTTCGCATCAAAGAAATCCGAATCCCTCGAGCAGCATGGCCCCAGCTCTAGCTTCACAATCGTGTCGCCCCAGAAGCTAAGCATCTTGCGCTCCAGCAGCTCGTCACGCAGCTTGACAATCCACTCATTGTACTCCCAGGGCCCGTAGAAGCCAGCGTCGCTCTTATACTCCTGCAACAGTTCGGCGGCCTTTTCGAGTTCCGACGCGGTAGGCGTGCCCTCGAACAGCAGCTGCCAAATGGCCGTGCGGGCCGCCTGGCCAATCTTTTCGACATTCTTCTTGTGGACATCGTCGGGCACAATAACGGTGGTTAGCACGTAGCGCTTCATCAGGTCACGATAGTCGCTCAGTGGCTCTTCTGCTCCGATGCGCGCCTCAAAGTCGCCAGACAGAGCAGAAGCATTATTGGAATCGCGCTCGACCTCATGGCTGCCATCCTCATCACCGCTGGCGGCTGCTTTCTCGGCGGCGCGTACCTTCAGGCTGGCCGCGAAGGGCGCCACACAGCCGGCATGGGCATAGAACTCCAGCGGCGGCTCATCCTCACTGTCAAACAGATCCGAGTCGCGGGACCAGCACGGACCCAACTGTTTGGCCACAATCGTATCCCGCCAGAAGTCGATGAGCTCCCGCTTCAACAACTCATCCCGCACCTTCACTATCCACTCGTTGTACGCCCACGGCGCATAGAAGCTTGCGTCACTTTTGTGCTCTTCGAGCAGTTCGCTCGCTTTTTTCTGTGACTCAGCATCGCCGCACTCGTCGCTGAACAGCAGTTTCCATATAACGTCGCGGGCAGCACTGGCGATTTTCTTGAAGTTCTCCTTGGTCACCTCGTCGTCGACTATCTGATCGACCGTTACTTTCGTTTCGATGAGTCGAATGTAATCCTTGAGCGGCTCAGCGGTGCCAATGACAAAAACGTTCTTCGGCAATTGTGAAAATATTATTATATTTATTATTCATTCATTGGTGAAAAACCACTCCGCTTACCTCCTGCTCTGTGGCATTCGTTTTTGCTGCTGTTGATGTCATTTCGTCTCCTCCTTCTGAGCTATCGGCTTTGCGTTTTGACATTCCTGTTGATTGTTGTCACTTTGTTAGGCTTACTTTTAATTTCACACTTCTTGTTCGCAACAATCGATAAATAGCAAAAAATTACCAAAAAAAATACGCTTTTACTCCACAATATCTTAAAATGCTCCACATTTAACAGAATTCTGTACTTCTAATATAGTCTCTGTTAAGTGTATGGTATTTTTGTATTAGAGACTTACGGTCACACCGATTGCTTTTAACAAAAAATTGTTCGTGCTTAAGGGTTTACGCTTGTCCCCAATTCTAAAACAACTAATTTAAATTACAATTAGTTGCGCAACAATTCAATTGAGAGCGTGCATTGAGCTGCAAATAATCGTGGGTGCATTTATCGCAACATCAAGTGTTGTCCTCCGGCTGTGTTTCGTCTGTGTCCCATTCAGACTTGGTGAAAAAGTTTGAGGTTACAATATTTGACCACGGCAGCAAGAAGCCAAACGACGTGTTAATGCCTCCCGCAAGCAATAAATTGCCCATTCAAGTAAATATAAAACATTTCTAATACGAGTGTAGCAGACACTAAAAAGGGCCTGCAGCAAAACGAAATCCAAAAATCAATTGCATTTGTGTCTGTGTTTGTGCGTGTGAGTGCAAGTCTAAGTGTGTGCGTGAAATTCCACTTCCCGTACTAGAAAGACAACGAAAAAGTCTCAAAGTTATACTCAAATGTGTATGGCAATTGTGGTAAGTGTACAAATAGTTATCCAATAATAGCAAATAGATCGAAGTTCATATATTTAGGCCGAAAAAAGGCACAGCGCATGCAGACACCCATGTACATGCATTTGTATGGGGAGTGTGACCAAAGTCAGTAATTAAATTAAATACCATGTCGACGAAGGGGGTTCATTGCCTTGCAACGCTTTCTCTGTTGTACTTGCTGCACTTTGCGAAGTAAATGTTTCCTAGGGCGTGACTGAATTTACTTTCAGATTGAACTTATGTCAAACTTGCAGTGATCTAGCATATATCGACGCTCTTAAGTCTGCAAGTCCCATTATCCTCTATGTCTAGCTCATTGTCATGGCTGAAGTCTGTCAAGTTCATGGAAAAGCAAGGAAGAAAGGAATGCAATATAAAATACGAGTGATGATGAAATACATGCAGGATTCATCCTTTACATACTATTTACAAATCTGAATAAATCACGTGATTTCCATTTACATTTACATATTTTAATGACGGACTAGCCAAACTCGAGCTAATTAGTTTCGCGTGCCTATTGAGCTAACTTAATCTACAACTGCAATCTCTCTGTTGCTATCCCTCTCTCTCTTACAGGCACAAAGTGTGCTGTGCCTGTGGTGAATTGGCATGAGTTCGTAAACTTGTGAAATGATTCAGAATTTGGATTAATGCTTATTCAATTTTAGGCACTTTGCCTATGAGGTATTGACCCACTTGCACCTGCATATACATATGTATGTATATGTATGTATGGCTATATTAAGTATTCATGTACATTATGACGTAGCTAGATGAAAGTAAATGTCTGCACTGGATTGACCCGGTTACAGTTATAGCTAAAAGTAGTGCAAGTGCAAAACTGGGGCATGACCAGAACAGACGAAAGAGAGAGCAGAAATACTCTGAGATGCATACATACATACATAGATATATAAAAGTGTGCATGTATGTATATATGCAAATGCTCTAAATTTCTGTTTACTTTCGCAAATACCAAATGTACTATGTGTATAAATGTATATGTGTGTATTTATATACATATGTATGTATGTACGTCAGAGCGCTCACTAATATCTAATCTATATTAAATGCTCAAACAGATTTATCATATCAACGTCAACTGCAACAAAATAATATTTAACCAACAAATAGACGACGCAAAAAGATTCAGTTGAGCAAAAGACGAAAAAAAAAGATGGATTTATATTCGAATCAGTTGAATTTCTTTCCAAGCAATTGAGGACGCGATATATACATCTCCATTCGCACAGTTATCGTATTTATTTTTAAACACACACACACAGACAGAAACAGCAATGAACATAAATTTATTATCAGTTTGCATCGGTCAAGAAATGCGTGCTGGTCTGTGCGCACTCAACTAAGTTAAAAGTTCATTTTTAGTGTATTCATGTGTACATATGAATATATGTAAATATGTATATACATAAATATATACCGATAATATTTATACGTTTATTTTTGTCTCGTCTGCAAGACATACAAACATTCATACAACTCTTCTTGTCATTTGCGTCAATGCGAACAAACAAAATAAACTAAATGAATGGCTGAGTGTAACTGTAAAACAAAAGCCAGTCTGTATTTACATACAAGCATATACCTACGGTAACTAAGTACCTAATCGTAACTTCAATTAGCCGTTAATCCAATTGCATATGTAGCTCTGGGTGTGAACTCTCGCTCTCTCTCTCTCTCTCTCCCTCTTCTCGCTCTTTTGTTTTCAGTTTCCGTTCGTAGCGTTCGTTCTTTACATTCTCTGTGATATTTGCGCTGTCCTTGAACAAGTTCAATGATATTGCTCGGCGCATAACATCAGTGTTGTTGCTGTTGTTGTTTCTTTGTTTTATTTTTTTGTATTGCTTATTCTTAATATTAAAATGAATAGAACGGTGGATATACGAAATGTACGGTCCCAATCAACTGTATTTAATGTTATTATTTGATTTTATTGTCTTTGCCTGTCTTCTCTACGTACGCCTTGTGCCACTTTGAAATTAGACAAGTGCATGTACATATGTATGTACAATATATTTTATATATGTATGTGTAAATGTTTGTTTTTGTTTATATGACAGCACGGGCATCCTTCAAATTTAAATAAAATATTTAATTTAGATTTTAAAGCCAACAATTCACTTAAGGCACGTCTGTGTGTCTACACACAGACAAATGCAAAGAGATCTTTTGTGATTAGGTTATGAAAGCTGAAAACAGATAATATGAAATATTATTTAAATTTGTTTGCGAATAATTTATTTTTAATAGACGGTTTTTCGCTCGAATTTTGCCAGCAAAAACTATTTGTCAACAGCAAGTCGTATATATGTATGTATACGAGCCCTGACCACTATTAATTCGAACAGCATGTTTTTTTCACAGTGCGCAATGTTTAACACACTATATTGTCAATACTACTAAAGATAACACATACGAAGCGTTTCGTCTTAAAGAAATTTTATCCCTCCGATGAAAAAAAATTGTTGCTCTATTTCCAACAGCAACAAAAATAGAGAATTTACTAAAACGCTTGGCATAACAGAGGAGAAAAAATTGACCACTATTAATCGAACGCTGCGTAAGCACCTTTATCTCAAAAAAAAGCAAAAAAAAGGAACCAAGAAACAGAATAACTATCTAATAAGTCTGCGAATAATATCGCAATACAGGGCAAAAATTTTAAAATTGCTGCAGAGCAACGATGCAACCACGATGGTACGTGGAAGCCTATGCAACGAAATCCGAGTTTTGCTTAGAGATTATTTTAAATCTTAAAGAGATCACCAAGCAATAAATGTCTAAATCGTTTATGAATGGGGTGATACAAATTAAAAAAATTTGGGAATATTGACGTGAACATTGCGAATAGAGGCCGAACATCAGCAATAACCCCCGCGACAAAAGACAATAGCCAAAATTGTTAAGGCTGATCGTCGCCAATCTTTAAGAAATTTGGCTTCTAAGTGGGCGCAGGAAATTTCCAAAGCTGTCAAGCAAAAAAGGACGCGATTGCATTTAAAAATATGGATAGGTTTTTATAAAGTATGTTTGTTATTACCTATGCATCGTACCCAATAATTTATCTTACTCGTGGGCCAAGGAAACACCTTTGCTTACGCGTCCTCAAAAAAGAAACGCTTGCAATGGGCTCGGGAAAGGATGTCTTGGACTCAAAGGCAATGGGATACCATCACATTTAGCGATGAAGCAAAATTTGATGTTAGTGTCGGCGATAGGAGTAAACGTGTCATTCGTAAGAGTGCAGAAACATACCCTCAATACTGCCTCAAAGAGTAAAGTTTCCTGCGAGCAGTATGGTATGGGGATGTATGTGGCCAAAGGTTAGGAAAGCTTTATTTCATTGAAAGGACGGTTAATGCTGAAAAATACATTTATATTTTAAAATGTAATTTGCGGACATCAATACCAGAACCAAAACTTTTCAGCAGGGCGGAGCATCATGTGCACAGCCACACGCACCAAAAATGGCTGGAATCAAGTGGAGGTTTTAGATTGGCCATTAATTAGCCTAGACTAATCCCAACGAGAATATTGGTGGCATTAGCCACCATCATAAAGAGCAAGCTTCAAAATGAAGCAAAAATGAACATCTGACTTGAAAATCGAATTGCAAGAGATGTGGGACTCAATTTCTCAAGAGCATTGCAAAAATTTTTAAAATCAATTCTAAAATGAGTTAAATGCGTAATGCAGGCCATGGGCGACGTAACACAATTCGAATATTAATTAAATTATTGCTTTAAGTATGATAGTAAATCACATTAGGCAGCGTTCGAATTAATAGTGGTCAATTTTTTCTCCTCTGTTATGCCAAGCGTTTTAGTAAATTACTCATATTTTTGTTGCTGTTGGAAATAGAGCAACAATTTTTTTTTCATCGTGAAGGGAATAAAATTCTCTTTAAGACGAAACGCATTCGTATGTGTTATCTTTAGTAGTATTGACAATATAGTGTGTTAAACATTGCGCACTGTGAAAAAAACATGCTGTTCGAATTAATAGTGGTCAGGGCTCGTATATGTATATATATTATATATGTACATATATATTTTCGCTATTGTCACGTTTCCGGAAGGCGTGCGATTTGCGTTAGTGTGTGTATGTCATATCTAAATATAGAAAAGGAAGAAAACGACCAAAACATGCAATATTTACAACGTCAGTTGCCGTTATTCGCTTGCCAAAGGTGGGGAATGTGGAATTGGGTACTGGGAGTGGGAGTGGAACGTGGCACAGGGAGAGATAGTGAGAAAGAGAGATAGAGGCGACACTAAAACCACGAGCCAAGTCTAAATATAGTTAAGCAAATATTGTTGCTGTTGTTGCAGCCGTTGTTGTTGCTGTGGCTGTTGTTGGCTGCCACATCTAAAAGGAAAACTGCATAAAACGACGACAATTTTTGACTGGATAACCTTGCAAAAGGTTCTGAGCTGGCATGTGCAAGCGACATTTACTGCGCGAAATCGTTCCTAGCCTGATGAAACCAAAAAAAAAAAGGAGAGAGAAAAAAGTAATCAGAACTTGTTCTTTAGGTATTCTTCTATCTACGGCACAAACAACGATTGTATCAACAGCGATTGCAACCTTCAAACTGTAATCGTGCTCCATATACATACATACATCTACATATCTGTATATGCATTGAATCAAATGCGATAAAAAGGGCTGACGCATTTTCCGGCACAAGACGTCATCAAAATTATTGTTGCCTTGTTGCTTGGCACCAAAAAATTATCAGGCAATAATACAAGACTCCTCAGGCACTTCAGTCAGTGTAGTATATATATGTATATTCATAGATATATATAAGGTTATATACTAGCTTGAAGAGCACTTAAAGTTGAGAAATGTGCCTATGTGTCAAGCAATATAAATTGTAAAAAGTTTTGATTAAAGTAGAACAACTTGCATACAGATAAAAGACGCAGACAACAAAGAATGTATGTGAAAAAAAAAGCGAGAAACAATGAGTATTAGGTAAGCAAACCCTGAATCTAATAGAAAAATTAGTATAATATTCAAATTTAGCATATATGTATAGTCTGAAGAATTACAACATGCATTTTTGTATTTAATTAAAATTTTGAAACCGGCAAAAATGTTGATGTAAACAAATAATTATTTTTGTTTTAAATACTAGAACACAGTGCGACATATTACGTCATTCAATTGCCAGAATTATACTTTATATAAGTTTTATATATATAAATCTAATTTGTATGCGTATTTAAATATCTATTTAAAATCGTTTATTCAATATAATAAGATTAAATTCAAGGAAAGAAAAATGTTAGACAAGATGAATAGATTTCACCAAAATTATGAAAAACGTAGAATTTCGTTAAGGAGTATCCCTCGATTAATGGGTATCCCATTAACATAGACAACGACCTCATTTTGTGCCGTACCTCAACCCAACCCCAAACCTTTATTTAGTACCGATAATTTCCATTATGAAAGTGAAAGGGGGCAGACTGGCATTTTGTGTTGTGTTTACACTTGGATTAGCCACGCCCTCAACACCTCCTTTTCTGTTCAGCCAGCAGCCGTTAAATCAATATTTCGGAGCAAAGTCGCTAGCTTTTAGCACAATAGTGTCCTAGTTTTTTTTAGCTTTACGTATGCTCTATTTACTTTGCGATCTAAATGTGCCAAATACTGAATTATTTATGTTGTTAACCAAACAACAATATTATTTGCTTGAGTTAAGCAAACTAATTTTAAGTTTTTTTTTAAATATCTAATAGTTGATCTTTAACCGTCTGACTTCCATTTCGCTAATTTAGCAGATCAAGTTTAGGTAAAAAGTTCCCAGACCTTAAACCATATATAAATATTTATGTATTTATTATTTTCTCATTTTTAATTGAAATTGCTTTTTGTACTTTCGTCGCAGTTAATGATATTGGCCAAATATCAGGCAATGTCTGGCCAGTGTCTGGGTATTACTTGAAAGTTATCCCCTTGAGTTATAAGGGCACGTTTGAGCATATTGAATGACAGGCGAATCAAGTTTCTTCCCGTCGCTGTTTAGTTTGCTAAAAAAAAATATACATATATATTTCTCATTGCTTTTTTTTTCCTTTCATTTAGCATTATAATAAAAAGTAAATATGCATTTTTTTTCGGCTGCGAACTTCGATATTTTATACCAGAATTTTGATTATTTTTGTTGTTGTCTTGTCTAGAGAATATCCAAATTCGCATACCCAAGAGGGTTCATATCTGTTTCCTTGGGTCGACGTATTGTCGGCTCCTTCTGTTGCGTTAGGGTTACTATTGTTGTTGCTGTTGTTTGTTTGTTTGTTTGTCTACCAGCGACATGCTTCACAATGGCATTGACTTGTCTGGCCAAAGTGCAATCAACTCTTGGCTCTACTGCTCTGCTCACTTTATCCTCAATTTCTTTGGCCAGCAAAGTTTCAAAATTACCTTCCACTCTATGTGTCTCTCTCTCTTTCTTCTTTACCTTGCTTAATCTTTTTCCCTTCTTTGTACTTCTTGCACTCCACTTATACGCTGCTTCAACTTTATCTACTGCCACTCTCTCAATATGTTTCTTGCTCTCCCTGTTTATATATTTCTTTCTCCAACTCTTTCTTCTCACTTTCCCACTCTTGAGATATGACTTTAATCTTGTGTTCCTCGAGATATTCGTAAATTTAATTCAATTTTTTTGTTTGCACTTAAATTTAATGCTTGAATACCTTGTGCTGCTGCCTGTACTTTACATCATTGTGCAATATATATATATATATATATATGTATATATGTATATACGTCATATTATACAGATAAGATTAGTTAACGCAAAGTGTCTTGTGCCAAATAAGGCTAACACGGTTTTCGTCATGTCGCCAAGCGGATTGATCTGGCATTTTCCAGTCTGAATTCTTATATATGTCTATGAAATACCCATCAGGCTAACAATAAATAAAATCACTAGAACTATCTAAGATCTTTTTTAGATTTACATTTATATAAGCTATACTAAAAATATAATTAATACAGTAATGTATTAATTTAATAAACTATAGTCAGGTATTTAGATCTGACTTGAAATGTAAATGCCATTATAAATCATTTAAGATCTAGTTTAGATGCAAATGCCTTTTATCAAACTATTTATGATCTCGTTTGGATAAACCCACACAAAACAACATTTACTTATTCAAATATAAGTATAATTTATCATTTACCTATTTATCAGGCACAAATATAACTATTGCTAGACTGTAAAATTCCCTACAAATTTGCTAGATTTGTATATATTATATAGACTTCTCAAACGTACTAAACCCATTGAAATCAAAGTGTGTGTAGGGTGTAAAAAATTAGTCATGAACTTGAACATTTCATAATCCATGGAAAATAGTCTACGGTGCACACATTATAGAAAAATACGGTTACATGAGGCCTTCCCTTCCCTGATATATCAAGCAAATTAGCTGAGCGCATTGAAGCGTGGCATGGGGCTTTGTTGTATAGGGGGAAAATTGCTGGAAAAGCCATCCGCCCGCTTGGACGACCGTGTGGGTAACAAACAACAAAAAATAATAAAAATAAAACACAATTACAATAAATTACAATTTACACTACAAATGGGCACATAGTACCTGCCCAACCATAGTCCGACTGGCTGGAGCCTCATTTTATTGTCGTGATATTAGTTTAAACTGGTTTCAATTTGAACTGCAATTGTTTTGCGGTCTGACCTTGAATATGCATTATTTTGTTCTCTCTTATTTTGTTGTTATCGTGCGATATATAAGCAGATAATTCTTTATAATTTAACTGTCGTAAGTTGGTTTGTTATTTTTCTTAAATAACATTGACCTTGGCTCGAAAGTTGTTGGTTGGTATTTGCATTCCGATTAAAATAAATTTAAAAAAATCAGAGAACATTTCTTTATTTTTTTTATGACTTTGTTAATGGGAAAAACTTACATAATAAACAAATGTATTTTTAAAAATGTGTATTTATATTATGCTTCGCAAGTACGTAGAAATACATATGTTTTTTTATAATGAGAAAAAAAAAAACGCAACGCAAACTGAATATGAAAAAAATTCCAAAAATAAATACATTTTAATAGGCCGGTCTCTCCTATACATAACTTGTTCTCTCTTATTCTCAATTTGCTCTTGTGTAATTTACCTTTGCAGTCGCATTCTGAGTCTCATAGAGCACATACATATATTTATACTAAATATATAGACACGTCGCACTAAAAATTTCGAAAGTAAATATGTTTTAAATATATCACATAATTTTTACATTATGATTTGTTAAAGTTCTATTTTCGATTATATACATACTTGCGCAAATAATTTATATAATCTTTATGAGTATGAGTTATAAATAATTATGAATTCCTATTCGTCTTTATCGTGATTTCTTATTGCTTTCGTGTCAGAAAACACGAGTTGCGCTCATATCTGGTTAGTTCCAGTTTAATCATCTCTAAATTAATCGATATTTCGATTGGTCACTCTTGCATTGTTGATGTGGACAGCATATGAAATTGGCTTTGTTTAAAGCAATTGAAAACAATTTAAGGTGACAGCAATTCACACGTCTCGTTAAAAGGCTTAAAAATGCGCCAGAATAACCAAAAATTGCTTCGAGACGGGAGCATTGTACGTACGTATGAGTACATATGTAAATACATCCATACAAAACACACACAGAGACACAGCTATATATATATATGTATACGTGTTTGTCCATATTCCATAGCGATGCGAGTGAACTAACGTGCGTCACAGCGAGAGGCGAGCGACCAAACACACTCGCAGCTGAAAAAGAGAGAGCAAACAAAACAAATGAACCGCAAGTACTCGTAACCGTACTTCGTATTCGTATTCGTATCGCACTCTCGCTTGTTTCTTATTCGATTTATGCGTCAGGTTCGCTCTCTGTGTTTTGTTCGCTCAGGCTAAGTTCCTCTTTCTCTCTCTCTGTTTCTCTTTGTTACGCTCACAGTAATTGTCGTTTGAATTTGTATTGGTTGCTGGCTGCTGGCTGGCTGGCTGGCCTGCTCCGGCAATGAGTTGGCAACGTTCAGTCGATAGCAAAAGATGAAACAGTGCTCATCGCGCAGCATTTGGTGTCTGCTCAGTGTAATCGATCAGCGTCTTAGAATTGACACCTGTCGATATCTAATCGAGATATTATCGCGCCGCATTACTGGCGACTAAGATTAGAGTCGGTATTAATCACTTAACACCATATACTAATTATAACTAATAAACCAATAACACCAGTGTCATCATATATATTATATATAGTTTTTTTTTCATTTGTATATACCTGTCTCTCTGTTTGTGTGTGTGCATATATATATTTGTGTTTGTCAATTTGCAAAGACGCAAAACAAAATACATTGCATAAGTCAAGTAAAAACCAGAAGAAAACGCCAAGTAAACAGCTGATATAGTATATATGTTCGTACATACATGCATACCTAAATATGTATAGATATTTCACTCCCATACGTACATTCGTTTCGCGTGATTCTGAGCTCCTAATGCCCCAAAGGTACGAACAAGTGAAAGTTGTTCTAATATAAATCATGTGGCCCAAAACGACCGAAACAATTCACATCTAAATACATATGTACATATATCTGTAGACAAATACCAGACTATATGATTTCCAAGAGTTTGTTAATTAGTTCCACGTTTCCCTCTCGAAAAGCCACAAGTTCTACGATTCCTCTGTATGTGTATATAGTTTGTTCCCATGCTCTTTCAATTTTTATCAACAATATTATGCCAAAATTCAACGGAATCGAATGTAGTTATATTTAAGACCTGCATAGACCGACCGACACACCTTCAAACAAAGCTAAATATTTGCTGAAGATATTATCTATATACAACTAAAGATATGCCAAATATGTATGTATATAATAAGAATATATATATGTATGTATGTGTGTGTGCAGCAGTGTGTCTCTCTCTCTATATATATATTATACAATAATATTCAGTTGTATCTAGTTTGACGCGCTGTTATACATATATCCATCTATATATATACATACATATGCAGGTCTGTGTTTCTCGAAAAGAAAAACAATCGGGACAAAGCGAAGCATTGTGAAAATCCGTGTCTATTTGGAATTTTGTCATATGGCTGTTAAATGAAAATTTAAATATTTTTTTGCTGCATCATTCACATACACATTTACAATCTCATATACATATATAATAATAATCTAACTTTATACTAACTATTCCATTTTTCTCTCGCATTCTGATTGCAGTTGGTTAGACCTGTTCCCACATCTATGGAGTTTCATCTAGACAGTGCAGAATACTGCCAGGCACAGCACAAATAAAAAGTAAGTCTAGGGCAGACGTATAATACATACATCCATATATAGATGTATTCAGTCAAAGGTCATGAATGTTGCTGAACCTTTAAATGTCGAAATGGTGAAATTCCCGAATTGCGTGTAATTTGCTCAAATGCTCCCCTCGAATTCTCCCTTGTATTTCTCCACAACAATTTTCGAACAATTAAAGCGAAATGAACGAAATTCATTAAGGCCAACTATAAATTTGGGAATTAATCAAGATAATTGAACAGTCAATTTAAAGTTGACGCATCAATTGCTTTCAATTTGAGAATTAATTGTAACAATTCCTGAAAATTTAGCCAACTTTGAGTAAGATTCGGTCACTTAAGTCTGTAAAATTGGTCCAAGTATTCAATTTTATTCAATAGAATTTATAGATTGGCTTAACTCGATGAGAATTTATCCAGTTTTGCACATTTCGAACTAGATTTCATATGGATAAGTTCTTGTGCTTGTTATGGATAGCTTAGCTAGTATATACTAGATATGCATATATATATTTTATATCTGTATATACTCTATATATAAGCAAAACAAACAAAAAATCATATGCCTCTTGGGCATATTCAAGTTGAACGCGAACCAGTAGTTCTTGAGCAGCTCAAAAGAACATAGTTCTTATCTGGAAATTATGTAAATGAAATACAATACATAAGCTAGACTCGAATATTCTTGAAAGACTTTGAAAATAATTGTGAGAAGAGTTTTAGGTATACTCAAGTCGAGCATTCTCGACTTGTTGATTGCAATCGATTATTGACCAATGCTTTGTTTGTTTTGAATTTCAGGTAATCAAAAAGCAAAGAAGGCCGCGATAGCCTGAGACAACGCTGTCATCCTCTGCCCGGAAGTCAACGGACGCCAAAACTGATTCGAAGTGCGGAGCGAGGCAGAGTTCAAGACAGAAGGAAATTGTTCAACAGAGCGGGAGAGACAGACAGACAAAGAGAAAGAGAGAGAGAGAGAGAGAGGGAGGGAGTTGAATTAGGAGCAGTCCCAAGCGAAAGTTTTTAACGTCTGGGTGAACTGAGTTCATATCACAAAGAAATCACATTTAACCGTAGGGTGCCACAACGAAAAGTGTTTGGAAACAACAATTGTAAACATTGAAGAGGAGCAGCAACTGCGCCTGAATAAAATTTAATTCGATAGATTCGCCGATAGATTCGATATAGCGAAATTCACAGGGATTTTTACTAGACCGGGCTTGAGGCACAGCAAAAAATACTTATATATTTTTTGTGATAAACGTTTTGAAGGTATCCAAAATTTGTACTTAATTATTGAACTATTCATTTATACTTAAACAATTATTTGGTTTGGTGTAAAAATCTAAAGCCTGCTAAAGAAAAAAAAAAACAAAAAACAAAACAAAAACAAAATAAGAAATCTTATATTTATATATATTTTTACAAAACAAATTTCTAAAATTACGCTGAATTTTTTCTATCTAAATAAAATCGCGTAACTTCCCAAAGTCAAATCAAACAAGGAAAAAAAAAAAACACTCACACATTAATATTTAGCCGAGACAATTTTGAAAAAATTAAAACAAATACACATAACACGTAATATTAACTTAGTTTGAAAAACAAGGTTTAGGATCGATTAACATATTGTAAGCGAGAAGTTCACCCATTTTGTAATCAATTCAACTGATTTGTAAAGTTATTATAAGTTAAGCCAACAAAATGCGTCAAAAAGATCTGCGCCCAGCACCAGCTCTTATTGAGTATAAGGGCATGAAGTTCCTAATCACCGATCGACCATCAGACATAACAATTAATCACTATATAATGGTGAGTATCGAAATTATTCTGCATTTACATTATTATTCATTGTTGTTATTTTCTAATGCTTTGCAGGAGCTTAAGAAGAACCATGTTAACACTGTGGTGCGTGTATGCGAGCCCAGCTACAATACGGACGAGCTGGAGGCCCAGGGTATTACTGTTAAGGATCTAGCCTTTGACGATGGCACCTTTCCGCCTCAGCAGGTCGTCGACGAGTGGTTTGAGGTGTTGAAGGACAAGTAAGTCTGAGCTAAATGCCCATATTCACATGATTTCTATATCATTTCTTCAATAAGCTGAAGTCATAATATTTATACTTAATATTTTTAATTTTTTCTAAATGACGATCAGAATTTGAAGCTATCTGAATTGAATTGAATTGAACTGAACTGAAACTGCTTATGTGATATAGAAATTTGTAAATTCATGCTCATAGAGCTCTATTATAGAACTATTAATTTATAAGAGTTAAATCTATTCAATGTTTTGTAATATAAATAGGTACAAGAACTCGAGATTCATTTTTAGTTTTCCAAAATATTTTATAAAGTTTTTTATAGAATATCAATTTCATATTTGGAAATCTTGTCCGAAAATTGTTTGTAGATATAATGTAAAATTGTATTAAAATTTCGGAGTCCGAACTTGAATTCATATATTGATATTGATTTTTCTTTTCCTCAAAAATATCCAAATTTATTCTATTAACAACCAAAACACATTAATAACTCATAAACTGATATTCATGATGAAATAATGTTGAGCCACAGATCATAGCCAATTTAACTTTATTGTTGATAGATACTGAATCAGTTGAGCTAATAGTTGGCGGAACTAGTTCTTTGCTTCAGCGAATTTTACAACAATTTCTATATCATCTAAGCAATTAGGTTTAATTATTTTTCAAATCCAGTCAAATATGATTTTATATAAATTCCGTAGCTTAGGCTCATTTGCAAAAACACAAAAAAGCGATACCAAAGTTGAATTTTATCAATTTATTCAGTATTATTTGTTGCTTTATACACCGACAATGAGATGAACATTTAAACGAATTCCAAAAACAAATCATCGACTAACCTGCTGCTAACAACATTTCAAAGAGCTGCGCTTCAAATCTCCCATCAAACTATATATATATAAAACATAAACATCGATTATATCTATATATATCTGCACCATATCCCGTAGCCCTCGCTTAGGCCTTGCTGTTTAATGTAGCTCTATATACCAGATCACACTTCTTGAATAACATTTCTGTTTATCATAAATATATTTGATTTGCTGTATAAATTTAGATCTGTTCTGTTTTTTGTAATATATCCATATCCATATCACGTTTTCGTTAAGTTCTCCCTAGATGCCTTTGTAAATTTGATTTATCCTCACAGTAGATGCCCATAACTACTTAAATATAAACTATTTAATTTCGGTTTCGAAAATCTTACCTACTTCCTCTATGCATATATGTATATATATTATATATATATTCTGTATGTATATATATGTATATGTATATGTGTGTACTCCGTTTCGTTTCTTGGTTTTGTGTGCTATTATCCGCTGGCTAGTTTTAGAAAGTCCACAAGCGCCACACTATCCTACTACAGACATAAGCGTTTCTCGCTTAGACACATACCAAAAACAGCTCCAATGGCAGCTAGAGCCAGCCTCTCGGCAGCGGCGTCGGCGGCAACAGCAGCAGCAGCAGCAGCAGCGACAGCATCAAATACAACAGCTTCAGACACAGATACAGATACAATGCCCCTGACAGCAAATGAATCAGATACAAGATACAATAATACTGCATTCGTTGATAATGAGACTTGTCGGTAAGCGTTGCCTTGTAAAATTATTAAAGCGAGCCTTTAGAATCACACTGAATGAATGACAAAAACGAAACTTCAATTTACTTACTGTGTGCACTCAATAGATCTATAGCTATATTCATGTATTTATCTTTTATCTCATCTCCAGATATCAGCAGAATCCCGAGGCCTGCGTTGCCGTTCATTGCGTAGCTGGTTTGGGACGTGCCCCCGTTTTGGTTGCACTTGCACTCATCGAATTGGGCTTGAAATATGAAGCAGCTGTTGAAATGATTAGAGAGTGAGTCAGAATCTAAAGTCTATTCAATTAATTATTAATATTTATTTCGTTTCTCCTTTTTTTTTTTTAGTAAGCGACGCGGCGCTATCAATGCCAAGCAGCTCTCGTTTTTGGAGAAATACAAGCCGAAGGCGCGTCTAAAGCACAAAAATGGCCACAAAAATTCATGTTCTGTGCAATAGATTTCCAAAACCATATGTATATTCCCACCAGATAAAAAGTGTTCATTTTTTCAAAACAAAAAAAGGAAAACAACAAAAACAAAACAAAACCAAAACAAACGCTAAAAACTCTAAAACTGTATAATTGCTAACAAAACAATACGAAAAACGAAAAACAAATGATTGAAAACAGCCCAATAATCTATAGACAAGTCGATCAGAGCCCAGTTATATTTATATATTTGAAATTCGCATATGAATTGGCAACAACAATTGTATTTATATTGTATGTATTAATTAATGTAATTTATTTAATTTTATATTTCGCCAAACAAACGCAATTCTAATTTTATTTTTCACGCCCTCCCCTCAAAATGTCCATGAAATGGTTGTGGCCGGGCATCGTAGCAAAATGATACAACATCTATAGCATCTGTAATAGTAGCGATTATGTACCTATCCACAAATCCAAATCCCAGTCCAAATTCAAATTAATTAATGTCAAAAGGGTCAGGCACCATAGGCAATAATATTACTAAATATATATTTTATTGCAATATAGCCAAAAGCAAAAAATAAATATCGACAAAAATAAATGAAACACGTGGTAGAAAGCTATACATATATATGCATATAAATATAAATATATATATATGCAAATCGAAGGAATGATATCTGCTTAAAACTGAACGCTGCATTTGATGTAAACGATCTGCAAATGATGTACTTAATCGCATGTTTAGTTTAGCCAGCGCCCAGACGCCGATTCATTTCATAGTGAGAAATATATTCTAAATAACAATACAAATATAGAACGAAAAGTAAAACGTGAATCTAAAGAACAGATAGACTAGTTGCATAACTATTAAGTCGAACCCAGCTTGATCCGTAAACGAAACGAAACGTACTCTCGGGATTTCTATGTTTTGATTTCGATGTGCTTAATAATGGAATGGTATAATGATCGGATCCTATGCGCTTTCCCTATTCTCTCTGTAACATACGAAACTCCGCTGGATAACAACTATTTATATATATATATACATATTACTAAATCATACAGCAATAAACAATTAATTAACAACAAGTACATACAAATTTTACATTAATGACTACATACATTTAAAAGCTATATGCAGCAGTTGCAATACACATAAATACAACAAATACACAGCAAAACAACAAATATTTATAAATATATATATATAAATCTATAAAATATGAAGAAATAAAACACAGAAAAAAAAATACAAAAAAACAAAAAATTGAGAAAATGAACATGAATGAAAATGAAACAAACCTTACAACAAATTTAACAAATTATAGTCAGGATAAAGCAGAAATTATAAAATTATATGCTTACAATTAATTTATCCAATATTGAATTGTAATTTTTTAAAATGTTAGTCATTACAATGAAATAAAAACGATATATGAAAATTAAACATTTTGTATTATTATTTATTATACGTATTTCCTCTACGAGGTTCCTCCACGTCTTTAATGCTTAGCTGATCGATCACACACTCTAATTCACTTTATTGCGCTGACCACCACCAGGCCTGGACGACTGAAGACTGACTGAAGAAATGCTGCAGCTGCTTCCCTTTATATAGCGACACTTTTACTCAAGCACTGTCTCTCTTCAATGTTGAGCCCACGGCTGTGTATGAGCGTCGTGTGCAGTCGAGTTTCATTAGTGAGCAGATTAGAACGCGCTCTGAATGATGTGAGCATATCTAGCTTCGTTCGAACGGCTCAATGGAAATACTCAGTCGAGCAACTGCTGCATACACATAGGTAACTTTAACAGAAATATCTGCGAGCTTAATTTCTCTCTTTGGATTTATACTGAAAAGTCCAAGTAGCTGTCTCGCATTAAATCGCTTGAGCCCAAGCCATGTTTCAGGAAGAGTACGTGTAAATATGCTTCACAAATTTTAGTAAGCAGAATTAGCCGTTCGACTAAATAAAATATTTTCAAGTCAGTAATAAAATGCACAATTCTTATGCTTTAGTAAATATTCAGCCCATAAATAAAACTGAAAGTCGATTATTATTTAACGATGTTCTCTTTATTTTTGCATACGTAAATAAATATATATTGATAATAGTTACAACTAATAAATTTTACATTTTCTTGTTTTAGATTTTTCAATTTTTATCGGGCACACACTCGTTTCGCTCTGATGCCGGTTTTTTTTAATTTATTATTTGTTTTTTGGGTTTCTCTTATTACAAACTGTAAACCTAAATTTTCAAAGCGTGAACAATTTCGTCAATATATGTATTTATGTTGCTCTTGATTTTAATACAATAATTTCATCAGTGATATATGTTTTTTGTTTTGCCCAAATCAAAGTATATATATAAATAATGCAAAATAATATATCAAATTTGTTTTTCTTGCTTGTTTTCTTTGCTTTTTCTCTCGTTTTAGTCATTTTGTGATAGAGGGGCCCTTAACACAGCGAACGCTGTTAGCTAACAGTGATCTAGTAACATGTGTTGCAACCTATGCTATGCCAGCCAACAGCACTGCCGATTAACAGCCAAATGTAGTAGTTGTAGTTGTTTTACTTTGAGAATAAAAACTAAAATAGTATGCAAAAGAGTAAATATTTATTGGGGTTTGTTCAGTGCACTCCGTTTAGAAGCTATGCATTGATATAAAGCTAATCGCATAGCCAAACGAGTGCCGCGTTGTGTGTGTGTGTGTGTGTGTAAAGACTAGAAACAAATTGATTTTGGGATATTCTTTTTCTTGTATGGCTGCGCACAAAGCACCAAAAACAGAAGCGTTTTAGAATAATGCAGGCAGTTAAAAAGATATATAGTGTTCAATTTCTTGTTTGTGATATACGTAAGTCGGCTAGAGTGGAAAGCAAAAACGTAAACTATATATATACATGTGTAAAAAAATATATATACCTTTTTGCAAGTCCACTTTCAGTTAATTATATCTTATATACATACATAATTCTTTTCGCGCACTCTTCAGTTTATACAGCGAATTATTATCGAGAGAGTAAACCAAATAAAAAATAAAAATAAAAATAATATAGTATATTCGTAAACTACGTTTCGTACCCTTTAAGTAAACACATACATGAAAATAAATACAAAATTGGCAAAAATCATATATAAGTTTATATCGTTAAGTGTGTTGAGTAAATAAAAAGCTGCTTTGGAACTGTATGTTTGATTTTTTTTTCTAGCACTAGCACTGTTTTGCAGGGTTTTTGTTGTTGTTGTTGCTGCTGCTGCTACTGTTATTAATAATCGCTTCAAGTTGGCCGCCGTTGCACAAGCAAAACAATTGATTCTTTAATTAATAATAACTACTAAATTTAAACATTTTACTACAAGTATTTACAAATCACAGCTACAAACACTAAGACAGCAGGCGTGTGTTGCCAGTGTTGCATAACATCGACATCGACATCCACTTCAACATCCACATCGATATCCCCACATCGACAGTCGTTAACTAAATGGCGGCTGCAACGGCGACAACTAACGGAACACCCTCATTTGCTTGACTTGAACTCATTCGAATCTTCACATGGAACGAAATCTAATTAAATCAAAGTCCGGCGCGCTTAGCTTCCTCAACGAGTCCCTCCCTAGCAGACACATCTGTATTTCTATGTTTGTGTGTGTGTGTGTGTTTCTCCTCTCTCTCTCTCTCCTCTCCTTCTTCTTCTTCTTACAGCCAGCCTCCTTTGCGGCCAAACAACAAGGAACTAACCGATCCCACAAAGGCCTGCGTAATGCTCTGTGGCGCCGCCCTCGACTCACTGTCGCTGCCCTTGGCATCCCCCGCAGCTGATGCACTACTGTCCGCCACCTTGCCGAGATCGGGCCGCACTCGCCGTCCGCTGCCAGCGCCTGCTATGGTGCCCAGATCAGGTCGCTGGGCAGCCATACCATTCTTCAGGTTCCGTCGCGACTTTTGTCGCTGCATTTGCTTGAGGCGCGTTTCACTGGCTGTGGCGGAAACATCAACTGACGCAGCAGCTGGTGCTGCTGCTTTTACTCCTGCTATTGCAGCTCCTGCACCGGCTGATCCTGATCCTGCTGCCGGCTGTGGCTTGGCCTTTAGCTTCATCACTAGGCCCTGGTCATCGCTGTCCTCGCTGCTGTAGGCGCTCGTCGTGGCGCTGTCGCCCATTGCCGTTGCGGGCTGCTGCGGCGTTGGTGATTTGAGGCCGCGATGTAGCACACCCTTGATTTGTGCGCGATCAAAGTGGATGTCATCCACGATCTGGTTGCTGTTCGTGTGCAAACTCTGGAGGCTCTCGCCGCTGATGCTGCCACAGCTGCTCAGCTGTGAGAGCGGCGAGCTGCTGCGATTGGCTATGCCGGCACTGCGGCCGCGCTGTGCGCTGATTATGTTCTCCAGCCCGATGCTCTCCACCTTCTCGATCAGATTGAGCGAGCGCAGCGCCCGACGCTCCAGATGCGACAGCATCACCTTCTGCTGGTGCTGCTGCTTGCTCAGGCTGCGCTGCAGCTGGGCCTCACTGGGGCCCACCAGCTTGCGCTTGATCAGATCAGCGCCCGAGGAGAGCAGTCCGAAGAGCGGCTCCGGCGACTGGCCACGCGGCGGCGAACCCTCCGGACTGTTGCAGGGCGTCACTGTGGGCGAGAAATTGGGGCCGGCAGGCGTATTCAAAGCACTGGGCGTGACCGCCTTGATGCCGCGCTCATTCAACATGCCGGCCAAGCCCAGATTCACCGAGAACGTGGAGCACGAATTCTTGCGCGACATGCCGGCGCGAGGTGTGGCCGGACAACTGAAAGCAATAGAGAGAAACATTAAACATAAAATAAACAAGCTTTTGTTATCTGGTGTCTCACCTTGGCTGCCTGGATGTGGATGTGGAGGCCATGCGCGACGACATCTGTGACTGGGAGAGGAAGGACAAATCGTTGACGAAACCATCATCCGGATGCATGACCATGCTGTTCGTGTAGGTGTATGTGCAGCCGGGCGCCTCGAACTGCTTGCCCAGACCAATATCATCGCTGACGTCCTCCTCGACGTCGGACAGCGTGTACACCTGCATGCCCAGATCGTCGAGTCCGCGTCCGCCGCGTATTGTCACGCCCGGTCGCTCCTCTAGCAGTCCACTCAGTGTGGGCGTGGCCAGTCGCGACCAGTGATGCAGCGTCTGGGAGCCCTCCATGGGCTTCACAATCTGCAGCTTCTCTGGCAGACGCCACTGGTGCGTCGTTAGCCCCGAGGATGAGCCCGATCCCGTTGACATGATGCTGTCCGGCGTGCGTACACCCATGGGCAAAGTGAGTCCAGCTGGTTGTCCGCCTGCTCCAGCACCTGCTCCCACGCGGCCATGCGTTGGGGGCTCATCGTAGTTGTAGGTGCCCGCGGGCGCATAGGAGAGCATCGCACGCCGAGCCAGTACTTCGGCAGGCGTCAGACGCTTAAGAGCCGCTTCCAGTTCCTTGGCACCTGGAGCACCAGGCACGCCAGATGGCTGCGCCGGATAACCGTCATCCGACTGCGAGTTAAGGCTTTCGCTCGAGAGCGTCTTCAGGCCCAGCGAATTGCTGCTGCCGCGATAATAGGAGCCCGCCGGATATGCCATGGAGGCCATGCGCGGACCGGACGAACTGCTCATGGACATGGCGCCCATCTGGGTCATCGACACATTGCCGCTGTCCATGTAGTTGCCGCTCTTGGTGGCACAGCGCACCGTGTCGAAGACGCGCTTATAGGGCGGCGGCCCATAGATGCTGCTGGAGCCGAAGCTGGCCGCCATGCCCATGCCGCCCGGCAGCTGCGACATCATGCGACTGATGCGATCCGCGCAGCGCTGGCTATCGCCCGATATGCCCGAGTCGAGGCTGTTCTCCGAGTACAGCGAGGACTCCATAAGCTCCGATTGCAGGGACTCCGCGGCCACAGCGGCAGCGGCTCCGTTCGTGCCCAGGCCGCCCAGGAAGGAGCTGCGCGCCTGCGGCTGCGATCGCTTGCGCTGCTGCTTCAGCTGATCCTGGGCCGAGTGCAGCAGCGCCAGCACCTCCTCATAGCGCTGTTTGAACTCCACCAGCTCGAGGGCGAGCGCATTTTGATTCTCCTTCGTCACATGCAACAGCGATAGGTGCTCATCATTGTCCTGCGTCAGCTGATGCAGTCGCATCTCCGCCTCGGCCAGGCGCGCAGTGAGGCTCACAATTTGCTCATGCTGTAGTCGATTCTCTTCGCGCTGTCGCTCCAACTCCAAACTGAGATTGTCGAACTGTGAATTGGCATCGTTCAGCTGGGCACTGATGTCAGCCATCAGGCGTCGCTCGTGCTCCTCCACCTCGTCCGTTTGGTGCGCCAGCTGTGTGGCCTCACTTTTCAGCGTCTTGTTCTCGTCGAGCAAGGAGTTCACCTTCTTCTGCAGCAGGTCCAGAGTGATCGACTTTGACATGGTGGGCGTATCTAAAGGCCGGATGAGTTCATTATTATTAGTTGCTGATTATTATAATTGCTATTAAACTTACCCGCATCAGTTGCGTCGTCTGCATCGTTGGTCAGCACCGAAATTAGTTCGTTCTTCTTGTGCAACTCGTGCAGCAGCTGGGCGCGGTCATCGTTGGAGGCTTTGAGATCTGTTTCCAGATCACTTACGCGCGCCTCTAGTGCATTGTTTTGAGTGAGCAGCTCCTTGCCAATTTGCACCGTCAGCTCCAGATCCTTTTCCTTCTCTTCCAGCAGACGCGTCACGGCCTCAATGTCATCGTAGGCACGAGTCATCTGGCTAACACGGTTACCACATAGAACTGCAAGCAATAAATATTATCCAATTAATCCAATGAATGAAATTCAATATTTTAACTAATATTTACAATTCGACTTCAATTACAAACTATCGATAATATTTAAGCTACTCCTTACAATGCGACTTCAATTACAGACTATCGATAAATAGGGATACAAGATCAAAAAGCAAGCCAATATCGACATATCGATTCAACAGGGCTGCCAGATCATTACGCAATTGAGAAATGTCCAAGACCTAAAATACCTTCCATAAGTAACTGTTCATTCTGCTGCTCCCGCTCTCTCAACCCAAATGTCGGCAGACCATACTCATGCGCTGGCGTCGCTGCCGATGTCGACGCTGCTGTTGTTGTTGCACTGCAACCAGCTGAGAGTTCGAGTTCATCCTCATATTCAAGTTCATCCTCTGTGATGCAAAAGTCGTCGTGCCAATCGCTCGACGCTTTCGTTTGGCACGCAACGAATGCGCATTCCTCTAAGCAATTCTCTGCTGTTGTTGTTGCACTAACAGCATCCACATGAGAGCTGCTGCTGTCGCTGCTGCTAACACTGCAATTCTCAGTGGATAAAAATCGATGCTCACTGCCACCGGCAGCAGGCGCCACACCGACAGCCGACCACCACTGCCGCCCTCTCTCCATCTCTTTCGTTGGCGCTGACGCCGCTCCTTTGCCATTGTTTACGTGCGTCATGCTCAATGTATGTACATAAGTCTTTCGCTTTATTTTCGTTTGGTTCTGTGCTCACGAATTTCCTTAGTCACACATCATTCTGCGAGTTTCTTTTTATAAAAGTTTAAATTTGCTTCGATTTAGCTTTTTCGATTATATCGCGTATTATGTAATAAACAATCTCATTGTAAAGTCTGCTGCCAAGGCACTTGGTTGCTTTGTTGGTGGCGGTGGTGATTCTTGTTGTTATTGCTGCTGTTGTTTACGGATCCAGCGGGGTTGCGACGTTACATTGGTGGTCACATGACTATTTATTGTAATTTTATCGTTGTTTGCTTTTCAGTATGAGTTAAAAAAAAGCATTGTCAACCGCAGATGAAACACTTAAATTAATTGCTAAATTAATGCGAATTGTCTGAAGTCAGCAGAGAAACTAAAACTGTCATCGCTATTGCGAATGCTTTCGCTCTCTCGCACGTTCTCTCCTCTCTCTCTCTCTGCGCTCTCTGCCACCCACTTGACGACGCGAGCTGAGTATGCGCAATATTGCTTTTGCGCTTTGTTGTCGAAAAACTTAACATAGACCGAATAAAACCTAGCTTGAACTTCTAAACGAGTATTTCAATATATTTATAGCCGTGAGCGCAACTTTTCAACTCTCAAATTCAAAGCCACTTCTTGCAAGCGCGACGCACACACATACACTGACGGCAGCAGCAGCAGCAGCAGCGGCAGCGCAGCTACAGTTGAACAGAGGAACAAGCAGAGAGAGAGAGAGGCAGCGGCAGAGGAAGCGTGCAGCGCAGCAGGCAACTGCAGGCAGGCTGGAAGTAAAAGGCGTTTTCCCTAACTCAAGTGAAAGGAAGAGCCACAAAAATGTTTGGTGAAAAGAAATGCAACATAGACATATGAATGTATTTAGGTACATACATATGCTGCCTGCCTGCCATATCTACGGGAAATACGAGTAATATATTTTAAGCAAATGAACAAAACTCACGTGTCGAAAATAGCCACACAGATTGGTTTTTCAATTAGTTTTGATTGCGAACTTCACGCGCGTTTCACTTCACTGGTTGGCACTAATAACAACAGCACTGTTGGTAATCACAATAGCCACAAGGCTGTGGCCAGTCCAAAGGTTGTGAGACATAAACGAATGCAAACAACAACAAATCTTCCAAATGAATTCTAAGGTAAAAAGAAATATCGCCAGCCGGGCAAACGGCGCTCCAAACTCGTGACGGAGCAGCGACGTCAGACAGATTTACACACACACTTACGCACGCTCATACACGCACACACACGCCTCGCTATACACAAACACGCAGTTCGAGTTGTTATTGGATGAGCCAGAGGAGGGTTAAGTTTTTGTTCGCAATTTTAAGGAAAATCGCTTTTTATTTTACTCGTTTTTTATTTTAGAAAATATATTGTAGCACTGATTGAAATTCTCGTTTTCGTTTGAATTTTTGACAATATTTTCTAGTATTTTTTAAACATTACAATTGGCACAATTGTGTAATTTGCGGATTAGCAGATACACGACAAACGCTCAGAGTGAATTTTATTTGCTTCTGTGTTATTTGTTGCTGTAGTGGAATCCACCACCAAAGTTAGCATCCACATGTGAAAAAGAGAGAGGCAAACAATGCACTGTTATTGGTCTGTTATGAGCGCGCTGCGACTGTTCTGTTAAATTGAAATCCACCAAAGAAGAGAGTGAGAGAATGCTAGCAGCCTAACAGCATTGCCAACATGAAAAAATGTACAGCTCAAATGTATTCAAAAGGTTTAAATTAAAATTCGTTAATTCTCTAAGCTTATATATGAATTATTTTTTAATAAAAACTTACTAAAATTTAATTCTTTTTTAAAGAGATGAATGTATATTTAATGCAAAAATAATTAAAATTTAATTTATCTAATACTGCATCATAGCAATAAAATAATAATGCAAACTGCAGTTATTTACATACATAAATATGTATGTATGTATCTCATTTATCTTTTGACACTATATGTATTTGTATAGAAGGGAAACCGGAATACGTCTACCTAAATTCTAATCCCATTCATGTTTTGAGCACGGATGTCGTTGCGGGTAATTTTCCGCGTATCCGGATATCTGGAAAGTAGGATAGCGAATTTTCCTGGAAAACTAAACGCAGATAGAGGCAATAAAATTCAGGTACAAATAATGCATCAAGTTCAAACGAACGCCGATCGCATTCGAACTTTTGTAGAACCGAATTTCGAGTTCCAGTTTTAATCTGCTAAATACTGCTCCACACGTGTCTGTGCCTCAGCCCAAATAAAATTAAAACGTGTAAATTGAATTAATTGTCGAATCTTATATAAGAATTTCGTTGACGATTCTAGCTGCGGTATGCATACCTACATATACATACATTTCTATCTAAATCCATTTGTATTTCTCTAATTACTCTCATGGGAACAACTCCTGAGTTGAGCTTACAGGAGCATAAAAAAAGACAAGTTTTTGTGCTTACAAGCGATTCACTGCAAGTCTAGTATTTTCTCTAAATTATCGTCGATCATTAAGCTACAAGTCTTAACGACTTTTGTCTGGGAACGCTAATAGAACTCTATATGTCCATTTACTCATTTCATTACGGATAGCCAGATGAACAAACAAACAAAACAAATGTCATAAAATGAATAGAAAAATCCAAGTGATCGGCAGTTTTAGTTGATCATAACACCGCTGATTTGATCAATCATGCGATAGGTGTAAAAACGCTATGCACCTGACCTTAAAAAAAGGGAGAGAAACAAAACGGCGAAAAAGTTGCAAAGCAGTAAAAGAAATAAGTTAAAAGAGCTGTAGATCTCCCGATACCCTAAACATCAAATTAATTATCCACAGGTAACTCTTCAATCTGTTGAGCTTGGGAATATTCGAACTAAATTTCATAAATTCAATAATGATCATTATTAAATAAAGATTTTTCTCTGCCTCTGTTTCTTGCATTTCAACAAAACCAATATACCCTTAAAAAAGTGAATTTTCAACACGTTCAGGGCATAAAAAAAAGCTAAGATGAGATCATGTGCTACACTTCGAGTTTTAATAGTTTATTTTCATTTAAAATTAACTTGCCAAAAGCTATTCTATTGTACATATGTATATATACATATGATATATGTATATACATATATTTATTTCTACATATCGATAACGCCTTCCGCAAATATCAAGAAAACAGAAATACAAAGTCTGAAATGGGAATTAGTAAGAGAAACGGGCGAAAGAAAATAAAAATTGCTGTCGTGCGGCTAAACACGTCGACCACAACAAAGGAATTATACAAATAAAAAATCAGGTAAAGAACTAAGTCTAATTGAGAAAACATTAATCAATTGACAAATATAACAACTAACGATAAGATACGTCCAGTGACTTTCTGCACCACCGTCAATTGCAGCGGAACGAGCTCTCCCAGCTGCACTTGACACTGATAAGCCGGCAAAGCAATCGATAAGGCCAGCGATAATGGTTAATGAGCTGACTCTGTCAGATAATTCGCACCTGTGAAAGCTAATTGAGCACCTAATGGCACCTTTAATAATCTATTAAAAGATGCCTGCCCAAATGGCCAGCCCAAGTATAAATATTGTAAATATAAACAATCTAAAAGTAAATCTAAAGGGGGTATTATAAATAATGTATTAAAAATATATATAGATAGATAGATATGTATATAGTTAGTACTATAGTAAGTAAGAATTTGATAAGAAATGTACAATATATATATATAAGAATATTCATTACTATATTTCGTAGAAATAATAGAAAAAAAAAAAAAAAACACCTTTAAAAAAAAAACCCTTATAAAAAACAAAAATATATATAAAACCTTTTAATCTTTTATTAAAAAACCCAAAATAATTCTCGAAGAAAAAATCCTTAATGAATACTATTAATTATTTGCTAGGAATTTACGAATTTAATTGTAAAGAAATTCTTGGACAGTAATAGGTAACATAGATAAGATCAGATATCTAGCAATGAGCTGTGTAAGGGCTTAAAGATTTATTTGGAAAATTTTTCATGTAATTTGAGATTTGAGATTTACGTTTGATATATGATTTAATATGAATGTACTTATCTATATATGAAATAAAATATAGTTTTCAGTCAAAGTTCATATGTCTTCATTATTGTTAGTTGTTTTTCCTTAATTTTCGTTTGCTTACAATAATTATTAATAATATACATTTGTGTGTGAGTCCCCCAATAAAGTGTAGACTTTATGACCCCCTTTACTACTTTAGCATATTAATTTTGTTGGACATTTATAGGTATATGGGTATATATGGATAATAGATAGGCAAAAAGTTATATTGAGAAAAACGCAAACAAATAATTGGGATATGTCACAAACTACATATATATATGTATAGATATAAAAACTATAGTAATATTACGATATATAACTAATTTTATATATCGTATCTGTGGCTTAGTTAGCTTTCAGTCTAATTGCTTATATAAAATATTGTTGGATTATAAAAAGACAGTTAAAGTACGACATTTGATCAGCTCTGTGAGAGATGTCTCTAGAAAAAGGTATCCACTTTCTCTACCCACCATTCTAAGCGAATTTTACTTTCCCCCATGTAGAATAATATTTGGATAGCAATTCAATTGAACATAATTTTCAAATTGAATTAAAGAGTTGAGCTTGCGCCTTCAGTGCTTCGGTGGGTGATTCTTACCTTTGTTGGTCAACAGACTGCGCACCACTTTCAGACAGTTCTGGCCATCGACGTTCTTGGAGGCGTAGTACATGAGCTCCCAGGAGTTGGCCGACTGCAGCAGCTGCGCGGGTAGCTCAAAGTTGGGCCCCTCGACGGGCAGGACGCCCGCAATGGGACTGGGCACTGGAGTGCTGGGCGTGCTGTCGTCCTGCGCTGTGCTGTCCCGCCGCTTTGGCTGTCCCTTGGCCGCAAAGTCGTGCAGCAGCGCCAGCAGCGGCGCCGAGGCGTTCGCTGTTGCCTCTTGTGGCGTCGCCTTCATCTGTTGCACAATGACGCGCATGCGATCCACAGCCTCCAGCTCGAGCTCGAGACGCGTGGGCGGCGGCTCGGTGCCATTGACAATGGCCGACATCGAGGCACAGGAGCTGCTCAGACTGTCCAGGCTGTCCAGCTGCTGATCCAGCTGCTGCAGCTTATCCGCCGTGCGCTGGCAATTGCTCTCCAGCTGCTTGCCCAGCAGCTTGTACGTGTTCTCAAAGTGTTTGCTGGCATTCGAAGGCTGTTTGCTGATTGTCGAGGTGTTGCTGCAGTTGCTAATGTTGCTGATGCTGCTAATGTTGCTGCTGCTGCTGCAGTTGGATGTCAGCGAGCAGAGTGAACTGTTGCTGGCCACGTGCTGTACCATAGAGCTGTTCAGCAGCTGCTGCTCCTCCTCATGCTGCTGTGCTTCAAGGCCGGCGACAAAGCTGCGCTGATAGCCATCACTGTCGTCTTCCGGCTCCAGCGTGAACTCATGGATGATGGGCAGAGCTACAGTTGTTGTTGTTGTTGTTGTTAGCTTCACATTTAAATGTGGCTTATGTTGTTGTTGTTTTTGTTGTTGCAGATCGTTGCTCTTTAGAGCTGAATTGTTGCTAAATAGTGGCATTTGAGATTGTTGCTGTTGTTGTTGTTGTTTTTTGAAAGCCAGCGCATTGTCTTGTCTTATTTGGCCAACACAAGTTTCACACTTGATTTTTGCCTCTCTTTTTGTTTACGCGCACATTGAACAATTAATTTTAATTTTAAATGCTGCAATTTAATGTTGATGTGCCAAAGAAATTTATGAATGAGTATGTAAAGTTGGGATGTCTGTCAAATGCCAGTGTTGGACAACGTGCACATTCTCAATTGAGTCCTGTGTTCTGGCTAACAGCCCAAGCTAAATATGCCAATTTAGCTATTTACAAGCCAAATAGATCAATTTAGCTGCTATCAAGCGAAATTTGCAAATTTAGGTATAATTTTAAATGCAATTGGCTCGATTGAGAATTAAAAGCTTTTCCACTTCTAACGTTGACTCCACTCAGAATACAGCGTTTCCACTGCGCGATATTAACTTTAAGCATTGCCAGAAAGTTCTGAATGTGAATGGCAAGACACTCGACATGACTTCAAATACTCTCAGTGTTGAGCAACACATAAAATAAGAAACAAATATAAATATCACGATTTCGTGCTAAATGCACTCAAGTCAAAACAATTCCACAGCGCGTTGTCCTACTGCTTTGATTGATCAACTTAAATGCGCATTTGGCTCTAATCAAACTGACTCACGGCCGCTCAAGTAAATAATTATTATCTTTATAGTTACGCACTTATCGATGGTCTATTTTTGTTTATCTAAACACTTGCAGCACTATACTATATAGACACACACACATATATATGTATATAAATATATATCTTGAGATATATACCATACCTATATTACTTTAGACAATGGGTTATAACAAATTACAAAATTTCCAATTTACATAATACAGCATTTCCACTTGCCATTCATGACACTTTAGTTTGCCTGCTGCAGCATTAACATACAATGCAAGTGGAAAATATTTCAAAATCCAAAGATCGAGAGAAGGGAGAGCGGCACAACTTAACACCGGCGTGTGGAGCGACTGACTAAAAGTGAAGAATGGCTTTGATGAGGCGGGCCCTTGGATTCGGAAAAATGTCGAGCATAAAACAAGTTTACATTTTATTAGCCAGCTCGAAAGATGCGCCTTTCCACTCAGCCATAACATGTTGGCGATCACGTAGCTAGCTCTAGTGGGATTTTCTATCTGGGACTGGCCGAGTGTCTATGTGTTTATGTGTGTGTGTGTGTGGGCTGAGAAAATGTAGAACCCATCTAAGCGGAGGATGTTAAGATGACCAGTTAAAGTAAAAGGGGAAATGATGCAACATTAAGTTAAAAGCCACTGCTGTAGGCTGATGATGCTGCTTTATCTATTGCCGCTGCTGCTGAGCTTAATAACTATCAGATCATAATTTATGGTCGAACAGAGTGAAAGAAAGAAAATTGAGCTGAGCTAAAAAACAAACAACCGTTATAGCTTGTGCCAAATAGAATTTTCCGCTGAGAGATGATCAGCAATAAAAAATAAAGGGGCAATATTCAAGCAGAACCAATGGCTATCTGAAAATAGATAATACTCGAGCTAGCTAAGCAAATTTGCGGTCGTAAAAAATTATACTTGAATTATCTTTCAATTTAAGTAAAAATAATAAAAAATTGTTTCAGTCCATACCCGTCTTTATCAAATTTACAGAGAATGTATGCATTTGCCTGAATACAAAAATTGTAAACTACAAACATAGTTTACTTCATAAACAATTCTGTTTATCATTTCATCAGACACATATGTATATATGCCGGAATATCCCATATATACTAAATTGAAATTTAAAATTTCAAGCCAACATGGGTCTTCTCTTACAAACTTGAATGAATCAACACAAAACAGTTTGATTAATGTGCAGTCAGCATTTAAGCGAAATTGCAAAGAAATAAATGCTTTGACACAGTCTTGGAATACTCTATAATTTTTTAATATATAAGCAAACACAGCTGGAATTATGACAAGCATAAAAAAATAAAATAAACCCAAGAGGATTTAAATTAATAACAAGAGAATTTGTTTATTTCTATTTGAAGAGAGAACGAGAGAGAGAGAGAGAGTACAAAGAGTATCGCATATAGCGACTGCAAATAATTTGTGAGTGGTTCATCGACATGCCACAGGCGTAGAGCCCTCAAATAATATTCATTAATATCCACATATACATATACGAATATAAATATATTTATTTACATATATGTATATCCACACACTTTATGAGTCAGACTTCAAAAGGTAAGCCTCGGCTATAAAGGCAACGCGTACATAGACAGGGGCGCGGGGCTTTAGTGGGTTAATGTAAATTACGCTATCGCATCGATAATAAAGCATGTGAGAGACTCAAGAATGGCATTGCTTGATTGGCTAATTGGATTTGAATGACAAAATATCAAAATTATGTAAAGGAAGACAGCTGAATAACAAACAAAATAATACACTTTTGTTAGTGGGGAAAGAAAAAATATAATAATAAACATACAAAAAAATGCCAATCAATCGTGCTCACACGCGAAAATGAAATGAAAACGGTTTAAAGCAGCAGCTAAAATAAGACAAACTTTGTAGTTTCGATGTAGTTTGTTTTTTTGTTTGTCTTTTTTTTTGGTTCACATCAACTTTCACAAAATGCTGTTGGTGGTAATTAATTATTGGCAAAAGTTGGGCGCAATTAAATCTACTTCTACTTATATGGTCAAGCGGCGCGCTGAATGCAAAAACAACAAAAGGAATGCACTCGCTATCCAACACTGCTAATAAGGAAGTTCACTGCGAGATAAGTACATGTACGTATGCACGTGTGTGTGTGTTTGTGTGTGTACTAATAACATATGCAACTATTTCCACTTGGCTCAACTGCAAGAAAAGCAAAATGCTTTGCGCTCCATTTCGCTGCGCTAATTGTGGACCGCAATGTGAATGTCCTAATCAATAGGCCAGTGACAGAGAGACAACACTCTCCACATACACACATACATGCATACATGGCACAAAAGACACAAGAAATTCACACACAACTGTATAACAACCGTTGGCCATTGGCGAACAGTTGCCAGAGGTGTGTAGTGTTGTAAAATGACGCAATTAAAGTATGTCATTTAGCATTTTGTTTGTGTTTGGCAAAGAAGTGCTCGCGGGTCCCCCTCGGACATAATACGTATTATATCCAAGCATAAACACACTCACACACATGACACAAATTTTTGCCAGTTTGTGCATTGTATGTTGGCCGGCACCAGCTTAACACCAATAAAAATAGCCAACAATGTGGGTCGGGGGGAAATGATCAGCAATTTAACGTGCCTAATAGCTAACAACAGCAACGTCCACTTTTATTGCGGTTTATTCTCGTGATGAGTAACCCAACGGAACGCGTTTGCGTTTTTGCTGGCTGCTTTAAACGCAAAAGATAAACTCACACGCACAGCTGACAAGAGCGGCGACGGCGTCTGATTGATGCGATACGGCCAAGAGCAAGAGCAACGTAGCCATAAATATTTTCTGATAATGTTTAATCAGCGTAGCTATGGCCGGTTGCAAGAACAAGAATTCGAACTCGAACTCAAAGTGGAACTGGAACTGACATTGGAACTGGAATTGTAATTGGCAGTGGATAAGCGGCATGTACAGAGCGCAACGGTAAATGGTTAAATTACGAACGACATGCAAAAGGTGACGAGCAAACAGCTAACAGCTGTGCCTGCGCGTCTGTCTGACCGATGTGTCGAGTGGACGGACTGTTGTAGAGAACGAACAGACGCTAAATTCCGATAGGCAAACACACTTGATTGCTTATCAGCAGCGACAGCAGCAGGCGACAAAGAGCGAGACAGAATAGCGGCACATGGAAAAACGATTATGTAAAGCGCAGCCAGCAAATGGAGACGTTTAGCGAGCGGCAGCAGAACAAGCAAGAACAAATTAAGCTGACAAATGAAGACCCTGCCCTGCCCTGCCCATGCCCATGCCCTATTATGAATTACAACTCCTACACTTACACACACACACTGAGAGCATGGCGACCCCATTCATAAATGAGTGTGTTTACACACAACAACAGGCAATGGCAATTCGTTTTCTTCATAATTCACAAGCAAGTTCAAAGTTTTTGTTGCTGTGTGCGCGTCCTAAAAATAAATACAGTTGTATGACGCCAGGCGGCGGCAAGCTGAAGCACTTGGAGAAATTCCAAATGTTTCGTTTAGCTCTTGTATTTCTTTTCCTTTTCTTCTCTTTTTTTTGCACAAATGAGCAATACACAAACACACTCAAAGTGCGTGTATTAGTAATAATTTTCGATTGTTTTTAGCTTATGGTTTTGCAACACATTTTTTTTTTTTTAGCGCTTTTATAGTTTGATTTTATTTTCGGTAATTATAATTTATTTTTGCTTATTGGGGCACGCATACAATTTCACTGGGTACACAGCAAACGTCTCATATTTTTGGATCAATGTCGACGTGTTTATATTTTTAAATTACATACATATTAAACAAAAACGCGCACGACGCTTACGAATTTCTTTTGGCACTATTTATTGCTTACGGCGCTACACCGTCAGTTGGCATAATCTTTTGAAATGCACACACATCGACGACGCACGCGGAATGACAAAGGCTAGGCAATGCCCCAAACCCAAACCCGTTGGCGGCGGCTCCAACAACAGCTGATTGCGGTGTGAATGTCAAAACAGCGAATGACAACACCAGCTGATGTCAGTGTGGCCAGCGCTATCAAAACTATATTAGGCATATTTGAAATAATAATTTTATATGCCTTTCATTTAAAAGTATTGTCTTAGAAACAAAAAGTCAATGCCAAATATTTAATATTACCCGACCGAATTCTACATGAAAGTATAAATATGCTCAAAGACTGTTTATCTTGTGCGAATGGCAAAGAGCGCCGTTGGCAGTTCGCAACACTGAACATACGAACAACAAGTATTGTATTATGAGTGAAAGAAAGCTTGGCGCAATTTTTAAATATGTATTGCGATAACATTTGAAAATATATCTGTTCACACATAACATATGAATAAATTCAACAGATGGTTAAGAACAAAAAAAAAAAAAATATATATATATATATATATATTACATTACATAGTACACTTTGATATAAAGTATCATATTTGTATGTACATATAAAAATCTTATAAGTAAATTTTGGAGACGCATTAATAATACTTTGTCACAAGTTTATTGGCGTCAAAAACGCGGCACATTTGCAAAAAATAGAATACATATAGAATTTATTTTTATCTTACTTTGCGTTGCGTAGATAAAAGAGAATTGCGTTTTGTCTTTCATGCGGCAGAGATAAACAATTATTTTAAAGATCTTTAAAAATGAATAAAACTTAACAAAAAACAAGAGATATAGAATATATAGTATATGAATATATAAATATATATTCTTTAATGGCAATAAGACAACAAATTGTTTCAATTTTTGCTCTATTGTATAACTATAGCAAGCAGTTGAGACTTTTTACATATCCAATATGAATTAATTGGGCAATTATGAATGGGTGGATATTGGGCAATTAAAGTATAATAGAGTATATGTATATAGAAATATATTTTGTAAGCTTATCAGACAAGGTCAGACAATTTGTTTAAATAACTTCATAAACTATTTATAGCGTTTGAGTAACTTAATATTAGTATTGCTGATTAGTGCAGTACTTACGGAAATAGTTGAGGCACTCTCTAGTCTGTTCCTTGGTCAATCCGAGACCCTCGACTGGAATGGGCAGCGCTGGAGCTGGCACAAACCAATCCTCATTCGCATAGCCCGAAAAATCAGTGAGGAAATCATTTCGCACTTTGTATTTGGGTATCTGTTCCTCCAGCAATGAAAATATTTCCACCTCCGCCAAATTTTCGTTGCTGCATAAATCTGTGAGGGTGTGAACAGATGGAAGTAATTAGCAAGGGGTTAATTACAGTAAAACAATTGCACAACTCACCAGTTAGGCAACTGGCATCCGCGGTCTGTGGTTTGTTGGGCGTCGTCGCCTGTTGCATGAGTCGCTTCGTTTGCAGCTTGGGCAAGTGTTTGCTGAGCGTCGCCTGCGCCGAGGGACTGAGCGGCATTTGGCCGCCATTGGCCCCCAATGTTGCGGATAGCATAAATGTTGAAGAGTTCTAATATATTGTCGTTATCTCGATATCGATACAATTATAATCGATTTATCGGCTGGTCAATGTGTAGTTAGTTGATTTTCTGCAAATGGAATTGTAAATCGGCTTGTTAATTTACCGACTCTCAAACGAAACAAATATTTAGACAACAGCTAAGAGCTAACAGCTAGCAACAAGTAGCACCCAGACTACGCGCGTTTTCCCCGTTTGCTTTCTATTATTGAGTGGACGCTTATCTTGCCGCACAAGTTTCGATGATAAAGTCAACGTCAAAGCGATGATTATTAATACTATAAATATTAGTGAAACGTCAAAGGATTTTAGCGTTAATTTATCACAAGCATAATTCGCACATTTACACACAAGTTCTGCTGCCGAAGCTAGCTCCGATTCAATATCACTTATCATTACAACTGTTTATTTAATCATATTGATTGATTAAAGTTTGATTTTGTTTATCATTATTATGCGTATGTAAAATCATTATCTTCTTCAAGATATCACAAGCAGTATCTTATAAGCAATTCGCTTGCTATCCAAATAAGGTCACATTTGATTTAAAATTGCAAAATATTTTTGTCATGCGAATTGCACAACTTGATCATCAGAGAAAAGGCTTTTAGACAAATTTGATCGCAAATTAATATACTCATTTTCATTCTTTGATCAATGCTATATGGAAAATTATTTATCATTCTGTTTACGTTTTAAATTTATTTATTATCATTTATCATAGTGAAAACAAATATGCAATAGGTTTAACAGATCACCGCTTTTTAGGGACTTTAACAATAACTCTGATTTGGTCACACTTGATTTGAAACTGGACAAAATTTACATCAAACAAAATAGAGATCATAGGATCAATCAGCGATGGTTTGTACCGATAAATAACTCCCAATTATATATATGTATATGTACATTCTCATACTATATCATTAGCAAAGTGATCAATGTATTTGTTTCTATGATTTACCGCGCACATTCACAAATATTAAAAGCGTTGCGTGCTGACTGTCGTGCAAATGTTAACTGATTTATTATTGTCCATCTGGCAGTGGGTTAAATGGAGTCTGCACGAAGAGAACTCCAACTGAATTGAAAGTTTGATTGGTAATTGTTGTTGGCTTCTTATTTAAGAGTATGAAGTCAAAGAGAGATGGCCAAAAAGCAGACAGACACTCAGACTACGTGCCGAACGCGGCGTATTCGTATCGCGGCAGACTCTGCAGCTCGCAAATGAAGCGATATAATATAACACGGCGCGGCGCGGCGTGGGGAGCGTAAAACCGTGTAATTAAACTGTAAACAAAACACAAAAAGCAAGCACTCGCTCGAATACAACTTATTAGTGGGAGCGAAATTGCGGCGAAAAGTTGCACTTCCTCTGCCCAAAAGCTTTTCAAGGCAATTCGAAGTCAATGGCGCTGACGCACAAAGGCCGTTTTAATAAGAGCATGTGACGCTGACGCGAACAGCGATGCCGACGTCGACGTCGACTGCATGGAAAGAAATAGCCACTGCCAACCACAGCTGAGGTATTCCCTGACCGTCGCCGTTAGATCAAGCGAGCACAAAGGTTTCGCGATAATTGCGATAACAGCGAACGAATTTTGCGATTGCTTATTATTTTATTTCAGTTTTGTTTTTTGCTATCGACGCTTAGCTATTTCCACTGCAGCAGCTGCATTGCGTAATAGAAATTTACATATAGACAGAAGCAAACACAAACACAAATACAACAAACTCGTAAATGTGAATGTGAATGGAAGCCGGCGATGTCAGCAGCGAAGCGAATGATATGTAAGGGAAAAAATAGCAAATTGCTATTGGCTGCCGTTGCTCTTGTTCCCGTTGTTGTTGATTTTTGTTCTCGCGCGTCTTGTTCGAGACATTTTCCACTTAATTTTTTTGTATTTTTATTTTTTAGCAGTGTTACGTTTCGTTTCACTGTCCACTGTTAAGCGCGCGTTGCCAGCGAAACTGAATGGATGAATGGCATAATTCTCTAAAATAAATTTGAAAGCCAAAGGCAAGCAATGGCTGGCTGCAGCAATGGCGACGCTTGCCAAAAAAAAAAAAAGAAACAAAAAAGAGAAAAAGCCAAATACTAATTTGTTAAAGTTTCGTTTCCCTTTGTTGGCGTCAGCTTGTGCTTAAATAGTTTTGCCTTTTGTTGCTGCTGTTGTTGTTTTTGGCTTTCCTCGCTTCGTTCTGGCTGTTTTTACGGTGTACTCAATTTTTTGGCATACGCACCGACATACACACACAATACACACATACCCCGCACACTTATATAAGCAGCGCTGCCATCGAAGACGACGCCGCCGTCAGTGGGGCAGGGTCATTAGACGACACCGTTGTAATTTGTGAAATGAATTTATTTAAAGTGTGTTCCGCATGCATTGCCAAACATGAATCAGCTGGGCAGGGATTTGGAATGGGGGATGCTGCTGCTGCTTATGCTCCGTAGGGGAGGTCAAAAATGGGATGCGTGGGCGCAGGAATGTATTGTGCGTATTCATATGACACTGGTTGTGTGTGTGTTTGTGTTTGGTCGAGGAGCGCGCCCACTACAACTGCGTGATTATAAAACACTGTCATCATTTGCTCAGCACTCAGCACTCGCGCACTCATTCATCAGCGTAAATGTTACTCATATTTCATAATGTTTTTCCAAGCTTGTTTTGTTTTGAGTATGTAACCCACACAATCCACGATTTATTGAATTTTCATTTTCAGCACAACATTATTGTTGTTGTTGCTCGACAATACCTACATTTGTTGTAGTTGTGCATGTGTTTGCCATTTTATTTTTTTTTCGATGTGTTGTGGCTGCTTTCACACTAAAAATCGAAGCGAAACCACATGCCACTATTCTCTCTGCACAAGCGCGCGTCAATCGATGGAAAGAAAAACTAATTGTAATTTGTTTAGCTAGTAAAATATACACTTTGTGTTTGTGTGCGTCGAGTCACATTGAGTTTAAACTAAATAAAATAATCGTTGGTCTAAAGAATTTGCTTTTTTCTGCAGCTGCAGCCAATATCTTGCGCACACTGGTGGTGGAACAAAACGCGATTGTCAGCCTCTGAATAGCTATCGATGTTTTGCTATACAACTTTACCACACATCGATAACCTTTTTCCGATATTCTTTTGGGATAATCGTTTGTACTTTTTGCTAATTGCATTCAAATTTCACACATTATTTTGAGAGCGACCACCGATTGTAAATAGCCTTATATTTTGAAGCAAAAAATGTCAAATCTGATTTTTATTTCTGTTTTAAATTTTTGTCTACAAAATATTTTTTTTTTATTATTTTTGTTTACATAGCATTTTACATTATGTAGCGCTGTCTAAAATCATGCTTTAAGGTAAAATAATTAATTACAATTTTTAATGTCTCAAAATGTTTTGAATTAAAATCCAAATAGATTTTTTGGCGTGTTAGGAATGCCTAATTATCTGATGCATACATTGTTATGTATATATTATGTATATCTTTAATTGGATGTATTTTGATTTGCCCCATATATTCTTCAGCTAGCGGAGGACAATTACACAAGTTCGGAAAGTCTTTCAAAAAAATGTTAAAATAATTACAAAACTTGGATGTTTAACGAATAATAACAATATTTAGTTGCATAGTGTTGCAGTTGTAAATCTATTGCCTTTGCCTTTCCCATCCATTTAATCGTCAGCATTTTTGCGTGTCGAAGCAATCAAATCGACTGCACTGATAGCATCCGGAAACATCGAGTGATAGTTGATAACTGGCACGTACGCCGCTGTGATCACACGGCCAGCAAACCAGCGTCCGTGCAGCGCATTTACCGCAAGCACCGCTGTCGTTGTACTCGGGCATTTCACATAAACCGTACCCGTTGGTGATACGGTATCCACGTGTATATGCAGAACGCCACCGTGCTTGGCGCATTCGTCGAGCACATCGTCACGCACATCCGAAGCCCAGGTGGGATTTGTTTCGGTGCGCGGATCAAACATGTTGGACAGTATAAAGCACTGAGTAGCTATGGATGGCGTCTGTTGCTGCTGCAGCACCGGCGCAGGCTGTGGAGCTGTTGCCAGCAGTGCATTGGCTGCAGCCTGTGGTACGGCCAGGCCTGCGCCCTCTGCTAGCTTAAACATCAGCTGTAAACGTCCCGTGGCACCGAGATCAATGCCGCTGCGATCCATTTCATCAGTGTCCAGCGAACTAGTGTTCATGTCCAAACGCTCTGTCACATTGCCCACTTTCATTGGCCGCCCCGCCAGCTCAAAGCCGTTCAATTGCTCCAAAGCCTTTTTGGCATCGTCAGCGTTGTGATACTATAAATAAAATAAATGTATATTATTAAAATTATAAAAATGTAGAGTGTTTTTAACTGTACCGTAATAAAGCCGTAGCCCTTTGAGCGACCCGTCTCCGTGTCCATAATCAACTGGATAGCATCAATTTTGCCAAAAGGCTCAAATATGCCACGCAGCATGTCCTCAGTGATGTTGAAGTGCAGCGATCCCACATACAGTCGCATGGGTCCTGTGTGGGCCTTGGGCTGAAATGGAGGCGGAGCACTCTGCAGTCGATTCTTCTCTGCCTGTGTATGCTGCACCATTATTGGTACGCCTAGCAGCCGTTGTCCCGACAATCCCAGGGCTAATGCCACAGATTCCGGATCCTCAAATTCAATGTACGCAATGCCCTTGAAGCGTTTAGTCTTGTTGCACGTAATCAGACGGACATCGCGCACCTTTCCCACGCTGGAGAAGAACTCCTCTAGATCACGGGCGCGCACACGCTGTGATAGCTGAATGCAGAAGACGGTCCGTGCATCGCGCTCCTCAGGACTGAGCTCGGTCGGTGGTGTGCGATCTCCGATGCCATTCGGCGGCGATCTGCCACCACCACGCCCGCGTCCACCATATGGTCGTGGTGAGTAACTGGTGCGACGGCGACTGCTATATACGATACAAATTGGAACAAAAGATGACAAAATTAGCATCATACGATAATTATAATACTATAATTATGCCCTACTTTGTATCCCTGGAGCGTGAATGGCTCCGCCGACGTTCGCGTATGGGACTCATGCGCTTGCGCTGCAGGTCACGCGAGCGACTGCGACGACGCTTGTCACGAGATCTGCTGCGTTTACGCTCGCTATCCCGCTGCATGCTCTTGCTGCCTCTATGCCTTTCGCGCGAACGCCTATCACGATCACGATCGCGATCGCGATCATTACGTCCACTGCTACTGCCTCCGCCACGTCTGTCATCGCTGGGACGTTCGTCGCGTGTGCGACTGCTGCGTTTGCCATCGCGATAACGATGATCTCGTTGATCGCGCTCACGTTCCCTATCTCTATCCTTTTCACGATTGCTGCTGCGCTCACTGCCGCGCTCCTTCTCGCGTTCCCGATCCTTGGAGCGTCTGTGGCGCGATCCACTTCGACTTCTGTTATTGGGAAAAGTAAGAGAATACAGAAAACTCAATTAAAATGAATTCAATTTAGCACGAATTTCGATTAAACTTTACCGTGAGCGATGGCTCCGCTTTTTGTTGCCGTTTGAGGAACGCGTTCCGTTCTCCGCATAACGTTCATCCTCCTCGATGTCATCGTGTCCTCCGCTCTCGCTGCCGCTGCTGCGCCCGCGTCCACGTCCAGCGCTGCCCGCACTGACGTTCTACAGATAGGGTTTTGGTTTTGGTATTTGGTTGGTTGGGTGGAGACATGGGAGGTGGAAGTCGCAAGCAATAATGTACATACATAGAATTGGATAGTTTCATTTGTTCATGTTTTGTGGGGGACATGGAGACACAAACACACATAACGTTTCGGTTCGTCGACGATCCCACGTTACGTTGTTTTCGTTTTTTGATGTTCGTGGTTGTTGTATTCATTTTACAATATTTTTTCAGGTATTATTTGTATTGTTTTTTTATTGTAAAATATTTTTTTTTTTCGTTTTCGTATATTTTTTTTCGATTTATTTATTTTTTTGAATAAGAGAAAGCAAATCAAAGTAAATTAGTTAAATTTTTGGTATCTGCAAGTATATAAAATAGAAATGCTTAAGTCAACAATGATCGGTTTACAGATCATTGCCAATTTACAGCAATATAGCAATAGAGTAATAGTAATACATATGCGATTAATACAAGTATAAAATTTCGACAGATTTCTTCTAGACGCTTGTCTGTCTTGTAGAGAGATATATACACATATGTACCTAAGATAAATATATGTATATATTATACATTTGAGTACATCATATCACGTATACCTATCTATTATTTATAAAGTGATAGAAAGGCTTTTGGAGCACACACATAGATAAGTAGATCACGGCGAAATGTCTCCACACATATTTCAATATTCGTTTCGATATTTGGGTATTAGCGCTGGCTAGTGGTTGGGATGGTTTGTTGACTGGTTGCTTTGGCTCTTATTTGACTCTAAAGACTCTGGCCACCACATCGCAGGCGCTCACGTCTATATATGGGACATACATATACATAGATATAAGTTATAAGATATATATGTGTAGTGAAATTAATTGATGTTTGCTTATTACGTTTTTTCTTCTCAATTTTTATAGGCATTTGATTTTTGGTGTGATTTATATATGATTTTGTATATATATATTTTATTTTTGGGCATTTCAGACTCGACTCCTGAAAGAGCAGTGAAGTGGACTTGTGAGACTTTCTTTCATTCTTGTCTGTCTGTGAGTGAGAGTAGTAGTAGAGCTGCCTGCTGCCCCAGACAACAATAGGTAGAGTTTATCTGAAATTTAGTGCACGTTCAGTTTTCATTGATTTTTTTTTTAGCAAGTTAAAGAACAAATTCATAAAAACATAACAGAAACAGAAATCATACAGAAAACAAATGCCTAGATATGTTTTGGTTTTATTTTCTTTAAATGTTTTTATTTTTCGCAGTTTCTGGTACATTCAAAACTTACCAAATGGTCTCCAGCTTTTTGTGTTTAGAATGACCAAAACAATCACTAGCAACAATATTGAGCTTATACGATTTCTGCAAAGACATTTCACCCTTAAGAATTATTCTCGCTTTTTGTTTTAAAGGTTTTCTTTTATTTTGTTGGGTAGTGTGATATTATCTTATTAACTTGCACATTGCAATTGTTTTATTTTAATTTTAAAGAGAGATAGAGACAGAAAAGAGAGAGCAACCACTCAGCTATTAAGATTGAACAATTTCATGTTTTGAAAACACGTTTCATGAAAATTAGAAAGCATATAGACATGGCATACATAAATAACAAATTTGATAATGAAGCCTACTTTCAATATGCTATCATATTTAATATGGTTTAATACAAATTCACTTTATATGATTTCTGATACTACCTGGAATATGCAAATACCACACTATATAAAAATAATAATGTATGAAACTGATTTTTTATGATGAAAGCTTATCACCCTATTTTGAATGAAAGACTGCATAGGTTTGCCGAAAGAACAATATGAATTTCTTAATTCACATTTCCTTATCAAATTACTACTTGACACTTCATATAGATAAGAAATTAAAGAACCAGCCTAACAACCGAAAGCCTCAAATAAAACTAAAGGTAAATATATGATACATTGCGATTATGTGCAAATTAATACTAAAACAAACAAGTCACACACACACGCCCACTAATGTACGTGGGTGTTTAATTAGGCGTCACATTCAGTCATGTATAAAATATATAAAGGCGATAACCACCGGCCGACCTTTACAAATCGATGTCGTCGATTGTCGATTGCACTTTTAGAATTAAGGCTTAAAATCGATTTAAAGAAAGCCACTTCAATGCAATAGTCACAGTCACACACACACACACACACACACACACACATGCACACATATGCATACATAAGCGCATAAAGGTGTTAAGCAAACTTTACGTGTCTGTGCCTGAGTGCCTGTTTCTCAGACATCTCACATACATACATATGCATGTATGTATGTATATCACATGAGAACGCGAGAACGCTTGTAGGTGTCTATTTGGAAAAGAAGTATACAAATTTTCATAAAATATACCATTGTCGCAGGGATAACATAATTAGTACATACCGTTTCTTAATTAATATATGTCTAGATCTATAACGAATGCTATACTTACGTTTTTTTGGTACGGCGCTTCCAGCATTGCTTCAACATCAAAGTCTTCGGCCATGTTGAATTTTTGGGACGGGAACAAACTCCCCAAGTAGTTGTCTAGCACGTTTGAAGAAACCAAAAGTTTTGTTGGTATGCACACCGCAACTCGAAGATTCACTTACGAACTGTTTTTTCAATTGTTTTGGAAGTTGAATGACAATTTCCTTATATTTTAATATTTTTTCACAGCGTGGCTGGCTATGTTGTGTTGTTTCAGAGTTGATAATGAATACACATCGATACCTACAACGGTATCGATTCTTTGGACTCGTATGTAAAATTATAAAATTAAAATATGGTACAAATTAACAGAAATAAATATTTTACTAATAGTTAGAATAGCAATTTGAGCAACATTTATTTGAACAAGTTTGTTGTATAATAGGAATTATTGATCTAGCTTGCAACTGTTGCAACTCTAACATGCCTTCAAAAGGCAACATAACGTTGCCATATTACCATCAGATTAATCGATTTGTTTATATTTACATATACGCAGCGAAATTTGGGATTTGCAGAAATATTATCATTGCTTGCATTTACGGCCGTTTGAATCGAGCTTCATAAACGAAAGTAGATCGTGTCGAACAGGTGCCAAATTGATTGAATGGCGCTACGCAGTCCAAAACGTATTCCCAAGAACTTACACTGCTGGCAGTGCTAATTGTTGAGTCATCAGCGTCCCAGTCAATAACACAGAGCAGAAGAAGAGTTGCAGCAGCCTTGGAGGTAACGGCGAGCGCTAGACCGTATACGTAGGTTGCGTGTAAAGAGCGCACCACTACCACAGCCACAGGTGAGAGGCAGTTGCGTAAATGAAAAGTGGCGTAAGCTGCATCTGCGGGTGAAACTCCAACGCAACCCAACTACTAAACCATCCCCCAATACGAACGCGCCTACGTTTACACACACGTTACGGGTGGCTAACTAAGGTGTGTCTAAACCTAAGTAAAGCTCTGTATACTAGTTTCTTTTTTCTCTCTTTTTTTGTTGTTTTACATTTTAGCAGAACTCAACTGCAAATGGAGGACTACAAGTTCCTATTTAAAATTGTGCTCGTGGGCAATGCAGGCGTTGGAAAGACTTGTCTGGTGCGACGCTTTACTCAGGGTCTCTTTCCGCCCGGACAGGGTGCTACAATTGGTGTGGACTTCATGATTAAGACCGTTGAGGTCGAGGGCGAAAAGATAAAGCTGCAAATCTGGGATACTGCCGGACAGGAGCGTTTTCGTTCCATCACACAAAGTTACTATAGATCGGCGCACGCGCTGATACTCGTTTATGATATCAGCTGCCAGCCCACGTTTGACTGTTTGCCCGACTGGCTGAGAGAGATCCAGGAGTATGCCAACTCGAAGGTGCTCAAAATACTGGTGGGCAACAAGACGGATCGCGATGATCGTGAAATTCCCACGCAAATAGGCGAGGAGTTTGCTAAACAACATGACATGTACTTCCTGGAAACATCCGCCAAAGAGGCGGAAAATGTAGAACGCCTGTTCTATGAAATCGCCGCCGAGCTAATTGGCCAAGCGCGCAGTAAGGACGGCACCAATGCCGCAGCTGCGGCTGCACAACGTCAGTCGGATGGCGGCGGCTCCATTGGACTGGGCAGCTTCAGTGCCAAAGCAGCTCAGAGCAACTGCTGCGGTGGTTCCAACAGCTCGAACAGCTGCAACGCCAACGCCAACTCCAACTCTAGTCAAGGCGGCTGAGCAGGGAACATAGCAATAAAAAGTCGACAACTGGCAGCTTTTAGCTGAAAAGCAACTCAATGACTATGGATGCTAAATATTTGTGTTAAAAACTCCATTGGATGTGTAGTTTTAGTACTCCTTGATTTTCTCTTAGTATTATTTGTTATAGCATAGATCTGAATCGAGGATCTGGTTGGTGACAGCATCACGAGTTTATGCTTTAAATTCATGTTTATATTGAAAACATCATCATAGCAATGCAATGCACATTTTGTTTTTATTCCTAGAGTATTTAACTGTGTATTTAAAATATTTTTTATATGTTTATACAAATGCGTATTTATTATAATTTTTTATTAGCAATAATTTATACATATGCAATTTAAATGGTATTTACGCGAGCTGGCGTAATAGTTTATAAGACGATTTTATGACATTCCAAAAATTAAACATGTAGTTCAATATGAAACGAAAGGAATAACTCACTTTGTAATTAAATAAACCCAAATACAGTTTTTAATGTGCATTCGAAACGTATTTTAATGAGAGTTGGGCAGATCCATGGGGCAAAATATTAATGTTTTAATGGAGTTTCCCTTTCCTGAATAAAACGATGTCTTTTATAAATGTGGATTTATTATAATTACTTCTTCCCATTATTTATCACCAAGAGTGAAACGATATCGCTGAATATCAAATTGTTTCTTTCATTTATTAAATATTGGTATTTTAAATTGGTACATTTGTCGCTTGATGACTTTTCTCTAGGAGAAAATTTCATGCTTAGTATTAAGCTCTCTTTGTATAAACTACAATATCTGTTTCTGTGTGTATATTCGACATTCAATTCTAAAAATATAAAGGTATATATAGTTGATATATATATATGTATAAATATATATATAAATAGAGATATGTATGTGCATGTATATTGGCTATATATGGTAAATATCCTTGTATAATGTCATGGTAGCAAAAAGGCATACGGGTATAGCATAATCAAAAGAGTGTATAATAATAATAATATAATATGTATAATAGATAGAAAAGTCGTAGCTGCAGTTGTTGGATTAGTTTCTTAGCTAGCATTAGAGTCTGTTAGCAGGCCACACACGAACACATACACAATAAATTATATACATTTATGCATAAATAAAATACATGTAAATGCTAAAAATTAATATAATAATAATAATAATTTCATTTAATACAAAGATTATGAATAATTAAACCATTTTAAAAAGTAAACAACAATTTGGGTCGGCCCTTCACAAAATTTTACATTCCTGACAGCCTGGCACTTTCGTTATCTATATATGTGTGTGTTTCAATATATATATATAAATATATATAGGCATATATATATATTTGTTTTGATTTGATTTTGGATGTATGTGGTATGTGTGTCAGAGCTGGCGTGAGATTCGTTAGATTGTGATTTGATTGCGACCGTCGCCGTCACCGTCGCCGTCGCCTCTATGCTTCGTTGCTTTGATGCTACTGCAGCATCAGGGCATTTAAATTCCGCTGCAGTATCGTGTCCTTCACCGAATTGAACACCACATTGATGTTGCGCGTGTCTATGGCAGTGGTAAAGTGATGATAGATCCGGCTGGTGCTGGTGCTGCGGCGCACGCTCATGAACATTTGCAGCATGAAGTTTTGGACGTCCAGCAGTGAATGCGGATTGCCATTAAATTGCGGATAGTACCAGCGTATATCAGTCTCTGGATTTCGTACTTTTTGCTCGAGCAAATCGGTCTTGTTTAGAAACAATATTATTGAAATGCCTCTGAAGGTGTTGTTGTTCACAATGGTATCGAAAATATTTTTGGACTCTTCCAGACGATTGGTTTTTCTGCAAATCCACTATTAACATCTTAAAACCTGCTCTCAACATTTCAGTATGCCCCCCCACTCACCTGTCTTCGGCAAGCACCTGATCAAACTCTGAGCTGGATACTAGAAATATAATCGATGTGACCGAGGTATCAAAGCATCTGGTCCACTTTTGACGTTGAGTGCGCTGTCCGCCCACATCGACAAACACAAATGGAATGTTCTGCAACCAAAAATGCAACGTTAAAAAAATGAAAAAAAAAAAAAAGAAATACCACAAAGCAATCAAATCTACGCCACAATTGCAGCTCAGCTCACCTGTACTTTGACACAAAACTCGTAAACACCTTTGGTTGCTTTGCGACAGTGCAGTATATCTTTATGTGTGGGCACATAATCCGGTTTCGCCAGCCGCTCAATTTCGTCTAGAAAATAGCTGACCGAATCGCTCTGCAACAGAAATAATCTTTGTTTATAATATACATATATGTAAAGTGTTTGTAAAAAGGTTTATAGAAAAAAATATAGAAAATCTGTAAGTAAAGTTATTGAAAGGTATACAATATGCTAATACCTTTAGAAATTCAAGTCTATTGAATCTATCCCATATTTTGCATCAATTTTATACTAAATATTCAGCTTAAGCGTTAAGAGCCAAGGAATTAGGCTTATGTCTAAGGTAGCCTTTAATAAAAATTACGTCCACATCAAGTTTTTTCTAGGTATTTAAATTGTTGATACAAATTGATTGGACAATCGACAATAAATTATTTTTTAGTTTTGTGAGAACGGGGCTAAATAAATAAATTTCAATAATTATAAACAAAGCAAGCAACTACATAATAAATACTATTTACATAGTTTAAGTAGTTGCTTGCGTTGTTTATAATTATTGGAATGTATTTACTAAATAGATTTGATTGTTTTCAATGAAAACATGGCGGATCTTAAAGAAAATATTTGAAGAATTTGCAATCTCAGTAGCTTTGCAAAGTCTGTGCAAAATATAATCCATTCGCTAACGTTATTTGTTCTAACTCTGCACACAAAACATTTAAAATCCTCCATTAGATACATTAGGGATATGCCACTCTGGATCCACAGAGCAAGGATTTAGATGACAGCTTACAATTTGGAATTCTCGTCGTCGTTCGTAGGCGCGCCTAATGCCACGATCCTGCCAAAGGCGCCGTATGAGCGGCGCATATTCCACGAATCTGGCTGCCTCTATTGCATTGCATTCCATTGCTTTGGCATCATTGGCATCCTGTTCCCGTCCATCGCTGCCCCAGGGAATATCCAACTTTTCCCGCGCGTCGAGGAGCACTTGCATACCTGCAAAGCGTTATCAATTAATTGATATATACAAATATTTACTATGCATATAGAAAGCACCTACCTCTTATAACATTTTGGTATATCACATGTTGGTATTCGCGCAGCAGCTCCGGATCAAAGTTGACGCCGTGTATGATGCGCATCTGTTTGAGGAAAGTGGATTTGCCTGACTCGCCAGCGCCCAGGAGCAGCAGCTTAACCTGCAAAGTTGAGTGAATTTATTAGAGGGCAAACACTATAATGCAAAAGATAAGTGCGAAATTGAAACCTTGACCGATATAGATACACACACAGACACATGTACGCACGAGCAAGAAAATTAACTGCAGCCAGCGGGCAAAACACAAAGAAGTTGTTAATTGAATGCCTTTTGTGTGAATAAGACTTTTTGTAATGATTGCCTAAATGATGCAACAATAAAAAACCCAGTGCCAAGCCCAATACCAACATCAGCAGCAGCAACAACAACATCGAACGAAAAGTGAAAATTCGTCTGCCGTTTCATTTGTTTGCCTGGGCGGCCCATGCGGGCTATACAACCGGATGAATGTTGTGTCTTGTGCTTGTGCGTGTGTGTGCGTGAGAGAGTGTTTGCGCATGTGTGCGTGTGGGTCCAAGCAAATTAATACTAATTACTTAATTAAACGGAATGTGGAAACGTTGTGCGCTTCTCTTAAATTCAATCTTACCTGCCGTCGAAACGTATGCTTCTCCTTCTCCAGAAACTTATCAATCTCTTTGGATTTGTAGCGTTGCTCCAGCTCCTCGGGCGTGCTGCGCAGCCGCACCAGATGGGTCAGGAGATTACCAAAGCATCTCATGCAGGCGAATCGTGACGTTTGCAAACGACTCCCTTGCCGTCGCAATCTTTCCGCTCCGTCTGATATCAGTCCGGCGGAGCTAGCTGTTGTCCCTCGACCGCTGACCGTCTGCTGATGATGATGATGGTGATGGTGATGATGATGCTCCTCCATCAGGTGTGTCAGCGTCCCAGTGCGTGTATCGTTGTTGCTGTTGTTGTTGCTGCCGCTGCTGCTGCCGCCTGGGATGCCGCCACTATGTGTTAACGTGGTCAACGTAATTCTGGACATGGTTGCGACTGCGACGACAGCCAACGCCTGACGTGCGCACTTTCTACACACGCACACACACACAAACTCACACACACACACAAACAGTCACGCACACAGACGCGCGCGCTGTACGTTCAGTTGTTGATATTATTGTTGGTGTTGTTGTTGTTGTTATTGTTGCAGTTGATTGTCTCCCGTTTTGTATGTTGATACTGTTATTGTTCTTGTTGCACACTCGCTAAAATTAGCCTGGTCTCGGGGGTTTATTATTTTGGTCGTTGCTTGGACGTCGTAGTTGTAGCCAAATCATATCTTGACCACAAAAGCATCGCCGCGCTCTTCCTCTGTGTATTTCGCACCGCGGGCATTGCACACACACACTTTCACAGTTTGCAGCCACTACAACATATGCTAATCGCGTTGATGACAAATTATTGAACTCCTTTATTACGCGTCCCCTTCTTTTTCTCGTATTGGCAAATTTTGTAAATAAATTCGCATTTTCACTCCCAAAAGACTGAATAGGGTTGTATTCACGATGTCACACACTCGATATTTTATTGATACCCTATCGAAAACCATAACCGATAGTTCATATGCGATATTCGTAGCTACAAGCAACCCTGTTGATAGAAACAGCTGTTTTTGTAGTTAACACAATAATAACAAACACCCATACAGCTCTATTGGCTGCTGCTCATTGGTCTATTTTGCTTAGTCGCTGTGAAGTTGTGGTTTAGTCGATATCAATATATTGCGGAAAATACTGTTTATTAAATATGATTATTAATACGGGCAAAGTATCTTTGCTTCATGCTGCGCGTCTATCAAGCGGCATGCAGTGCATGAAAAAATATACAGGTAACTATTGAAACATTCAGTGCGTTAGAGGTCATTAAGTTTAAATTGATTAAAATCCATTTGTGAAGAGCATTTTGCAGTGGTTGATGGGTCTGCAGATAATAGCCTATGTAGATTTAATTCAATTTGCGCGCAATAAGCGATTCTTTCACTGTCACTCATAAAAATAAATGTACATGCATACATACATACATATGTATATGCATATGCATGTATAAATGTGAAAGCAAATTCCAGTTGGATTTTGCACTCTGGGCGTCTGCCCAACTGCGCAATTTATTTTCTCGTATATTGTTATTTTCATATATCATTAATAAGACTCATTATTTTTTGCATGCAGCATTTCAACCTTTTCACACCAGTGCCAAGGTGCTTAACAATGCTGTGCCGGCCCCCGCTCTGCCGTTGCCCCACAATGTGGACGCTGCCGAAACGACGCGCTTTTCCCCGCAACGCTCCAGGGATATGTCCGACAATATCATGATCATGTCACACGCTCCCATCTCGACAATCGATATTACTACTGACAACAGCATGACCATATCGCAGGACAGCTCTTCTCTGCAGGATCCACATGTTCAGTCATACGATTGCTTCGGCGCTGTCAGCCTCAATGCGGTGATGCAGAGCAATGTGCCGACACCGTTCGGTGGCATGCACAAGTTCTCGCATCTCAATATGCCGGGCGGGCAGTGGTCGCAGGAGTACAAGTTCACCTCGCAGAATATGCACAGCTCGCATTATCGTTCGCTGCGCGACAGCACGCGCGCTGATTGGGTGACCTACGATCAGAATGCCACGATGCCGGTGCCGGGCCACAGCCAAGGTGAGGATAGGCAGCAGCTGTTCACGTATAGGTGACACGTGTTGCGCGTGGTCCACTAAACCTGTTGCATGTCGCGCGCATGCGCTCTAACTCTAGCTCTAGCTAACACGCATACGCATCCCATATCATATGCATTGCTCGAATTCCGTAGGCTTCCGGCGTTGCTACAGCACACAAGCAAAGCCAGCACAGCCACCAGCACCAGCAGCAGCAGCAACAGGAAGCGCAGCGCCCTCAACGCCTGCGCCTGAGCAGCTGAGCAAGAAGGAGCAACTGAAGAAAGTGTTCAAGGAGTACGGCGCAACCATTGTGGTATTCCATGTGGGCATTTCGCTGCTCTCCCTTGGTGGCTTCTACGTGCTCGTCTCCAGGTAGGAGCAACTAATTGAATGCGCTCATCCATACGTAATCACATCCATGCCTGCTCTGCATCCATCTTAATTAATTCTAATGTAATCCCCAAATTGCTCTCTTTTTGTTTGCAGCGGAATAAATATGATGCCCGTGATGGAATTCCTTGGAATCGAGTCGTCTGCATTTGCGGAAAAGTTAGCCATGGGCAGCACCTTCGTCACGGCCTATGCCGTTCACAAAGTCTTCGCTCCACTTCGGATTAGCATCACGCTGGGCTCGGCGCCATTCATTGTGCGTTTGCTGCGCTCCAAGGGATTCTTGAAATCTAAAATTAAGAGCAATTAGTGCCATATACGAAAGCATAATATCTCTATATTTTATATACAACTTTTGTCCCTAACGACAAGAAACGTTAAATTCTTTATAGTTTAGCTCTGCATGTCAATACATTGTGTAATTATGATGATATAATCAAATAAATATTGCACCAGAAAATATGTAAACCATATTTCATGGAATATCTTCTGCTAGATCCCCAATCTAGGCTTCCATTGCTCTGAAACAATTAGAACTCTAATCAATTAAAATCCATTTTGTTTTCATTTTTATATTTCAGTTGGTTTTACTGCTTTTTTTAAATTTTTTTTCTTTAGCATATTTATAGAAAAAATATTTTCACATCTTAAGTTTTCACTGCTCTAGACATTTTTCATTCATTTTGTTATTGGCTTAAGCTATAAATTGATTTTAAGTAAACAATAATTGTAATAATTATACAATTTAATAATTAAGACTTAACAGTTAGACAAAAAAGCTAATGGAAGAAACAAATTAACAATTTCCAAAAATTTCCAATGCCATTTGACGTCCTCCCACAACTTAGTAAATCCATCCCTCGATCTACACTCCTCTATTCTGATATACATACATTGATTTCCCCCCCAATTCTGATGCAGCTTCTTTCAGTTTTCTATCGTTCTCTCTTTGTACGCATTTGAAGCCTAAGAACTAATCGTAATTGTACGTGGTGTGAGAGCTGGCGGGCTTAGTAGCCATCGATGGCCTCCTCGTCCAGTTGGGCCTCCAGCTTCTCCTCCTCTTTGGCTTTGCGTCGCTGTATCCATGGCATGAAGGCCCATAGGGCCGAGCCGGCAAGTAGTGTCAGTCCCAGCGTATGGAAGAGCGGATTATAAGTTTTGGCCGCCTCGGTCCACCAATTGCACAGCGGCGGTCCCACCAGCTGCAGAATGCCATTGACGAACAGGCTGATGCCATAGGACGAGGTCAGGCGCTCCGTGCCCAGCATATCGGCCATGATGACAGCCGTAATACCCACATAAATGCCCGACGCAAGCCCAAAGACGGCGCACCAGAAGCAAACGGCGCCGTAGCTATAGGCCAGCGGCAGCAATGCCAGCGAAACTCCCGAAATGGCCAGGCCGCCAACAAAGTACCATGTCTTGGGTATGAAGCCCATGTCGGAGAGCGCCGAGCCGCCGATGCGACCAATTAGATCCGTTGCCGAGACCACCGAGAGCAAGTAGGCGGACAGGGATTTGTCGAAGTTTCTGGCGAGGCCAAAGGCCGGCAGCAGAATGATGAAATTCGTGTAGCTGATGGCATTCGTTGAGTTCGAGATGAGTATGACCAAGTACATGGGATCCTTCAGCAGGCTCAGATCGAAGAATTTGCTGCGCTGGCTCTGTGGCGCCTTGCCCTGACCCGTCTCATCTGCACCGCCGGCATCCTGTGGCGCCGCCTCAGCCGCCCCACTGCCAGCCGAACGCAACGATAAATGCGACGAGAACTCCTTGGGTTGAAACGACAACGTGCTGCCGTGATATGGCGTGCTAATGTACAAGAAACTGCTGGTCGAAGGCGAGCGCTTGGACAGACGATTCCTCGAGCTGTTGCGCATGGCCAGCTTGTTGGAGCTGGAACGTCCCTCGGGCACTGCATACAGCGATGACTGTGAGTTCAATTGACCGGGCGTGAATGTCTGGTTGCGTTGTGGCAGTCGCACTGGTGTGCTAATCTTTCGGGCACGTGGCTGGAATTCATCGCCGGGCTTGGCATAGCTCTGAACCACAGCGGCCGAGGCGCTGCGCACGAACTGCTGTTTGTCATCGTCCGGCAAGTAGAGCGGCGACGGTGGCGAGTTGTAGGGCATCAGATGCTTCTCGGCCAGGTCGTTCTGATTGGGCGCCGTTTCGTCCACATTCTCGAACTTCATGACAATGCCAACGTCCTCCTCCTCGGGTATGTCCTCCAGCGCCTGGCGAGCGCGTGGTACGCGAATCATATGCTGTTCCACGGGCTCATAGAACAAGGCGCCCACCAAAACGTTTAACGTGATGCCACCCATAATCAGGCAGGAGCCACGATATCCATAGGTCTCCAGTAGCCAGCGCAGGACGGGCGGCAATATGATTGAGCCAATGGCACTGCCAGAGATGCAGAGACCGTTGGCCAATCCGCGCAGCTTCACAAAGTACGATGTCACAATATACACAGTGGGCGGAAAGGAAAGACCAGCACCAATGCCCACCAAAACGCCATAGCTGAATAAGCAAAGAAAGAGAGAGAAAGAGAAAATTAATGAAAAAACCAACTAAAGTCTGGTGATGTGAGTAATGCACCTTCAACAGGTTGTAAGTCCCCTAATTTATCAGTTGATCTTTATAAATTAATTGCTTGAACGGAACACGCTACGTCCAAACGTGTTTTGTTCAAACCGGCTCAATAATGATTTAGATGTAGAAATATATATATACTTATTCTCTATAAATATTAACATTTTTCGACAAATTTTGAGGCTAATAGAACTTACCTAATGTACAAATAGCCAACGGACGATGCCCAGAAGGATAGCATCATGCCCAGCGATGCGGAAACGGCACCGATCAAAGTTACCGTGCGATAGGAATACTTAACAGAGAGAATACTCGAGACAGGTCCTGTTAAAAAGGAAACCAAATAGAATTGATTACAATTTAGCACCAAAAATGATCTCATTTAATACTCACCCAATGAACTGTAAAGGAAGTAGCATAATGCCGGTATCCAGGATGCCTGTGTTTGCGTCGTCTCGAAGGCCTGCAAGAACTCAATGAATAGAACACCAAAGCTCTTAATGGTGCCCGGGATGAGTATGTTCGTCAGGCATGCGCCAAAGAGGACTAGCCAACCCCAGCCGCCATCGGGTGGCACGAGGTCATATTCGCCGCTATCATCCTTCTTGTTTAGCAGGCTGACTGCAGTGCGCGAATATATGAAATGAAATCAAAATACAAGAACTGAGTTAGAACGTTGACCAAATGTTCAGTGTAAAAATTGTAAAGCGATATAAATTAACGAAGATTCCAAGTCGAATTCCCATTGCCCGTTGAGTCTTTAACCTTAAATCCGAATTTTTCCCCATATAATACAAAAGCTGTTTGCTGCTGTAGATATTTGGTTAAGAAAAACAATCGCTGACTGTACCACACGAAAGTGTATTCTCAGCAAAAATTAAATAAAATATATACATGTACATAGGAGCAGCCAAATATTGAATGCATTGATCAGCTGTATCATGGTGGAAAAACGTCAAGCTAATTTTATTTGTTATTCCGCTCTATGGGTCATGGTAGTTTTGTAATTCCTCCAAGTATTTCCCTTAAATATTACCTCTTAGTATTTCGTCTAAGTATTTCCTCTAAATAATTGCTCTAAGTCGTTCCTCTACGTATTTCCTCTATATGTATTTCTTCTGCGTATTTCTTTACGTTATTCCTTACGTTATTCCTTACGTGATTCCTTACGTATTCCCTTTACGTATTTAGCACTCAGCTGAACGAACACACACTTCACTTCACTTAACTGCACTTTACGACTGACCTCCACTAGGACTGGCTGGCGACTGAAGAAATGCTGCTGCTGCTGCCATTTATATAGGGCGACTTTCACTCAAAGAGTAAAATGCGCTCAATGAACAATTGAGCCTGGCGCCAGGTAGAGGTCGTTGCAGTCGAGCTTTAAGTGACCAATGGCAACACTCTCTGCTGCTGCAATGAATCTAGCTTCGGTTTACTTAAATATAAACACGAAATGAATTCTCCTGCACACATATAAACGACTAAAATGATTTTGTGATTTAGGCAGACTGTAAAATAGTCAAGGAGACTGACAAATACACAGACAGACATACGAACATATACACATATATACAAACAAACACGCATAGTCCGATTAACTCCTTAAGCTGATCAAGAATATACATAAGTGTATGTATGCTTGTTAAGGGTAAATGTTGATATGCTAAATAGCATATGTATATACATTAATGTTTATAATTATTAGATGGCATAGACAGCAGTTTCTTCTGTTTTACTATATGTACGTGTGTGTGAATGCATGTGTATTTTTGGGTGCATAAGAGAATTGTTAAATAATTAGAGTATCAGTTCTTTGCAGGGTTCAAGGGAGCTCTAAGTCGAACACAGTCGAATAACTCCTCTCATTAGTTAAAACTTTCCTTATTCAGATTTATTACACGATGATTTTATTTCATAAAGGTTTTCTTTGTTTTGGTAAAAAGAACCTTATCAAATTTTGAATCGCTGCTAGTTCCAGGGTAGCCAATTCCAATGATTCTCTAGATATTATCGTTCAGATACCAAAAACCTTGAGTGTCATACACAATGCTTAAAAGTCTGTATTTCAAGTGTGCGACTCGTTTGATGTTTATATTTAAGAACAAAATAAGCCCTATCTTATCTCTACAAGGGGTCTGCCGAAATACTTTCACACTTTGCCCGGAACCCGAGTCCGGGGTCTAGCCCTGCTCATGGTTTGCTCCATTTGTGCGTCTGGTAGAGAATGCCAATGCGTATCGCTGATAGCGCTACAGATATACATACATACATACATAGAAGGTAGGCAAAAATATAAATAAATAAAATAAAATAAAAACCGGCAAAACGTGCCAGTTCTAAATAACTAAACCAGCACTGCAGACTGGGTCTATACGTCAACAACAATAGGGATTCGGGGCCTGGTGTTATTTGCCAAGCGATTTGGGTTGTCAACGTCCAGAAAATTATGATAGGGGCAATCTAAATGGAGCTACATGCTGAGTCAATCGTGGGGGTCGGTCGGTTGGTTGGTTGGTTGGTTGATTTAACAATCTATCCAGTTGGGTTCGTTGGCTAGCTATAAACAGACATCGGGCGTAGACCTACGCAATTGATTGCGCTACAGCATTGTTATTTAGCTGCTAATTAGTTAGATTACGGCGTAACTGTACCATTTATAATCGTTGCAAACTATAATGGGCTCTGACTATAACAAACCTCAAACATTCTAATTAATCATTGTACAAAAATACAATAGAAATCCCTATACACACTCTATATGTTTGTAATCTGAAAAGGATTTCACCTTATAAAAGTGATCGATTGACGTTATCAATCAATCAATCACAAATTTAATACAAACTTTTACTGAAGATCGATTGTACTTCAATATATGTATGTACTTACATATATCATTTATATGACTCAATAATTGTTCATTGTTTGTTGTTAGATAGATTACTGACCTGTTTTATCACTACTTTCTTTAGTTGTTCCATTTATTTTATGCTCTTTGTTGTTTGCTTTATTTGCATTTTGTGTACTTATAACTTTTTCCTTATGCATGGTCTGTAAGAAGAAAGAGAAAGAGAGAGAAAGAAAAATAGTGTGTTGTTGTTTTGTGGATTGGGGTTATACAAAATTTAAGTTTTCTTTGTTTGTTGTTTTCTTATTTTTTATTGAAATATAGAAAATGTATGTTCTTTATGAGTATCGCGCGAATTCTAGAAATCATTGGATCTGAACAGCTTGACACACAGACAGTGGGAGCGAGAGAGAAATAGTTGGATAGGGATGACATTCAAAGAACAAGAAAACTGATTTAAACATGAAACATCCGGCAGATACAAATACATACATACATATAGACAACAATTAGGGATGGGCGCGTGTTTCTCCATTTATATTCTCAAGGCAAAACAAAAATTAAGCAGACGATCGATATACATATTCATATATGTATTTAAATACAAAATAAATGAAAATATCAAAGAAATATATTCAAGTATATATAGTCCATATTCATTATTTTAACTGATTTTTCCCATTTCCTTTAAATTTATAAATATATTTATATATACTTATGTGTATATATATAATTTCTGGTAAATCAATTCATTTAAATATGTATATTTCTTGATATTTGCATTTTTTATATAAATATACACATGTATTTTACAATCGAATAAATATAAATATATTAAACAATTTACTATGCATTTTCTGATTTATTTATGATTTAGCTCTTTATATATTTAAGAATCAAATATTTATATTTGAAATATTTACATTTGTTTCAAATTTTTATAGCTTACTTTAGAAGTTTTCGTGCTTGTTGTCATGCACGATCACATACGAAACTATTTTAAATTCGTGTCACGAATAAAGCAAAGCAAAAACACGCGCCCAGCTTTTGCATAAATATTCGAATATTTTTGTTATATACACATATGAGAGCAAATTGTGTTGAACGTGCTGGTTTTTCGCAGCTAATCTCAGCTATATCTTGGCTGAAGTAATTGCACGCTAAATGGCTGAACATGTTTCGTCATAAATGTGTCTCGATCGCATGCAGAGCCGCGAATTCGATGCCGATTTTTATTACAGAGCTACAGCTGCTGATAACTGCAGGGGAACACAAGTCCAATTCATCGCATATGCATTAGAGCTGTGCACATTCGTTCAGAATCAGTTCGATTGAACAGCTCATTTCAATGAACAATAGAAGCTTTCTGCGGAAATGAATAAATGAACTAGTGATCGGCATCGGTTCACAGCAAATGAACAACAGTTAGCAACTCTAATCTTTTGTATACATACATATGTAGGTCGCACACATCCATTTCAGCTGGTGGCCTGATCCCAAACCTCGCCCCATCGTATTCATTTCCCCATCGCAGCAATGACTCATATATATTTTTTTTGCTACATTGAGGATCATGCGAGACCTGCATAACATAATTTTCCCAATCTTTATATACATACGTACATATTCATATACCTACATATGAATATTCACATATTTCTGTAAATATTTTGATTTTTGTTTTGTTTTTGTTGATTTTTTGCGTCGTTGCTTGTCGCTAATGATGAAATTTTTTCAGCTGTGGGGGCCTTCATGACGTCATTATTGGCGATAGAAATACGCTTTCTCAGAACGGAACGATAAACAAAACAAACAAACAAAAGCAACGGAATGGATCTTTTTTTATGCGTTCCACAAATCGAGAAAAGATTATTGATGAGGGTAGCAGAAATCACAAAAAATTTAGAGACATTGTAACTAATCTCTCTATTATGTTTCACATTGTTGACATGTGATGGTCAAATGGTTCTCAATTGCTTTCAACTGGTCATAGTTTAAGAATTTAGATAATAGATATCTGTTTCTGATTAAATTGTGGCATATAAATATGTATGGGTATATGTATGTATGTATTTTAGGTATAATGGAAATTTTGTTTTGAATTGAGAACAACGCAATCAACAACTCGTTCCGTTGCCCCCAAAAGCTTGAAGGTCGTTTCCTGGGCAGTTATGAAGCAAGAAATCGACTCAAAAGCAAATGTTACACATTTAAATTCAATTGGCGCCTGAATTGAAATGTATTGACAACAATTACGAATACTATAAGTGTATGTTTGTGTGTTTGTATGTATGTATGTACATGTATTCACTCTATCGAAACGAACACGAGGTCTAAAATTGTTTTTCTTTATGCCCAATAGTCACAGTGCTGATCATTTAAAACTGCGCTCAATTCGCATCTATTGTCTAAACAATTTAGATTCCTGTTCTATAAAGCTACACAAACAAAATTAAACAAAGATGACAACAAAACCATCTGCATTTTAACAGAGGACAATTGCATTAACATAAATCAAAACTGCTAGCATTGGATTTGTTTGAATGTTATCTAACACTAACAACAATTGGAACCTGGCTTCAAATTTCGATGTGTGACTATCGGCATTCGATAGTCTGTTGATTTATATTTTTCACATTAATAATTATTACTAAAATATTTATTATTTCTTTGTCTGTGTGTGTGTGTGTGTGTGTGTTTACTTTGTAATATGAGCGAAAATTGTTTGCACACTTCGTTAAACAGCCATAAATCATATACTAGTAATAATTTAAACTTGTGTGAAATAAAACAGCTGCGTTGTTTGGCCAGGCGACCCAACTCGCATGACGAGGCCGCGCATTTATTAATTAATAATCGAACGACAATTAGAGCCTTTCACATCGATAATCGAAAGTTGACCTTGAAATAAAATAAAACTAAAACTTAAGGACAGCGACGAGCCTATTTTATATTTAGCTGTCATCAATTGCTTCCGGCTGAGATGAGGGGAACAACACTTACTTGTTGCCAACTGCTGATAACTGTATACATTGTGGCGAATGTAGACATACAGATATAAATTACTTATATGTTTATATAAGTATGTATGTATTTATTTGATACGACTTGTGATAGGTACATATTGTTCCAAGGGTCAATTGCAAGCAATTATATTTTGCTACAATTGACAATGATGTAGCTAAATGCAGATGATAAGCTTAACAGCTGTCTAACCCGCCGATGCATATGGATTTAGAGATAATCACGTTTTCGGACAATCGCTATGGCATGATAAACAAACATATGTATGTACATAAATGTGGGTAAACTGTTTCCCTTTCCGCCTCTGGATTGCCCACAGAATTCCAAGAATGATTACAACGGCGCATGTGGGTTTATCACTGTTGAGACAGGTCATTAATGACCGGCCAAGAGTCTAGCTGCATTTCACGCTAAATGCAGGTAGCGTAGACAAAGAGGCAGACATGCGGTCGACACAATGAGTCGGCAATGTCTTTTGTCTGCTTAATATAGGAAAAAAAAAACAGAAAAGGCAAATAAAGAGACAAGTGTGTGTGGGCGAGAAAAGGAAATGCGCACTGCATGCAGATGTTATCGATAACAGCGCAGTCAATTAACAATTAACAGCAATGCATGTCAAACGCAATTATGTTTACATACAGCTGTTGTCTAGTGCAATAACCCCGCGCCAGTCGCCCGCATGCAGAACAATAAACAAAGCAGCAGAGGCCAAAATAGAAGAAGAGAAATGTAAAGCAAAGGCTGGGTGATGATTGATCATCCCTTTTGCTCCCGTGATCGCTCTCTTCCACTCTCACTCTCTTTCGCCTTTGTTACTCACGTCTACACCGCAAGTATGAGTAAATTGCGTTCGAATAGCTAGAGCACACTTTTTATTATAGCTTATCTCAGTGCACATTTCATTATATTATATTTGTACAGATTAGTTGAATGGCTTAAATCAATTTTGATTTTTGATCTGATCAAAAGCCAGCAAACAAAAACAGTCGGCTAACGAATTCCAGATGCCAGTCTGACCACACCCCAAGTAAATATTAGCCAGCAGTAGCAATAAATACTATATAGCATGGCCTAGATGTTAATGACTTTTCTACGTGTAAATGCGTCATAATTTTATTGTTTGTTAACAAATAACTCAGATATCATCTGGGTGGGAATTATATATATACACACACATACACAGATTTAGTAAGTATGGACATATGTATGTACATAGATAGCCAGCTAAATAGCAATACCAAAACAAACGACAGATTGTCTCAGCTTACATGTCCTCTTTTATATGGCAACGACAACAAATTGGGTTTGAGGGCATAGGATCAGATGGCAGCACTGACCCAATTTACCTACTACGCACTTTAAGGCGCACGAAATAAGAGCAAACAAGTATTTGTATTGAGATACGTACACTCACACACACATATATATGCATGTATGTATGTGTTGGACAGGCAAGCAAACAATAACAGCTCAGCCAAAAGCAACAACAACAGCAAAGCGGTTCCCACTAACACACTGACTTTTTATGCTGTCTATGCCAGCGACGACGCGTCGACGCCAACGTCAGCGCGAGCACTACTGTTGCGCGCGTGTCGGGGCCTGTGTGCTTCAGACATGCAGTAACAGAGAGCAGTCAGAGCAGCAGCTGAAAAAACGTTACGTTGGGTGGCTGGTTGGCATTGGTAATAGCAACAACAACAACAACATCAGCAGCATGCCTATCACTGATTTACTTTCCATCATTAACGGGAGTATTGATATAGGTATCGTACGTTGTTATCACGTTGTTCAACGCCCACAAATTCAAATCTTCCCGCAAAACTAGTGCAAACCAAATGCAAAAACAATAACAGCAACAACAGCAGCTAAAGAAACAACAATATGGAGAATAACAGTGTAAATCTGAAAACAACACAAAAGCTTTTGTCACACTCTTATGACTTTGCTTTTTGTTCTGACTCTGCTTCTTCTTGTTCGTCTTGTTCACATTGTTGTTGTAGTTCATCGCCCTTGAATCGCTGGCTGCTGTTGCCAAAAGGGGCCGGGGCCGGGGCCTGTGTAAGGGGTTGGGGCTCAGGCAAGGTAATGTCAGCGCACATTATTCTGTTTGTTTCTGTTGTTGCGTTGCGTTGTTGTTGTTGTAGTTGTGCATGCGTCAGCTGTTCTTTTTATGCATTTCAATCGCTGCTTACACTTACCTTAAATTTAATTGTTTAGCTATTTAAATTCGTCCTGAGCAGGCGGGCCTCACACACACACACTCACACAAACACACTTGAACACACACATACACACACACTCACACTGACGCACGTTTTTTGCACGTTTTATAATGAATGAGTTTTTTGTGTTTTTATTGGTTTTTGGCTATTACATGACATCGGGCCAGCGTTAATTGCGATTATTGAAATTAAGGAATTATTGTAAATTAACTACACTATGTACACAATTATAGACGTATTTTGTTTGAAATATATACAAAAACAAAACGCGAAAAACGAAAGGTTCCCGTCGTCGTCTTTCACGCGCACTCCACCCACACGACGTGCCACACTCTCGGACGTGGAAAAACAAATGAACGCTGGTCTACTCGCGTTTCGTACCAGAGCGCAGTTCCGTTGCTGAACGAACTAGTTACCGTGAACCATGCTGAACAACAACACATTTTGAGCAAAAGACAGACTGGCCGTAAAATTAGTGAACACCTACACAAACAGAAAGCAATAAGTAAATATTGTATATAAATTATATGCGAATAGAGTTCAACGATCAATATTTAAAACTGAAATATTTATATTAAATAAAAGTAGTCCCTTATAGCTGCATAGGTGACATTTTAAAATTATATAAATTAAACTATGTGTAATTTTTCTTTTTTAATTACTTATTTTTTAATTTATTAATTTAAAAAATTATCAAAGTTTATCAAATTCACTAATAGAATCTAGCGAAATTATTGCAAAATACTCAACAATTAAAGAAATTGATTGCTAGACAATTGTAAATTTATAAATAAACTTACAATTCATTCATAATATTATATTATAAACAGATCTAAACAAAATTTGTTAGTTATTTATAGCCGGACAGATAATGTTAATGTGCTGACAACCCAATGTTAGATAAATGTAATGTCGCTGTTATACTCAAAATGGTCCATTAGCTAGGTAATTTATTCAAATGAACTGGTTGAGAGAAACAATTATCGAAAGCAATCGCTTGTGTTTTTTGTTTTTGGCGCCAACTTGTTGTGGATTGGCTTTTTTTTTAAATATGATTTTAGACCGAACATTTATTAATAGTAAAATGACGCCGTCAGACAAAATCAATTACAATTATTGTTGACTCGCAAGAAAATGCCAGTATTCGAATATCCGCGTGTGTTTCGCATTTGGTTACTGTTACTGTTACATATGTATTAGTATCACTTTTGATTTTAAACTCAATTCACGGATGGGAAATTAGCCCATGGTTGTCAAATGTTTATTGGTGCCAACAGCACCAGCGGGCGCATCGTTAGCAACACAAGTGGGTATGGCACTCGACCATTTGCCATTCTTCATGCACTTGAGGACCTTGGAGCCGCGCAGCTCGAGGCCGGCATCACAGGTGAAGGTGATGCTCTCGCCGATGGCATAGTAGAATTTAACGGAGGACATGCGACCGCTGATGGCGGTGCCTGGATACGAACAGGCCTGCACACATTTGGGCAAACCGCCCGACCAGCGTCCGTTATCCTGACAGGCAATTATTGGCTGACCTTGCATCATATATTCCGGGTTGCAATTGAATTGGACCACATCGCCGGCACGATATGGTGCCGAGCCCTGGGCGTAACCGTTTTGCGGCGCGCCTGGATTATCGCATTGCACTTCGACACAGGTGGGAAACGGTGTCGCCCATTCGCCCGTAGGCAAACAGATGGCCTCCGTGGGGCCGCGCAATCCGTAACCCGTGGAGCAGGAGAATGCCGCTCGCCCGCCCACCTCACGCGACAGCACAGAGACGCGCGGTGAGCTAACATTGTTCGGCATTAGCGGTATATCGCCGCACTCCACGCTCTCGCAAACCGGCAACAGTGCGCTCCAATTGCCACTGGGCAAGCAAAACAGCTCCGATGCGCCAATCAACGAGTTGCCATTCGAACAGGACAACAGCACGCGTGTGCTCAGTTTCGTATCGTTCGTGTTTACGATCAGGCCACGCCTAATCGGTATCTCCGGACAATTGATCGCCTTCACCACCACCTCGACGGCATGCTCGTGCCTGGCCGGTGTCATGCAGGAGTAAATGCCCGTATCGTCGGCAACAGCATCGAATATACTCAAACGATATTCCAGCGTTGAGTCTCGACCCTCATCTGCCTCGGTTACCCAGCCCTCAGTGTAGTTTCTGGAAATGAATCAGCAACAGAAACAGATGCTTTGATTGAATCGTTCCACATTGAGCGCATCGCTTGCTACCCACTTGTGTGTGTGACTGACATTCCATTTGGGATTACCGAAGCGTCGCATCCATAGACATTCCATGTGCAGCGTGGTGCCCGGATACACAATCAATTTGCCATCGTTGCTCTGGGCAATGGGTCCATTCTGGTGACGGAACAGTATGGTGGGCGCCTTTTCCACTGCGGGGTAATATCATTTGTGAGTATCTTTTGGCATAAAAGTCAATCTAAGTGCGCTACTCACTCGCATAATCGTTCTCCTGATTCAGGCCTGAGCACACGGGCTTCGTGTTTGTCCACTCGGAGTGAATGCAGGTGCGCTCATGACTGCCCGTCATGGAGAACTTGCCAATGTCCACGCATCTATGACAGAGGATTTAGGAGGAGTTAGTTCGATATATTTCGGCTGACGTCACGTACCTGGATATAATTGTAGCGCCTGGCGGAAATTCCACAATGTCCTCCCTTATCTCCAAATCGTTGTAGAAGCTAACCACATTTGCCTCATTGTTGCGGAACAAACAGGTGCCGTTCTCTGTGTGAGAGTAAGCTCATCTCAGATTGAATATGCGCAAGAGTTCATTTTAGACTTACCGCAGTTATAGGAGCGACCTATCCACTGTCCATTGTCGCAGATGATGCGCCAGGTTTGCCGATCGCCTGCGGCATTTGGAATGCAATTGAAGAAGATCTCCGTGCCGCTCTCGTAGGCGCCTTCTATTTCCGCATGGTCAGCGTTTCTAAAGAGAACAGGAGAGTGCAAGGTCAGTGAGCACCAGACAAGGGTCAACCAGGGATCACTCACTTGTAGACCAAGGCACCGTCAGTCAGGCTCGGATGTCCGCACATTTTCAACTCCTCGCCGTGCTCGTCCGTATTGTTATCATGATGATCGTTGTCCAGTTCGTTGTGCTCGATTTTGCTGTGCGTTGTGGGCGTGGGCGTAGGCGTGACATGCTCCAGTTCCTCGCGCGACTTGCGCAAACCAGTTTCACAGTGTACGCTGGGAGGGGTTAGGACGCCTTTGTGACACGACATCTCAATGGGATTTGCATTCGTGGACAGCTCACAGCGCACGCTGACTGTGCTGCCATGGCCAATGGTCAGACCAGCGCGATAGCCGCCCTGCGGGAAAAAAACCCCAATTACAACAACTCAATCGCAGAGGAAAATGTTGAACTTGCCTCATAGATAACGCCGGGTATGCTGGGCAGAGTGCAAGGCAAGGACGTGCATTCGGAGAAGGCGTTGACGGACCAGGAACCATGAGCGCAACGCAGCTGAGCAGAGCCCTGTAAGTGAGAGCGAGATTGAGAGAGAGGTTTAGATCTGGCTTGCTTAGAGTCCAGTGGCCCACCTGTATATTGAATCCGTCCTCGCATTCCAGTGTTATGAATTCATTTGACTGAATCTCCTCGTAGGTGGAGAGTGGCGTCAGGGATGGCTTGTCGCTCAGCTGTTTGGTGTGCGGCTCCACCTTGTAGTACTGTCCGTGCTCCACGGCTGGCACCAGGCACGGAGCGGACATACACTTGGGCACATCCGGCTTCCAGATGCCGCGTATGCAACGCGCAGTCGCATTCTCGCCCTTAATGTTGAGCTTGAAGCCCGCATTGCACTCCAGCTGCAGCATTATGCCCACAGAGTTTCGGCCCGGCGCTTTGCCTGGACGCACTACCGTTATGTTGGCAAACGAGTCCCAGTCGAGCTCCTCGCAGGGACCTCGCAATCGCTTGCCACCTGCCGCCTTGTTGGCGTCAGCCCCGTCGCTCGTATCCAGCTCGGTTTCGGGCGGCGGTGTGCCCGTGGCGCCGATGCTGGTGCTGCGCCTGCGCCGTCGTCGCACAATTTGAGACTTGAGCTGTTCGATCAGAGTTCTTGTGGCGTTGCCGCGCAGCTTGCGCTCCACAGAGCCATGCGAGAGCGGAGCTGGCGCCTCGTTGGAGTTGCGCGAGTGGCTGTAACGTGAGCTCTGATTGATGTCGGACAGAGGCAGCGATCCACGTTCACGTTCACGTTCACGATGCTCGGCGATATCCTCCTCGACCTCGTTGCGCCACTTCTGTGAGGCCTTGCGCATCATGTCCAGCTCTGGGTTATTGTACTGGTTATACCAGCGTCCATTCTGGCCGTGCGTCTGCTGGAACAGTCGATTGTGGCCCAAGATTTTGCGCACATAGCGCTGGTAGCGTTCCTTGATCTTCTGATAGTACTTGGAGTAGGCCAACTCAATGTCCGAGGGACTCTCATTGTTATTGGCGTTGCGCTTGACGCGTGCAGCCATCGCTGCTCCAGCTGCGGGCTGAACTACGGCTGATTGTAGACCTAGAAAATCCTGATGCTCTGCCAGCTGTCGTTGCAGTTGACGCTGGCGCCGCAGCAAATAGATGGAGCGCAGTTGACGCAGCTGCAAGGAACGGCGCCGACGTCGATTCCAGCGCAGACGCGGATGCTGGCTGAGCAGACATTGTGGCAAGTCCAGGGGACGCCATTTGCCACCCACGCACGTAGCGCCTGGTGGACCCACCTGAAGGATATCAAATGAGGAACTGTTTAGCCGAACCCAACCGGGGGTAAGTCAATAACTCACCTCCAGCACGTAGCCCTTATCGCAGTCGTACATGATCTGCTTGTTGTTCACAATCTTCTTGACATACGGACGATAGTCGTAGAGGCCCATGTTGCCCACGAGCAGCACCTTGCCGTGTGGTATGTAGCCCGGAAATGAGCAAAAGACCTCGTCACACTTGGGCGTCTCTCCCGTCCAGTTGCCAAAGGAGCAGGTTAGCACATAGTCGTGTGGATCCGTGATATCCTTGCCCTCGGGGCTGACCAGCTTAAAGCCGTCCTTGCATTTGAATCTCGCCTTCATGCCGTGCTCCGTCTTCGGCGCCATTACCATGCCGTGCTTCGGCGGCTTCGGCATGCTCTTGCAGCGTGCGGGCACACAGCGCGGTATGATGCTCCAGGTGCCGTTGTTACAGGTCGGTGGACTTAGCAATGAAACGGGAAACTCATAGTTCTCATCGCACTTCACCTCCAGTGCCGTGCCGTGCTTGACCTTCTCCACCCCGCCCACTATCTGCGTCGGCGACGGCGTTGTCGTCGTAGTCGGCGTGACTATTGTCGTACCATTCTCATCGGTAGTTATCTCAATGGGTATAACGAATCCCTGCGATATGGTGGGCACCACACAGGGCGCCAAGCACTCGGGCAGCGCATTGCGCCAACGTCCATCGATCTGGCAGACGCTCGAGCCCAGGCCGTTGATCAGCATCTCGGGCTGGCAGCGAAAGATGATGCTAGCCCCCAGGCCCGTGCCTGCCTCAATGTTCTCGATCCAGCCATTGTACAGCACTCCCGGATGTCCACAATTGATTTCTGCAACGAATTTATTGGGGTAAGTATTCGACGAGTTTAAACTATTTCATTACCTTTGCAACTGGGCACAACTCCGCTCCACTTGGCGCTGGCTCCGCAGCGGCTTGAGCTCTCTCCCACCAAGGTGTAACCGTAACGACACTCGTAGCTGACCACCGAATTGTACGCTAGGGTGGTGTACGTAGCCTTGCCATTCTTTGGATTCTCTGGCGTCGGACAGACCACAGATGTGACCACTGCGAAGATAAGATGGGTTTAGAGTTATGAGAGCAAAAGAAATAATAGAGGTAGATGGGGTAGATTAACTATGAGGACTATGAACAAGCTTACAAAGAGCTTGAAGTAAAAGTCTATGCCTGGAGAACAGATCTTTCAATCCAACAAGGATAAAAAGCTTTAAAAAGTCGTACTGGCAATAAGACACATCCTAGGGGTAACTCTTTCGATAGTGGGGAAACTCTTATGGTGGTGTCTGGGGTGAAGAGTCATTAAGGAATAAGGGATAAGTGGTAAACACTGTGAGATCAAGTCTAGAGAATAGGATTAGGATAGAACTTTATACATTTATGTCAAAAGTCGACTGAAAAGTACAAAGGTCTAAGTCAAGAGGTGATCTATGTTAACAGATAACGCTCCAAAGATGCTCGAATGTAATAATCATAAAAGCTATCACAAATCTTAGGAAAGCGCTCGCATCGACCACCGGACAAATAAAACAACTTGGGTTTTGTTTTAGTTTCTTTCTTAAGATTTGTGGTAACTTTTATTAGATTTATTAATCAATTAACATTTTGTAGGCCAACAACAACGTTTGAACAATTATTATTATTGAATGCAGAACGATAATTAACAATTTATTTAGTTTTTTGTTTTTGTATTGTTTTGTTTTTGTTTTCTTGGCTAGGAGCATCGAAATTTTGGTGCTCGAAACAAATTGCAAATTGTGTTTTGGCTTTTGTTGGTTTTGGAGCAATCCCGCACGCAATTGCAAAAGAAATTCAAATTTGGTTTGCTTTAGGACAACGTTGCTTGGGTGGTTGTAACATTTGCGTTATCCGCTTTGTTGTGGTGGTTGGGAATTGGTAAATTATAAAATGAAAAGTTATAAAATCGCTCTAGACTAGATGGACAAAGGCGCAAGATACTCACAGACACAGGTGGGCAGCTCCTTGGGCGTCCAGGAGCCATCCGATTGACAGTAGCGCTCGTGCTTGCCCACCAGCTCGTAGCCGGTGCCGCAGTTGTAGGTGATCTTGCAGCCATAGGTGTAGCACTCGCCGGCATGCCAGCCGTACGCCGGATCTGGTGGCTGTCCACAGGAGCGAGCTGTAAGCAGTTAAGCGATAAATTTGGTGAGACCTCGAATCCTCTTGCAGTTTTATTGAGAATATTAAGGATATTCAGAGAGGAGATATCGGAGAATACGGAAAGTCTATAAGAAGTAACTCTGGCTAGCGTAAGCAACAAATTGCATTCAATATCATATTGATATTTATTTACGTAAATTAATTATTTATTTTTGAAGACTGGGTATAAAAGATAATTTTGATAAAACATCTAGAGAAACTAAACAAAGAGTTGGTCTATTTTACTCGCTTCTCTCTTACTCGTTTTCTCCCAGTCGTCCCTCTTTCACTCACTCAGTTTCTCTATCTTTCTGTCAATCGCTCTCTCTCTCTCTCTCTCCCTATCTCTCACTCAATCTATCTCGCTTTCACATACACTGTCTCTCTGCATCTTTCTTTTTGTTTCAGTCGGAACCCTTCTAGCAATAATATCTCTCTGATCTCTTGATCAATTTCAATAACTTTGCATTTCCAATAAGAATAAATGCACGCTTCCAATAAGAATATCGTACTCACGTTCGCACTGTATGTCCGGTCCATACCAGCTGGCTTGATTATCGATGGCCAGGCACTTGGCACGCGGAAATCCGTTGGTCACATAGCCCGTGTAGCAATGGTACTGCACCGTCGAGTCCAAGTCGAAGGTTTCCTGCTCCGGCAGAGCCGAGTTGCGTGCGTGCTCGATCTGGGGCGGCTTCAGGCAGTAGACTGCGGGAGCGAATGGAGTTCGTTTCGTTATTGAAATGGGAATGCGGATATTGAAATGTCCGGCACTTACTATTCTGCTTGCAGGCTGGCTCAGCGCCGGCCCAGTTGCCATCGGCCTGGCAGAGGCGACTCTGGAGACCCACCACATGGTAGCCATGGGGACAGGCATAGGAAGCGCGTGCGCCAAAGTGACGCCCGGCGACGGTGACTTGACCCAGGCTGGGCTGGGCGAGCTCGGGACACTCGCGATCTGGGCAAGATAACGTTTAAGGCGGGCAACAGCAACTGGAGTACTCCACTCACCTGGCTTGATGCACGAATTGCCGCAAACGCCATCGCAAAGACACTTCTTCTTCTTGCTCTTGCAATCCTCGTCGGAGGAGCATTTGCGCAAACACTTCTGGCCCAACAGCGTGGCCTGCTCCTCATCGCGCGGACACTCCGTGGACGGGGAGTTGCGTGGATTCTTGTAGACGCGTCCATCATCATCGGACTCCAGCGAATCATCGCCCTCGTCCCAATCGTCGTCGTCATCATCCTGCTGGGGTATCTCTGTGGTAGTTGCTAGGCCACTCAATGCGGTTGTCTGGCTGGTGGGCACCGAGATGACTAAAGAAAGAGATAGAGATAGAGAGAGAGTTCAGTTTCCGGTTAAGCTTATGCTCCACATCCGATTCAGCGAAAGTCTACACATCATTCGCGCATTTTGTTTTGATTCCCCATTTCGTCTGTATTGGAGAAGCGAACAGCAACAGACGCGGAGAGTGGTGTGGTGGGAGGGACAGGGACAGGGGCCGGGGCCGGGTGGGTGTCTCTGCTGTGCTGTTATGGTTGCCTGACTTGCCCTCAAAAACATTGACCCATTTATGTGTTGACGTCTGCTCCACATGTCAGTCAGTCGGTCGGACTGTCCACGCAGCATCTGGAGTCTGCGCACTGCGGCTACGCTTATATAATCAGCAGCAGCAGCAGTAGCAGCAGCAGGATATACATTTTTCAGCTGCAGCCCAATTGAGTCGTCTGGTCTCTAATCGAAATACACTAAATATACTTATCTGGGCTGTTATCAATCAGTCAAGCAGTCACTCAATCAATCAATCAATCACATAGTCACCTTTGTAGACCAGAATCATGGCCACCAAGCAGTGCAGCAGCAGACGATTCATTTTGCTAGCCTGTTTTTTCGCTGGGGTTTTTGCTTAGAGGGTTTTGCGTTGTGGTTGTCGATATTCCAATTGGATTTACATCGGCTCCAATTGGCTTACATCTGCAGCATTTTATGCTTGATTTTAATAATATTTTCTCTGCAAGTTGATGCGTATTTCGCAAGCTGCCGTGTAAGCTGCAGACTGCACACTTTGGCGAAACAACACGAAATGCAGCTCAGCTGCTGAAATTTTGGGCATTTTGCTCTCAGCTTGTGACAGATGGTGAGAGCAGCATCGCATCTGACAGGCAGAGGATGCGTTAATGGTTGCTGTCTGAGCTAAACTGTAATGAGTTCCACAAAGCGTACGCTCTGGGAGCACATACACGCATGTATGTATGTATATGTGTGTAGACAATTGCGCATTGTTTCTATCTTTGCTAAACATCGGAGAGTTTCTCGCGGCTCGACAAGAATTTCGTTTTATGTATGCAGCATATGCACTTAAAGTTCTTTAATAGCATGAACGCTGCAAAAATAAAAATAAAAATAATAATAATAAAAAAAAGAAATAATAATAAGAAGAAAGCGCAATGAGCTAATCCTATTTAACTATGCGCGTTTGTATGTTGGTATGTCTGTCTGTATATATGTCTGCCTCTCTCTCTCTCTCTCTCAGGAGATCATTTAAGTTACAGCAATATTCATTTCGTATTTGTATATAAAGCCCGAAGCAGTAGCAGAGAGGGTTCCCATTGGTCACTTAAAGCTCGCCTGCAACGACGTCTACCTGGCGCATATGAGCACAATTTACCCTTTGAGTGAAAGTCGCCCTATATAAACGGCAGCAGCAGCAGCATTTCTTCAGTCGGCCAGGCCTGGTGGGGGTCAGTAGTGCAGTGCAGTGTGAAGTGAAGTGAAGTGAAGTGAAGTGTCTGTGATCGTTCAGCAAAGCAGTAAAGAGGAATTACTTGGCGGAAAGACTTAGAAGCAATATGTGATCGTGCAGCTAAGCATTAAAGACTTAGAAGAAATATTTTGTGGAAAGACTTAGAGGAAATACTTGGTGGAAAGACTTAGAAGAAATTTGTGATCGTGCAGCTAAGCATTAAAGACTTAGAAGAAATATTTTGAGGAAAGACTTAGAGGAAATACTTGGTGGAAAGACTTAGAAGAAATTTGTGATCGTGCAGCTAAGCATTAAAGACTTAGAAGAAATATTTGGATGAGAAGAAATGACCTAAGCATTAAGACTTAGAGGAAATACTTAGAAGAAATATTTGAAAGAAAGACTTAGAAGAAATGTGTGATCGTGCAGCAAAGCATTAAAGACTTAGAAGAAATATTTTGAGGAAAGACTTAGAGGAAATACTTGGCGAAAAGACTTAGACGAAATTTGTGATCGTGCAGCTAAGCATTAAAGACTTAGAAGAAATATTTTGAGGAAAGACTTAGAGGAAATACTTGGTGGAAAGACTTAGAAGAAATTTGTGATCGTGCAGCTAAGCATTAAAGACTTAGAAGAAATATTTTGAGGAAAGACTTAGAGGAAATACTTGGCGGAAAGACTTAGAAGAAATTTGTGATCGTTCAGCTAAGCATTAAAGACTTAGAAGAAATATTTTGAGGAAAGACTTAGAGGAAATACTTGGTGGAAAGACTTAGAAGAAATTTGTGATCGTGCAGCTAAGCATTAAAGACTTAGAGGAAATACTTAGAAGAAATATTTGGAGGAAAGACTTAGAAGAAATTTGTGATCGTGCAGCTAAGCATTAAAGACTTAGAAGAAATATTTTGAGGAAAGACTTAGATGAAATACTTGGCGGAAAGACTTAGAAGAAATTTGTGATCGTGCAGCTAAGCATTAAAGACATAGAAGAACTATTTTGAGGAAAGACTTAGAAGAAATTTGTGATCGTGCAGCTAAGCATTAAAGACTTAGAAGAAATATTTTGTGGAAAGACTTAGAGGAAATAATTGGTGGAAAGACTTAGAAGAAATGTCTCATCGTGCAGCTAAGCATTAAAGACTTGGAAATACTTAGAAGAAATCATTGGAACGAAATATTTAGAAGAAATGCTTAAAGGAAATACTTAGAAGAAATTCTGAGAGGAATGTACAAAAGTAACATGCAAATGACATTATTTGATTGATTTCGTAGACAAGTCTAATACTCCTTATAATCTCTTAGATTCACTTGCAAATCGAAAACTCTACTGAACGTCATCATTCTACAGATGAATTCCTGCGGCACAGAGAAAATGTAAATGGGGTTGTGTCTTTGCTAAATACACATAAGTTCCATACAAGTCTACACCAATGCACACAAACAGAATTTTCGTCCATGCAGGATGCTCAATTGGTTTGCGTCTGTACTAAACTCTTGTAGTTGCTCAATAAACACAGCAAAAATACGGCATTTCTGTTCAGGTATTGTTTATTTAACTTACGATTAAATAATGATTATCATTACCATTTCCCGCTCACATTTCTCTACAATTCTGCTGTTACTACGCTTTTCCACGCCAGTTGCAGCCCTCGCCAAGAACTTGAGGAGAGCGCCAGCGAGAGAGAGAGAGCGAGAAAGCGAGCGTTAGAGCTTTCGCTTAAAGCTTTTGCCACACACGTTTCGCCGTCGAGAAATTTTCCAACGCTCACAGGCAGAACGACGCACGGCACGGAGCACAACGCACAAAACGGGAAAAACTATCCAAAGCGCGCACAAGTGAAAGCAAAATAAGAAATAGGAAGAAAAAAAAAATAAGAAAAACGTCGCAGAGCATAAAACAAAATCTTCAATTTTATTTTTTTTTTGTTGTTGCATTGTATTGCAGTTGCTGTTGTTAGTGTTGCTGTCGAAAATGTCTTAGTGCAAGCGTGTGACGAACGTTTTGATTAAGCAATTAATTGAGGCGAGTGCTGTGTGATAAAAAAGAAAAACAAAAACAAATAACGGCAAGTGCAAGTGCAGTGGGTGGAAATGTTTTAAATTTGATTCGCTTTTGGGTTCGGGTTCGGGTTTTTGGGCTTCGGATTCTCGGGTCCGGGTTCGTGTTCGGGTTCGGGTCTTTGGGCTTCGGGCATCGGGCAGTGAGGGGAGCGTGCGAAAAGCGCGTAAAGAAAAGTAAGTGCCAGAATTTGTGTATTAAAATAAATCAAATAACCAACTAAGCGATGCATACACACACAAACTCATCTCCCTCCGCTGCCGCTCCATCTCTCTCTCTCTCTCTCTCTCACTCACTCATACACACATGCAAGCGAGCAGTGTAAGTGGCATATGCGCAAAAAAAAATATATTAAAAAAAAATGTAGAAGAGATCGTTATTATTAAAGGAATGCTTGGAACACATTAATTGCTATTGAGAAAAATAAAATAAATAAAAATGTGCGACAACGCGCGACAAAATGTCGAATATAAAAAATGAAAAACACAAATACATACATTTCTATGGCTGTGTGTATAAAATAAATGTATTTATAGCACAAACTGAAAGTGAAAAAAAAAAATAAATAAAAGTAGAAATCGAAAAAATATGTGACACGATTGAAACATTTTTTTTTATATTCAATAAATATTGAACTAAAAAAAGAATTTGGATTCTGCAGCAGCCGACAATTTTCAAGCGTGTACACAAAAATCCCAAAAACCCAGACCGAGACGGAGACCAAGACCAGACCAGACCAAACCATGCCGCACCGCACCACAGAGGCAGAGCAACGAACCACAGTCAACCCAACCAACCAACCAACCACCCACCCACTCAGCCAGCCAGCCAGGCAGCCAGGCGGACCCACTTGATTAACGCCAATGCCAATTCGAACGCAGAAAATCTCTATAAAAGTTCAGCAGAGAGCATGCGTTCACTGAGCTTTTGCTCTCTCTTTACTACTCTCGCTGCCGCACTGTTCGCGCTCTGTTTGCCTCTCTCTCTCTCTCTCTCAGTGTGCGTCTCGCGCCTTGCACAGGAAATTCTCTTTTTGTTTTTGTCATTGACCTGTTGTGGTAGTAAAAGATTCAAAATAGTTTAAATATTTATGTGAACGAAAAACAATTCGAGATTCTTCAACCATATATCAAGTGCTAATTAAATATATATTATATAAATATATAGATTTACATGTAAAACGATTTTGTAAATGTGTATATGGGATTTGCATATTGAACGCGTGCCTTGTTCCCCCTCGTCCAGGGTTTTATGTGTACCTGGCATAAAATTAAAGCCTCGAGGCATTTTCAAAAGCCACATCCCTACAGGCCGTTTGTAAATCGATACGAGGACACTTCAGGAAGCATCTGATTATGCACAATTAAATACCTGTGCCCACAAAGCTGACATTTAGGTCCCCTGCTGTATCCATAAGTAAAATCAAGCAAAAACTCTTAGTGAATCTAATCTCGGGCACATTTTCAGCTAATCCTTTGGATAGGCTGTCCATGTGCCACTCAAGTTCATGTTAAGCGAATGATAAAAGTAGTAGAGAAAATTATAATGAGTATTTAAACCCCTTTAAGCCTAGTGTTGGCACATAGCAATAGCTTTTTTGAATTGCAATTTTAACTGCAGTGTTGCCACTTTGATAAAGTTGTGGATAAACTTGCAATGTGCATTTAAGCCTAGTTGAACGAAGGAGCTAATATACATTGTTGTCACTTTGCATTGTTAAACCAAATATCATGTTAAGAGCTATAGAAATTGTCTTCAGTGTTGCCATTTGCCATGACATTTTGCCAAAAGATACATAAGAAATTGATTCGAATTCAAATGAATGCCAATCTTTTATAGTGCTGTCATTTGTCAGAGATATTTTTAGATACCTGAACATCTTATCAGACTCTTATTTTGACTTTTTAATGTTACCATTAGCAACAGGCATATTTTAAATCATTCATAATTCAATTAAATGTTAAATGAATGTTAACTGAATGCTAATTTGGTGTCAAATTTTATTACACCTACATATAGAATGTTACTTAACTACCGTCATGATACCTTGACAAGTTTATGTTAAAAGTTCTCAAATGGGACAGTTAGAGAATGGTAAAGACTTAAAAATTTAAAAACATTTTAATTATAATATTAAATAATGATATTTTTCACATTAAGTTAATGTTAACTGATTAGTAAAAATCAGAGAATTATATATCTGAAATGGGAATTTCGCTACTATAAAAAACGAATGTTAACTGCATGTTAACAGAAATTCAATCGGATTTAGCTCTTCGAAGGAATATTTTATTTAGAAAGTTAATGATGAGATATTGATTGGGAATTTAGTATTAGCACCAACCATATCGTATACATACATATATTCTTGGTCTTTATTATTTATAATTAACGTATTCTCTTTCTCTTCTCTTTCAGGACAACAATAGTCAATTTTAAGTTAATTCAAAGTCGTAGAGAAGCAGAAAGCTTTTAGCTCTAGCCATGGGCAACGTTTGCAGTTCCGGGCAGAAGAAAAAGAAGAAAGATAAGGACAGCGCCTCCGAGCAGTCAGATGAGTATGTTAAGGTCACAGTTTATAAGAAAGTCTCAAATTTAAGTGTCCAACTAAACGTTACAGTTCCCCGCCGTATGAGGAAGCCGATAAAAAGGACGCACGGTTAAGCAACGATGCGAAGGACTACAATGAAAAGCGAGCACCGTTGGCCGATGTGGAGGCGCTGCCGGAGACCAATCAGACCAACGACTCGAATGGCAATCAACAGCAACAACAACAACAACAGCAGCAGCAGCAGCAGCAGACGTCACTGCCCAAGGGCAATGCCACAGAGAAGGGTAAGTTGTGGAACCACTGGATCGGATGGGATCTTAATTAATTCTGAATTTGCAGAGTCGAACAGCAACAACACGACGCAGGGGGCGCAGGCGCCTGGCGATGCGTCTATTGGGAGTCCGGGAATGGGCAACCTGAGCATGCTGCAGGGCAAGCCGCCGCCCGGCCGCAAAATCGAGCGGGACAAGAAGATCGTCATCTACATACTGGCGGACAATAGCACCGAGTACAAGAAGCACAAGCGTGTCATCTACAGTCTGTACAAGCATTTCAAGAGCAAGTGCCAAAGCAAGGGATTCGACTTCATCATTGCCGATGTGCACGACAGCGAGACGCTGACCAAGGAGGCGGGAGCGACAACGATGACGACGTCGCTGGAGCAGCAGGCGAATGGCAATGCGAAGAAGGACTTCTCCAGGCTGCAGGAGGTTAAGCGCTGGACGCAAACACCGCTGGAGGCACAGGGCGGCCACGAGGAGGCAGCCAACTGCCTGTGCGAGATAACGCGCCATGCGACGGACGCCTACATAATACCGGTGCTCTTCCTCGGCTCCACGCTGGGCACACCCATGCTGCCGCTGACAATTGAGAGCCAGGACTTCACCTCGGTGCTGAGCGCCGCCAGTGATGCAGAGAAACTGCTGCTGGAGAAGTGGTACACCATTGACAACTCCTACCAGCCCATGTGCCATCGGCTCTACACGCAACAAATCGATCCGTACTCCACGGAGGTGAACGACGAGCTAAACGAGCTGCTGGCGGTGCTGCTGCGCCTCTTCTCGGACGATGTGAAGGACTCGTATCTGACCACCGTCGTCGAGCAGGAGATCAACAACACGGTACTGATAAGCCAAGAGCTGGCCAAGCGCTGCATCTGGATACAGACGGGCGCCCATTACTCGCGCGCCCCAGAGAATGCCACACAGCTGGAGCTGGAGGTACTGCGTCGCATCACGCGCATCTACGCGGAGCTCAAGAATCAGCTGTGCGAAAAGAATCTCATCCGAATGCTACCCACCATGAATATCCTGGACGACGAGCTGTCCTCGGTCATCGAGAGTCTGCTGGACAAGTCGCTGGCGGGCATCTTCGAGGAGCATCTGCAGAAGAGTATACCCTACAACACGCTGGGCGTGGATCGTGTCCTACTCGAGGAGCTGCAGCTGATCGGCCACTACTCCAAGTTGCTAGCCCAAAACTCTGCCAATTTCGACATTATGAACGATGTGAAGCGCTACATACGCGACGGCACCTCCCAGCCGTTGGTGGTGTCGGGCGCCCGAGGGAGCGGTAAAAGTGTGCTCGTGTCCAAGATCATGGAGAATGTGCATCGATGGAAGCCAGAGGCACAGCTGGTACTGAGGTGAGCTTCAACTTTGCCTTACCAAACTCTCAAGAGGAGAACATTACGAAGGATGTGGAAAGTGGAGATCTGATGGGAAATATTAGCGGTTTCTTCCTAGACAAACAAATTCGCGCCAGCCAAATGGCTCACAAGACTGGGAATTGGAAAATATTCATTAGGGTTTACCTATGCTGATACTGCTGTATCAAGAAACCTTCTCTCGATATATAGATTGGAGCTACAATTTCATCAAACATGCAACCCATAAAAGTTTATATATAGGAACCAAGCCAATAGCTGAAGCCATATAGTCAGTGTCTGTAGTTAATTAAAAACTAAATATATATACATATATATTAATTGACTAGTCTAGTCTAATATGCTCCTAGATGTCAGGGTTGTAGGGTAGATGGTTTGCGCAAGTAGGAAAAAATTTAGTTTTCTAGCCTAGCTAACTTCTATCATATAGCTGTTAAATCGTTGGGTAGATGATTTTCGTAGCGAGGGAAAAGTAATTGAAGCTGGAATAGATATTAATGATGCCTAGTCTTAATTAATCTAGCCTAGCCAACTTCTGCTTTCGGAAATTCTCATAAATATTGCCAAAACATTTTAAGGAAAAATTCTGTAGACATGATTAAATTATAAAGGGTCTGTAGTTTACACTTCTCTAGAAAAAGTCTTCACTTTTCCTAAGGGTTCGGTCCATTTTAAAGAGTATGAAATAAGCTAGCTTACCGATTTGGCTAATTCCTTTATAAAGCTGAACAGCCAGGCTTGATAGGCTCCACCTAGCCTTGGCATAACAATTAATCTATTCCCTTCTTAGATATGCCAATTTGAGCGCACGCTCCTCGGACATCAGTTCGCTGTTCGGCTCGATAGCCAATCAGATGTCGGTGCTGGAGACGGGTCAGCAGTGTCAGGTGCCACACGTAAGTCGAACAAATTTGAGTTAAAATTCGAGTTTTACATTTGAAGAACCTCCTCCACAGACCCTGGAAGCCTATGCAGGCGTGATCAAAGCGATTTTGGGTAGACAACAGCGCTTCTTTGTGCTCATCATTGATGGATTGGATGAGCTGCAGCGGGATGCGGCGCTCGATTGGCTGCCGCTGCAGCTGGGCAGCTGCGGCAAGCTGATATTGACGGTCAGCGAGCGGGAGGACGAAGAGGATGAGAGCGATTCATTTGATATGCTCGCGGCGCTGGCGCAGCTGGGCATTCCACAGCGCTGTTTCCTGCGTCTGCGCCAGTTCACCGAGCGCCAATGGCACGACATACTCAGCTCCGGCGGCGGTGATTTCTATGCAGCAAACGGGGCACTGAAGCTGCCCGACGATTGGAAGTCGCTGCACGGCAAGACGCCCTACCATGCCAAGTCGCTGTGGTGGCTCGCCTGGCTGGGCCATGTGGCGCAGCCGATTAGCGAGATCGGGGATATATCCAGCAAGATATTGCAGGTGCTGGAGACGAAGTTTGCGGCAGATCAGGTGGAGCTGATGCTGTTGATTGTGCGACTGTCGCCATGGGGCATACGTGAGAGCGACTGCTTGGGCGTTTTTCAAAAGATCACACAACTGGAGGCGCAGGTCGTCTTCAAGATTTGGTCCAAGTTCTGCTGGCTGATGGGACCAATGCTTTTAAATCTGAAAAATATTAGAATAGCGGACAGAAGCTTTGGACGCGCCGTCCTGTCGAGGTATGCGCAGAAGCAGTGGCTGGTACATGAAGCGCTGCGCGACTACTTCGATCGTCAGGACAGCGAGTTCAAGGGCAGCGCCGGTGTCAAAACGTAAGACAAATTCAAATCGAGACCAAGAGACATCAACTAATCCGTAACTAATTTGATTCACACTTGCAGCTACAACTATCAGAAGTACTTAAAACTGCCTTATCATCATTTCTGTGCGGTGATCGAGGATAAGCCGGCGCCGCATAAGATCGACATACTCTTCAATTGTTTCTACTTTACGGACTTGCAGTGGATAGCCAACAAGGTGCATGCCACGGGTCCGGCGCATCTGATGCATGACATTCTGCATGCGGAGTGGCTGGCAGGAAACGAGGGCTCTACGGGCTATGTACATATAAATTTCTTGAAGCAGTTTCTGGTGCGCTACCTCCACGAGCTGAGCTACGATGGTCAACAGTTCTATACGCTTATGAAGTACTATCTGAAGACGCGCTTCAAGGACGACGAGAGTCTGAAGGACGATGAGAAAATACGCTCCTGGTGGGAGTACACAAATGAGCTGGAGTTCGCCTTTCTTGAGATACTCAATGCCGATCTGGATGCCAACGACAATGAGGCTAACGCTGCCGAATCGGATGCCACACCCGCCGTCAGGGGCTACGATGTGCTGATGAATCTGCCGCAGCCGGGCTGCTATGTGGCCTCGCTGTGCACAGAGCGCGGTGAGATTTGCATCTGGGATGTGAAGAACTGCTGTCGCATACGCGAGCTCCAGGGCATTCAGCAGCCGACAGCCATGTGTCCAGTGGGCAACTACGAGGCGGCTGTGCTGTGTCGTCGCGAGATTCGGGTCATCAACCTGGACGAGGGCAAGTTTAAGGTATGATTTAATATTGATTCAATATGATCATTATCAATTATCATAATATACTCACCATTCGCAGGTCACACTGAAGGGCGTCATGAACCAGAAGATGCCCTACTTCGGCCTGCACGATCAGAATCATTTGGTTTGCCTCTCACGCAATCGCATGTACGTCAATCTGATGAATCTGGAGTCGGGCGACTGTGTAACCACCTTCAAAGCAGGCGAGGATCGGTTCCTGAACTCGTTGCTCGTCTCGGGCGATGGACGGTGAGCAAGCGAAGAATTATTCCAGCTTAGCATTCGACTCATATTTAAAAATTCCAATTTTGTAGAATTTTGGTTTGCGGCGACGAGACGCAGAAGCCATTCCCATTGCTCGTCTGGCATTTATCGCAGCGTAAACTGCTCTACGATCTGCGGATTCCCCACCACGATTTTGTCACTTCACTATCGGCCATTACCCACGAGGGATCCTATGTGTGTGTGGTGGCCAAGGAGCTAAACGAACCGACAACGCCAAATTTCATTGTGGTCTACGATCTGCAGAGCGGCACCTTGTTCAAGAAGTGGAAGCCCAGCTGCAATACAGTCTCTTTGGCCATCTCTCAGCTGAATGCCTGCGTCATCGCTGGCCTGGAGGATGCCAAGATATTGATATGGGATCTGGTCACTGGCAATTGCAAGTGCACACTCATTGGGCACAATGCGCCCGTCACGTACTTGAAACTGGATCCACTGGGCAAAGTGCTGTTGTCCTTCGACAAGGAGGGACGCGACAGTGCAATACGCTTGTGGGAGTTGAATACAGGTGGGTGAAAGTACATCTAGCCTCTCAATGAATTCGTATGCTATTTATATCTGTCTGTCTGGCTTACAGCTAAGTCCTTGGCCGTTTTTAAGCCACCAGCAAAGATCAGCACCTGCGAGATTTTGCCAAACGGTGCATATGTTGTCCTCGCCCTTGTGGATCGCAATGATCTGCTAACGCTCGCATTGAAGAACTATGGAGGCAGCTCAGCCAATGCTCTCGAGGATGACTGTGGCACCTTGTATGGCAATCCCGACAACCAGCACAAAGTTTTTAACTTAAGTAATTAAAAGTTGATACAGCTGCCTGAATCAATTAAACTTAGATATCATTATTCAAATTAAACATACATTTATGAAAAAACAAAAACAAAAAGAAATGCAAAGAATTATAATTCCGAATTATATAAATATCACATATAAAATCTTCTCATGCATAATTCATTAGTTGTATGTAAAATTCTTGAAAACAAAAACTTACCAGATGTACAAAAGGCTAAAGAAATAACCAAAAAGAAATTATAAATTAAAGATTCATTAAGTCATCTAGCTTTATTGTTGTTAATTCTTATGGTTCTCCGATCAATTCTGGCGTCTGTCTCTCTGCCTTAGGTGGTGGCAAAAAGATAGAGCAAATTCTTAGCGAATTGAATGATCTCAGTGCCGCCCAGCTTGGAGCTGCCATAGATGCGATCCACAAAAGTGATGGGCACCTCGGCTATGGTGAAATTATGCTGACGAGCACGCACCAACATTTCCATTTGGAAGACGTAGCCTTTGGAGACGCAGCTGGAAATGCACTTCTCGAGCACCGGCTTCTTATAAAGCCTAAATGAGCCCGTCAAATCGCTGGCATTGGGTCGCAGCAGCACCTGAGACAGATAGTTGGCACCACGCGAGATGAGCTTGCGCTTGAAATCCCAGCCGTAAACGCCGCCGTTGCCAGCATACCGAGTGCCAGAGACAATGTCGTAGTCACCCGATTCCTGCAGCTTTATGAACTCGGGTATGAATTTGGGCTGCAAGCAAAGAGACACACACGCATGTATAAATATCACACGTCAGTGCAGGGCCATTATCTACGCTCACATGATGACTCAAATCGGCATCCAAGATAATAACAAAGTCGCCGGTTGCATGTTTTATGCCGTGTATGTAGGCGGTGCCTAGGCCCAGCTTGCCAGCGCGTGGCCGTAAAACAATTGTATCCTCGCCATAGATTTTCTGCAAATCCTTGGCAACATCCAAAGTGCCATCCGGACTGCCATCGTCGATCACGATCACCTCATAGTCGTAGCCGCTGGAAAAAACAATTTGATTTATATCAGTATGTTTATTCGATATTAATTCAGCTTACCTAGCATTCATATATTTTACAATTAACCATATGATAATTGGTAAATTGTCCTTTTCGTTATATGTGGGCAGCAAAATGCTGTATTTATGGCCATTCGCTGGCATTTTGTTTTCCTTACTCCAATAAAAATAATTTAACAAACATTAAACTGGCGTTCAATTAAAGAACGAGCTGGAACTTTCACTGTTCCACATCTAGTTCGATTATTCTTCACTGAAATTCCAATGAACAGTATTGGTAAACACAATGCGAAAACAGCTGTTATATATCGATATACCAGCGCTATCAATGAATGAACTGCACTAGCTGCAACTGTGCAAAGGCATTGTAACCACAGATACGGCGGTATGCACCGCTATTTAATTTTAATTAAGTTTGTGTTAAATATAAAATAGATGCTGCTAAAGGCACAACCTAGCGACTTCAATTAAGTAAATGTGTGTTTAGTGTAACTGCCTGCACAATGGCCAAGAAAATTCCATTTAATGTGGTATTTGCCTCAGGTAAACAAAACGTTAAGTATTATAGAATGGTTCTGTGCTTTATAAATAATTGTGATTTACTTTTGTTTAATTATGTTTCTTTTTGTTTTACATTTTTATTTTAGTTACCATTAGCTATGCGCTGAGTATCGCGCGCCATTCGGCTGCACTTGAGAAATCGATAAAAAATCACATATACGCCTAGTGCGACGCCTAATTAAACAACATTCAAAAGTAATTTCACGGCATAGCTAAATATTTATTTATGACAATTATACATTTATATATTAATCTATATCAACCATTGAACACATTTAACACACATTTATTTTGTAAGACATAAATTTCAAAATACTCCGTAAAGCACTAACTGCAATAATGCATTTGAAATCTATGATGGTCATTGTTTGCATATATCTTCATTATATTGACAGATTACGGTTTGTCATAATATGTCTGGCATGTCTGCAACGCATATCCAATTAAATATGCAGTCAAAGAATTTGTTTGGCAACGAGCCAAGCGCGAAGCGCCAAGCCAATTGACAATTCAAATTGCCATCGTTGCGCTTTAGAAAGTTTTTTTTTTGTTCATTTTTTATTGTACTCATTTGTATACCTATTTGACGGCCCCGTTTACGCGGCCTTTTGCCTGCGGTACTTGAGCTTCGTTAGCAGCGAGCCCACCGGCCCAATTATGGTCAGGAAGTAGACTAAAACCGTGGTTAGCATTAGGGCAGGTATAAATTCATGATCAACGACACGTGTAAAGAACTTTGAATAGTAGCCCAGGTAAATGGCCGTCATGCCAATCGTAAAGCTGAGCAGTCCAAAGAGATTATGACGGAATCGCATTTCCGAGGGTGGAAATACTTTCAACGCAAATTTGGGCTGGAAGAAGTTAACCAGACCGCCAACAACGCTCGCAGCGCACCCAAAGGCAGCGGCCACTCCTGAAAGTCAATTAAACTGAGGTGTTTAGTGCTCACTGAGGCGTGAAATGTATGCGCACACGCACCGAATCTACCATGCCAAGTGTTAAAGTGCACATCCTTCTGGGAGAACTTGCCCAAGGCGCCCAGCAGCACCATCGAACCACCGACCAATTGCAGCACGCCATGCAAACGGGATTTGTTCTTGTGCGAGAGCCAGCGGGTAATTCGGTTTACCTTATAGTGTGACATCAATGCCTGAGCAATTAGTACATGAAACTGAAAAAAAAAACAAGGTATAAAGGTGACAAAATCAATGATAAGTAGCACAGTAAAAATTGATATGAAAACAATGATTATGCGGCATTTATAAATTTATATATTTAGTTACGTTATGTTATTGAAAATGTTTCGATATGATAATAGGGATTTCAATTTAAAGCTATGTTATCAAAATTGGGTTTCGGGTTACTACTTACTCCTATGCCCGTCATGAACATGTGCATGGCCGTATCTTGAAATTCCAGACTCCTGGCAAGTGTGAAGAAGAAGGCAGCCACCAGGAAGATCAGCATATGATTTATGCTGTTTAACAGACTTTGAATTTGTAACAGCCATGGTGACGATGCAGAAGACGAACTTGTTGCTTGCTTCATCTTGAAATCAGCCGTGAAGCAGAATAATACGTTCCGCCGTGTCGCAGACTAAAAACGAGACTAACCTAATATTCTCAGTGAGCTGCGCATAATATAAAGAGCGCTAGAACGAAACACAGCCACGTAATCGTTGTTGTTGGTATGTGTGATAGCGTCATTCTAAGTCCTCTCTGGAGAGGTTTTGTTTTTGTTTTCGTTTAATTTATACATGGGCTTACTAGCCGACAGCCGCTAATATTTGATATGATTAGAGATGTGTTATAGGCTTCACTTGAGTAGTTCATTAAAATGAACTACTGAATTTAATACAATTTTCTATATGTAAGAAATTATAGATTGTTTATCAACTTTAAAATAATATATCTAAGATTTTTATATATGTTATACAAGCTATAATATTTACTTTAATACGAAACAGTTAATGCTTCGTTCACGATTGTTGAACTAACTGAACTGAAATGAGAATGAGCTAACATTGCCAGCTCAATTTGATTCTCTCATTTCACAATATTCGCTGCTTTCCAACACTGTTAATGTTAATCAATTGAGCCTACGTTTTGTTTTATATTTGTCTTAGATGAGGACCCCGGCTTTCCGGCCAGCGAGCTGAACACACATGGCCCCACGGTACATGGCTGGCGCAGTGCCGTGGACAGCGGACTCAGCACTCACGACATCATATTGCGTTTCCACCAACCGGCTAAAATTTATCGCATCCAGCTGTTGGCCCATCAGTATTTGATACGTAAGTTTGCCTGTTTGTGGAGGAATTCTTTTACGATGTATGATTTTTTATTTTAGCCGAAAAAGTGGAACTATGGCTGCACTACTCCCCAAAGTCAATGCCTAGCACTCCGTCCTCACAGTACTTTGATTTTCTTGGCTTTGTCGCGCTCGCCGACAATGCGAATACCAACTACAAGTCACGAGAGTTGCAGAGCGTGACGGTGAATCCGAGGCGAGGAACGCACCTGAAGCTGCGACTGATTGGCGCTCATTGCAATGAGTTGAATAGCACCCAGCAGATTGCATTGATGGCGGTGAATGTGCTTGGCGAGGATTTGGAAACGGCTGCCCTCAGTGAGGGCGACGATCATCTGGCCAGCGAGACGGCGCCCATTGACACCGCCACGGGTGAACTAGCACTCGCCTCCATATGCGATGATCTGCTATTTTCCATGTACGTGGAGGAGTCGATTGTACACTACATACGCGAGCTGGAGCAGCGCAAGATAAAGGCAGTCAGCATGGAGAGATTCGAATATGCACGCAAACTAAAACTTTGCATGACGGCGCTGCGAACGGCGGGCGAGCGCTTGGGTCGTTATGCGTTGGCCAAGCGCCAGGCAGTGCAACAGGAAGATTTTAGTGCGGCCAAGTTGCGCAAGGAGCAGATCGAAATGTATCGCGCTTGTGTGCTCAAGCAACTCCAAGTGGAGCAGCTGCTCGAGAACGAGGGAGTACTCAGCCAGAACGATCAGAGCTGCGAGATCTATGCGGGCGGAAAACCTAGCCTGCCAGCTGCACCGAGTCTTCAGGATGTGGCACACGCTCTGGCCGAAGCTGTCAGCAATCCCAAATCCAGCAGTGCGCAGCTCGAAAAGTCGCCTAGCCATGAGGTTGCCGTAGTTGCACCAGTTGCTACACTGCATCTGCATGCTAAATCCCACGACGAGCTGCCTCAGTCGCCGCGCCTGCCGATGGCATCGCGCCACAGCTCGCCCATGTCCAGTCGACAAGGATCGTTAAGGAGGCGGAATAAAAGTGCACCGCGTAATTCTTACGAGGATTACGAGGAGCGAGCCATACCCACGCTGCGGCAGTAAGTTTGAATATAAGAAACAGATAAATCTGTAGCTATTGCTGTTGTTGTTGTGATTAGGGAGCAGTTTGCATGTGGCATGAGTTGGAAGCAGCACAACACAAACAAATAGTTATAGAAACGCCTCAGTAAGAGTAATTGTCGTCGATGTTTATGCTGCTTTTTTTCTTTTTATTTCTCCATTTCCGTAAACATTGTCTCGTTCCTTTACACCATTAACTGTTTAGCTCAAATACTAATGAATTTTTAAGGGAGTGTCAGGGCAACGCGCTGCTCGAAGCGGACCCCAATCGCAGCCGTTCCCGCCTAAATGACCGCGAGCGTCGACAAGCTGCGCTGCCCATTTTGGTATTTGGCAGCGAGTTGGTAAGATTTGCCCATCAATTAACAAGTCCATAGTAATCTGATGCGATTTCTTGTAGGTTGAGCTATTCTATTCGCGACAGTTTCAGGATCGCGAGGATGGCCTAGTGCGCTTGCGCAGCTTTCTCAAGGAGCAGGAAACAGATGAGGCGGCTAGCAATGAGCATGCAGCCAGTCCGAACAAAGTGGCACGCAGCGCCGCTTTGCTGCTGCATCGTGCCGTCCGAGATGCTGTCTATTCGGTATTTAATCAGGCGACTGAAACAGTGCGGGTGCTATTCCTTGAATATGTGCCCGGTCGCGTGTCTCCCAATGAGGTGGCCCGATGCGTGGATCGTCTGTTGCCCGAACTGCTGGCCAAGTCGGGAGATCCCTCGGCGCGTTTGCATACGCTGGCACAGCACACCATACTCAGCATCGCCGCATGCCCACAGGTGGCCGAGCAGCACCTGGTCGCACCTGCGCTGTCGCGAAGCGTTGGCTCTGGCACGCATCAGCGCCTCGCCATGAGCCGGCTGCAAATGCTCGAACAGTTGGTGAACACGCAGGGCATTAGCACTGATAAGCACAGCGGATTGACATGCCGAGCTCTGTCCGACTGTGGATGCTCGGGCATACATCATCCGGCGGAGCCAGTACGCAAGGTGGCTGAGCGTATACTGCTGCTTGTCTATAAGGTGAATCCGCGACTGGTACGCAAGCAACTGCCACCCGATGACGACATCACGCGCCGCAATCTGCTCTACCGCCAGCTTTTCACGGAGTTTGATAAGCTGGATCTGGAGCGCAAACAGGAGCTGCTAGAAGTGCACAATTCAGGCAATGATGCGGAGCTAATGCAGCCCACAACCAGCACAGATGCGTCGCGGCTGCTGAAGAGCAAGAGCGGAATGGCATTGGGCACGTCCGTAGTGGGCAACGGCTACGTCAGCTGTAATGGCAAGCAACAGTACAATGAGCAACTGAAACGCTCCATGCAGTCGGCCTCAAACTCACGCAAGGGATCCGCAACCAACTCCGAGTCCACTGAAGAGACAACGCCAAAGATGTGAGCGCAATGTAGTGTTAAGAGAAAGTCTCGTACTTAAGCTGATCCCTTCCCTTATAGCAATTGCATGTTTTGTGGCTGGAGCTGCCCTGGGAGCGACACCAGCCAACTGGATCGTCACTATTGGAAGACCTGTCCCTTTCTCACCAAGTGCCCACAATGTAGTCAGGTGCTGGAGGTAGCTGCGCTCAACTACCATTTAATTAGTAAGTTCTCCTAGTTATTCTTACTTGAATAATAATGACAGATGTATTATATTTCTCGACTTACAGACGAATGCGAAGCCAAGGAGAGCTATGTGGTGTGCACTCGTTGCACGGAGTCGGTGCATAAGCAGTTATACGAGCTGCATCAAATGGAGGACTTTTGTCGGGGTATTCACCAATCTTTCACTTCTCTTTTGTAGTTCACATATTAAGACACTTATTGAATTGATTTCAGAGCTTAAAACTGGCGCTGCTCGCTGTCCACTTTGTCATGATGATGTACATCTGCCATTGGACGGCGGCTGGAAATTGCATCTATTGAGCGCTGGCGGCTGTCCAGGCAATATACGTAAACGGAATTTAAAGAAATCAAACTAAACAATACCTTGCGACGACACAAGTCATCAATAACTGAACTATCTGTCTATTATAAGGTAGATCATTTATGACAAGCCAACTATTACGGCCATTAGCGTAATTTAAAGTAATTTTTGTTACACACAGATTCAATTTAGCACATTTTGTTACAGGACTTGGTGTTAAGTTCAACATTATTTATGCTTTATACATTTTGTTAAACTTTATACGAGTATATATGTTTTCTACGCAATGTGATTTGTTAACTTATACATAAACACGAATTTCTAAACGTCCCACAATAATAAAGCCAATTAACTGAAGTTTCGAATGTGAGTTTCTATTTAAGAAATCCGCCAAAATCGATATGCTGAAAGTATTTTGGTAAGACGGTCTTTTTTGAGTTGGCAGCACTTTTGTTGCAGCCACTAAAACGTATTTTAAAAGGTGTAGCCTTTTTTAATATTGATAATTTCAGTACACATAAGTAACAGATTTATTTTTATAAATGAGCTTAAGACAAAATGTAATTCCTTCTAACATTGAGAGCAAATATCGAAATTTGAATTTATAAATTCCGCCAATAATCGATTAATTTGAGAACGTTCTGTGCAATCGACCCGGTCATTGATTGAGCTGGCAGCACTGTTGCTGCAGCATTAAGTGCCACTTTTTCATGAGGCAATTAATTGGCACTTGGCAGTCGCGAATGGTTCGATGGTGTTAGATTTAAGTAAAAAGTATTTGATAAATATAAGTGTATAATAAAAAATAGGCATAAATATACCATCTCTAAGGTGAATGGGTCAAAGTGTGTGTTGCAAAACAACCCCCTAACCAGCTGAGAGTGTATGTGTGTGTGTGTGTGTGCAAGTATGCGTCAGTAATTTAGTGTATATAAATGATTGTGTGTGAGTGCACACGCGCGCGCCTGTGTGAAGCGTGAAAAAACAGCCGGCAAAATTGGTTTTTGTTTTTGCATTTGAAATAAATTGACCAGTTGCCGTGCTTAGTTCTATATGTGTTGTGGCCAGTAAATGTAACTATCGCGCAAACCAGTTAACGATGCGCTGAACATTGACAATTAACGTAAAAGCCACTGCCGCCATTCAGTCAATTGCCACAACAACAATTAGAACAGTGGCGACGTTGCTGCCGTGTAAACCATATTCATCTATACGAGGGAAACTCTCGCGACTATAATAGACGACGGAGCACGTGCGTTACGCCTGGATATATATATACATACATACATACATACATACATACAAGGATGCAGCGCTTGTGGCGATTGCTGCATTGGCGGTACCTAACACGGGAGCAAATCAATGGCTTTGACAATTACAAGGTAGGATGGGGGAGGGCGGATGGCGTCGCACTGGTCCGTTCATAAATCTAATGTATTCTTCTTTATATGCAGTACAGCGCCATAGACACGTCGCCGCTCAGCCAATATGTAATGCATCCATTTTGGAATTGGCTGGTCAAGGTGAGTGCAGACGGCAACAACAACAAATGGCAAACAACAAAAAATCAATAATTTTAATAACTTACGTATTCATTATTCATGCAGTTCTTCCCGCGCTGGTTTGCGCCCAATCTGATGACCTTTCTGGGCTTCCTGTTCAGCGTGATGAATCTGGTGCTGCTCTCCTACTATGATTGGAACTTCGAGGCCAGTTCGGGAGAGGAGGGCACCACACCGATACCCCGATGGGTGTGGTTGAGCGCAGCAATCAACATATTCCTGGCGTACACGCTGGATGGCATTGATGGCAAACAGGCGCGTCGCATTGGCCTGTCCGGGCCGCTGGGCGAACTGTTTGATCATGGCCTGGACTCGTATACGGCGATGATCATACCCACATGCCTGTACAGTATCTTTGGACGCAGTCGGCTCTATTCGGTGCGGCCGATGCGAATGTATTACGTTTGCCTCACGGTCTATTTCAATTTCTTTGTGTCGCACTGGGAGAAATACAACACGGGCGTATTGTATCTGCCGTGGGGCTATGATGTCAGCATGTGGGGCAGCACAGCCATGTATTTGTTCACGTGGTGGGCGGGCTTCGAGCGATGGAAATTCGCTCTGCCATTGGGCCCGCTCGGCAGCCTGCCTTTGGGCAATGTTATGGAAGCGGTGCTGCATATCAGCGCCATGGCCAATCTACCTCTAGTAGTCATCAATGTCTACAAGTAAGGATCTCTCTCACTCTCTCTCTCAATTAACTCTTCAATTAACATTAAATTTTTTCATTTACAGCTCATATGTCAAGCGCACCGGCCGGATGCTGTCGGCTTGGGAGGCAGTGCGTCCAATGTGGCCATTCGTGACCTACTTTGTGCTGCTGTTGCTCTGGCCATTTGTATCGCCCAATAATATTATGGAAAGGGATCCGCGCGCCATGTTCATGCTAAGTGGCACAATCTTCTCCAACGTCAGCGTAAGTTCCTTATCTTCCCTTATCACTGCAGACTGTTGAGAAAGCGTTACATACTTACATTTGGCCTGAAGGCTTCAAATTATTTAGTTTTGTATTTTATTGTTTGTTGTTAACAATTGCTATTATCATACTGGAGCCCTCGCACACTTGTTGGGTCATTAGCAAACTAATTGTCTGCCCGCCCGCGCCTCTCCTCCAGCCAGGCGTCAAATATTGTGACAAGTGACTCAGTTTAGATATGGAGTGGCGTGGTTTTATATTCGTCACTTTAAGGGGATTCTTGCCTAATAACCAATAAAAACAACTCAATATCGCTGATAGCTAAGATAACAATACAATGAGTGCTTAATAATAATAATATTCATATTATTGTATTAAATATTTGAGAGTCTTACGACCATAAACTTTCACATATGTAGTTCTATATTAATTGATTGGAATATAGGCTAGCTACAGCAAACATATATAGATTTGATCAATATCTGGGCTAGACTCTTATCGGAACTGTTATAAAACTAAGTTCATACAAATGGAAATAATCGAAATGTTTCATGTATGCGAAGACCGATTAAAATTAGGTATATCCCCATTGGGGGCTGTTAAAGTGAACGTCTTAAACCTACACCACTCTGAAATTGGACCCATGGTTTACTTTTATATACATCACAACTAGGAATGCAATCTTAGAATTATAAAACCTATAATATAAAAGAGAGATGTACAAATTATGTAAATCTATTGATGGTTTTCTTTTGGAACGAACTCATTTTGATCTCCCTATGTTAACATTAGATTCTCTAAAAATTAAAAAATTACAACACAATCAAAGCAATATCCAGACGTCAGTTTATGTAGTCTAAAATTCTCAGCTTTCATAATAACAATAACACTCAGAAATAAAAAACATTCGAGAGAGAGCACTTGAGCGACATGCCGCCCTTTTGCTGTGGCGGTCGGCGCTGCGCCAAAGACTTGGAGGAGAAGACCAACGCTGATGGCGGCGAAACCACCGAGGAGCAGCAGGCGAAGGCGTCGCCGATAACAGTGACCGAGGCGGAGAAGCCACTGACCCTCAAGTTCTATGCCCGCCATGATTGGCCCTATTACCGCTGCACCGATGATGAGATAAAGCGCATGCGCGAAAAGTTTGACAAGAAAGGTCCGGAGATAAATGTACCCGACTCTCAGGGCAATTTCAAGAAGTATGAGCCGAAGCACTCGACGCCACAGCCGGTCACAGAGAATCAAATATACGGCTGGTATCACACTCGCGCCTATCCGTACAAGCCCAAGGATCGCGGGGTCTTTGTATTTCCACGTGAAGCTGATCCATTGATTAAACTGATTCTGGAAACCAATTTGATGGCTAAGCAAAAGTCGCAGACATGAGTATTTGCATTAAATTATGCCCGTTGGTTAATATAATGCATATAGACATATCTATCTGGACAGCATACTGAAGAATATCTAGTTGTTATTGAACTTTCATTGTTGGATAAGATTAAATGAACAAAAATACGCCATTTCGCTCCATTTTTGCCTTGTTCACCCATCCGTCCGACTTGAAATATACCGTGGAATTTTTTATATTTTGATATCCGAGTAGTGTAGTAGTCCGATATGATTAAATCCCGTTCTCAGTCAGTGAACAACTCTCAACATATACACTACACTAAACACTTATAATTTTGGATTCTAAATTTTGGATTTATTATTCGCTTCAATCGAAGATTTTGATAGGGTTTGAGTTGGGCAAGGTGGTAGAAGATGCCAGGACGTCGCTATCGTCGTCGGCGCCGCCATCGCGACTTGCACTTCAACATCGACCAGGGGTTACTTAAGACCCAGATATTGGACGCTGAACGTCCATTGACCACCAAGTTTTATGCGCGACACGATTGCTCGTATTACCACTGCGACGATGAGACGCTTGAGGAGATGCGCCAGAAATACCATAGGAAGCTGCTGCCCGAAATGAATGCGAACGTGAATGGGAATGTTTCGACCAGGCCGTCCAGTCAACCAGCCAATCAGCCGGTGCCGCGACATGTCTCAACGCAGCCAATGACGGAGAATCAAATGTATGGCTGGTATCAGCATCGGGCCTTCGATTTCATGATAAAGGATCGAGGCCTCTTTGAATTTCCGCGCGAGGGAGATCCCATGGTTAGGATGCTTAGGAATTCGCGTTAAGGGCCAAAGCGCCAGAGAGCTGTTGCTGGCTGGTCGGAATGGTCTATTCCCAATAGCAATTTTAGTTGAATTTTCGATTTATTCGACAATTGACATTATTTGTTCCCATGTGGCTCACATTGTTGAGCCAAAATAAATCTTAGTGCTACAATGGACTCCACAATTCATAGCCAATGGCTTTTCATTTTGATGTACCTTGCAGTGCCGTCTGATTGTGTCGCAGATGTCGGTGACGCGGTGTGAGGCCTGGCACTGGCAGACGCCCATGTTCGTCATCTCTCTGCTGCTGAGCCTGTGGCTGCCGATCCTGGAACGGCCGTTGCTCTACCTCCTGCTGATCGTTACCACGTTGACCCACTGGCATTACGGCGCCAGCGTCGTCAATCAGATGTGCGAGCACTTCAATCGGGTTTGCTTTACGGTGCATAAGCGCGTGACGCATCTGGATGGGAATCAGCAGCAGCAGCAGCAGCAGAAGACGCTGCAGGAGCAGCCTGAGGAGCAGCCGAGTACAACGGTGAAACAGGATTAGGCTCAACTGGATATTGGTGAACTATTTAACATGATCGAATCGCATATTTCTCATGTGCAGCGATCAGCTTGGAGGCTTTTTTTTCATGACAAATCACGGGAGATTATATAGATATATATATATATACATATACAGATATATATATGTATGTATTTATACGTTTGTACTAGTTAGCGCTTCTTGAACAAAAGAAAAATGCTCAGGTAACAGAAAACACGAAGAGTTTACTTGAGTTGCACTCAATTATCAATTAATATCGCTATCTGAAGTATTCTGAAATTCAATTGTATTATTCCTTCAAGTATTTATTATTCTCAACTCTTGCAATTTAAATGTCAATCCATGACAAGTCTTCGCCAAGTATTCAATTCAATTATCCCCATCTGCAGTTTCATTTTCAATCCTATTTTACATCACAGACATTTGATTTTGTTTTGGGGGTACACGAAATTGAAACATCGCTCGCTTCCTATATCGTATAATAATTGTTCATGTTCTTAATCGTAAATTGTCGACTTCAATTTATATAGGTATATATGTATATGTGGATCTAATGGCATACCTTACATGTGCTTAATTTATGTTGTATTATTTTTAAATGGTTTTAGTTCAAATTGTTTAGATTGTGCGAAAGGGCCAATTGAAATTTCAATGCATGCAATTCTTAGCTAAGATATAACCGCCAAGACCTCTAATTATTTAAATGCATACTATGTAATTATTATTTTAAAGTAACACACACACACACACGCACGCATATGTAAACTTGAAACTATGAATGCTTAATTATATATTATACACGCATATATATTTAACTGTAAATGTCGCTTCCCTATCCTCGAAAACTGTGCGAACAGCAAACAACAAAGACAACAACCACTTAAGAAATAAATTTATATTTTAGAAATCGCAAATTACAATTGAAGTGCTAAGTGTTTCAGCTGAGTTCTGGGAGTGTGTTCCTAATCTCGATTAGAGATCGGACAGCAAACATTTAGCAGCATCCGAAAGCAAATTAGATTATACGAAAGAAAGGAAAAAGAAAAACAACTGAGGTAAAACATGACTAGGTCCATGGTGCCCGACTGGAAGATACCCTGGATCCCATTCGATCCCATAGCTTGATCTAGCGTAAGATCATTTTGGATCACTCACTTTTACAATCAACCCCTAACATTATCTAGCTCCAACATAAGACTTCTGAAAAACCTAATCAAATTCTATAAAAAAATAGATACATATAATATGATATTTATATGTATATAATCATTTAATACTGATTTTCTATACGTACCTTAATCGATAACACTTAAAGGATAAAAGTGATCGATTTTTTTAAACAAACTCGATCTGCCTCTTAAAATACGGACAGACGGACAACGCTTATTCAGCTTGTCCTCGTGATCAATAAGGTATATATACTTAAGGCGTCTGCCACGCCTACTCTAGTCTCTTACATAAATGTGAACTAAACCAGTAAGCTCTGATATCACATTTTCAATGGGCTTAGAACATAATAATTGTATTCGACGAGCAACAATAGAATCAATTCTTTGAATCGCTAATCTGATAGATAAATAAATTTAACTGGAGCGCGACTTCTTCTGCTTCATCCATTTCTACTGAATTGAATCTATTTAATTGGTTTATTGATGCGTAGAAACTGCACCTAATAGAGTCCCCACGACTGCCAGCAGGTTTGCCCAGCTGTCCCAGCTGTCCACCTGTCCCAGCTGTCAACAATGTATCGATCAGTTTTGAGTACGTGCTCGGGCGATTAGCTGGATATCGAAATGCTTCCTCATTGCCTAATTGGTGTGAAAATCTAATTCACGGATCGCTGCGCGCACTTGGAGAACCCATAACACCGCCAACTCCACCCTGCCTCTACTCCTTGTCCAGTGGGCAAAAAATAAACATTACGTAGCAGCGAGGGTGGCTGAGGTGGAGGCGGGGGCAGAGGCGACTGCGACGTCGACGTACGCAAGTCACGCACACGAAATGGGCACGACAACAGCAACAACAACAATAACAATGAAGATTACATACGAATAAAAAAACAAACAAACAATGACCAACAACAGCAGCAACAACAACAACAACAACGTGAACAGAAAACCAGAACGAGAACGAGATGCAAAAGAAAGCAGCAAAGCAGCGACGTCGACAGCGGCAGAATATGAAAGTTGCGCATGCGCCGTCGCGACGCTGAGACTAAACCAGTGCTGCCATTTTTTTTTTTTTTTTTAAAGCACAAAAAGCTAGACTTAGCTGGTAAAGAAACGAAAAAAATGCTGAATTGTGATATTAAGATATCGGAGATTTTATAATTTATATATATAAAATATAGGGCATTAAATTACAAAATTAAAATGCAGAAAAATTGCTTCTTCAGATTACAACAGTTATTTCAAATGCTAGAATTCCCGCATACATAAATGCAGAAAAATAGCTTTTCCAGATTACAAAACCCTTCTTGACTGTAAAGAAGACGAGAAAACAAATCTGCTCCAAGATTTTATAATATCTAGAATTCCCGACTACCGCTGCTCTTAAATTCTTTTCCCAATTGTAGTTCTAAAGCCAGATCTGACGAGAAAAAAAGCTTAAATGGCTACACTGACGTTGACGGTGATGCCAACGTCAACGCCGACGCCGACGCCGACGTCGTTGTTATAGCTGTTGTTGCTGTCTCTTAATCAGTTGCGAAGCAGAAGCGCGCGAGCTAAGAACGTAGAATTTATTGAGCGCTTGTTAAATCTGTCGTGTTGAAACTCTAGAAGATTGTCTGAGATATGCTTTGGAAGAGTCTCACGCAGCTGCCGCTGCTGCTCGTGCTGTTGCTGCTGCTGCAGCTCGGCGCATCGGCGTTTGCGTCAAAGTCATCCTATTTGCGTGACAGCACAACTGAAATGCCCTCAACTAGCAATCAAGGCCCGAGCCCGGGTCAAAGTCAGAGTCAGAGTCCCAGTCAGAGTCAAAGCCAGACGCCAGCTACTGTAGCGGAGGAGCATTTTCCGGCTGTGGCGCCGCCGCAGGCAGCGGAAATTGCCGCGGTTGAGGCGGAGACAGGTCTGCTGCAGCCACCGCTGTTGCCCATTGTGGAGGCCGAGGACGGACTGCGTCGTCGCATAGTCACCTACGATCAGCGGCAGGAGGGCCAGTATAACATACGTGGCGATCTGGAAAACTTCATGATACTCGTGATCCCATCCGCTGCCCAGGACAGTCTCAGTCTCTTGGACCTCCTGAGCAAGTCGGCCATGCGCGGCGGCACGAAGAGCAGCAGCAAGCGTAAGCATGGCTCGGCACTCAAATCCCTATACCAGCGACAGCAGCTGCAGCGGCAGCAGCAGCAGCAACAGCAGCAGCAGCAGCTACTGCAGCAGATGTCCCAGTCGGGATTGCCAGGTGGTCTGCCCGAGTTTATTGAGGGACGCACGCCGTACCATGTGGACATCTCTGCCACCAATGAGGAGCTACTGCAGCAGCAGCAGCAGCAGCATCCGCGTCTGCATCGCCAGCAGGTGGATGTGCTGCCACCTCAGCTGATTCCCATGCCGCAGCTCATCAAGCCATATCACCTGGAAGCGGAGCCGGAGCTCATACAGGCACTGCCCCCCGTTCCGGCCAGCAGCAGCAGCAGTAACAGCAACAATCTACTCGAAGGCTTCAACCAGGCGAGCTCTCAGTATTATCGCAATTCCCGCTCGCTGCGCGGTCAAAGCTTCCTGGAGACCAATCGCCTGGCTGGCGACTCCATGGCCAGCTCCAATGCACGCGCCATTAGCGTGCCCCTGTACCGCACCGATGTCGCCCGCAGCCAAACCCAGCCGGGCACTGCGAACGTCCTGTATCCGCCCATCGATGTGCCCGCCTACATAATTAACGAGGCACAGCCGCGCAATTGGCAACTGAGCGATGAGCCCACACCGATACAGCCCAAGCACCTGATCGATGGCGAGCCCTTGCTCAGCTTCGAGCTACTGGGCGATGCCCTGGCTGACTCCAAGGCCCTGTTGCGCGACGGCCTGGCGCGCTGTGCACCGGGCCAGCGACGCGACAGCTATGGCGCCTGCCGCCAGGTCGAGGGATACTGAGACTGAAACACTTTCCAGACTGCTCAACGAAAGCGCACATACATATGTTATTAGGCTAAGCATCGCAACAAATGATTAGGCATTCGCCTTAGGATTCATACTTCTCACACACACACACACAACATAAATTTAAAACTAATTATAAATTAATTTAAATAATAATTTTTAAAACTATACAAGAAATTGCATTTTAAATACATAATATTAAAAAAAAAATATTTTTAAATAATAATTTAAACTTACGAAAACTTCATTTCAAATTGAAACAATTTATTAATTTAAATATTAATTTAAACTTAAAATCACGATTAAAATAAATTGACAAAAAAATGCAATCTCATTGATGAATAAATAAAATATTAAATAATCTTACAACAAACTACAATTCAAATTTGAACAATTTTTTAATAAATTAAAATAAACTAACAAAATTGCATTTGAAATTTAACGTTCAGCTTTTCTGTTAAAGGACACTGTTAAGCTTAACATTGATGTAAGGGCAAAGGCATATCGATCTGTTAATTGCCAATGTTAACATTCATTCTGTCTGTTGCATTGCAGCAGGAAGTCAGGGAGGGAGAGCATTAAATGCGAATCTAACGAGAGGACAAACAAAATGTAATTATGTTCTATGCTTAACGGTACTCTTAATTGCCAACATTAAACTTTCATTGGTGCATTAAAACCGGAAGACGTGAAAAATGAATGTAACGGTAATGATCAAGCGATCAAGGATAAGTCAAGTTGAATGTGAAGTTCAGCTGTCATCAGGGGGCCAGCAAAAACAGAAAGAAAAAAATAAATAATAAAATTAATAGCGATTGTATTAACTAAGGCCAAAGCCATCATTTTGCAACGTTGCAATTTTCAATTGAAAACCAGTTTTTAACATACACACACACACACACACACACACCTGAAACAAGAAGATAGAAAGTGCAGCTTCTAGTTTCTGATAGCAGCATCTTCCTGTATGAATTGGCAAGAGAGTGGGGCGCATTCTCTGATGCCTGCTGCCTACTGGCTTACTCGATGGGGTCAATGCACTCACACGCTCTACTACAAGTAGCTCAAACAAGATGCCGTTACTTACAATAAACAACAAAGCACAGCAGCGTTTTTTTTATTTTTATTAGTACTCTAAGTAATTAGAACGTTTTACAATGACTCGCGTTATTTTCCTAAATCAGTTGTATGTAGGTTATAATGCTAAGCTAGCTGTATGTGCTAAATATTATTTATATATATAACTATCAATGAATTCTGCCCAAATAATGAGAAGACTACTGGCTATTTGCCTTTTCAGCTTTTTAAAAAATATTATATAAAATATTTTACAACAATTATACCAATTCACATTTATAGATGACTGGGGAATGAGCGGATCACACCCCTCAAGTCGTCCCTGCGGTCAATGCCAGCATCATCTAAGCAAGGTTCTCACATTGCCATTACAATGCGGAAGTCTTTTGGCCATTGAACTGAGCATCTGTCTAGCACACAAGCGGGTTTTTCGTTACCCATTTGCAACTGGGAACTGGCTAAGGCTCATCTTGTTTGCCTGGCTGCAGCTGTGGCTCATTCATCGCCCGCAGTCGGAGAGCAACGGTCCTGTCTACGCAAAGGAGAAGTTCAACTGAAATGTGCAAGTTCACCAATCGTTTATTCGTCCTGGCTTTGCTGCAATGCGTTGCCTTGGCCCTGCCGAAGCCACTGAAGAGTCGCAGCAGTGCCAGCGATTTGATTGATCTATTGTACAATGATTATGGCGACTATGGCTACCAGGTGGAGGAGGTTCACTACGATCAGAGGCAGAAGGGTTCTGAGAACTTGAGATGGCATCTAGATGGGTTTGTTTTCGGCCTGCCAGGTCGTGAAGACTACTCCTGGATGGAACAACTATTTGAGACGTATTCAAGTGAGCAATGCTAATCGCATGCAAAAACAAGATTGTATAAAGTTTTTCAATTTTAGACAGTCCACTGGCAGCCATACGAGAGCCAGTCGATACATATCCGACAGAGTCTATAAGTAATAAAACCGATCAGACGACAGCTCAAGTGGTAAATATATCAACGCCGAAGAAGGAAATCGAAAGCAGACACAGCCCCAACTCTAAACTGTCTAGCGCTCCTCGGTTTGTATCTCTTATGGAAAGTTGACTAGAGTATTTTATTTGTTAATTAATTATTATTATTTTTTTTTTACAGCACAAAATCGGAAATGGTTCAGCTTCTAAAACTGTTTCGACGTCCGCAAGCTTAAATCGCAATAATATAAGACATAAAATCGATTTCTTAAACGTCAAGCTATGACAAATAAAGAATAACTCTGAAAACGAAGAAATGTGTATTCAAATTTTTTGTTGAGTAACATTCGTTATAGGCTAATATTTAATCGAGAAATATACAAAGAAAACTATGCAACAAAAATGATTGAAAAATTGTAATTAATTGATAGGAATTTACCTCGCAGTTAGATATCATATATCAATATGATGTGAAAATATAATTTGTAGAAACAAACTCTCTCTGTTTGAATATATTGTACATCAAATTTGAAAATTGCGCCAATTAATCTCATCTTCTGAATATCAGGGCTGATATGATAAATATATCGTTCAAAAATTCCAAAAATTAACCAACACTGTTAGCAGCACGATACAAACTCACGAATATCGATTAATAGTCGGTCAACTTAAGACCAGCTTGGCACTACTCTTCGTTTTGGCGAATCATTTCATAAACAAATAGGTGTCCGTAGAGTGATTTGCAGTATTTTCGTTCGTTCTACATCGAATATTCAAGAACCGTCGTGTCGAACTGCACGACGAACAAGACCCAGTATAAAAGCCGAAGCTGCAGCCATTGCGGTTGTATACATAAAGAAAAACTGCGACGCAATAGACGACATCGAACTAAATTGTGAATCAAATAATCAGCAAATACATTCTTTAGCTGTCTACTTTGTCAAATTAAAAAAAAAATAATAAAAACTACAACAACAAAAAAGTAAAACTACTTCAATATGTCGGAGAAATTGCTGAAAATCACTTACCACAATGCACCAGCTGGCGCAGGCAAGAAGCTGAATGCATATCTGAGAATGCCATCAAATTACTTTAGCATTCTGCGTGGCGAAATTGACATGTACTTGTTCCAGGAGCGACAGCTCGCAAAGTGCGATTTCAGGACATATTGGATTGGTAAATATATATATACATATGCGTACATATGATATAATAGCCGAATCAACATGCAATATCAATTGTATGCACTTAAATGTGTGTGCGTGTGCGTGTGCGTGTCTGCCATGTAATCGAATGCTTGCCAGCTTGTGTGCGTGCGCATCTGTGTCCAAAGCTGTATGTTTTTATGTATGTATGTATGTAAACAGTTTCGAATGTGTGAGTGCATTTCGCAAGCATTTGTTCGGTAAATGGAAAAAAGGCTAAAGTGCATTTGCCAACTCCTCGGCAAATTTCATAGGTATTTACTGAATATATACGAAGTATGCGAATACATACATATGTATATATGTATGTATCTGAATATATACTTGTTGGCCCTATGTGTGATTCATTATCAATAGAATTGATAACAAAACAAAATGCTAGAACTTAATCCAGTCAAATCGAATGATTCACGATGTTTAGATATACAAACTATTTTTTGCTTTAATCAGAAGCTTGAAAGAAGATACGATACGATATATATAGACCGTATAAACATATAAATATGTTTGTTTACAATTACAAAGTAAACAGCGATATTTGTTTCAAGTATTTCTGACTGGCGGATACACTGTTCTGCTGATTCTTCTTTGAATATAAAGAAAAATTGAGTTAACTAAGAGTATTATCAAAGTACATATTTTAAGTTGAATATTTTAGTTCTTGATATCAAGAAATAGTTAAATCCGTCATGAAATTAGCACGTTCGCTTAGTCATTGACTTGCTATTCAGACACTATTTTAATTTGAACACGCAATTCTTAAAGTTTTTATATTACGCAATCTTAGGTAAACTAAAATTAATTTGTCTTTCTTGCAGATGCCGATGGTGATGAAATTGAGGTTTTCAATCAAAATGATTACGAAATTTTCTTGGCCAAATGCAAGGAGAATATGCATTTGCAAATTGCTCCTGTCGACGGTGGTAAAGCGGACGCCAAGCAGGCATCAGCTGATAAGCAAGCTGAGGACGATCCCAGCAATTTCGTCATCCATGATGGCGTCGAGTGCGATGCATGCGGGGCTCTACCATTGATCGGCTTTCGGTACAAGTGCATACAGTGCCCCAACTTCGATCTGTGCCAGGCCTGCGAGTCGGCTCACAAGCATGCCGATCACTTGATGGTCCGCATGCCCACCAACAGTGGACCGAGTGTGGTGGAGGCCTGGCTGAGTGGCCCGAGTGCCAGCTCGCATCATCATCGCCGTTCGAGCCGTCGCTCTCGTGATCAGTGCCCATTCGCAGGGACAACTGCAAATGCAACTGCTACGACAACTACTACTTCAGCACAAGCAACGCCTGCTGGTGCTGCTCCGTGCTGGACTCGTCGCGAAAGACGCCATGGTCGTCGGAGTGGCAACGTATTCTCTCAATTCGTAGACATGATGATGCATTTGCCGGAGAGCAATGTAACGCCCACTGCGGCTGCCGCAACTCAGCAGGCACCTGAGCCGGAGCAAAAAGAGAAGGCAACTGTAGTGAATAATGAAAAATCTGAAGAAACCCAGAAAACTGAGAAAGTAGAGGAGTCGACTGACGTCCCAATAAAGCAAAAGCAAGCAGCTTCAACTGAAGCAAAAGTTGAAGCAAATGCACAAGAGCCCGTGGCAGCTCCTCGCAGCCCCAAGGAGCAAGCTCAGACACAGGCAACTGCCACGCCCACTGCGAATAGCACGCCAACAACCCCGGTAATCAGTCTGGAGAATTTGGCACAGGTTGTCAATCCCGAGTATATGCGTGCCGGTATTGAAATCTTGAACAACTTTAGCGAAATGTTTGCTAAAATGATGGATCCCAGTGATTTTGGCTGTGCCGAGACCTCCATGGCTTCAAGTGCCTCAACGGCCTCTGAGAAGTCTCAGGCTGGCGCTGACACCGCACAGAATGCAGCTAAACAACCAGCAGCATCACCAACAAATAGCAATGGAGCACAGGCATCTGCTCCAACTGTTGATGCAGCTACAACTACAACTGAAACTACAACAACAACTACAACTGCAACTGCAAGTGAAACTGTTGCGGAGCCAGTGGCACAGACGACGGAGGAACGACGCCGATCGGAGAGCTTGGATCAGGATTGGCAAATGATTGATAACACGGCCTCGCCCATGGCCACTGTCTCCAATTCGGGTGCATTGATTAACTTGAGCAACTCAAACGCGACCACAACTGATTCACCGGTGACCCCAGCCCGTGATTTCGCACAATTGGGTGAAATGTTGCGTCAGCACGTGAACGAAGAACAGCAACGGGAACTGGCAACGGCTCACACCCAAACATCCCAGGTGAACACGGTCAGCACATCGACTTCAACCACAGCTGTGGCGACCAACAGCACCTCGACATCGACATCGACAGCGGGTAATCCCCCAGCCCCTGAGGAGAAGCGCCAAGTGCCCATCTATCATACTGGTTAGTAGAAATTTATACTTGGTGTGGTTCAATTATATTCATAACTGTCATCCATTTTACAGATGAACGCATCAATGCCGCAGTGCACGCGATGATGGCCATGGGCTTCAGCAATGAGGGAGCCTGGTTGACGCAGCTGCTGGACTCAGTGGAGGGCAACATACCGGCTGCATTGGACATTATGAATACATCGCAAAGTGGTCGCAATTGATTCATTTTGTCGCACATTTATAAGTTCATTCATTTTATAATCGACAATTAATATTAGCTTCAGGCATATTATGTCAATTTATGTTTATCTTCGGTGAAGTGTTTTCATTTGTTTTACGAAACGAATGATAATCGAGTATATAATCTATGTGTATATGTATATGTTGCAAATAATCAAAATATTGTTATCCCTATGGTATCGTGTATTAAAATAAAAGCTATATAAATATACATATATACTGCAAAAGTATTTAATGGGAATGAACAACATTTAAACTAATGCCAGACTTGTCTCATTATTAAGCTAACAATTTCTCGCGCAAATCTCCGAAATTCATAGTTCATTGTTGTGATCAGTGCAATAAATGTAAACAGCTTGAGCAGCCGGACATGGTGAGCTTTCCATTGGCGCCGAGCGAAGCCAGTGTTGTAGCTGAACATTTGTGAAGTCATCAGTGTTGCAAAACTGCCGAGAGCGCAAAAGCGATGAACGAGCTGTAGAGATTTGTTTGTGTAGAAATATAACGGCAGGCCGCTGAGAACGCAGCACAGCAGCAGAGCACACCCGACAATGCCTATGGAGAGCGAGAGGGAGAGGGAATGTGTATGTAAATAGCCTGCTTGCATTTTAAGCGAGTGCCTTTGCACTTACCAGAGAATCCGTGATTACTACGGAAGTGCTTAACCGTAGCATTTGGATCTTCGCGCTTGCGCTCGCGCTTTTGTAAAGTTTTGATGCCAACGCCGCCAACACCAATGCCAAAGGCGAGTAGGCCAAGAGCACTGTGCAATAGATCCACATTAGATATGCCCAGCCAGAGTACCAAAATTCCACTGTGACGCACAAGCAGAGCTTCGCCCAGTAAGAAAACAAACTGGCGGAGCAAACAAAATGTAAATATTCGAGAGCTACATACATATATAGATGAATACATATGTATGTATATACTTACAGCCACTGTACAGTAGAAGGCATGCCCCGCTGTGTGCACCATCTTGAGGGAGACACATTTGTGTATTACGACAGCTGTGATGCCCCCCAGCAATAGGTGCGAGATCAAGGCACAGAAGCCAAAGTAAAACACGGCCGAGGATATATCGAAGCTAAAGGATTGGGATTGGATTGGTGTGCTCTCGAAAAGCTTTTCATTCGTTACATTGCCAGCGTCGTGTTCCTTCATGGTCCTGACATAGGCCCACAGATCTGGATTCTCGCAAACATCGCGCAGTCCCGTCGCACTGCATCCTGACATAACGTTGGTTGCCATAATTTCTGTGTTTTTCCGACTTAAACAAGTTTTATCTATTACGTGCGAGACGCGCGTTCGGCCGATAAGAATTCCGTTGACCGCGCGCTTCGACTGTCGAATAACGTTTGAAAGAACGCTGACAGAGCAGCGAGCGCAGAACAGCTGGGTGGATCACATCTCGGAGAGAAGTTTGTGTGCAAAAAAAAAAAAAAAAAAAATGTAAAATAAAATAAACTTTCAAAGCAAATGGAGCGTGACTCAGCGCTCTTGCACGTGCTTCACCTTGGACACCAGCCAGGTGCCGCTTGTCGGATTGGCATTGCTCGCATTCTACTTCCATATTTATGTACATGCATATGTATTATAATGTTATTTTCGGCACATTCTAAACCGGTTTGTATAATTAGCCGTCCAATTTACCCACGGACTGCACTCTCTACGTCATTGACAACAGCTGACAGTCGCAGTCACAGTCGCAGTCTGGTATTTTGGTCCACTCTAAAACTGTTTCTATGAATCATATGACTGTCTGTGTTATGAAATGCAAGCTGAAAGCAACTACTTGATAAACCAAAAACCACAAAAGAACACGCAACAAACGCAAAAGCTGCGGCTAGGTAGACCTTTGACTGAGCTACTCACGGTAAGAACTTTTTGCTCAAATTATTTTTTATTAAATAAATAAATAATTATTGAAAATTGTTTGGCTTTGTTATTAAATTAAATTACATTTATAAAATAAATGAATAAAAATCAACTTGTATAGTTTAAGTAATAGAAGAAAATAACGTTAAAATAAGTTTCATTAATTTTAGATAGTCATTAAAAATAATACATGATACATACATACATAACTTATTTAACAAACGCATAAAGTTTTCCTGTCAATGCGGAATGAACAGAATCAATGTCGTTATTCGAGAGGGAATTCCCCACGTTTGCGAGCAACAACAACTGAGAGATAGAGTGAGAAAACATTGCTAAGTTCTTTATTGGTTAATATTGGCCTGGTTTCCCTATTCTATGAGCACTCTTCATCGAGACGTCTAAGCAGCAAAACGCAGCAAGTGCATTTTTAAACAGAAAATCAAGTATTAAAAGTTTCATAATATAATAAAAGGTTTCATTGAACAGCAAGCAGAGAAAAAAATATATTACCAAAGTCTACAGAAAGTCTACAGGTAAAGAAAATAATGTATATAATTTAGTTAAATCGATGCTCTGTGCTTACAAAGAAATACATATATGTAAATATATTAATTTAAATAAATATTAAATTCAATATTTATTAAATTCGACTTTTGTGCCAATGCAATATATGTATATATAAAAAAAATTGCAGGCAAAATAAAATTTAAAAAAAAAATAAATAAATAAAAGTAAATAGTAAATCTAAGCCATAAAATGCGATCAATCGATTCCATAATTACATATATATGTTTGTCTATAAATATACTATGCATTTACTTGCATACATACATACATGCCATTCATAAAAACTACTTCACAAGTTCCACAAGTTTCCCTAATAGCTGATAAAAATGTAATGCACATATATAGATTACATATATGCACAATATGTGTTCTTTGATAACTAAGCCTTTGTAGATAACTAATACAAGTGCATTCTGTAGATAAGTGGATATATGCATTTAGGTGAATCATGTGATTTTCAACTTGAGAGCAAGAGAACCACATAAATCAGGATTACAGAAAAAAAAAAGATTTTAAATTAAAATAGAAAAGCTTTTATAAAATGTAAATTTCCCTGAATCCATTGAAAATGTAAAATCCTTTTGCAACGTCTTTCAGAACTATCAGCAATGGCTTCTGTGGATCCCGCAAGCTCTACCAAAGACTTGAAATCGTGTGAAGGGTAAGTCAAAGTCTCCTGTGGAATACCAGACCGAAACTGTCTTGCCTGATGCTTCTCATATTTATATATTCATAACTCATACATTTTATATAATTAACTACATAATCTTCTTTACGTAGTCAATACACCATCGTTGCATCGGGAATCTTACGCGCTAATCGAGATTACAATGTGGCTGTCGCCGTGCACCACACCGAGGGGCCAGTTACCTTGAAGATTGGTATTACGGGACCTTCGTACAATGAGGCTCAAACAGTTGAGCTGTTAAATTCGGATGGGTTCCAGCAGATAACCTTCAAGTTGCCTGCTCTACCCTCGGGTGACTATCATTTGACCGCAGAGGGTGTCGCTGGAATGGAATTTAAGAACTCCAAGAAGCTTTACTTTGAAGAGTTTGATCCAAGAATAAAGTTGCAAACGGACAGGAGAAATTACAGGCCGGGAGACACAGTTAACTACCGGATCGTTTTCTTGGATGAGAATCAAATGCCTTGTGAGGTACCGGATGATTTAGTTATACGGTTCGAAGATTCCAAAAGCAGACTCATCGCGATGGTAGAGCACATTAAGACCCGTTGTGGAGTCTATACTGGAAAGCTTCAACTCTCCGAGCTTGCTGCGCTGGGCTTATGGACCCTTTTCGTTCAAAATGATCGCACGGATAAGCGTGTCCAATTTGAGGTCGAGAAGTATGTTCTTCCCAAATACACCGTGAAAATGGATGCGACGCAGCATGTCTCACTTAAGGATTTCCACTTGCAGATAGTGGTAAAAGCCAAGTAAGTAGTTCTTACTAGGGGACCCCATCAAATTCTCATTGTGTTTTTACCAGATACACTTATGGCAAACCAGTAAATGGCAAAGTATTGCTCAAAGTGCATAGGGCCAACACTACTTGCTGGAGCTATCCAAATGATTTGTTTATTCCGGGGCACACACTAATCAGGAATACTGAGCTGGTCAACGGCACCGCGAAATTTGATATAGATGTTAAGGAATTTGACTATTTTTTGCAATATAATTTCCGTTCGTTGCACTACAACATTTTAGCAACTATTGAGGAAGACTTTACGGGCGTTAAACTCAGTGAAACCGGCAGCTTTAAACTATATGCCAATCGCTATAAAATTGACGAAATATATTCGGATACGAGACAAGAGTTAATGTTTAGGGTCACTTATGTTGATGGTACGTCGCTAAAGGACAGCAAGATCCCTGTCAAGGTAAGTGATCTGAAAAATTAGCTAATAACTAATGTTAACCTATAACTTAAAACTTTAGCTTAGGCTTTTCCCGGAAATGTATCATTCCGGACTGGGGACACAGGGAAACGAGAATAATTACTCTGAATACGTGACCCTACTCAATGAGTCAAGTTATGTGGTTTTTAAGGCGGAGCCATCAGATTTACCAAAAAGTGGAATCTATTCCCCTCACCACATCGCGGTGCTTCAGTTTGATGGAGAAGAGCAAACCGTAGACCTAAATTCTGCCGAGGAGGAGTCCTGGTGTGGGCATGATGAAGTTATACGTAGATGGCGGAGTGAAGAGACGTTCAAGGTCTATGTGCAAAATCCTACGAAGAATGAAGAAAGGTAAGTTACGGTAAATCATTCTATTCCGCAATCACTTAACCACCCACACAATCGCAGGCTCCAAATCGGTAAGGAATATCAAGTAACTTTGGAGTCCCGCCGCCCCCTGAAGTACTTCGTGTACAACATCATTGGATGTGGAAATGTCTTGCAGACGGAACGAGTCGTGCTAAGTGAGGCACAGGAGGTCTGTAGCATCTCGCTGACACCCACATTTCAAATGCTATCTGGCAGTTGGATTTATGCCTACTATGTGGACGAAACTGGGGAATTTCGATATGGCGAGACTGAATTTTATGTAGAACTTCAGCTACCAAACCCTATTCAAATAACTGCTCCAATTGAGGTCAAGCCAGGCGCAGACGTTGAGCTAGAGATTAAGACGGCGCCAGGATCATTCGTTGGCCTTATGGCCGTTGATCAGAGCATTTACCTTGGCACCAACAGCTACGATATGAAGAATGACCCGTTCTCGTGCCTGGGACGATATGAAATAAACCCAACCTCTCAACGGCTAATTGGACTTGTGACCATGACAAATGCCAAATTGTTCTTTAATCTTATGCCCCATTGCCATCAAGGAGGTAATTCGATATTAACTGAGAGATGTTTTATTATATTAATTTTGATTCATATGCAATTTATAGCTAATGTCGAGAGGGAACATCAATCGTGGTTCGGCGCAGCACCCCCTGTTCTGCCTCTACCGAACTTTGCCGAAACGTGGCTATTCGAGGACATTGAAAGTACTGAAACGGAGACATTTAAGTGTGTCCGGAAAATTCCTGATACAATTACGAGCTGGTTGTTGTCGGCGTTTTCACTGCATCCCGAGAGGGGTTTAGGCGTGCTCAAGGACCAGCTGCAAATTAAGACCTTTCAGCCGTTCTTTGTGTCCGTGCGTCTGCCCTACTCGGTGAGGCGTGGCGAGCTGATCAATGTGCCCGTACTGGTCTTCAACTACATGCCCCATCAGCTGGACGTGGCGGTGACTCTGAGCAATGAGGATAACGAATACGAATTTGTGAATGTGTCCAGCGTAGCTCCTGCCGACTTTCAGAAGCGCACAAAGACACTGCAAGTGGAGGCAAATCTCACAGCAGCCACTTCCTTCCCTTTGCGTACCACAAGCGTTGGCAGCATTCTGCTGAAATTTACGGCCATTTCGCCTCTAGCCGGAGATGCGGTGATCAAGACCCTTAACGTGGTGCCCGAAGGTGTGACGCAATATAGGAACCGGGCATTTTTCGTGAATTTGACGGACGTGCACGAGTTCAAGGACAGCTTTCAACTGGATCTGCCGGAGGGCCTTGTGCCAGACTCGCAGCACATTGAAATCGGCTGTGCTGGAAATCTGCTTGGTCCGGCCATAAAGAACTTGGAGCGGTTGCTCCACTTGCCCAGCGGCTGCGGCGAGCAGACCATGTCCAAGCTTGTGCCCAACTACCTGGTGTATGATTATCTGAAGCACATGAAGAAACTAACTCCAGAATTGGAGCATCGCATAAAGCGCAATCTGGAGCAGAGCTACCAGCACATGTTCCACTACCGGCTCGACGATGGCAGCTACAGCTCCTTTGGAGCAAGCAGTGGATCCACCTGGCTGACGGCCTATGTGCTGCGCTTCCTCGGTCAGCTAATGCACTTGATAAAAGTGGACGAGAAACTACTGGAGAGTGGATATGAATTTCTGCTCAGCCGCCAGGCTGAGAACGGAAGCTTCACGGAGAATGGCGACTATTTCTATGGCGCACAGCGTTCGGCCCTCACGATCACTGCCAGCGTGCTGCTGGCTCTACTTGAGCACCAAAAGCCCAACCAATCGGCCATCGATCGGGCTGTTGCCTATCTGAATGCCCGCGTGACTGAGGAGAATGCGGAAGGTCTGCTGCCCAGGGCCATTGCCACGTACGCTCTGCAGAGGGCAAAGTCGCCAGATGCCGCCAGACATGTGGCTGCACTGCAAGCACTGGCCAAGCACGAGGCGGATCACACCTGGTGGGCGGAAGATAAACTAAGGCTCTGTGCCAGTCAGAACATTGAAATCACTTCGTATGCAGTGCTCTCGCTGCTGGAATCGGGACAGGAGACTCCCGATGCACTGTTGCATTCGATTCGCTGGCTGGTGGCACAGCGGAACGGCTTCGGTGGCTTTGCTTCGCAGGACACGGTGGCTGGCCTGCAGGCACTCATTCAGTTCGCCAAGAAGTTCGGCGAGGAGCCAGCTAGATGGCACGTAACCGTGTCCAATCATGGCCAGCGTGAAAAGACGGAGCAGCTCAGCCTGACGGAAGATAACGCCTTGCCACTGCAAACTATGGAGTTCCCGCCAGGCACCAAGTCGCTGTCGTATGAGATCAAGGGAACTGGCGCTGCTCTGCTACAAATCAGCTATCAGTACAATGTTGTCACATGGGAGCCCGAGCCCAGCTTCAAGATTCAAGCTACTGTTCAACCAGGTTCGCCGCCAGCCAAGCTGGAGCTCAGCGTAAGCGTTGAGTTTGTAGAGGAGGGCGAGGCTGAGGCGTCCAATATGGCTATACTGGAGGTCTCACTACCCTCCGGCTATACCGTGGACGAGGACAGTTTCAAGGATATACAGAAAATCGATGGTGTCAGGGTAGGTATCAGTTCATTATCTATCCGAATTACTAATCTCTTTTTGTATATATCAATTCTAACTTCTATACGCAGCTGGTGGAGATTAAAAATGAAGACTCTTTGCTGCTCATCTACTTTGAGAGCCTGCACAAGGGAGATATCAAGTGCCTTCGCATCGAGGCGTTTAAGAGCCATCATGTCGCATATCTGAAGCCTGTTCCGATTGTACTCTATGACTACTACGATACGAATAAGAAGGCAACTGTGTATTACGAAGTAGTATCACAGTTTAGGAACACTTGTGAGGGATTTGAATGAGTTAATCACGAGAGTTGGGAGAAAAACTTAAAAAAATGCATACAACAACTTAAAAAAATGCATACAACAAATATATACTATATATACACTTAATAAAAAAAATATAAAATATTTTAAAATAATGTAATATATATGAAAAGTTCAAAAACTTAAGAGGTGAATAAGGAAAAAAATGCATAAAAATTATAACTAGTTTAAGCTTAATGCAAAAAAAGTAAGAGTGACCTAGGCGAGATTGCTCGACTAGGAGATACCCTGAACCCGCTACTTTAATGCTTAGAATGGACAGACGATACAGCTTGTTGCCTTGATCAAAAATATATATATGCTCTATTAGGATCTACCACACCGTCTACTGTCTGAGATAGCTCTACTAGGCCTTATGCTAAACTAAATGGGTTCAACACATTAACAAATCCGAGCTAATGAACTACCTAGTATTATAACCCTATGAAATCATTGTCAATCTACATTGATTATAATTAATTGCACAAACGTCTTAAATATATATTTTGCAATAATTGAATGTGTTGCCTAACGCACTTAGAAATGCACTTTTAATATCAAACTTAAAATGTTTGTTAGCTTGGCTTTTGAGCTGGCTGCGCTGGCATTACTCATACGCCACGTGCCCGCAGCGCTTGTCATTCGCAGCTCTAACACGGAAATGAAACTTTAATTATATTTATGGTAAACGTCAGTAGCAGATGGCAGACACTGCTTGAGGTATCTCACTCTCTGCATGTCTCTTGCTCTCTCAGGCAGTATGATGATAGGATTGCATAAAAATGAGCCATTGCAGCTGCATTCCATTCCAGTGATCCATCCATCTACCCTGGTTAGCAGGCGACGTTGCTCAACAATTTAATGACTTTTGGCAATTTCCCCTAAGCAGAGCCCCGCTTACTCGATTACGTTTGGCTGCAAGCTGCTGTCGACTCCTCCTCCTCCTCCTCCTCCTCCTGCTCCACGACTTCCGTTCAAGGAGATTTCAGCGTCTGTTGAACTGTTTTCATAGATTTTCCAATGCTTTGCTAAATTTTGTTAATGCATAATATAAAGCCACATAAGGCTTTTCTTCAGGTTCGTTAACCACTTTTGGTTCTTCTCAATTTATTTTAGCTTGAATTTCGCTCGATTTGAATTGATTGCATTGTATCTGTGGACGTATCACAGGCAATTGGCATCGCCTTGCCATTGGGCTATAAATAAAACTTTGGCCATAAAAGTGGGAGTTATAAAATCGTCAGCTTAATTGGCAAAATCCCAATGCCTCAAAAACCCTTCCCAAGCACAGCCAGGCAGAGCAGTCAAAAAACAGCCGGCTGCCAAACGTGCATTTAGCTGGCATGATTTAACTAGAGAGATACCCTGTAGTAAAATAAGAAATAATAAATAATAATAATAATAAATATAATATATATATAAATTTTCAATTTTAGATTTTATAAAATAATTTAAAATTTTAATTTTTATGGGGAACATTAATTTTTTTTTGTTTTTTTAAGTTTTTAAATTTGTATTTTCTTGACAAATGAAAATATCAGTACATCAGTAACTATATAACATATTTATATTAATTATATAATAATATATGAGTTAATTTTATAATTTATGAATGATATTTAAATTTAATTCATTAACTGATTTCTTTATTATTATTATTTTTTGTATTACTTATTTTTGAAAAATTTGATTTAAAAAAAATGTTTTATATTCTTATTATATATTTTCCAGATTTTAGTTGTTCGTTTATTTAAATACAATTTTTTTTAATTAAAAAAAAGTTGTCATGTATATATTTTCATTTGCTAAATATATACATGACAAATTTGTTTTAATTTAAATAAGTTTGTATTTAAATATGTATTTAAAATGTGACAAAATTCATATACATGCAGCTATTGTTATTTAGTTTTTTACCTTTAACTTTTTGTCGTCAGCTGATTAGCGCTTATGTAAATAAAGGAATATATATATATTTTGTATTTTATATAAATAAAATACTATATTAAAAAGTTGTATAATATTTAATATTTATTTATAATTATTTTTTAATTATTGTGTTTTATTATATTTATTAAAATGAAAATTTTGGAAAAGGCTTCAAATGTTTTGCCGTCTATTATACATATATACCCACATGCATCTGCTGTCTACACCCATTTACAGGGTATGAAAATGGCATTTTAATTTTCGAATGAGCCCATTAAATAGCAAAGGCATCGTTGCTCGCAGGGGCCCCAGCACTTATTTGGCCATAAATTCAGCGGCTTCTTTCTCTCTCTTAGTAATTGGAGCTCATAGATTTGTGCAAGTTTTGTGGTCACATTTCATTTAATTTGTCGTCATTGAATATGAAATTTTCTGGTCGTTTTTTTCTTCCTAGTTTTGGACGGCAATTGCTGTAGAATTTATTGTTACAAATATTTCGCCAGTGGAAAATATATTTGGCTAATGTGTAATCTTGGCTTAAAGCGTTGTCCGGCTAATGGCTTGACTTGTTTTGGCATTGCCTTTACGGTTCGTTGGCGTTCGTTCCTAACGTTGATTGCCGTTTAGGATACTTTGAAGTTTTTATTCTCTTTCTGATTTGGCAAGTGCCAGAGAGCATATTAGTTACGGATTTACGAATTTTATATATGTAGGAGAGAGAGAGAGAAAGAAAGAAAGGGAGAGAGAGAGAGAGAAAGCACATGTCTAGACAGCAGATGGATTGGTCTGGCGGGATTTGTATATTTATGGATTTTTAGTATATTTATTTATTTATTTTTCTTTTTTTTTTTTTTTAGCCAGGTCGTTTGCCCAACTCAATCCAGTTAGCAGTAATAATTCGATCAGACAACGCATCGTGTACGTAATATTAATCATTTTACTCTGACGAGTTTATTTGCGTCATTCATAATAAACATGAAAACGCTTAAACCTTTTTTCTCTTCTACTCGTTCATGACATGAAAAGAGTATATAGGGTTTTTTGCGTATATCTATCCGTATGTACATACATTTATACATACATTCTCTCTCTTAAATTCTACCATTCTAAATAATTGAACTCTTCATCCACTCTGAACGAGTATTATGCAATCGCTGACGCCCAACTGCAACATGTTTGCTTGTTCTTGTTCGGACTCGTCGACAAACAAACTGAAACCCAATACTGATTGATTAGATTTCACATGAAGTCCGTTGGGTCAATCCCTTCAGTAGCTCGCCATTGAAACTATAAAACTATGTTCGACTACTCACATATAGTGCAATGAATGGTAAACACATATTCGCTTTTCAGACCAACCAATCTTAATGAATTAGTGCTGTCAGCTGCCAGAGTCAATATGGCTTAAGCTTTTCCATTCACTTTAAGTTGCAAGTTTTGGCCAATTTGATTTCTACATCAATTATCTGCTCTCTAGAAGTCAGTTTCAGTAATTGACTTCATAACACACAAATTCCTAGTCGACTTATACAAATATATACATATATATTAATATGTTTATTTTTTGAAATGTTCGAAATGAATTGTTTATTGTTTTTTGCCATTGGCTGTGTAGTGAACGTAAGTTCTAGTCTTAATCATTTGAATCTCTCAAAATGTTCCTACCACATTTAATTAGTTTTTATGTGTGGACCATGTAAGTGCTTTTCCGATGCAAACACCTGCAAGGAAGGCTGACAATCAAAATGATCCTGGAAGCCCACAGAGCTTATCTCTAATGGAAGATTCTTTAAATCGAAGCTTAATTCCAATGGAAGGCATGGAATTAGTTAAGAATTCTAGTAATTACAGCTTAATTCTCATGGAAAGTGAAAAAGAAGTGGAAAATGACAGCAATCACAGATTTCTTCAAATGGAAAGCGAAAAACCACTGGTATATATAAACAATCCACAGTCATTATCCATGAATGGAGTATCAAATGATGATAACGCTTCCCCAATTGACGGATTCCTTCCAAACGAAGACATGGATGTAGTAGAGTCGCATAAAAGTGAAATATTCTTTCCAATAGAAGACCGAAAGCAAATAGACAATACAAATGGTCAACAAATATCAATGGTAGACGTTCAGAATGCTGGCAAGGTAAATCAAATAGAAAGTTTGCTTCCACTGGATGATATGGATATAGCAGAGTCAGCAAGAATCGCAAGAATTTTACCAAGTAAACTTAAAAAAAGAATCGAAATTAAAAAAAGTCACAAACATTTATCAAAACCAAGAGATGGAGTAGATAATATGGTCCTTTTACATCACGCCCTCAAGAGTCGGAAAAATACAAAAGTTCCACAATATAATCGATCTAAACTGATCGCATCCTTACGACCCGCAACTAAAGATAATAGAGAGTCTGGCTCAGCAACCAAATTTGAACAACCAAAAGCCAACTTTGATACACCTGCAGAAAAGTTCGAAAAGTTTCCGAATCTGTTAGCCGCGAACCATAAAAAGGATTTTAAGCAGATGATTTTAAAGATCAACGAACGGGGCGGCGCGACCACAGCACATTTATTGCTAGGCGACAATGCGCCAATGAACTATTATCCAGGGTAATTATTTCAACAATTGTTTTTAACTACGCGCAGATTTGTGTACTCTTGGTCTGACCGTACTCAGTTCTGTTACACAAAGTCCACTTATTGGATCGAAAGAGTGGAGCTGAGCGCTTTTATACAAAGTGATGTGAGCGCTTTCCTACTATTCGGGCTACATGCCATCCTACACAGACACTCACAAGCATTCTCAGTCATGTAGTAGAATGATCGCGTGTAATGCAGCGGTGCTAAGAAAGCTAGCCGCTCACATATACATACATACATGTGCATTGGCTTGCTGAGTATGACGATTGAGTAATTTTACACAAGTTCCACAGCTTTGGATCGTAACAGACTAAAGCTGAGTGGTTTTGTGGATGTGCTTGCTCGCTCAGTAAGTAAGTGTACCTAGGATCCACAGACTACAACGTATCGATGTGACTTCGAGCGCTTTTGTGTAAGAGGAATTGAGAGCTTTACTAATACATATTAGAGCTAAGAAGCTGCAACGTAAGTCACTCGATTCTCAGCATGAGAGGACCGTAGATAATGAGGATGAGAGTGAGTGGGAGAACTATATTCGTTGAGTGGACTATAAAGCTTTTCTAGCTTTAGAGCGTGTGATATTTTGTTTTTGCGAATTTTTGCTTTCATCGCTGTTGTGTTAGTTATTTTGCGAACTGAAATTTGAGTTTTAATACACATAGTATTTCTTTTCGTTTTTAGTAAACATCTGGGTTCTGTATGCATTGGCCATTCCACCATATATAACAAGCCCGTAGTAATGGATTGGCTGAAAACGAAAATATATGCGGGCTGCAGTTCTAATTCCGGCCAATGGTCCGGTCCCGAGGCGTATAGCATGTGGCTGGCTTTCAGATATAACCTCTTCAAAAACGGAAGATCTGAGGAATGCCACAAAGCAGCTTTCAATACGTGGAGGTCCTATCTGGAATGTGCCTTGCTGCGCAATCAACGCATGGAGTTCTTAATACCAAAATATCCACTTCATCAAATGGGAAACGTCTTTATGTACAGTGACAGTATAAATGAGAATCTGTATAACAGCTATATATCGTACAAGCCAAAATAGTATCAATATATTAATATATTGAAATTTAATTAATTATATTTAAGAAAAACCTTTTTAAATGTTTGTTTAACATTACTTTTATATATTCAGAGTATATTGGTTTGGGAAAATATATGTGAGAGCAGAACCCTTAAATTATATTATATATTTTTTATCAGGTCAACGAGCTAAGGTTTAGGCATGGTTGAATATAGATTTTACAAGCAAATTTAGTTCTTAGTTCATTTACCTTTTATTATTCTTAAATCTATAGCGTATACCTCGTCATACCATATTTATCCACAACACAATTAGCTGGAAGACCTCATTAGCCAATGTGTAATTTGATTAAAGGTAATTATACAAATATTTTGTCTGATTCCATCCACACACACTCGAAATATTCGCGTGATATATTCTATGGCATTGGGTTTCGCTATAAACAATGTGTGTTTGCCCTTATACCTGTCGGCCAACAGATAGTACCCACATCTTTGTTTACTCAAGCATCGAGTGACATCGATACTTTGACATCGAACCCATTAATTACATTGTCAATAGATAGAGATTGCCATGGTAATGCAATTTATGACTTTAAGTCCGTTGTGAATTGTTGGGGTGGAATTGAATTACCTTGAACATTGATGGCAAATGAATTTTATAATATTGATTTTAGACAAATTGCATTATAATTTATAGCACTAATTAGATTAATAAATACTTGTATAATTTTGAGGTAATTTAGGCACTTAGTTTATAATATATTTAATAAAAATATTATATTTTGTTCAGAATTTGAGAAAACTAACCAAAAATATGCACATTTGTATACATATATTTATTATATATGTATATTCATATATTTTTGTATACATTTATGTATATACATACATACATATCTCCACATATATTGAGGTCTATCAAAAAAACCAAAAAAGCCCAAGCCTCAATAAAAGGCTTTGAGAGCCAACACACACACACACACACACACACACATACGCGCGTCTACAAAATCCAGCGGAGAGCTGATATAAACCGTTATCCTCTGGTGCATACATTAAAGTATCAATGGCTTACAGGAACATGAACACACACATACATACATGTATATATGTATGTGCGTGCATAGCTCACTTATTTGAGCCGGGACACATGTTCAAATTGAAAACCAATGCGCCGCGCATTTACGAGCTTAGCAAGTGAAGCCGTCAAAAACGTATGTTCAGCCACAATTTAAAAGTCGCTGTCAAACTGTGCGCGTTGCGTGGCAAAGTCGTTTGTAAATATTTGAGCAACATAAATGGATAACTTTTGCATAAATAATGAGCGCACATGAGTGCACACAGTCGGCTAGCTAGAGATTTTTCATTGTTATATACACATATGTATGTATGTTTATCAATATATATACATATATATGTATGTATATAGTGCAAGCAATATAGTTGTCGGTATGTCTATACGATATATCAATTTATTTGAGTTGAAAATATATTCAAATATAAAGAAAGTAAATATAAAATGTTGAGCATTGACTTTAAGCGTAAATTTATTTTTGGTATTAATAATTTATTATGATTATTATGATTAGTTATATTCAAAAATCTTATTAAATAAATTAAGAGCTGCAAGGTATCAATATTTTTAGCAGTAGCTAAGATATAATAGGCATGGGAATAATATCACTGTTGATTGCTTTTATAAGATAGATAATCCAAAATATTTAGTCATATATTTATAGTGAAAATAATAATATATTCAGAATAATTATTTATGTTAATAATATAATTAAAATAAAATAAATTGTTTGTATATATTTTGAATATTTGTTACTGTTAAATATATATTTGAATATACGGTAAATAAATATTAATTCATATATACTTTAGCTATAGTTCAAGAGGCAACAAAAATTTGTTTTAATATTTACAAATCAGCAACCTAGTCATCATTACAAATATTTTTTTGCAGCTAAACAGTTTTCTAACATCATAAAGAATCAATTATTGCATTGAGCAGCTTAAGTAAAGAAATGTCATTAAATTGCGTATACGCAGCGTGTGCCAGCAAATGGATTTTGGGCATTAAAAAATTGTTTGGCAGAACAAATTGATAAATACCATAAAAAAAGTGTGTATATGTGCAAAGAGAGGGCGAGATGAGAAAGTGTGAGTGAGAGAGAGAGAGAGGAGAGAGAGAGAGCGAGAGAGAGAGAGATGGGAATGTGGCGTGTGGCTTTTGTGGCGCTGTGTCTAGTGTTTGCGGTTTAATTTCTGGGGGATTTCAGCTAATGCTGTAAGTAGCACAGAAAATTATAGGCATATGGTTGTGTGAATGTGTGAGTGTATATACACACATATGTGTGTGTTAACAAGCAGTAGCTATAATTTACGATTGCAATTGAATGGAAAAGCAAAAGCTTTCCTATCTGAAATCTTGAACTCAGCAATTTTGGCGATAACTTTCTATTTACAATATGTTTGTGTAGAACTCCTAAGGGTAGTAGAATCAATTAAATATTAACCTTAAGCGGAGAATTTCGTCAATAAGATTAGCATTTGATATGTTAGTAGTAAATATTATACATAGGCATATAAACAAATCAGCTGCTAAAGAATTATTAATAATAAAATGTAAAACAAAATATCAAATTCACTTACATGTTGAGCTCATGAGTTTGCAGCAATTGCATTTTGTGGCTTCATCTCTCGTCTTGTGATTCCTGCAAATATTAATAATATTAAATATTGGAGACCTTTGAATTTTATAATTTACATATTAATGTATTATAATTGCTAGCTAATTAATATGCTGCCTTAAGGCTACAGCTGCAACTGTCGTGGATTGTTATTAAATGTATTGCATACATTTGTCTAATGAATACAGTTCAGTGCTTGGGGCAATAATGTTGTCAAAAGGTAGCAGCTCTATGTCTTGCTATTCAATTTTCTGAACTATTAGAGCAGATATAGAATTTAAAGAGTTTAGCGCAGTAAAATAGCAAACAAATCAGCTCAATGGGTAAACTTCTCACCAGAACTACTTTTATTAATAACAGAAGTTAGTTGAGCTTCAATTGTAAAGATAAATATAAATTTTAGTATGCAAGTGTGACTACGAATATCAATGACGGCACTTTTAAACTCTAATAATAAATAGTAAATGTTTGCAATTTCAATTTCAATTACTTGTTATTTATTGAGCTCAAGGAAAGTTTTCATTGAATTGTGGGCATCGGGGCCATCGAAATCCCAGGACCCAATGATGTCAATTAATATCAAATATGTCACATCAATTTGCGCTAGCCCAAAAGGGGGCCAAAATGTTTAGACAGGTTGACCAGAGTTTGGCCACAACGACAACTATCGCCATTTAATGCCTTTTTTATGAGGCGGCCAGGCGGCGTATACGTAATCAGTGAAACAACACACATAACTGAGAGAGAGAGAGAGAGAGAGAGAGAGAGAGAGAGGTTCAGTGTGTGCGTGTGAGCAGTTGAGTTTGCCAAAATTCGATTCAGTTAGGAAGCGATACACATAAACCACAAATAGAATTTACCTCACGCACCGCCCCATCGATTCAATCAGGCATCGCGTCCATTGCGTATGTGTGTGTGTGTGTGTGAGCTAGTCTTGGACTGGGGCGTTGATGTGTCTATTTAATATGCAGTGCCAAACACAAATTAAAACTCGGCAGACACACACATATACAAGCACACGCACACTAACACGTAATAACAACGTGACAACAACTAACTGTTATTGTGTTTGTGTTTGCTGTTATTAGATTTCCCGTTCCTGACAAACTTCACTTAACGCCAGTGCACTGGCAGAAGTTCAAACTCTGCATGAATGTGAGTGAGCGCGCATGTTTGTGTGTGTGTTATTTTCCATACAACTACCATAGATAGAGATGTGTGAACATAAAAACCGCAACGAATTGACAACGCTTTAAGCAAAAGCTTTGTCAAAGTTTTAGCTCAAAAGTGGAATAACCTGAAGTATTTAATTTTAATGCTGCAGAATTACAGAACACACACAGACACACACATTTACATACATATGTATGTAAAATAATCACTACAGAAGTACGTATAAATTTGTTACATACATTCATATACATATGTGCGTATGAAATACAAGCTAATAAACTTTTCTACAAATCCTTGTGTTCAAAACTAATTTTAATTAACTTTAATGCAGCCACGCGCAAAAATAAACAGCAAATCCATAATGCTCATTGCGATCAAGGCGAAAGTTCGCAAGCAACTGAATGCAGCTGCTAAAATATTTACCATAATGTAAAAGAGAGAGTAAAAAGTTCCACACGATGCATTCCACACTGCACTGATCCGTTATCCCTTGCTGAAATGAGTGACTGAGTGTGTGTATATTAAAAATGCTCAAATTAAATTCCACAAAAACGCTCTTAACTCAACACTCAACTTAACTCTCAACTTTTATGAGCTCAACTACACTCTGCTTACTCTGTACAGCAACTTGTGTGTGTATGTATGTGTGTATGCTCAGCTTCAGCTTTACTCGGCTGCTTTACTTCGGGGGTTTGAACCCCCGAAACCACCCCCCTGTATACGCGCCTGGCAACATTCATTGGAAGAATTGAGCACACATTCATAGTCAATTATAAGGCTAGGACGTCTATTTAGCGAGCAAATAAGACAAATACTTCCAGCAGTTTCAAAGATGTCTTTGGCATAGATGTTCCTTACATCGAGTCTTGTAGCAGTCAGCTTTTGTCAGGCAGCTGCCTTAACTCAAGTTTCAAGTTTTATTTTTGCAACATTCATTGGAAGAATTGAGCACACATTCATAGTCAATTATAAGGCTAGGACGTCTATTTAGCGAGCAAATAAGATAAATACTTCCAGCAGTTTCAAAGATGTCTTTGGCATAGATGTTCCTTACATCGAGTCTTGTAGCAGTCAGCTTTTGTCAGGCAGCTGCCTTAACTCAAGTTTCAAGTTTTATTTTTGCGACATTCATTGGAAGAATTGAGCACACATTCATAGTCAATTATAAGGCTAGGACGTCTATTTAGCGAGCAAAAAAGATAAATACTTCCAGCAGTTTCAAAGATGTCTTTGCCATAGATGTTCCTTACATCGAGTCTTGTAGCAGTCAGCTTTTGTCAGGCAGCTGCCTTAACTCAAGTTTCAAGTTTTATTTTTGCAACATTCATTGGAAGAATTGAGCACACATTCATAGTCAATTATAAGGCTAGGACGTCTATTTAGTGAGCAAATAAGATAAATACTTCCAGCAGTTTCAAAGATGTCTTTGGCATAGATGTTCCTTACATCGAGTCTTGTAGCAGTCAGCTTTTGTCAGGCAGCTGCCTTAACTCAAGTTTCAAGTTTTATTTTTGCGACATTCATTGGAAGATTTGAACCCCCGAAACCCCCCCCCCCTTCCCCCCCTGTATACGCGCCTGATATAACATAACAAATGTATGATATTGATATACATACATATAAAATAATAATCAGCCAAGTGCATGTTTACAATAGGGCATACGCAACTCACGTATTATTTAAAAACACTGTAGTATGTAAATACCTAAAATAAAACAAAACGAAACAAAAACCTAAGGCACTCCGCTCGCAATTAAAGAGAAAGTTCACGAACAACTAAAAGCAATAGAGTGAATTAGCTACGCAAAGCACTAATTTGCACTAATAAAATTACAACTTTGAGCATTTAACTTAGATAATTCCTAAGCTTTCACATACACAACGAAACAAACACAAACACTTTAAAGAGCAGTTGAGCAGCATTACTGCTTCCTCAGACACAATTCTCTGTAAATACTCTCTCACTGCAGTCCACACATTTATACATATGCATGCTAAGCATTGCATGAATAAATGCGTGTGCTTTTGCTCTCCAATGAACTATTTGAGAAGCTCTCAGCTTAAGCTTCCGCAATATCTCTCTCTAAGTTACGATCCAATTGTGGGCTTTGAATGTGAGTGGTTTGTGATTGGAGAACATTTCTTATTACTCACTCCACTTAACTCGTTTTAAGTGTCAAATACCTATGTATTTATTTTTGTCTAAAGTAATTTCATTAAACAACAAGAGCACTTCTTTCATATCAATGTAACCCAAATTTATCTATTTTAAATAGGCTCTGATTTCAATACAGTAATTTAATCAAACGCTATTCAGGGATCAATTGGCTTGTAAGTAAATAAGACCTATTCAGTTAGGCCTTTCAAGCTGTCTAATAAGCCAAACACACGATATGCCGAAAAGGGTACATATACATATGTACATATGTATGTATGTATGTAGATAACCATCAATTAGAGCGAGAGAGAAGAAAGCCCAATAAGCCATGAGCTTGCCACTTGGCCAAGCTGAAATCATTTTCAATTTCGTTTATGAAAAATAAGAAAAGAAAAACGAAAATAATTCCTTCAATTGATTTTCATATTTTTTCATTCAATTCATTTCATTTCATTTCATTTGTTGTTGTTGTTATTGCTTGCCAGCCACTTGGCCCGGGTTTCAATTTGAAACATGAAACACCACATCAAATTGCGATCTAGGGACTAAAGCTGCTCGTCGGCGTATGCGTTTGTTTGTATGTGTGTGTGTGAGTGCGTGAGTGTGTGCGTGTGTGCGTGTGGTCTGTTAGTAAATTGGCCACTCAAAATAGTTGCGCCTATGCCTCTGCCTCTCGCACACTCACACGTACACACATAACGGCTGTTATTTATAGGCGCTGGGCGTGGCTGGCCTATCTTCTAATAACCGAGTAGCTAGTGAATGTGCATGTATGTGCGTGAGTGTGTGTGTGTGCCTCTGCCTCTGCCTCTGCTGTTGAAAGCTTTCGCCAACTTTTCGACTGCCATCAAAATCGACAACTAACATTTCGGCTCAGCAACAGCCTTTTTCCTCTTTACACAAATTTAAAAAGGAGAGCAAAAAAAAAAAAAAAAACCTGCCTCAACAGCAGCTACTGAGTGAGCTTGTGATAATGTTATTGCTGTGTTTGTATGTGTGTGTGGGTGGGTGTGTGTGCGTGCGTCTGTCTACTGCTGCTGCTGACACCTGACAGCTTTGTTTAGCTCACGCATTTTCTTTGTGCCCTGAATTTGAAATTACCTTTGTACACCCCATTTTTCAGCGGGCTCACGGCAAATCTTTTAAGTCCCTGCGATCGCGCTCAACTTTTTCGAGCGCTCAACTTTTATTTATTTATTTATTTTTGTTCGTCCCAATGGTTTTAAATATGTCTGCTTAATAAACTCGATAAAATATTTCATTATGCTTTCTGGCTGAATATAAAAATACAGAAATACAAAAAAATGTGAATTTATTGATGATTTCGTTCAGGCCGCGACTCGCAAGCTAAATCAAGCAAAAAGCTTCACACGCACAGGTGCACACGCACACACACACCTGTTAGACATATTTTTTCTCTTACTTTTAGACTTTTATTTGTGTTTGCAGGCGGCGCACTTGAGTTGGCATTTTCTTTAAGGTTTTTTTTTTTAAATACATTATTATAGGGTATTTCATATTTTCGATAGGAAATATATTTTATGTAAAACAAAAAATATAAAAATATATATATGTATATTAAAATAAAATAAATATGTTATATTCATATAAATTTAATGGGCTGTATAAATATTTATTATTTAAATATTAAATCATGCATATATGTATTCACATTCAAATATTATTATTAAATTATTATTATTTTAATTAAGCCTATAAATATATATTTTAGAAAAGAAAATATAAATATAAAATATAAATTCAGAAATTCATTTAATCAATAATAATGCTCTGCATATAGGGAACTATAATAAATAATTTTAAGCCTCTAGCTCTTATAGGTTCTAAGATCAACGCGTTCGCAAATACGGAAAGGTGAAAGGACGGAATCATCAAGAATAGTTTATAGGGTTTGCCTCCTTGTGCCTGTTACATACCATTATTATATGATTTGCCATTTTCAATGGGTTCAGGGTATCCTAACCTACCTCTCACAGTGCATTCCATATTCGTCTTGGCTGTGCCGGCGCACTTTACGCTACCTTTGGTTAATTAAATTTTTTATTTCATTAACAGTTACTTTTGCCGTTGCCTTTTGACTTGCGCCTTGTCTGGCGAATGCTTTACATTTATTATTAATCGTAAGGCTAGTCAGGTTGCTTGTTGCACACACTGAGGTGGTACAGGGTACAGGGTGTAGCTTGGGATAAAGATATTCGCTGGCAATACCTCGACTGCCTTTGGGCGCTTTTCATTTAATTAGCTGTTTCATTTGAATTGTTGTGCCAGGTGAAAAGTTTAGCATTAGCGGATAGCAATAGTTCATTATTCATAATTAATTGGCCGGAAGGCGTGAATGGGATGGTGTAAAACATATTCAAATCAAATTAAATACATATGTATAATTCAGTATTTTTTAATGAATTCTTGAACAATTCCTACGCATTCTTTAGGTTCTTGGATATATATATTCATATAACTGTCAAATTAGCATATTTTTAACGCCCTTTTCTTCAGGGGGCTCAAAAATTAAATGGCACCATTAAATGAAATGAAATTCTTGGCACTCATTTCAGTTTATAATTTAATGCCAGCTATTAATTTCAGTGGAATATTCATTTTGTATTTCTTTTCTTTTTCTTCTTCTTTTATTTCCATTTTATTTTGCGTTCGTTCCGTGGCGTAGGCCAAGAACAAATAAATTTCTTAATTGCTCACCAAGGAATAAGTTCGCCGGCTTCTAGGAATTATTTTGAAATTGGCCGAGAAATGATTTGCAACAACTCAAAGGCAACTCGAGCGCAACGGCATAATCGACCGGGGAACAAAGTGCTCAACAAATCGTTGAGTTGAAACAAATCTCGATACAATTTAATGAGTCCATTCAGAATAGGCATTGCCAATGCCACGAATATGAATAGAATTTGGCCCGCCAATAGGCCAAGAATTCTCGATAGCCGAGGCGAGTGCTGAGCGCGTGATGAAAATTCGGAAAAGCACGAAATGATTAGTATTATTTTGCAGTAGATTATTCCTACTAATGGCTAATGCCTAATGCCTAATGCCTAATGCCTAATGCCTAATGCCTAATGCCTAATGCCTAATGCCTAATGCCTAATGCCTAATGCCTAATGCCTAATGCCTAATGCCTAATGCCTAATGCCTAATGCCTAATGCCTAATGCCTAATGCCTAATGCCTAATGCCGAATGCCTAATGCCTAATGCCTAATGCCTAATGCCTAATGCCTAATGCCTAATGCCTAATGCCTAATGCCTAATGCCTAATGCCTAATGCCTAATGCCTAATGCCTAATGCCTAATGCCTAATGCCTAATGCCTAATGCCTAATGCCTAATGCCTAATGCCTAATGCCTAATGCCTAATGCCTAATGCCTAATGCCTAATGCCTAATGCCTAATGCCTAATGCCTAATGCCTAATGCCTAATGCCTAATGCCTAATGCCTAATGCCTAATGCCTAATGCCTAATGCCTAATGCCTAATGCCTAATGCCTAATGCCTAATGCCTAATGCCTAATGCCGAATGCCTAATGCCTAATGCCTAATGCCTAATGCCTAATGCCTAATGCCTAATGCCTAATGCCTAATGCCTAATGCCTAATGCCTAATGCCTAATGCCTAATGCCTAATGCCTAATGCCTAATGCCTAATGCCTAATGCCTAATGCCTAATGCCTAATGCCTAATGCCTAATGCCTAAGGCTAATGCCTAATGCCTAATGCCTAATGCCTAATGCCTAATGCCTAATGCCTAATGCCTAATGCCTAATGACTGATATGTAATATCTAATATGAAACAAAGCCATTCACTCCGTTTTAATCATCGCATCGTGTTGGACACACGTGACACGAGTTCAACTCTGATTGGATGTTTCTAATTGGTCCTGCGGGCAGCTGAGCCACTTGACAGTTTGCGTTCCAGCAGCTCCGCAAGCTTTTGCAGTTGTTTTTGCTGTTTTTGTTATTAATTTGCTTTTGGAAGTTTTCGCTCCCGTTTTCGCTTTCGCTTTCGTGTTCGTATATGTACGTACACACGCCGTCCTTGAGCTGGGCTGTAGCGAGGCAGCTGCTGAGCAAGGGGGAGCAACGGGGAGGCGACGCCCGCCCAGTTTGCTAAGCGTATCTAATGTCCACCCACAAACGAATTTCGTGTTCAGTTCAGGTTCCGGTTCGGTCTGAGCATAAGCTACAATTCCTACCATCTCGTTGGGTTATTTGTTGGCTTTTGGAGGTTTGTCCCATTGACTTTGTATGTTCCGGGGCTCTGGCTTCCGTTGCGTGGCGCAAACAATTTATTTATGAGCACGAAAGATGCTGATTTCATATAAATTCATAGACGTTGCTTACATATTGATCCAGATAAGTATTGTGATACATTCTCCGTGCATTTTCAAGCTCAAGACGAAAGAGTGTTGCTTCCAAAGTAATTTCCGTAAAAATGTATGTGTATGTAAACATATATATATATATATACGTATATACTTTCTCTTTTCTGATATTAAATTCGTTGACTATCTTGAAGTATTAACACATATGCATTATGCATATGATTTTTTTTCCGTCGTATAGCTGAAGTCTAACAAAAACACAATAGGACTTTAATTACTGCGAGAATTAACATATTAATTACAATTTTATGAATCATAAATATTCATTTACGTTTAATGATATATGGCACACTCTCAAGCGTTAAATCAATAACCATTTGACAGCAAATGAAAAAATAAATGATTACTACACTCAAATGGGAGTAAGGAAGTTGTGGAAGATATGATAGCAAAAAAAAAAAAGTAATAAAAAAAAGTGCTTAATGACTATTTGTTATTAACAATGTTCAATTAATGAAACAGACAACAAACTGTTTGGAAAAATATTAGATCTAAGATTTTATATACAAAATAATAATATTAATAAAAAAAACTACAAATAATATGATAAAATAACATATGAAAAATATATAACAAATATTATATTCATATATTTAAAATATATATAAATTTAGATGTTTCTTTTTCTTTTATTTGTTATATATTTTTGTTTGTTTATTGCTTTTTATATATGAATATTTAAACAAATATTTGTTATATATATATTATTTAAAATAATATATTTTTAATATATTTTGTTTTCTTTTTTAAATTATAATTTGCTAAAATATTTTTTTCGTATTCTTTATTTTATTTTTATTTAAATAAATAATATACTTTTGTATAATATTTCATGAATATATTTTATTTTACTAAGCACACAATTATTTATTATTTATTGGTACATACAGTTGAGGTTTAAGAACTTCTACTAGAAAAGTAAAATTAAATTCAGTTGGAAAACCCGCGGCTAAACGGGATATTTATTGAAAAACTTTCCGAAAGTCAAGAAAGTGAAATGTAAAGCTCCAAAAATATTCGCATTTGATATTCATAAATTCATAAATTTTTATTAAACTTGTGAGTTATTCAAATTAGCTGACAATTGTTGCTGCCAGAAGAAGGCGAACAACAAAAAGCATTAAGAAATCTGTTGAAAAATGAAATGGTACAATTTATGGTCTATGTGTGTGTGTGTGTGTGTGCGGGTGTGCGGGTGTGCGGGTGTATTGGTGTGTTAGGCTATGCCTGTGTAAATCTTTACACACACGCGCAAATTGCCACACATAATTATGTAAACGAGTTTTGCGTGTGGCAACTGCCAGTGTGTGAGGGGGAGGGGGACGCACAGGGCGGTGGCACAGCGAAGGGTTGCGAATGGGCGAGCACATTTTAATTACCAGGAAAATGTAAATTAACCGAGCCACCTAAGACAACAGAACAGCAGAGAACCAACTGGGAAAACGCACAGCAGCGGCGCAGCCAACAAAACAAAGTCATGAAGCCCATATTCTATGGCTCTGAGCATTTGAGTGGGTGTGGCTGAGTACGCTTGCATGGGTGTGAGTGTGAGTGTGAGCTGAAAAGTATGCTACAATAAACTTGGGCTGCGACTCTATGATAACTTTTCCAGTTGCCAGTTGGCGCAAAATGACACAAACGTCCAAATGATAACAAATATGAATATGCCACTGCCGTAAGTATAAGCGAGAAGCCAAAATACCCTAACTAAATAGTCAATGCCCAGCTAAAACAAACTATGGTCATCACTCAACTGGCCGAGTGCTTGACAAATGAGTTTTCTGAATGGACGGTGTTGGCTATTGGCGAAAACTTAATTAAAAGTTTGTTAACTATATTCGATGCTTAGCAATTGACTTGTGCTTAATTAATACTTATTTCAAGATAATATGCCAAGCGTTACATAGTTTAATATATTCAATTTTCATAAGTTGGAAATAGATCTTCAGTTGTTTAACGAAGTTTGGTCTATTTATAAGATTTTTGGGACATTTGAATAACATCACCTTATTCAAATATCCCAAAAAGCTTCTCACCTTATTCAAATGTCCCAAAAAGCTTATCGATAGATAGATAATTTGCATAATTATTCACTAGCTGCTATACTTAGTACCTTCTCATAAAAATACCTTAAAATATAAAGCGCAACAATATTGAAATTACAGCCACACAATCTCCTTTAAATTCAAAGAAAATAATCTTCATTAAGGATATCTATCAGTCGCTCATTCTCAATTAAAATATCCTGAGTTATTTTACAAATATAGCATATATAGTATATGTCTGTATATATATATGCAGCATGCGTGCGCAGCGCATATAGCCAGCAGAGTCAATATAGCATTTAAAGTATATTAAACGATAGATAGGCACGACGCTGCCGCCTCCTGTTGCCTCCCGTTGCCTCCTGCTGCCGCCGACAGCGTGGCTAAGCAGCTTTAAAGCGCCGCCTGTTGGCGTCTGTGATAATTACATCGCACACACACACACTCACGCACGCACATCATTGCCTGACAATGACAGTTGACGGCGCTCGCATTCACTCACTCACACAGACGCACACACACACTCTCACACACACACACTCTCACACACACTCACTCTCACACACACTCTCACACACACTCACTCTCACGCGCTCCCACTCTCACTCTCTCACACACTCATACAACGACAAAGTCGGGTCAATCGAGATTGTGTGGCTGTTTCGCTTTTTACGGCTCATTTGAAGCTTTTTTTTTTTGTCGCCGCTTTCAATGCCTGACACTTTCCGCTTGTTGATTAATTTTAATTGTTTGGCATTCAATTAAATCGTGCAAAAACAAAGATTATCGCAACACACCAACTAAATACAAAAAACAAGTAAGAAAGCTCTAGTCGAGACTGCTCGACTACGAAATCCCCTGAACCCGTCTTTTTGCTTACAAAAGAAACACACACACACATACATAGGCACATATAGGCACGCACGCATAAACACGCATGGGCAGCAGTGTGGGCTTCTCATGGAAACTTAATTGTTTAATAACTTTTTTTGTGGACGTACGTTCTTCATGAAACTTTTAGATTGTGATTATATCATTACTATGCGTGTATATGCCGAAGCTCAAGTCTCTAGTATTTGAAATACGCCTTTTACAAAAGTGAGGGTGAGGGGGTGGATATAGGGGCGGGGGGTGAATTATAACAAAAACCGAAATTCTATAAAGTGCATATAAGTCTACATTTAAAATTTGGAGACTCTAGCTCAAAAGATGTAGGAGATATAATTTTATAACTGGCTTTCGATAAGGTTTTTCATCGATAAAAAAATAATCGGACGAGTTATCGATCTTCTGTGATAAACTTGATATGCGCGCGCTATATACGGACATTTTAAAAAAAAGTTGAGGTCTCTAGCTATTGTAGATTCGGAAATCGACGCGTTCATACATACGGACAGACGGACAGACGGACAGACGGACAGACGGACAGACGGACAGACGGACAGACGGACATGGCTAAATCGATTCAGTTTGTCGCCCTGATCAAGAATATATATACTTTGTGGGGTCTGCCACGCCTCCTTCTCCCTGTTACATACTTTTAACAAAACCATTATACCCTGATTTCCCATTTTCAATGGGTTCAGGGTATAAAAAGAGGAGCGTTAGCTAAACAAGTCACAAAAACCATTTGGCTGCACGCATTAAATCCATTTACCTGTTCACTCCACACATATTGCCGCACTGGATTAAGTGCTACACTGCAAAAAATATAAAAGAGCGGAAGAAGCAGCTGCACTAGAGGCAACTACTGAATAATTGAATTCAATTAAAAGCCAGCAGCTATAAACAAGCTGGAAGGCGTCGCTTGACGCTGCTCGACTGACGCGATACCTAGCATAGAAATTAGAGAGAGAGAGAGTGAGAGAGAGAGAGTGAATGAGAGAGTGCAAGAGTCAGTTATCTGTTACAGGAAACTACACTGCAATACTCAATTTCAAATGCCATTTTAGGATATTTGAAGCGAGAGACAATTAGGAAATCGTAGAATGCAATTTATGCAATTAAATAATTTAAATGTTAACGATTTAATGACTTTGGCAATTGGTTAGTGGAAGCAACAAAAAATAGTTTACCTTTTTTTAGCTGGGGTGCAAATGGCAAAAATATGCAAAATACGCGAAAAGCAAAAGAAAAAAGTGCAACAGTGCTGGTTGGCAAACAAAGAGCTCGTTATGTTGCAATTAACTAAAACAGAGAGAAAGAGAGAGAGACAGAGAGAGATTGTCAACTGCGGGCATATCAAATAAACGCATTTAATTCAAATTAGCAAGAAAAATAGAGTTTAAAGAAACTGAAAAGTTGAATTAGTAGCAGCCACTTGGGCGAATCGAAATGCGAAATCAAAACCCAAATTATAAAGTTGGCAAAGGGCAAAAGAATGTGGCCAAGGATGGGCGGGAATGGCCAACACTTTGTCTATGTCACAAGCCCCAAATTGGTTGGCACTCAAAGCCAGCTGCACGAACATCCTGTGCATCCTGTGTGGATGCTAAACAACATAACAATAACCATTCTCGTCCGACAGTCCCTGCTGTTCTAGCACTTTAACCCCTACGAGCCAACGCATTCACAATTCCCCCAAGCAGGGAGAGGGAGACGGCAAGAGTGGGAGAGAGAGAGTGGGTGAGAGTGGGAGAGAGTGGGTGAGAGTGGGTGTATGTGGGCGAGTGTCTTTTATGCCATTGGCCTGGCTATCTAAAATTTGCTCAACTGTCAACTTTGCCTTAGAAAAGAATTTTGGGTGAAGTTGCTTATTTATTCTTTTATTTATATATGTATGTATATATACATATGTATGTAATTGTGTGTATATATAAATATATATTAGAGTGTACTCTACAGTTATCTGATGCCAACTTTCTCAAGCGTTGGATGCTTTCTTATTTGCATTTGTTAAAGCTATACATAGAGTAGAAAATAAAATTTAAATAAATTGTATTAAAAAATTATGAAATATTTTATAACTGAAAATATAGGTTAGTTATGGATAAAATAATTATTATACAAAATTATATATTTTTACTTCAACTATTATTGATATTTATTGTTCAAAGATTTTCTTATTGTTTAAGACAGATTGCAAATATAAAATAAAAAAAAGCTATAAACTTTATTTTAATTATACTTAAGCTAAATAAAATAATATTAAATTAAGTTTAGTAGGTGATTCTCACCACATAGCATTTGCAAAACATACTAAATAAATTAATTTGAATAATAATTTATGTTAAGTAATTTAAAATTCAATATGTGCATATATACAATATTCTCTATAGAAAATAACAAACTTTGTATATATAAATATATTTTTCTGTATATAAATATATTTTATATTATTAAATTCATATTAAATAAATTTATATTAAATAAATAAAATATTTGCATAATATTAGCCCTTTTATAAACCTAATCAACAAATTATTTTAAGTATTATTATTTTTAAATATAAATGAAAATTATTTACATATTTCTAATAATATTAACTAAATTTTGAATATATTTTCAATTATCAAATAGAAAATCTAATTGATTTAATATTTTTAACTTCATTTAAAAATGGTATGTATAAGGGAGTTTTTTATATATATTTTTTAAATTATAAAAATAAATTAATAATGAAAATTATAAAAATAATAAAACAATATATTCTAACAGTTTCTGTCCTTACCTTCCAGGGTATCTATTGGCACTGCTATTCCCTTAGATAAATATTTCTTATTACCACGTGTATCCAGGCAATACGCAGGCATAAAAATCAATAGATAACAGGTGGCACAGGAGTCACAGGAAGTCTCTGCCTCTTGGCGCTGAAATCGTCAACGGCAAAAGGCAAAAACAGTGAAAACAACAAAAAGCAACAAAGCGCAACAGCAGCAGCAGCAGCAGCAGCATCGAAATATAAAATTGTTATAAAAACAACATAAAAATATTCAATTTTTTTTTGCATTTTATGTATATATATGTATATATGTATGAGCATGGGGCGTGGCTTGTGTGTTGACATTAAGTAAAAAGCGCCATTAGCTATAAAAATACTTAATATGGAAATATGCGCAGAGCTTTGGGGTATTTACGTAAGCGAAAGACTGAGCGAAAAACAACTAAAGAAAAACTGTCGCAGAAGTTGGCCGCGCTTCCTGCCATATAGTACAACTGCCAGCTGGGTCAGCTGCGGCGCCAGCAGGAGATGGGGTCGCTGCGGTAGGTAAGAGGTAAGAGGTAAGAGCAGAAGGCAGGCAAGTAAACTGTTAACTGTTCATACATTTGCACCTGCCAGCAACAGTCCGGCGCGGCGTATGCACGCCGTATACGCAATATCTGGCATATACACCATTTCTTGTTTGAGAGAGTGTGGTCGTAATATTCTCGAGGAATTTTTGAAATACTGCTCTAGCTGAGTTTACTTTACATTATAATTAAATTACTTGGAATATTAAAAATAAAGTTTTTCTTTTTTAATATATATGGCGTATATGCCATATTTGGCCTATGCGTAATATTTTTTGAACAGTTTTCAAGTTCTAGTTGACATGGGCGAAAGTAAAGTTTGCTTTATATTATAATATGCAGCATAGTGAAATTACTTAGAATATTACTAAAGTTATTTCGAATGTACGTGGCGTATGCGTAATATTTAGAAATTAAATTAATATGCGTATGCGTAATATAATTGAAATTTCGAGGCTTGATATAGCTAAAGGAAATGTTTACTTTGAAGCTAAATACAAAATTATATAAATGTATAATAGAAAATATATGAATTTAAAATATGAATAGTAATTATTTTTTTTTTAGTCATATGCGTTTATTTAATATTTAAAGAATTTTTACTTGACATTTTAATTTTTTCAAATTATTATTATTATTATTTTTTTTTTTTTGCTTTATGCCAGAATATTTAAATATGATTTATGAGATGGCTTAGATAGTAATTCTTTGATACACGAAATTTATTCCTCATTAAAATACAAAAATACATTTTGAAGAGATATATAAATAAATAGATAAATTATAAATAAATAGAAGCCTTATTTTCTAGATTATTCACTCAGATTGAAGGTGTATATAACTGATAAAAATAATAATAATATTTGTCTGCTCTAGATATACTTCGACATTTTTAAGCAAAGATAGAATTTCAGTAAAAACTCTGCCATAAAATATATAAACATCTACAAAAATAAATAAAAACATACCAAAAACACAAGCATAGCTCAAAACAAAAAGGTTCGGCTGCAGCCAAATCTCGTCTGAGCCCGTCAGATTAATGAGCCAGAAAACTTGTCAATTTGCGTTGGCTGTACGCATTCAGTTTGGTTAGCAGCCAGACAGGGATTTCATTGTCTTGGAGTCGAGAGCAAATTGGTAAGTTTACAGAGATTAGCTGCATTTGTGCTTTACGTCATGGACAATTACTTGGCCATCAATGGGGATTATCAGTAAAAATTGTGAAAGTATACAGATATATACATATATATATATATATACATAAATGCATGGCTGCAAGAAATGCGAGAAAACTAATTTAAATATTAAATAAATGTATTTATGCAAATGCCCCGCCTGATGCTCGGAGCATACGAAATTGCTCAATTGCCTTCAATTGCGCACATTTAGCGCCAGGCCTGCAGTCAGTCAGCTAGGGGGAGTGGCTCAAGGCGTGACTTTATAGTGAGTACTGCCTAGGCCGCATCTATTTGGCGCGACTCCCCAGTGACAAGAAGCAGCGCCACAATCGCAGTTCCAATTAAACTTTTCGCATTTGCCTTTAATAAGTTGGAATTGTTAAGCACGAGCGTCGAATTCAATTTCAAGCGCTTTGCTGTTGATGTAGGTTCCAATTCGAATGCTTCTTTAGATGTTGCGCCCGGTCCGGCTCCATAGATTCTATGGCCAGCGCTGAGCTTTTGACGAAATTAGATTCAGTTTGAGTGCGAACTTCTCTCTCTGTGGTGAGAATGCGCAGAATGGTCCAGAGCATCCTTTCGCATGTGAGTGTGTGAAACTGCACTGAGCGAAAAACATTGCTGGCTGTGCAGAAAATATAATGAGAGAGTAAATTGGAATATTTGAGAATGATTCATTATTTTATTAAATTGTAAGATAAAAAAACAAAAAATAAAACAATATAAATAATATTTAAAAAAAAAATAAATAAAAATAATAATAATAATAAAAATTCTATAATATGTTAATATATTGTTTGTAATGTGAATAAAAAAATGATAAGATTTGATTCATTTATAAAAAAAAAACTTTATATATATTTATTTATGATATTTTTAATGAGGAAAAAGTTCTTTTTCATTAAATTTTTTTTTTCAATTTTGTTTAATATTTTATAAAATATTACATGTATGCATATTTTAAATAATTTTTAAAAAAATTTATAAAAAATACCTTAATATAAACAAAACCAAAAAAATATTTAAATAAATATTTATTTAAATATATATTTATATATTAAATATTTAAATAAAATTATATATTAAATAATATAAATTTTAATCAGATAATTTTCGTATTAATTTTTATTTCCATATATAATTTTTTATTTTTGATTAAAGTTTGCTAATTTATTTACTCTGTTTTAATACTAATATTTACTTAATAATATCAATATTATTGTTATCAAATTGGACTATGTTCTGCAAGTAAAATACAAATAGTTAGTATATTAGTTTCATAAATTTGCCATTCTTCTGCCAAAACATATCTAACTGATTGGACGTAAATAAACGAAATTAAGTTTGATATTTCGCTTGCAAGCATTGCAAATATGCTCCATTAAATGTTCAGGCAACATTTCATAATCAAAATGAAATGTCCATATTGGTGATTTGAGCCTAATCAGCTTAGATCAACAATTGAACTCTAATTTCGCATATGAATTGCAATTGAGCATGCTGCAGGCGATGCTGAAGAAGCTGCAGTCCATCGTGGCACTCGCCTGAATAGAGATCCGGCAATTACTTAACTAATCAAAACTAAACACATTTAGCTCTGGCACAAACGAAGCAGTAATTGCCATCAGTTGCCACACTGGATGGCCACTGGAGGCGGCAACGGATGCAGAGCATGCAGCAGGACACATGACCAAACGAGCAAACCTCATCATAATGAGAACAAACAAAATTCAGAGCTGGCCAGTGACGCAGCTGGAGACAGACTCGACTCGCTTGCCATGTCCAAAGTCCAAACAAATAATCAAGTGTCTGGCATCCACAGAGCAAGTGGCCAAAGCGTTGCGTATACGACCCCATAGTCGGGCGACTTTAGTGCAACTTATAAAACCATTAAAAATGACAGAAATTGCATTAGAGCCAACAGTTTAGAGCGTACGTGTTGTTGTGACCGAGTATCCTTTGCTCCCACACACACACACTCACACACGTGCACAGAGCAACGACAGGCAATGCAAGCCACAGGCTAAGCACCTGGCCGCGTGCCACACATGTCTTCCATATATGTATATATATACATACATACATATATATACACCGATGTATTTGTATCTGTGCGTAAATGTAACATGATGCGCCTTGTTATCCAAGGCATTAAACTGTTTGAGCACACACACACGCGCACTCCACAAAAGCCTGGCCTGCAGCTATGAGCCAGCCCATTCAGTTGATAACAATGAGCGAAACGTCAACAGGACTCGGATACTTAAAACGCCACGCCCATTTAGCTGCCGTTGAAAGGTTAGCAACTTAGCCCAGGTGCATGGCTTAATATTTAATATCCATTTAGTTTTGCTTAAAAATTTGGAAACTAAATTGCCTTTAGGCATAGTCTAATATTATGCTAAACTAATACTTAATTTGAATATGTATTAAAATATCAAGTATCATTTGCCGTGTATTAAATTGTGTGCTTAAGTAATATTAATGCGTTTGGAAAATGTATGAAAAGTTATTGATTAATAAAACTAAAAATGTTTTTATTAGAATAAGCCCAACTCTGCAATACGTTTCAACAGAAATTAATATAGATATATATTATTTACAGACTATATTGTATAATATATAGTCAAAATGATAGGTAAGTATATAAAAAAAAAAAAAAAATAAATAAATAAATAAATTTATAAACAAAATTTATTTATATTATAAATATATTTTAAAAATACAGAAAAAAATAAATAAATAAATAAAAGCAAAAATAAAAAAAAAATAAAATAATCATAATCATATTTTCGATGGATATATTCTTATTAGTTACAAAAATGGATATAAATAAAAAATATACCTAACAATTTATATACAAGAAATTATTCTTTAATAATGTCAACAATAATAATAATATTTTTTTGTTTATATATTTACTATTTGCTATTTGAACTAATATTTATTTTATATTATATTTATATTGACTATGAGAATAAATATTTTAAACAGTTGTTAAAATAATACTAAAATCAGCTATTTATTTATTATTTATTGTTTTTAAAATTCTTAATAATTTAAATATTCGAAAATTTCTTTTCAATTGTATATAACTGATTATTTTTTAATTATTATTAAAATAATTAATATTTTAAATAATTGTATTATTTATTTCATGTTTGAATACTAAATGAGACTTAGACTTTAAGCTAGAACTACATTTTTCTTTTTATTTAAGAGCAAACCTAATATACCCCATTAAATTCCTAAAAATAGCGTATAAAAATGTAAATAAATTTTTCGAATCAGAGATAATAAAGTGTTCTACGAAAAATATGAACTCAACCGAATAACTGCTCTGAAATACTTTTGATACATCATTTAAATAGCTGCAGATGGCAACTCAACGTGGTTACAGCTCCAACTCGCACTCGCCCATTAACTTCAAAGCGCTTGATTTTCTGGCAGCAGAGAGAACTCAAGCTGAAATGTTTGACAAGAAGGTGTGTGCCGAACAGTTGAAATTTGTTGAAGCATGAAGCATTTTATTACCCCTATAAATCAGATTTATGTGGCCAGCACCCGAAAAAAAAACAATAACAGCAACTGAAATAAACAATAAATAAAAATTTTGTGTAAGTGAACGTTGTGATATCCTCAATCATTTTTTGGTTTAAAAAAACGTATATATGAATTTTCTGCAAAAATAAATCAAATAATCTACACTTGTTATATACTTATATAGTTTTATCAAGTCAAGCTTAGAACTAAACTGGATTAAAGAAATATTCATCAGTGATTAACATAAATATATATGTATTTATATTTGCTGTGAGTTCTTTCTGGATGCTGAGTTATTATAGGTACAATGACTTAACTTATGGTTCGATTATCGCTAATCAATCCAAATAATTCGGTTTAACCTAATCGAATTCGTGGGACCGTGGGGTATAATTTAATTCAAGCAGCTAGGCTCTGTTGTCAATATGTCGCCTCTCGCAGACAGGCTCAGGAATGACAACAACAAAAGTAAGGACAAACGACAGCAAAAGCGAATGCAATGCTAAATTGAAAGGTAAATGTGAAAATCGTGTTTTAAATGTTTTGGATGTCAGGCGCAGCCAACCCTGGCACAAAAAAGCCGTCCGAAGCCAGAAGCCTGAAAGCTGAAGGCTGCAGGCAATGCTCTCCAAAAAGGGGCATAAAGGGAGGCAGTTGGAACGGGAACCCGACCCGCTTGCTGTGTGGTGGGGCGTGGCATTAAGAGCAACTGGCAACTGGCTGGCACTTTGGCATTTATCAAGTCTATGCAGCTGACAACTATTAAAATTTTGTTAGACCAGCTAATTGAAATATTTGCACCGTACAACCTGGCGAATGCGCAATCTGAAAATGTCATGGCTGTCAAAAGACCAAAGAGAAAGACCGTAAAGCAACAGAGAGCGAGAGTGAGAGAGAGAGAGAGAGAGAGCAACTACGAGACTTTTGGCTTCATGTGTGCATAGCTTATTAGCTGCATTCGAATGTCAAATTGGGACGAAATTTAACTTAATTAGAATTAAAGAATATTAATTAATGTGCATATATATGTTAAAATATGTCATACTTAGAAACAAATATGGTTAGGGTTATTTTAGTTTTATTTTTTAATCATTAAAATTATTATTTATGTTTATTAAAAAATTAAAAAAAAAAAATTGTTTTTATATATTATACATATATATTTTAAATATTAAATATTATAATAAAATTTTGTATTATATTTTAATAAAATTTTATAGCTTTTAAACAAAATTCGGTTCTCTATTTATATATATTTTTTATAAAATATAATAAATAATATATTTGAAATTTTTAAACGTCTCTCATTGCATTGGCTTAGTATAAGTTAAACTATTTCTTATTAATCAGTAATATATTTATTTCTTAATAAAATTTTATATCTTTCAAAAAATTCGTTTCTCTATTTTTTATTTATTCTTTTTTTTATAAAATATAAAAATAAATATATATATATTATAATTTTTAAACGTTTTCATTGCATCAATAGTATACTAAAATTTAATTTTTTATTTTAATAAAATTTTATAGCTGTTAAAAAAAATTAATTTCTCTATTTATATATATTTTTTATTATCAAATATAATAACTAATATATTTAGAATTCTTTAAACGATTTTAATTGCATTGGCTTAGTATTAGTTAAACTATTTATTGTTAATCTGTTAAGCAACCCAAATTTAATTTTCTAATACCTCTGAGGATCTTTTGTCTATATACATATTGCTAGTGGTTCGCCGATGCTTGAGACTGGCGTTGCAAGTGTTGCACAAATTTGCAGCTCATGAGTGTGGAAATGTGTTTAAATGCAAATGTACGTCCGCGACCCCAAGCCAAAACCCTCAAGCACAGGCAACAGCAAGAGCAGCAACAACAATAACAATAACAACAGCTAGAGCAACGGCATCAGCAGTTCTTGAGTGCCCCCTACATATTGCGGTACTGCACTTGCCTATAAATTATGCATAGGTCGGGGGACCTGAACCTGGACCTGGCTATCATCATCGGCATCCTCATCATTGTTCGGCTTGTGGCTGACCGTCGCTCTCTATCTTTGTTTGGGTAACAAAGAGGAAGAGAGAGAGGAGGGGAGCATAGTGTATGGTGGTTAGCTGGCAGCAGGTGGCACTGGAATGCTTTGTTGATGTTGGCGCTGCTGGCGAAGTGTTTGTTATTGTTTTCCTAATAGCTGAAAGCGTTGACTTTTGTTTATGTAGAGGGGCTTGCCATTATAATATGTAGCGCACACACACACACACACAAAGGACTAAAAACGAGATGCCAACTGCAAGTACGGATGCGCCAGATGCCACAACTTGCATTTGCATGTCAAAAAACATGACAAGGCTTTGAGCCGACCAAGGTGGACACACAAAAGAGGAAAAGTTCAGAGATGCCAAAGAAATATGCATGAAGTTTTCTATTTTTTTTTTTTTTTTTTTTTTTAATTTTAAAAATATTTATTGAGGCATTTTTAGTTAGATTGTTGAAGAGCTAGCTTTAAATGGTATTTAACCACTGCTCTGCAACTATGTATATAAATGCAGCGGTAGCAGCCAACGATTTCTTATTCAAATTTATGTTAATAGAGCCGGGCATCAAGCCCGACGGGACCACTGTGCAACGGGCTCGACGACCAAAATGTATGCAACGACATTTGCTGTGCGACAATTAGCGTGATTTTCAACGGGCACAGAAGACATGAACTGGCCAGAGAGTCGACAATGAAATACCCTACAATAAATGGAATATACATATCAAATAATTTAAGGCATTCATGCAGAAGTCAACTTAGTTCTATTAGATTATACAACTCCTACAACTTATACTGATAGTCAAACTTCTACTTTAACCTCTTGACAAAGTGCATGGCTCCGAAGTGAGAGTAGCTAACGAAACCTCAACGAGCAAGTCAACGTCAGCGCCAGTTGGCTCGCAATTTGTATGCACTGCACAAAAAATGCACCAATTCAATTTGTCTCGAGACGCGGCGGCACAAGTCGTAACCGAAAGGGGAAAAAGTGCCAGGAAAATGCGGAGAAGAAACGTGCAACCTGTACGGGGTACGGGGTACGGGTATGGGAGGCATTTTGACAAGTCCCAATAGAAACTCAGCAGATCACGTAGCATGCGAATGAGGCCACATCATGTGCATTCAGCATGCGCTAGATGACACCCAACATTGTTGTTACCCAATCCCAGATATATATCAGTCAACCTATCTGAGTCCGACTCTCAGTTTGAGTCTGACTCGAATGCCACGCGTATGCATCGGGTGCGAGGATGGAAGGCTACAAAAGTTTTCATGGCCAAAGTTTTATGCGCACGATTTGACAAGTCAAGACAAGCTTGTCTTTCCACCTCTTTTGCTCGTTCTAGCTATGTATATATGTAAATACCCTGTACTTGAGATAGTTTACTTTGGAGTGTTTAAAAGAGGGTAACTAGTTAAAGAAGTAAATGACTAAAAATAGTTGCAGGGAATTAAGAAATATTCACCTTTACATATTTGTTGAAATACCCAACAATTTAAATCAGAAATAATACAATAAATTTAAGATTGTTTAAAATAATCTAGTTATTGTTTTCCTGCCAAGACAGACAGATAGATATGATATTTTATGTCAGTTTCATAAATTTTTACATAATATTTAGCGCTCTTAAAATATGTTAATTAATTTCTTAATTATTTATACAAAATTATAAGTTTTTTTTTTTATATTTAATAAAAGCTATTTTAATTAACCTTTTTATATGTATATTTATATTAGTAAATACATATATTTCAAAAGTAAAATTAAATATAAATTACATCTGCAATTCACTTTATGCCTATATGTATTATATATAATACGATTATTTTTACATATGTACAGTGACGAACTAAATTATTGGCACAGCAGGCTTTTTATACTTTATAGCGATTTTTAAAGTGTTTTTTAACGCTTTTTTAGTAAAACAAAAAATGTACTACATAGAATAGGGTATTTATTAACGTATACAAAAAAAATATTGTAAAAAACTTCAACGTACTTTTTTTAAAAATTCAATAACCAAGAAAATACCTCGATTTTGCTGAACAAAATTATTGGCACACCAAAAAAAAAACTTACAAAACATAAAAATATTATGAAAAAAATGGATAATAACTATAATTAACATTTGGTATGTAACCCTTTAGCTTTAATAAGAGGTTTGGCATCGAAAAAAATTATTTTTGAGTGACGTCTTCACTCATTTTTTGCCATTCTTCGATAAGAGCTTGTTTTAGGCCGGTCTATTTGTTATTGCTCGTTTTGAGATCCACCTATCCAATTCTTTCCAAAAGTGTTCGATTGGATTTAGTTCTGGATATTGTGGTGGGTGCAGTAGCACATAGGCGGTATTATACACCAGCTACATTTTGACGATATGGGCAGAATGCTTGTGGTCGTTGGCATGTTGAAATATGAACGTGCTTAGCAGTTGCAGCTTTTCGACACTTTTTTAAAGGTTATCTTTCAAAATATTTGGATACAAATGTTTGTCCATTATACCGTCTACAAATACCAACTCGCCCACACCTGCAGCAGGTATGCAACCCCAGACCATCACCCTACAACCGCCATGCTTAATTCTTGACGTAATATCGTTTTTGTGAAATTCAGTTTTCGGCTTCCTCCAAACAGTTTTACGCCCACCAGAGCGAAATATATTGAATTTTCACTCATTACAGAACAGAACTTGACTCTAATAACCAGATGGCGTGCTAAAATATTCTTTAGCGTAGTCCAAACGCTTCTTTTTATAAGCATCTTTGATGCACAGCTTTCGTCCAGCCAAACGCGATTTGTATTTGGCCTTGTGCAGTACTCTGCGTATTGTAATCGGGTGCATATCTCTTCCTATTCATTTTGTAACTTCAGCAGTAATCTGTGTTGATGTTATTTTGAGATTCATTTGCACCTTTCGAACGATTTTCCTGCATCCATGGCTGTTCAACAAATTAAGGCTACCTTTAACTTTATGAACTTTGCAGATTGCGGGCTTCCTTGGAGCGTTGCACGTAGCTTCGAGTAGTGAATCGGCTTCCTTCCATTACCTCTATAATATCTTCATAAAAGTTGCCTTGATCGTGCAAATGCAGGATAATTTTCCTCTGAGCTACTGATGTTTCTTTTAGCTTAGGTGCCATTATTAAGAAAAGTTAAAATATATACTCAATTGCTATCAAATTTTTTAAATATAAATTAAAATTTGCGAAGCTTTAGATAAAGGAACATAAAATATTGTGAAATTGCCAAAATATTTTGTCTAATCGGTTTAATTCTTAAAAAAAAAACAAAAAAATACTAAGTGTGCCAATAATTTTGTTCAGCAAAATCGAGGTATTTTCTTGGTTATTGAATTTTTAAAAAAAGTACGTTGAAGTTTTTTACAATATTTTTTTTGTATACGTTAATAAATACCCTATTCTATGTAGTACATTTTTTGTTTTACTAAAAAAGCGTTAAAAAACACTTTAAAAATCGCTATAAAGTATAAAAAGCCTGCTGTGCCAATAATTTAGTTCGTCACTGTATATATAAATTATAATGAGCAACGTGAAACTACGCACAAATAAATACGGAATTTCCCCAGATTAAATTTACCAGTCAATTAGTTCAACATTTGCAAAGCTGTGCAACAGTTAGAACAAAAGCACATATATCAAAATTATATTATATGTAGAAACATAGAAATAATACCTAGGCATATGCAATCTATCGAATGTGGCAGAGTGTGTGCATCAATTGACCTTTTCATATGTCTAAAATGTCATATACAATATTAAACTCGGCTCTTTTAGGTCTAGGTAATGGTAAATAAATGTCGGGTATCTCTGTGGGAATCTATGTTGAATCTAGTTTCATGACTTGGATTTCTAGTTTTGTAAATCTCTGTTATATCACATAATTCAACTTACTCTAAAAAAAAAAAAAAGAAATTGAAGAACACATTTTCCACTGTTACTTAAAATCATAATCAATATATTACTCTGAAAGGAAGTAATGTAGGGTAACTCTGAGCCAGGCAGTTTTTATAGAATTAATTTGCAGCTAGTTTTAGAGCAGCTAGTTTTAATCACTGAAATAAGTTTAACAGACTGTAAGTGAATACAGGATATACTTAAGTCAGACAACTTCTGCATCAGGTCACTTAAGCTGACTCGAAGTTAGGGTTATATTTCAATCTATTTAAATCTGTAAATTTTTGTATTTTAAAAATGACAATGAAAGGCTCTTTATATTTACAGGGTATATGAAAGTAAAGCAACAGCAGCTGTTGCACTCTGACATGATTTTGCAGATGTTGCGTGCGGTTACAAAAACGCGACAAAACCGGAAGTTAAACGATGCCCTATATGAAAGTGCATGTTCGTGTGTGTGTGTGTGTGTGTGTGTGCCTGCCATCTGCAAGTGTGTGAGTAATGGAATGTCGAGCTCGCAACTCTGCGCTGCGTCTGTGTCTGTGTGTTCCCATTGAGTGTAATGAGTGTGAAAAGTTCATTAAAATTGCACGTGCGAAATTACATGAATATATACAGATATTTATACATACACACATACATACACACATACATATTTAAAAGCTCATACATATATAAATCTGTATATGTGTAGAAGTAATTTTAAGTGCATGACTTGTCTGTTACAATCCCGATTAAGACTCTTTTCATTTCGCTTCTTCTTTTTTTCTTCTTTTGTGGTATTTTAGTGGAGTCTTTGTACACCGTTAATGGCTGACAGCGTCATTAGTCATTATTTTCTCATTAGCTTATGTATTATGCATTATCACATTGCTTTCAGCTGAACAATATTAAGCACTTATGGAAAATGAATTTTATCAGCTGCTTGAAGCTTAAGAGCTCTGATAGTAAAAATTATGATTGAATAAATGCCGGAATAAAACATTATAAATTATAAAATAATACAAAACTATTGAATCATAAGAAGCAATGGAATTATTATAGAAACGGAAGCAATACTAATAGTAGTTGACTATTTCCATAATTGATTGCCTTTAGTTAATTTCCTATTTTAAATTAACTTTTGACAGTTTCAGATGCAATGAAACAGTTAACAAATCTTGATAAGCAATTTAGATATATTTTCGTTTATTCGTTTTTAAATGCCTATATAAAGTTTTCTCCTTGAATTGCTTAAAACTAAAACTAAAACCTACAAAAAATATCATTAACTATTCATAATGAAAACGATGCACTCTGAAGCCAATCTTTTCAATTTTTTTTGTTCTTCCATTATTTATAAGCCTTTCAGTTGCACATGGAATATACTCAGCTATTTGTTATTTATTTCTATGGCAATGCTTCTGGCAAATTTTGATTGATTTTTCTAAGCGACTGATTTCAATTACAGACAAACCCAAACGAACTGCACAGCTAAGCCGTCCCACACATACCTACAGACTACGACTATTACATATATATATATCTTCAGTTGTAGCAATTATGATAATAAATACGTTAACATATCCAGTTAAATGTCCCGTTGTGCTGCACGTCGCATTCGCAGTGGCACAAAAAGTCACGCGGTGTTAGCTTATCGCATCCCGATTCGAATCTGTCCCTCTCTCCCCCAGCCCTTATCGATTGTCCTGGTCATCAGCCTTAGATAAACTTGTTGCTCTCCCAAATCAACTGGGGATTTTCGGTTCACTGGACAAAATGCCAATAAAAATGTGAGAAACTCGAAAAAAAGAAGATGAGGAAACAGAAAAACGAATAAAACAGAAAACGAAAAAGTAGCAGATAGGTGACATCTCTTAAACTGTCATTGACACTTACAAATTGAATTCTCATTGGCGGAAGGCAGGAGGCGGGGCTCTTCCCTTCCCACAATTATCACCGCTGACAATGATAACATTCGATAGGCAGCGCTTCAAAGGGGGATCTTTGATAAACAATGCGGCATGTAAATAACAACAAATCAATTTTTAAATAGACAGGCAGCCTAGGCAAAAACAGAGCCCGACCCCAATGTCAAGCGGCAACAACAATGAACCCTATTCAAATGCCACTTACACAATCTATAAAGGTGTCTGTGTATTAGCTGTCAGTTAGCTCGGTCTTAAATTGAAGCCAACAGTTTGAGTCAGGTAACAAGATAGCAGATAACATGGCCAACAAATTGTTGGCAGCTCGTAATTGTCTTGCCTCCTGCATCCAATTGATTAATAGCGGTTAATGTTATGTTAATTTGCTGGCACTTTGCAGGTGGACATTCGAGTCCACAAATAAGTCCTTCTAGATGGAAGTCATTAATAATGCTAGAGATTCAGATAAAGATACTAATTGAGATACAAATACAGAAACAAGTACAGATACAGATACAGATACAGATACAGATACAGATACAGATACAGATACAGATACAGATACAGATACAGATACAGATACAGATACAGATACAGATACAGATACAGATACAGATACAGATACAGATACAGATACAGATACAGATACAGATACAGATACAGATACAGATACAGATACAGATACAGATACAGATACAGATACAGATACAGATACAGATACAGATACAGATACAGATACAGATACAGATACAGATACAGATACAGATACAGATACAGATACAGATACAGATACAGATACAGATACAGATACAGATACAGATACAGATACAGATACAGATACAGATACAGATACAGATACAGATACAGATACAGATACAGATACAGATACAGATACAGATACAGATACAGATACAGATACAGATACAGATACAGATACAGATACAGATACAGATACAGATACAGATACAGATACAGATACAGATACAGATACAGATACAGATACAGATACAGATACAGATACAGATACAGATACAGATACAGATACAGATACAGATACAGATACAGATACAGATACAGATACAGATACAGATACAGATACAGATACAGATACAGATACAGATACAGATACAGATACAGATACAGATACAGATACAGATACAGATACAGATACAGATACAGATACAGATACAGATACAGATACAAATACAGATACAGATACAGATACAGATACAGATACAGATACAGATACAGATACAGATACAGATACAGATACAGATACAGATACAGATACAGATACAGATACAGATACAGATACAGATACAGATACAGATACAGATACAGATACAGATACAGATACAGATACAGATACAGATACAGATACAGATACAGATACAGATACAGATACAGATACAGATACAGATACAGATACAGATACAGATACAGATACAGATACAGATACAGATACAGATACAGATACAGATACAGATACAGATACATTTTCTCAAAATATATCTGTCATATTTCATACGTCATTTTTATTCCGAAAAAATAAAGAGTTTAGATTACAGACTTTATGAAATAAATACATATATCAAATGGAGGCACTATCCGTCTCCATTGTTGGCCTTCTGCAGCTGCTGGGCTACTCGTACTTTATAACACAGCCGGAGGATCAATGCTCGCCAGCTCCTTGCCTGGGCAGCTGGCTCTTTCTGCTGGCCACGCTCTGTTTCCTGTGGGACCTGAGAGTATATCCGCGTCGCTTCATGCACATGGCCTGGCAATGTCAGCTGATAGTCGAGATTGTGGCTGGCTTATTTCTGGCCGAGATTGCGATGCTGCGCATTTGGTGCGGTCTCGAGCAAATTATCTATTGGCTGACGGAGCAGTTAATTCATGCGCTTCGAATGGACGACTGCCGGTACATATTGTTCCAGTACAGCTTGCATGGGCTGACAACCGTGGCGGTGAGCGGTGCAATTGTGTGGTTTGTAATCAGGGCTACCGATGTACCCTATCATCTGAACTGTTCTGTGAACAAGATAAAGCGCAATGGGCAGCATATGATACGCATCCTTGGCTGCATTGGCCGCATGAACAGCTGTGAGAGACGACGCACTCTGAGAGCCTGTAGGCGGGCCATATTTTCAAGATACGGCGAGACTACCAGTTCAGAGTGGGAGGAAGAAGGCGACGGAGAGGGGGTCGATGATGAAAATGAAGCTGCCGATGAGGATGAGGATGGGATTGAGGTTGAAGATGAGCTTAACGATGGGGGTAGTATTGGGGATGGCGAGGAGGATGAGCTTGCCGATGAAGATGGGATTGAATACGACGATGAAAATTGGGAGGGTAGTGACGATGAAGATGAGGATGAATAGCGATTGAGAGCCAACACTGTTGACCATGGCTGCGTGTCTAACCCACTAAACAAATCATGGGGCCGCATTCGTATGCCCACATTGCTTTCCATCTATTTGGAATTTATATTGCGATTGCTGCATATCTCGACACGATTTCTGTGCCACACGCAACGGAAATTTACTTTTCCTCACTTTTGCCCCCAACAACCACCACGTTTCTATTTTTCTATCTTTTTTTCTTTTTCGACTATCTGTAACAATAAATTTTGTTGCACGAACGAACGGAGAGGCGGAAAATAAAGAGAATTTGCGTTTGCTGACTGTGAAGTTCTTCGACTTTTGTCTGTCCGTCATAGAACCTAAACGGCTAGGCTGGCCTTCAACTGTTGAATGAGAACTCCCAACCCAAATGTGAGCTAATCACTGAGCTATTTAACTGTTGAATGCCAATTATTTATAGATACGGTGCACAGGAGGAAACTGTCTTGACTACGGCACGTAGAGGCCTATGTATCCTTAACGATTGTAGTCATTGTTGGATGACAGTTTCTATGGAGTTGTGCCAGTCTAATTGTATAACACTCGGATGGATAGATCTACTAATTGCTTAACATACTTTACAATTGTAGTAGACAAAGGTATATTAATACAATACCAACTGCTGATGATTTCTATCCAACTTTGCTAAATAATATCTAATTGCTACTTATTTTAAAAAATCCAATTTCCATTTTCCATTCCTGTCTTTCAAGCAATAAAGGGGAGAGAAATTACCAATATTATATAAAAACACAGACACTTATTTTCCTTTCCCTTTTCATATATTTGTACTAACTATTTTCTGAATATTTTTAAAAATCTTTTTTCTCTAGATAATAATTTAGTTGGACAGACTGTCTGGCATGGGGTTTGCCGACATTTTGGTAGCTAAATGAAAGCCAGCTACAGTTGACGTTGTTTTTATGGCAATTGTGGTTTTTGTTGCCACTGTAACTTTCAATCATCGTTAGATGGGCAAAAAAAATGCGAATGAAAACAATCGCAAAACAAGTATAAACAAAAACAACGAGAAACAAAGAGTAGAAAAGCGAATCATTCACAGATTGTATTGCATTTCTAAGCAGGCCAGGGACACAAACAGGTCACAGCTGCTAACTTTGATTACTCGACGGGCAAAACAAAAAAAAAAAAAAAAGAGAAGAGAAAATAACATTTGATTGGCTTAGCCAGCAGAGCTGAGACGCCAAAATACAAATGATTGTTTAAGGATTCATTAAGTCGAATATAATATAAATAAATATACATACATATATGTAGATATATTTATGTGCCGAAATCAATTGTGCACAGCTTTTATTGATATGGTGTAACTTAGCAAACAATTTTGATTGGCATTCAGGCTTTTCTTTTTCAAGAAAAGTTTTTTTTAAAGCAGAAAATATAGTCAACATAAATTTGTAACGAAAGCCTTAAAAAATGTTTGCAAATTTATTTATTTTGTATTTAATTTAATCATTTTTTTAGATATTGTCTAGCCGAAGCTCATTTGTTAACAGAATTTTTACCTATTTTCGTGCATACCCAAAATATTGGCCATGAAATACTGAGCGACCGAGCTTGGAGATATTTTTTGGTAAACATATGCGAATGGGGCTCAAAGTGAATTATGCTACATAATTTGTCGGCAGGCAGGTGCTGCTCATTAATCTTGTGCTTGCTTTAGAGCTGCCTCTCTCGGCGCTTCTCATACCCCGCTTAGTTTAGCACACTCTAGGGGCACACCCACACACATACATAGGCACTCGCTTATGCACAAGCATTTTACGTAGATAAGCTTCTCACTTTTCGTTTCAGCTTTTCTTTTTTTTTTTTCTTGCTTGTCCTACCTGCCTGGCGGTTTTATGCCTAATGGATTTGCGCTTTGATGTGCAAACGGTTTAGACCGTATTACGTCTACGTGTATGTGTGTGTGTGTGTGTGTGTGTGTGTGTGTGTATGAGTGTGCGTACACGTATGCGTGTGTGGGGTTGAGTGACGTTGCGTTTGTGTGCGTGTGTATTTAAGTGTCGACATTAGAGACCATCACTTGCAGTCCTCAGTGCTATTTTTTCCTATCATTCTCTCTCACTCACTCAGTATATATATCTCTCTCTCCCTCTCTCTCTCTCTCTCTGTTCTAGCTACGCGTCGCACATAAATTTCTTTCGGAATGGCCATATGAGGGCTATGTGGCCATAATTTTAAGCCTCAGCTGATACGTTGTTAATAGCCAAATGGTGGCTGCTGCGTTTGCTTTTAAAATTAACAAGAAATAGGGGCTATAGATATGCGAAAAGATTAGATACCCTTTAAATGCATGCATTAAATGGTAGATTTAATCTTAATATGAGTTCTGAGTATCAAAGTCGAAATTGGGTGAAAACGTTTTCGTTTTATAAGATCTTTCTTGTAGAATTTCGGTGCAAAAGTTTCAAATTCTTTATTTTTTTTTTTTTACGCGTATTTATGTTAGTAAATTCAAAGGACTCTTAAGTCTGATGTATTAATTGGGTCTTTTGTGAAAACTTTTGCTAGATTCTTAGCTTTGAACACTTGAATAATCTTAGTCGTTTACATTAATATTTTTTCCAATTTTAAGCAATACTACAAGATAGATTTATGTACCTTATTCATACAAGATAGTCATTATTTTTCATTATTTTTATTATTTCACTATGCTTACAATTATTTATATTTTTTTTCCAAGAGGGTATAAATGCGGTTCCTACTAAATTTCAAATCAAAATCAACTTTAGCGTTTAAATGCAAATTATTAGCTCCGTTTGCATTTCTTTTTAACTGTACCATGAAACTTTACCATCAACTTTATCATCACCATGTGAGTCTTACCTTTAGCATAAAATTTAACATAAATTTTACCATTGAGATTATTAACATTATTTACAATTACCATATTAATCTTACCTTCAACCAATTTAACATTACCATTATTCTCCTGTTTAAATATACCTTACCATTTAGTTAACAAATAAATATACTTTCCAGCTACCTTTACTAAATTGAAATTAATTTATCCTTTAGCATTCAACATTCCAGAGTTTCTAAATAAAATGAAGTTGATGATAAACTTATAAGATAAATGACATAGCTGATAGTAAAGTTAATTACAACATTCATTGCAAGTTTATAATTAATAGTCACAATGAACATTATCATTAAAATTACCATTAACTTTGATCAGCAAACTGAGTCAATTTATAATCAATTGTGTCTTCACCTCAATTTCATTTATCATTTATCTTCACCTACGTATTACTATTCAACTTTACCTTATATATATTCTAACTTTTACTTTAGCTCTTGATTTCAGCAACCCTAGACTTTATGAATATATATTAAAAAGGCAGACACATTGTGTTAGGAGGGTATTGACACGTTGTTGTTCAGCCATTACCTTTATGCGCTGCAAAAAAGAGAACCATGTATGGAATAACTTTATTCCCTCGTGAAAAAATTACCATATGTATGGGTGTACGTGTACCATATTTGTGTGTGTGTGTGTGTGTGTGTGTGTGTTTGTATTGGATAGACTGCTGATGAAATTTCGTTGTCATCCTTGACATTGCATGTATATTCAAAGAAATTGTATTTTTTTTATTTTTAAAATTGGAAATTTTTTGTTGTCGCACATACACCACAAATTTTTGTTTGTTTTTGTAATTTGTTTAAATGTAAATTGTGTTACTGTTAACATTTAAAAATTTGCTCAAATTGTTGGGCTCTTTGTGAACAATTTACATATACATATGTATATATATAGTAGTATACACATATATGAATCTATTCATAATTTTATTACATTTTTCTTTTTTTTTTTTTGTGTTTGGCATTTTGTTTTATGGAAATACAGTTTCATCTTATCCTTGTGCAATCAATTAATGCAAATTTTTGTGTTTAAATAGTCGATTTATTTTTTTAGATATTTTACAAACAGTTTTTAATTTAAATTTAGTTATTTATTCACCTGTAAAGAACAAGTGAGATTTTTTTTAATAATTGTAATTATAGAAATCGTTGAACTGTATTTCCGTTTGCCAGAATTCGCATAGTTTGCCCATGTTTTAGATTTAATCAAATTAAATTTTTGCTATGCAATAATGTAATTAATTTCTTTTTAGGTTTTTTTTTTTTTTTTTTACCATAACTTTAAATACAATGTACATTAACAAAATTTTAATTAAATCTGTTCAATTATGTATATGTATATATATTTTTTTTTTATATTTCATTTCATTTCTGTAATTAGCAAATTTTTGTTGGGTTATAAAGAACAAACTATCACTGCGGCTGTTGAGAAGGCTTTAAACAATATATTGAAACATCAGTATAAACTATTCAAACCACTCAATGATTAATAAAAACAATTATTTGTATTATAGTATGACTATTTTTTTAAATTTTCTTTTTGTTTTTAAAATGGAGTAGGTAATTATTAAAATTTACTTTTTTTTACTGAAAACGAGTTTCTTGAGCCTTTCTAATCATTTATTTACTTAGCTACTTACTATATTTCCTATGATGCATCATTTGAATTCAGTTTACATTTAACTAGATTTTCCTCTGCTCTAATTGCTATTTTTTTGTTTTTTTGTTTTTGTATTTTCTTTTTAGGTGTTTCGTTTTCGCTCCATATCAAATGTTTTTGCAAATTCTTGAATTTTTTTTCATTTTATTTTCAATTTCACATCAAAAAACTATAAGTATTGGACCAAAAATTACGTTTGAACCTCAGATAAGTTTGAATGGACATGCGCTATATAAGTTCTGTACTTTTCTTGATACCTTGCCCTAAAAACTAAACGAATATTTACAACAAACTTGTTCATTTCATTTTCTTTCGACACTTTCGATTTTACATTTAGATAAACCACATAAATTGAGTAAAATATTAAATGGTCAACAGTTGTTGACCAAAGATATATGTTTTTCTCGAATATCTACATCTATGTATATGTTTGTATAGGATCTGCGGCCATGTCGTTGTCTGTGCAAAAGCCAAGAAATGCAGAGGGAATAAAAAAGTGGAATGAAATTAAGTTTGGCGCCATTATACTTTTAGCCATGGTCGCCATTGTGTCGACATTATTGTTTATACCCTGTAAAGACTACAGGGCAGTCAAGGAGTGTATGTGTGAAAACAATAAGATATATTGCTAGACTTTCTCTGTAAGAAAAAACTGTACAAAATTAAATATGAAAACTGAATTTAACTATAATGAGAAGAGTAATAAAATTCTAAATAAATAGTTAATAAACAACGAGCATTATAATAATTATTATAATATATATGAATATATGAAATATGTTTATAATTAAAGAATATGATTTAAAATGTAAATAAATAGCTGAATTACAAATTATTTTAATTATTTTCCTTTTACTTAAGAAGTTCGTAATCCATATAAAAGTAAATACCCTATTGCCGATCCGTTTCTAGGATATTATCAAGTGCAATCTTAGCAGCTATAATTTTTCAGTTCATTGAAATAGTCAGACAAACATTCCGTGTGATGCTTTTTATTTGAACTGCACAGATGAAGAGCGGGATAATAGATTGAAATAGATGAAGCTTACTCGGGTGTTAAAATTTATAGTTGCATGTTTACAGGCAGCCAAGATTTATATAATAAACACCTTGGCAAGTGTCAGCCACAGACAGACAGACAGACAGACAAACAGACAGACTCACTGGAGAGCAACTTAAGCAATAGAGCGGAAGCGGAATAGCAATAACAGCTCACACTGCTTGACCCGTACAACTCCCCGCTGAATTGCCCCACCCATGCAGACATGTATGTAAGTGGACACGTTTATTTGGATGATATGTTTGCCTTTGTGCACTGTCTGGCTTCGTGTTTGTCTTGGCATGAAAATAGTCAGCCGGGTCCAGTTCAGTTCAGTTCAGTATCGCCATGCCCCCGCCCTCCTCCGTTACTCCGGATGCAGGCATACATATATCTCTGTCAATGACAGTTGTCAACATGACAGTTATAGGGACAACACAAATGTAACGGAAGTTCGCTCGAGACATGCTTAGCTCTGGAACAACAAGTCTGGGGCGTGTCTTGAGAAAAACTTTGATTTACAACAGTGAGTGATGTCGGGCAGCAAAGAGCATTTGTTATTACGAATATTCGGCGAAATTTCTGGTAAGAATCTTTTGTTGATTATTCGAAATGAGAAAGGAAAAGTTCACTGAATTCTAGATAGGAGCAAGCTCTACTGAATCCGATATATTTGGGAATTATAATAAAAATAAATATAGAAAATGATTTTCTTTAAGTGCTCAATCCTGATAAAGCTTTTCCAAAGAGGGCCAATAGCATATAATATTTCAATGCAATAAAAATTCTTTGAAAAATCTAGAACTTTCTTGCATTTTATGTATGAATTAGCAGATAAATTAGATCCATAAAAAGTCTAGACTATTCTAGAAAATTTAATCTGCAAGTAACTAAATAAAAAAAATAAATAAAAAATAAATAAAAAGAATAATAAATGTATTAAAAAAAAAAAAAATAATAATAATAATAGTAATCCCTGAAAATTTCAGATTAAAACTAAAAAACAATACTAAATAATCAAAAGAAATATTTAAAAATAAAATGACGTCAAGTCAAGTTGTTCAGTCAACTAGACCACCCAATTTACAGGGTATAATCTAATGGCATGGCTTACATTGTTTGCTGTCAATTCGAGGCATGGCCGTAGCAAACTCATATACAAACAATATACATATATAGATGTACATACCTCGACTAGCATGGAAATTCCCACTTGATGGCCAATAATCAATGCTTGGGACCCACGTAAATGCCGCCAGAGCTGTCGCCGCTGTCCTCAGCCGTGGCGCTCTCCTCCTCCGGCTGGGCCTGGCGATTGCCGCAGGAGACCCCGTTGTTGTTGTTGCTGGTCTCGTACGTATCGCTGTCATCCACCAGACAGCACTCGGCGCAGTCGTCTGTCGATGAGTTGATCTCATCGCTCAGATCGTCCAGCAGCGTCACCTTGGGCGCCATGCTCTGGCCATGCTCGTCGGCGCATGTTGGGGCCGAGGCGCCTGCCACGGAGATTTTGATATTGCAGTTGTTCGACGTGGAGGACGACTCCAGCTGCTGATAGTGTTGCGGTATGGGCTGCTGTATGGGCGCATGCGTGTGTGTGTGTGTCGCCCGATAGCTGAGGTTCGGTGTGCGCTGACCCATGCTGGCCATACCCGGCGGCATTTGGGTGTGCGTCATGCTGATGGTGGGCGGCACACTCAGTGCGGTGCCCACTTTGGGGCTGTGGCCGTGGCTGCCGTACAGCTGTTGCGTATCGGAGGCCAAATTGTGGGCGGTCAGCTGTAGAGGATGCTGATCCTTGCGTTCTGTAAAGAAGAGGAGGAGAGGCGGGTGAGTAAATGGCGGCACAGTGTCGGAAACGGAAGTGTAAGCGCATGTCAGCGCATTGTGCTATCAGCCGGGCACATTGTGTGCTCGCTTTATGTCAATATTGAACCAAAACTGTTATCAGTGCAAACTTTTGCTGCAGCTACAGTTCGTGCCAACAATGGCCAAGGTCAACAATGTGGCCCCGACAGCTAACACAATTATCTATCGGAAGGCTATGTGGCCTCCAGTCTAATGATCGACTCACCCAGCGGCGCGGCAGGTTTCGGCTGGAGCGGCAGCATGAAGTCGTGTCCGGTGGTTGCCGCCCTCGGCTGCAGGCTCTGCACGGCGGGCACACTTAAGTAGTCCGCTGAAATGCCAAATGCAAATGAATGTATTATTTTTTTTTTTTAATGTGCTCCAGCCCAAATGTAAACAATGTTAACTAAAAGTTTAACCAACAATGAAAAAGAAAAAAAATCAAATACAAATAAAGCAAGAGAAATCGCAAACAATCAGAAATCCTTCGTGGCCATGCGAAAACTTTAAGAAAGCACGCAGGAAATTTCTCAACTTTTTTTCTTTTTTGCTACAGTTTCTTGTAAAATATTTTGACAAAAGTTTCACCAAAAAAAAAGAAGGAAAGACTTTTTTTAAAGGAAATCTTTAAAAAGTTATAAAGTCAAATTTTGTTCTCTTTTTTTCACATAAAAAATAACAGTAAAGTTTGAGCTAGTGAAAATGTGCATAATTTCTGGTGATAAGTGCGCAAAACTGAAATTATTATACAAGTATTTCACACATTAAAGATATATGAAATATTCTATAAATTTAAAATATTATATTTTTATATTAGAGTAAATATATTTATTATATAAATATATATTATTATATGACAAACACTTCATTTAGGCAAAATTCTTTAAGTATATAAAGTGGCTTTGATTAATCATGCCAACAATATTTTATAAAATTTTATCATGCAGAAGACAAATATAAATAATTTACTACTCTTACTACTACTATTACTACTACTCTTACTACTACTATTTTATTTTTATACTTTATACATGCAAGAGTTGATTTTTAAATATCATATCAAATTTCTTGCATAACCTCAAAAAAGTTCTTAAACGGTATTTGCAACAACATTGAGATTAAATTATTATTATTATTTATTTATTTTTATTTATTTTTTTTTTTAATTTATTATGGATTTTATCATGTCTTATCTTAAAGCATCATTGCTCGCCTGGAAAACCTTCTTTACATCTAAAATAAGTTTTTTTTGTTAGCACTAACATAGTTCAAATTAAGCAACAATTTCTGCTCCCCCTGCCTCGCATACACAGTAACACTCCATCTGAATATCTCTCTCACTTTCTTTTATGCTCTCTCTCTATCTCTCTCTATCTCTCTCTATCTCTCTCACACGTTCTCGTTCTCTGTCTCATTTAGCAATTTTAATTCTAGTTATTTATGTCTTTTATCCTTCTTACATTTATTTATCATCATTGAGTCTTAAAAACATAGTCTGTATTTTTTTTATAATTTTCTTTACGGCTTACATTATTTATTTATTTAAGCCAATATTTATTTTTAAATATATTTTTATTTTTTTGCCATTCAAATAGAATTGTATTTATGTATTTTTCGCTTAGCGCATTTCATTTCCCTTTTTAGCCATAGCATTTAAATACGTGCCCATTATATATCCCATTACCGGCTAAATTTTCTTTTCAATTTGGCGCAGTTTCGCCATTTTCCGTCGCCGGCTGGCTCTTAGCGGCTTTTCGCTAGCCATTAAAAATGCAGACGCTGGAAAACATGCGCCCGAGCCGAGGCGTGCAAAGCTCGTCCAGCAGCAGAAGTGTGTGAAAATATTTTTACTTTTGCACTTTTCTCGCTCGCATTTTTAGCCACGAAACACAACAATTTGAAGAAGTGAACAAAATGAATCGATAAGTCGACTACTTAATATGCTGTACAATAGAGGGAATTTTTTTTTTTTAAGAAAACTTTACAGCTTTCGTATTAACTCGGGCCGACAGATTACTTAACGTAAGGACTCTATACTGTGTTAGGGCATATAAATTAATTTACGGTACAGCAGCTGCCCATGGGCAACACGCACCAAATGGAGCAGCCGCCACGCCCAGCAAATGGGCGTTAAAATAAATAGGGGCACCCAGCACCGAGAGCCCTCCCCTCTCCTCCCCTCCCCAGTCACTTCGCTGCGAGATGTTTGCAATGTTGGCTGACGAAATTGCATTTAATTTTGCAGGCCTGCACCACTGTGCACACATAAATTGCTGCAACGTCCAACCATTTGCGTGGTGTGCTGCCCATTTTAATGACCACTAGAAGTCGACACAGCGCACAACCTTGCCACACTTTCACGCCCACCAAGCGGCAATGCCTGCTAATGATTTACTTGCTATTTTTATGCTCTTTGTAGCATGTACATAGCTGCCCGAAAGGGGTCAGGGTAGCGCAGCGTACTGTGTCTAAGTCTGGCAGTCACCTAAGTGAAAGGCAAGAAAGAACAAAAAAAAAAAAAAAAACAGCACAACTAACTTGTGCCAAATACTTTTGACTGCAACACGTACTACGACATTTTCCGGTCCAAAGAGAAATCCAATTTTTCACAGCATTCGCAACAGGACTCAAACACTTGGCCAGGAAGTGCGCCAAAGAGCTGAACAAGTGGGCGTGGCGTTTGGGCTTGAAATTGTTTAAATATTATAATTAAATTAGGTTTTAGTTTTAGTTGAAATTTCGAATAGACTTTTATCAGATTTAATTACCATAAATTGGTGAATTAATTTATTTAGTTTATATGTATATAAATAAATGGCAGATTTTTGCATATTTATAGGTTATATTATTTTATAGTATAATTTGCAATGATTTTTATGCATTCATAGGCTTAAAAGAAAGTAGTCTGCAAATAGAATAAATATTTTAAAGATTTCTATATATGAATTTATAAGGAATTCTTAATAATTTCGATTTTTTTATTTTTTATTTTTTATTATCATTATTATTATTATTATTATTATTTATTTATTTTTTTTTTTGCTATAGTGCATATATAGTATATTTTATTGAACACTCACGAGTTAGTCCTACTACTATAACTATTAGCGGTACTATAACTATTGCTTCTACTACTATAAGTATAAGTTCTACTACTATGACTATAAGTTCTACTACTATAACTATAAATTCTACTACTATAAGTGTAAGTTCTACTACTATAACTATAAGTTCTACTACTATAACTATAAGTCCTACTACTATGACTATAAGTTCTACTACTATAACTATAAGTTCTACTACTAAACTATAAGTTCTACTACTATAACTATAAATTCTACTACTATAAGTGTAAGTTCTACTACTATAACTATAAGTCCTACTACTATATCTATAAGTTCTACTACTATAACTATTATTCTTACTACTATAACTATAAGTTCTACTACTATGACTATAAGTTCTACTACTATAACTATAAGTTCTACTACTACAACTATAAGTTCTACTATAACTATAAGTTCTACTACTATAATTATAAGTTTTACTACTATAACTTTTGCTTATACTACTACAACTATAAGTTCTCAACTCTCAAATTACAATAAAAACTGAACGCCATTCACCTACAAATGCAATCAAAATTTGATACAATGTATAGCCACAGTCTATCCCAGAATAAAGTTCTCTAAAAATATATATTATTTGCCGCCAGTCGGTTCATTCATAATTTGATTAACCTCCCCTCCCCCCCGTAATAAACTGAGGCGCTAAGGGGCGTGAATTTGTTATCTACCCTTTTGCCACTCGTCAAGTTAATCAGAGACAGCGTGAAATGGCTTGAGGGTCCAGAGCTTGGTCCAGTCGGGCAGCTAGAGAAGTTTTGGGAAAGCACTTTGCGCTTGACTTGCGCTGCAGTCCTTAAGTCCTTTAATTAAAATGCACATCGAGCGAGCTGTGTGAAACTGAAATTTTTGGACACGTTTTTACATTGGATGGACGTAGAAAATTTTGCTGCTCCCTTTATTATTTTTTCTCCAATTTTTTCTTCTTTTTTTTTTTATTTTGTGCAGTTTTGGGCAAATTTTCCACAGCTTTACCGAACGAAGCAAATGGAAAAAGTTTTTCAATTTGTTTGACGGTAAATGAACTTTTCTATGCTGCCAAGCCTTTGCCTCAGTGTGTCTATGTGTGTGTGTGTGTGTGTGTATGTGTAAAGACGAAGCTGGGCATTTGAATTATGGCATAAAAGAGGCATTCTGCTATCATAATAAAATTGTAATTAAAATTAAATATAAAATTGGGCAAAAGGGCTGTGCCGGAAATACGGGCCAGATACGGCAAATGCTTTCTAAAATGCTAACGGAACATAAAAAAAAAAAATAAAAGAAAAGTTTTGTGCTTATTTTTATTGACTCCGAATGTTCAAGTGACAAAATTATAGCACTCAAATTTATAGCATGCGATAAATTTTAACAAGCCCCCCGTCAGGCATGGCCGGCTAATTGTGAGAGAGCGGCAGACAATGAGTTAAAGAGAGAGGGAGAGAGTGAGAGAGAGTTGCTATAATGCGACGAGGGCATCATAAAAGTTTTTGCAAAGCCATTAAAATGAAATTTCGTCGTGTCTTTGCAGAGAGAAGGAGGACAAAAAAAAAAAAACAAAGGCAGAAAAGAGAACATGAACTGATCAAACATTTCAATACCGTTGCAGGCATGCAGGCGCTTCTATAGGTGCGAGTGGGACAACCAGTGTGTGTGCGTGTGAGTGTGGAAGGAGAGTGGAAAGCAAAGACATGGGGACAAGACAACACTTACAACTGATGTACGAAGGGCCGGCAGCGGCAGCAGCCGCCGCAGCTGCGGCAGAAGCAGCGGCCGACAGCGGCAGCGACGTTGTCATTGTCGTTGTTGTTATTGTTGTTGTTGCTGTGTAGCAGCCGTTCAACGGTGTCGTCAGCGTCATCGACAGCGTCGTCGTCGTCGTTGGCATCGGCGTCGGCGTCAGCGTCAGCGTCGTCTGTGAACAATGGCCATGACTCGCAGCTTGGCCGTGACTGTGGGCGTATGCCGGCGTATGGGCGTGGCAGTTGGGCGCGCAGCTCGCTGGCGGCGGTGCCCTGTGCAGATGCAGGCCAATGACATTCACGCCATTCACATTGCCTAACATTTGCCGCGCACCCACACATACAGACACAAGCGCAAGCACAACACACACACACACAGACACACATACATACATTTGTAGTTACAGTTACGAGTTACAGTTACAATTTTACGAGTTACATTTACAGTTACAGTTAAAGTTACGAGTTGCAGTTACATGACAGCGCGCACGTACACATACACACACAGACACACACATATGAATATGTATATGTATGTATGTAATTTGGAAGGTGGAAGGGAAGCCAACAAACAATCAAACAAACAAATACACAGAAAACAACATCGAAAAGATTGTGAGGATATGCAAAATATTCAATATAGCGTATTAACACATACACAAACACACACACACACATACACACGCTCAAGGGGTTTGCTGATATGTGCTTGTGTTTGTGTGTGTGTGTGTTCGTTTGAGCGTATTGCATTTGTGTTTTGTGTACGTGTTTTGTATGAAAAATTGTTATTGAAAAATAATATTTGCATTTAGCAAATAATAAAATAACCAGAGTGATGAACATTAAAGTAAATTAAAGAAAAATATTATTTTTCAAAAAATTATAAATGAAATGTTACTGAAACTTATGTAGTTATAATATATAATATATGGAGTAAAAACTTTGGCTAATTAAAAAAAAAATAAATAAAAACATTCAATATAATTATAAATCAAATTTTAAAATATATACGAAATTATTTTTATTAATAAACTAAATAAATATAATACAGAAAATTCCAGCTGAAATAAATAAAACAAATGAAATAAATAGTTCTTCTAAAAAATCAGTATCAAAGTATAATTTTGATTAAATAAAAACAATCTAAAAATAAATTAACGAAATAATAAAATATAGAATTGTTGAAAATTAAAAATAGAGCAATAAAATCAAAATAAATAAAAATAAAATAAAACAAAGTAAATAAATAAACAAAATTAATAAAATGGTTAACTATTTAAAATTAAATAGATACAGAACATTTTTTATTTTTTTTATACAATTAATTTTATATATTATTATTATATATTTTATAAATATTATATTATAAATCAAAATTAATAAAAAATAAAGTACCAACTTATTTTAAATAAACGTAAATAAATAAATTATAATCGAATAAAATTGTTAATTATTTAAAATTAAATAGACAGCATATTTTTAATTTTTATTTATTATTTTTTAATTTTATAAAAATATTCAAATATTAACTGCAACTATAGAAATTCAAATAATAATCAAAAATAATATCAAGCAATACAAACGCAACAAAAAGAGATCAAATGAGAGAAGAATAGAAAACTAAAAACCCTGATGAGAAATGCCTTTGACTTAACTTAAAATAGAAGTTTGGCTAGAGGCCAACAAAGCACATAGGATTAATAACTGCCGAGCTAAGCCACATACGCAGCTGCTTTTGAGTAATAGTTGGAGCATAGTTTGCATACTCTGGCCATAAAAGACGCCCCAGGGAGGCGTCGTCTCACACACACATACACAGCCCCAAAGTGGGGGACGATGCATTGAGTGAAGCACTGAAGTGTGAATAAATAATAAAAATAATTAAACAATAAATTGAATGAAATTTGTTTTGGTCGCTTGAGAGAGCTCAGCTGGTTGGCTGGCTGGCATATGTATATATATATGTGTGTGTGTGTGTGTGTTTATGTGTATGTGTATTCGTGCGTGTGTAGAACAAATTAAGTTGAGCCTGTTCTGTTGTCTGTTTGTGTTTTGGTTGTAGCGAGTTGTGGCCCTGTTGGCTTTTTGGCTAAACACACGAACGAAAAACAAAAAAAAAAAACCAAAACAAAAAAATGCAACACAACAGCAACCAGCAAAATAAAACCAAGAAGACGAAGCAGAAGTAGAAGAAGAGGAAGAGCAAAAACAACAGCAAATTATAAACAAGTTTTAAGCAACAACTACAACAACAACAGCTGGGCATGTGAATGGGATAGGCAATCGCGCGAAAGAGAGAGACAGAGAGAAAGTTTGTCTGGCACTTACCAATTTTGGCGCTACCAAACGCATCCTTAAACATGGGCGCGGGCGTTTGCAGTGTGGTATGTGCACCAACCACGCCCCCCACCGTCGGCGTCGTCTGCTTGATGGCGTTCGTGCGGCCGCGATGCGGCGCCGGTGGCTCACGTTTGCGACGCGGCTGCTCCACGGGCAAAACTCGGCGACGTTTCTTGGGCAACTTGGAGCGAGCCTGTTGAGAGTATTTAAAATTATTAGCCACATTAATTATTCTTCGCATTCGCTTGACCACCCCCAGCCCCCCACTCACCTGCGTGTGCGAATAGAACATGGAGAAGTTGCTAACGATAACAGGTACGGGTAGGGCTATGGTCAACACGCCAGCCAGGGCGCACAGTGCACCAACGAACATGCCCGGATAGGTCTTGGGCGCCACATCGCCATAGCCCACTGTGGTCATCGTGACGATAGCCCACCATAGGCCCAGTGGTATGCTCTTGAATTGATTATCTGGATTGTCCTGCAGGAGAAAGAAATTGAACGAAAAAATATAAATAAAAAGTGAAATTGAAGCACTCAAAAGTTGTAGCTGGATGTTAAAATACCCTGGCATCTATAATTATTAATTAATGTCAAAATGGATATTGCATTTCCTTAAATTAGTGTTAAAAGCTCTATTATGTGATTAAGCAATAAATTTCAATTTTGTGTGAATGGAAGCTGAAATACCCTAGAGTAAATTTAGATAGCCTTATAGTTTGAACACCATAGTTTGTTATTTAGTATAAACATTTTGATCTATGTTAAAAAACCATGTTAAAACTTAAAATGAAAATGATCTGTTACCATTTTTACAGAGTATCTTAAATCCATCACCCAATTTTGACATTACAAGTTTGAATGCTGAAGTTAACAAACCTTAGCTAATAAAATAATTAGTATAACAGCATAACTGTTTTTATTTTGTTAACATAATGTTAAGTCTTTCATTTAAATTAGTTTAATAATTTTTTGTAGGGTATTTCAATAGTCAGTCCCCCATTGAAACTTCTTAAATTGTTGTAGGGTGCTTTAGTAGTCAGTCAGCCCCAGTCAATCTGCTTAACAATCTAGGGACACAAAAGCCGCACAGCACATGTTCCAACATAATTGCGTAGTATACTTTTGGGAGGCATTGTAGAACAACAATAGAACACAACAATAGAAAAGAAATTCTTGAAGTAGCTGAACAACGAGATAAATGCAATGAACTTTTTTTTTATATTAAAAATAAATACAGCTAAAAATATATATATATTAAATGTATATAGTAAATCAAGAGCAGAGATGGAATTTCTTAATATTCTTAAATATATTTCCACACGCTTCGCGGAATAAAGAGATTGATAAATAGAATAAATATTTAAATAGCTGCACATAATCAATAACATAAACAGCTGCCGAAATATAGCTATCCGAAATACTATCACATCTGATGGTTCAGCCCACTCATACATACATATATGTACGTAGCTAATTAACATTTTTAAGCCAGCTCACCTGCAATTTTTCAGCATAATAGGCCAGGCTGGCGAAGAAGACAATGCCCAGAACGAGAAAGAACACAAGCAGCGTCAATTCCTTGGCCGAGGCCTTGAATGTGTGTATGAGTATACGTAATCCGGGCGAGTGACGTGTCAGCTTGAAGAGACGCATAATGCGCACTATGGAGAAGGCCTCCAACAGGCCCGTATATTCGCCCATGCGTTGCATAACATCCGTATAAAAGCTGAGCGTGGCCGTGAAATCAATTATGTTCACCGGTGACTTGATGAACTGCCACAGATTGGGCGAGACCTGTGAAAGTAGTTGGAGAATGATAAGAATATGTTATAATATAATACCTCAATTTTAGTTCCTAAAATAAAATAAAATTTGAACACTTCAGTTAGTATATTTCATTAACTTACAATGAGTCTAATCACCACCTCGATGAAGAACCAGACATTGCAAACGAGCTCCACGTAGAAGAACGCCTTATGGGGCTGACCATAGGTCTCAATCCAGCCATGTTTTTGTCCTCTATCGTGAGCCAGAAGTTTCTGTTCGAGAAACTCATTGAAAGTGTTTGTCATATTGAGATCACGTTTCAGACGCTGACGCCCCTTCATGCTGGCTATGGGCGTGGCTTGGGCAGCGCTCAGATTGCCGCTGCTGTAGCTTGTATAGTTCGTGACACGAAATGTGGGACCAATACTGCCGCTAGGTGGCGTTATACTATGCTGATGGTATTGATGTTGCTGATGTTGCTGCTGCTGCTGCTGCTGATGCAGCTGCGATTGTTGTTGAGGTATGGGCGACGCAAGCGGATCGTGGCCAGCGGAGCCGCTGTAGCTGGTGGGCAGGTCGACGCGAAAACCAGGATGGGTTTTCAGGCAGAATGATATCACAGAAACAAATATAAAGAATACCGACATGCCAGCAACAAACTGAAAGGCAAAGGCAAATTATTATTAAGATATATAATAAATATAATCATTTATACCTTAGCGCCCGTTGAGCTAGAGGGCTCATCGAACATGGCCCAGATCTTGGGCTTGAGACGTTGCCAACAGTTAAGCTCGCCGTTGCTTAAAGCCTCCTCGAAGCCAAATAGACGCGCTATTTGCTCCTCCGTGGGTTTCTCATTTTCAATATCTAGTTTATCTAATATAGCTAAGGTGTTCTGCAAGGGCAAACAACATGGAAATTCACATAATTCTCAGTAAGTTTTGGTATTTTTGGTATTTTTACTCACTTGCGTATCGCGATGTATGCTATAAGTTGACCAGCAGCATGGCTCTACCTGATTCGAATCGAGGCCCCAGAACTCGAGTTCCTCCTCAAACAGCGGACCGCACACGTCTGTGGGATAATGCAGTTTGCCAGTCCTGAAATTAAATAATTTAAAAATATTATATATTTTAAACCCAATTAACGCAGATTATTATTATAATTAATTATTAATATTTTATTATAAGAATATACATAATAATGCACAATGATGTGTTGAGAGCGAGTCCAACAACAAACAGCCGTTACAGAGCCCAACGAAAATATATGTTGAGAGAGCGAGTCTTCAACAAAAAACAGCCGTTACAGAGCAGATCGAAAGTACACAGCGAGAGAGTATACTTGCACAGCACGAAAATCCAAAATTCGAGAGAGGCAAATACAACAACAGTAGATAATGAGAGCAATTATGCACACACTCACACTAACAAACTTAGAAAGAGTGAACTGGGGAGAGCGCCAACAAATAGAAACACTAAAGCAAAAATGCAAATAATGAACCGACGCGACGCTGCACACAAAACTTCACAAATGAAAAAAAGCAAATTATTAAAAACACAGCGAACCACAGATCAAACCTTGCACAGGAAAATATATGTAGATGTTTGCAATATTCAACTGAACCGCAATTATGTGAAATTTAATAAGACTATTTAACTTAGAAAACAAGAATAATTGCAGAGCACAAAAGTAAACACGTCTGTTAACTCTCACTGAGAACTCTCTCTTATTTAAAAATTTACTGATATTATTATAAATAATATTTAAGAACATTTATAGCTATTAATTTGGCCTAATTTTATTTAATAGGCGTATTTAAATCTCACACACACAAAAAAGTAGAAGCAGAAGAAGAAGAGTAGCACAGCACTGCACGACCGATCACAAGGAGTTCAGGAATGCGACTAGAAATGGGCTGCAGGGCACTTGCTTTTATATACGGACAAGACTTCCACCCAAAATTGAGCTCAGCTCATGAGCTTTCTCTTTGGGTACGTTTTTATGCTCGCTCTTTGTGGTGTGAGTGTATGAGTAGTGATAGGTAGGTATACTTTTAGGCTATAAGTTGTAGCTATTTCATATCAGAGTCTAAGCAAATACAAATAAATATAATAATAGTAAATATAATTATTATAATTATAATAATATTAATAAATAAATATTATTAGAATAACAAATTTATTTTTATAATAAATAATAAGTAATATAATGCAAAGAATTTTTTATTGCATAAAAAAAAATAAATAAATAAAATAATAAATAAAAAGTAATAAATAAATATTTTATATTTTTAGTTTAAGGTATAGCTCGCAAATACCTGTTGACACTTTTTCGTTGTCTGCAAATACATACATATGTAAGTGTCTTTCACTGACACAATCAAAAAGACTCAGAGAGAATCAGATTTTCTCGCGACTGGCTTAGCTCGCTCACGCTCTGAGCGATACAGTTATTTCTGTTTTCGTTTCGCTCAAATCGAGCACTGCTCATTTGCTTGAGTTAAATGAAGCAAATAGTATTTTTCGTATGTATGGGTAATCACACGCGATAGTTGCGTTCTCTTATGCATGCATATATGCATGCATTTACATGCACACGAAGGCAAACTGCCTTTTGCTTAGAGGCTTCGTGTGAGCGAAAATCGTATTACTCTTTACGCGACACTCATTTGAAAGCTTCATACGAATGAGTCAATTCAAAGCGTTTGACCGAAACCGATTCTAAGCAAAACAAAGAGTGCCGCTCAGAGCGAGCTCGTGTCTGCACAATTTTTTCGGTTATGATGCGAAGCAGAGCATATATGTACATACGTACGAAAAAACGATCAACTCTTATTTGCGAGCTCTGGTTTAAGTTCATTTTGAAGCACATATACTTTTATATATTAATATTCATATTTTATATTAAAACCTAAATAAATAAAAACATTTTTAGTTTAAGTTGATCAACCGAAATAATAATTTATTAACAATATTTTATAATTTCAGCAGTAAAGTGATTCAGCTGCTTACAATTCGCAATCCCAGAATATACTATGCATATGCATATCGGGCATATTCATTGCCAAGATACACCTCATGCACATTCACAGCAGCAGCGCCTGTGTGCATTGTTTTATTATGACCTGTGCAGGTGCAAAAAGAAGGAAACGGTAAAAAAGAAAACTGAAATGCGGCTTGTTTTTCATGTGGTGCAAATTGCTGCAAATGGTTGCACGTGCGTGAGGCATGTTGCCTGATGAGGCGGAGGCGAATGCGGAGGCGGAGGCAGCAGAGGCTTCGCGCATGGTTTTCCGTTCATTCCTTTTTTTTTTTTGGCTAACCTTTTGGACCTGTCCGCAGCAACTGGCCAAGTTGTAATACCATATCAGCTACTGGACAGCCGTTGTCTCTTTGTGGCAGGGCCGTGTGTGTGGCAGCGGCAGCTATGCGAAATAAAAGTAATCGCATCTCTCGACAGGCTTCCATACATATATATTTTTCTTTTCATATATGGGGGCGTTTTTTTTGGATGTTCTGTCTGGCTGATGGCCATATGCGGCATATGCATCCTGGGTTGGTTCCTTTTTGTGCATATTTTATGCAACTTTTCTTTGGCAGCTTTTGTTGCGCTGCTTTTTCGTGTGTGGCAGCTCCCAAATCATTTCGTGCCCCGAATGCTGAATGCCCCAAAATAAGAAATAAAAACCCATAAAATGGGTGAAAAAAAAGAGAAAACAAAATTAAGCTAAGACCTGAGCTATGAGTCCAATAGAAACATAAAAAAAAAATTAAATAAAATAAAACGAACGCTCAAGGCCATTATGAATGCGGTGGGGGGGACATGTGAATTGCGGCTTTTATTATGCGCAATGTGCAGCAGCCCACTGTCACGCCCACTTCACAGACCCAGCATGCCCAATCCATTTGATCTGTCCAACTGCAGTGTACCGTTTTTTTTTTTTAATTAAATTGATAGCGCAATTAAGAAGGCATTTCGATAGTTTTGAAAGGTATTCATATTGGAAGATATTATTTATAGCAGCGAATATAGACTTTGGGGATTAAATGATAGAAAGCAAATGAATATCGTAATAAAATATGAATTCACTTTAAAGTTTAGAAGAAGAGAGAAGAATCGCATAGAAGGGCAGCTAAGAAAATCTATCAGGCATTTTAAATTCAATAATTAATATAATATATTTTCATATAATATATTTTTAAGGATTTAACTTAACTCTAAACCATAAATATATAAATTTTTTTTAACATAATGTTGCCCTCATATTTATAAATGAAAATTGCATAGAAAGGCTAATATGCCCCTAAGTGTAAAAAATAAATAATAATAAATTTTATTTCCCATTAGATTCAATTCAAATCGAAAATAAAATTGCCTTTCACAATTATGTGTTAGATTATGAATATATATGAATATTTATGTACAATACATATATGTATGTATGTACATATATAGTATATAATATATTTATAACCAATATTCATATCTCAATTCTTTTTCTGCGTCTTCAAGCACAAATTTTGGCTCATAAATATGGAATTCTCGTGAAAGCAAGCAAAAATACGCAAATTGCTTTAGCAATTGCAAAATGCTTCTGGCGTGTACATAATTCGATTGTGCAACCGCTGTACAGCACATAGAAATATTTATTTATATATAGAGGGAGTAATAAATGTTTATGGGGGGGGGGGGGGAAAGCTTGCTTATATTTCTCAAAGCTATGGCGCTGCTTTGCTTTGATATCCTTTTGCCAACTACGAGTTAATTGAGTTGGAAAAACTGTTTGCCAGCGCCACTGGCTATAAGGGGGTTCCACTAATCAATAGTGCAGATAACCGTTAGATCTGTACATACATATATGTGTATGTACGTGATGCTTGTGTAAGGCAACAGCATGTTAATAATTACACTGCTTAACTCAATTCGGGAAAAGTGTAGCACTCAAAAGTGAGAGAGAAGACATTTTCAAAAGCAATTTCAAAGGCTCTTCATTATTTAGAAAATCTCTGAGGAAAACCATTATTTATTATTTTCGGCAAAGAGCTTTTTGAAAGGAAAATTACTAATTAATAGCTGTTGCCTTTGAAAATGTGTATAAAAGAACTATTATGGTTCGTAACCTTAGTTGCCAATCTTTCCTAGTAATTCCAAGAAAAATGCAGAATTATGTATTTAAAATTTTAAGACTTTCAGTTAAAATAAGTTTATATTGAAACTGTCTGGTTCTCCTGGTATAAAAAAGTTTCTTTAACTATATTTTCTTTACTTAATTATTGAATCTTGTTGACCTGTGTAAACGCATCCAAGTTGCCTTCAACAAGTTTTGTTTGGCGTAAAAGGGGAAAAAATCGTGTCATTAATCTTGCCGTAAGTTAGGTTATTGAAGAGTGCCAACCTCGCCCGCCCACCGTCCGCCCACCACCAACTAGCTTACAATTTATCCTTGCCAACTAATGAGCGTTGAGCTTTTCTTGCGAAAGCGAAGCCCAAGAATTTTGATAAACTTTCCAGCCAAAAAAGTTGAGATTTATGACTGCCTGTATTTAGCTTGAGGTGCATAATTAAAATATAAGCTTACTCTGACTCTGACTCTTACTCTTCCTTTGATTTTATTTTATTTTATTTGATTTTATTTTATTTTGCTTGCTTTCAAGTCAAGGTAAATGCGCTGGAGTCGCCAAAGATTAATTACCCTGGTGAATATACTAATTAAATTGCTCCCAAAGTGGCTATAGCGATGGAGATGTCATCATCTGTTCCTCAACAAAGTTGATAAACTTTGCCAAACTTTGAGATGCTTGTATGCAAAATTAAGAAGGGGTTGAATGTAATTCGTGTGATAATGACTACAACTAAATATATTATGAGTGCTTATGGAGCATAAAATTGGCTTTATTTCAGTATAATTTTATATTTTTTGTATAATCAGTCAAAAAGCACTAATATAAATATAATATTATTTTAAAAAAAATAGAAAATAAAAGGCAAATTATAGCAACAAATATATAAATAATAAAATTAATAAATGTATAAAGTAATACATATAAAGCAATTTATACCATTTGAGCTATAGTTCTTCTTGGCTTGTAAGAGATTTATATTTGCTAAGAGACTATGCTCATGCGTTCAGCTTTCTCTTTATTCTATACAAATGCATTCGCTCTCACGGCACATCGGCTCAATCATGCAAAGTCTGCACTTGAGTGCAAGAGAGAGATCGTTCGATTAGGGCAGATGCTCGTGCGTCTCTGCGAAAGCTCTGCAAATTTCTTTGTATTGAGTGAGAATATTGATATGTATGAAGTACAGCTAGGCAGCACAGTCGGCGGCTTGCGCTAAGAGCAAATTGTGAAAGCTCAAGTGCAAGAGAGAGATCGTTCGATTAGGGCAGATGCTCGTGCGTCTCTGCGAAAGCTCTGCAAATTTCTTTGTATTGAGTGAGAATATTGATATGTATGAAGTACAGCTAGGCAGCACAGTCGGCGGCTTGCGCTAAGAGCAAATTGTGAAAGCTCAATGCGAGCAATGTAAACATTTAAGATCTTACTTCGGTTTGAACTATTCAAGCTCTAAAAAAATCTCTGTAATTATCTATTTATTAACTAATCTGAGTACAAACTTTTTAATTACAGTTCAAAAATTTCTTAAAGTTAAAAAATATGCCATCATTCATATCAATCAAAGCCATTTAACTCACCTGTAATAATTGAGTATTTGCGTAAAGACGCCCGGATGACGATCGAAGAAATATTCATTGAGCACCGGATCATAATTAGCCAGCGCTTCGGTCAGGCGTGAGAGACGCGTTGCAGGTATTTTCTTAAGCGTCGCCTTGTAGGTTTCATATCTGCAATAAAGGAGCAAAGTGAGCCAATAAATTCAACTGGATTTGCATGCAAATTAACTGCAGTACGCATACGCCCCCGCTGGCCCAATATAACTTTACAAATTACCATTGCCATAACTCTATCTCCCTCCCTCCCTCTCTCTCTCCCTCTCTCTCTCTGTGTTTGCGTGTAGTCTTGACCCTTTCGCATTCGCCATTAAATCAAGCCACAAAAAATTATACGTAACACAATTCGCTTCGGTCGGAATCTTACTACCAAAAAGTGAGTGATAAAAAAAAAATTCACTTGAGGATGGAGCGCGGAAGCGGGACGAAGACAACGGTAAGTGTAAGTAAAGCCAGCTATAAGCCATTTGCATACATTTTGGCATTTGTGCTGACCTTTTTTTTTTGTTTTTTGTTGCTCTTTTGGCCATCATAGATGCTCCCTCTTTACTTTTATTTTCGCCACATTTATATATAATGCATAGCATCGTGCAATGCGCACACATTAACCCTTTGCTTGGGTTTGCTTTTGGCCCTGAAATGCGATGATTTGGCGGTAATGCCTCCCATGCTAAGTAAATAATAAAGTTGTGCATTGGCTTTATAGTGCTTAATATTTATTTTTACTTGTTTTTTTTTATTTTTGCGTAATATTTGTATATTTATATATAATATTATAGAAATCTGGATTCTCTTGTGCGGAAATATCCTTAAGTTAAAAGGGTATACAACAAAATTCGTAATTGTTTTCCAACTTTTTTTTTACTTACAATAATCCTAATCCTAAAAATCCTACATATAATCATTTATATACACAATTTTTTTTTCATACTTTTTTATCTATAAAGCCAAACTTTTACAAAGTCCTGCCAAAATAAAAATGATTGTGTAAAGTTTTTATATTCTGAAATCCTTTGTAGACTCTAAATACCCTGCGCTACATGTTTTTTTTTTTATATAAAAACATACATTCATACATATGTATGTCTCTTTTAAGCTGTCGATAAAGTTCCACCTGTGCTAACGAATGCCACATTGTTGCTCAAACGAATTGAATTTCCGACTTTCGCAAGATATAATTAAATTCAATTAACTTAATTTCCAGCAATTTATTTTAAATTTAATTTCGCATTTATAACACGCGGCACGGCCCCAATATCTGCGTTGACATCCTGCATTTGGGAGAGCAATTCATATGCGTTTCGTGCTTTATTGTCAAATTGTTTGTATGGGATAAATTAAATATTTCATGCGACTGTTAAGAGCAGCTGGCAACAGCAACAGCAAAAGCAATGGCAATGGCAATGCCAATAACACAAATAGCAACCGACGCACAATTGCCATTAACATTTATTAAGACCGTTTGATTATGGTAATTGACCCTGGCAGCTACAGGCGGCTATCGATAAGTGGACAGGGTCCTACGCATACCCACACAAAGACTTTCTTTCATTCACTCATTTTGCCAGGAGATTAGATTTTCTGATTGGAATTCGAGCGACGCTGCGTAAGGGTGATAAATGCTCAACAAATATATCCAGGCGATTATATTTGACGCGGCGTAGCTTATATACTTATATAAATAAGACGAAAATTATTAACGTTTCTTTGGAATCCTACATCTTAAATTATTTTTAATTTATTAATAAATAAATTTCACACAACTAATCCTTCAGTCATTCCCCACAAGTCATCATAATAACTCACAAATTTAATAAATAAATTACAAACAATTTGCATTCAATAATTTGCAAAGAGTCCATATTCAATGTTATTTATTCTCTTCCATTTATTTTAAGAACTGTTTAGCTTGCATTCCCCCATCATACTCAGCCTGTGAAGAGCTCTATTTAGCATTCCACTCTTAAGAGAAACATTGACTACGTCTGTCTCGTTCGCACTGCCGGTGCTTTTGACAGCGCACCCTCTTCTCAACGTACTTTCAGTTTGCAAACAGCTTTATTATCCCAGTTGACAAATTATTTGAAAGCTTTATTGTTGTTGGCAATCTTAAAGAGCAAGCAATTCAATGGAACTCATATATGTATGTACGTAACTTGACAAACACATACACAACACTTTATTTTGACTGAGTGTTGTTTTTGCGCATTTCATTTGCTTTAAATTCTCTTTACATGCTGAACACTAAGAGTAAATTCTTGATCAGCAGCTGCTTGAAATGCTCTCATGCTCTCACAAGTGTGAGTTAGCTCGCAGCTGTCTGATAAGCTGCCGAGTATGTGAACGTACGTGTGTATGCGTGAATGAGCGGCATGCCGCCTCCTTAGTTTTCGCCTTTAGTGTCGCAGCAACAGTTTCTCAGTTGCTAGCTGACCGCCAAACGACTAGCACGCGCTTTTTCAATAAGAATTGTGTTAAACGCCTTAGTTCTTCATACTTGAAATTAATTGAAAATATAATATAAACATAATGCTGCGTATTTTGAGGACTAGTGGATTGCTGCGAGCGGAATGCAAAAACCTGGTTGCTGCTGCTGCCTACTCGGCAATGCCGCAGCCACAAACAACTCCAGATGTGCTCTACACAGGCGTAAGTACAGAATCAATATAAATTATATACATATGTATGTTTGTTTGTGTATATAACAGCACAGCCGTGATAACAGCAAGATAATGTGTAAGTGTATATAAATACATATGCCTATATATGTATGAGCTTTCAAACTTGATAATTCACTAAGTAAAATTGCAAGTTTTTTCGCCGTTTGATTTGCTTGACCTTGACAAAGCGCAGCTGCCCTTTTCTTTCCGCATTTGCGGCTACTCAACCACAGACACAAACAAAATCTATGCAATAACGAAGAGGGAGAGGGAAAATAAGCAAACCCACTCTTTAAACATATTGAGTTGAATTCCACAATTAATGCAAATTCCAGGCTTACATGCAGAAAACAGGCGTTCATATGTCGCATTAGATAAACATTTGCCTGCCTGTATGTACATACATACATACATATGTTTATTTTAAGCGCGCGTGTGTAGTGTGTGCGTGTGTATGTGACTTCTAAGCATAGGAAAATAACCAGAAAGAAACGCGAAGCACACATGCAAACCGGCGAATAGGCAGACGCAAGGCAAAGCAAACAAAAAATATATCGTGCTATTTACTGCCGGCTGTTGTTGTTATTGCTGTTGCTTGCTGACGCTCTCGTTATATCACAGCCGTCGCTCTCTTTGCAGTTCACATTGACAGAGCAGCCAGCGATTTTTCTCTTTTATTAAATTCAGCTGCTTTAAGCGCATTGTAGAATTTTATTTGGATTTTTAAGCTGCTACTGTGTGTATTTTTAATTTAATAAAATAGAGGAGCTGGATTTTATAAAATATGAATATAAAAGTAAAATATTTGGTTTGAGCTTGACCTTCGAATGTTCATATGTCGAGCTACCTCCATAGGTCTTTTTGTTGTATATTAATAAACTGCTGTCAATATGTTTTTATATGAACACAAAATGCTACTGATAAGAGTCTTTTAATATGTCCATTGCGATTAACTGTGAATATGAATATACCTATGTATATTTATTTTACCTGTCAATTGAATCTGTGAGAGATTGATGTTATCGTTTAATTAATTCATATACAAAGTATAATAAAAAAAAAAAAAAAAAAAAAAAAAATTTAATGAAAGTAAGAAATAATATATACAAATTAAATCGAATAAATCATATATCATTTTAATAAATTAAAAATATAATAAAATACAAATAATTTAAATACATATACTTAAATACAAATAATTTATATACATATATATTAAATTAAAATTAATTTAAATATATATGTATATTATGTAAAAGTGGTCGTATATAGAATTTTAATATATGTTTTCAAAGCTTTTTTTATTATTATTTAGTTACTACCCAATTTTTCGGGTATACCGCTAAATAGCTTATCTGGGGCTTCGCCTAGTCATCTGTCCCACACGTGTTGCTATATTATTTTTGTCTGGCGGAAATTTTTTACGATATTTCACAATTTACCTCGTCATGCTGAGATTGATTATAGGCAGCTTGCTTGGAACCTGAGAGACATTTGAATATATTTACATAGTCATACTACATACATACATATAGATGTATTGAAATAAACATATTTTCTAGTCATCAAGATTCTGCGTCTGCCCAGCTGTGTAAACAGCATAGTTTTAATCGAAGCCAACTAATTAGAGAACAGCTCGATTACACCAGAACAGTTAATTAATCTTATTGATTAGCTTTGTTCCGGCAATAATAGAGAAGCTTAACTCAAATTGTTTATCAAATTGTGTGTACAATGGGGTTGGGTATATCAATCACAAATTCTAAGCGAATAGGAAGCGGATTATTATGGAATTAATGACTAGTAGATACACTATAAACAGTTTTGTTTATGTTTAGCTGGCGATAATCTCATTAGATTCTCCATTAACTAGTTCGATAAAAGATGCTGTTCTTTAAAGAGCATTTGCTTAACATCAGTAGTTCATTTCAATTATTACTTATTAGATTAACTTAACAACGTTTATCGTTTATCATAGCTAACTATTTAGATAGTAAGAATATTATGCTCTGATTAAAATATACATACGTATATCTCTATTTCAATTCATTCATTCCAGCTCTTCATCAACAATGAGTGGCACAAGAGCAAGTCGGGCAAGACCTTTCCCACCATTAACCCAACCACCGAACAGACCATTGCCGAAATCCAAGCCGGTGGCAAGGAGGATATAGATATAGCCGTTAAAGCAGCGCGCCAAGCATTCAAGTAAATATAATTAATTAAATATAAGCAATTTATTCATGCCTCTTTAAACTTTTCTTAATTTTAAAGATTGGGTTCACCCTGGCGTCGCATGGATGCTTCGGATCGTGGACGTTTGCTCAATCGTCTGGCTGATCTCATTGAACGCGATCAGGTTTATTTGGCTGTAAGTTGTGGCTATTGGAATATCAAATTACACTGCTAATCCTAATCGTAATGCTCTTTCTTTCTAGAGCTTGGAAACCCTGGACAATGGCAAGCCCTATAGCATGTCTTACAATGTGGATTTGCCCACGGCCATTAAGAATCTGCGTTACTTTGCCGGCTGGGCGGACAAGAATCATGGCAAGACCATTCCCATGGACGGCGACTTCTTTACCTATACACGCCACGAGCCCGTGGGTGTTTGTGGTCAGATTATACCCTGGAATTTCCCAATTCTAATGATGGCCTGGAAACTGGGTCCGGCATTGGCCACCGGCAACACCATCATTCTGAAGCCCGCCGAACAAACCAGTCTGACGGCACTCTACATTGCCCAGCTGATCAAGGAAGCTGGCTTCCCTGAGGGCGTGGTCAATGTGGTGCCTGGCTTTGGAGAGGCTGGCGCCGCTTTGGCTAACCACAGCGATGTCGACAAGGTCGCCTTCACGGGCTCCACAGATGTGGGCAAGCTGATTCAGCTGGCGTCAGGCAATACGAATCTGAAGCGCGTCACTCTGGAGTTGGGCGGCAAGTCGCCCAACATTATTCTCGCCGATTCGGATCTGGACTATGCCGTGGAGACAGCCCATTTCGGTCTCTTCTTCAATATGGGTCAGTGCTGCTGTGCCGGCTCGCGCACCTTTGTCGAGGACAAGATCTACGATGAGTTTGTGGAGCGCAGCGCAGAGCGTGCCAAGAAGCGCACCGTTGGCAATCCCTTCGATCTGAACACCGAACAGGGACCGCAGGTCAACGAGGAGCAAATGGAAAAGATCTTGGGTCTGATCCAGACGGGCAAGCAGCAGGGCGCCAAGCTGGTTGCCGGCGGCAATCGTCCGGAAGGTCTGCCCGGCTACTTCGTCCAGCCCACGGTCTTTGCCGATGTCCAGGACAACATGACCATTGCACGCGAAGAGATCTTTGGCCCGGTGCAGCAGCTCATTCGCTTCAAGAAGCTCGACGAGGTGATCGAACGTGCCAACAACTCAGACTACGGCCTGGCTGCCGCTGTCTTCACCAAGGATCTGGACAAGGCTAACTACATTGTGGGCGGTCTGCGCGCCGGCACCGTCTGGGTGAACACCTACAATGCCCTGGCCGCCCAGGCGCCCTTCGGCGGCTACAAGATGTCCGGCCATGGACGCGAGAACGGCGAATATGCTCTCTCCAACTATACGGAAGTCAAGAGCGTCATTGTCAAGGTGCCACAGAAGAACTCCTAAACGCGGCAGCATTCGCAAATTGGAATTGGGATTTTCTATTAGAGCATTAGAGCGCACATTAACTCGTCAATGGCATTGCTGTGTATTTTTTCCATTTGAATTAATTTTAGTGAACAACAAAAACACTCTGAAATATATTTGAAATTATTTTTTATAAAATATTTGCTGTCTGAAATTAACGAAAAAGGAATTACGGAATTTAAAAAGAAAATTGTTATTGTTATTACGTTATAGAATGAAGGTTAAATTTTAAAAGTAATACAAATCTCTTTCTCTCTATCTATTTTTCTCTCTCACTCTCTCTCTCTATCTCTCTTTCGCCTTATGCATATCTAGTTTGTAATATATAATCCTCTCTCTCGCCCTTTATTCTATGCCTTTTTCAAAAACTCTCTTTACCTCTTTATCCATGTAATTTTCGTAATATTACTATTAATAATGTAATATACTATGTACTACTTCTACTACTAAAACTACAAGTCCTACTACTATAACTAAAAGTTCTAATACTAGAACTATAAGTCCTACTACTATAACTATAAGTCCTAATATAACTGTTGCTTCTACTACTATAAGTATAAGTTCTACTACTATAACTATAAGTCCTACTGTAACTATTGCTTCTACTACTATAACTATTACTTCTACTACTAAAACTACAAGTCCTACTACTAGAACTATAAGTCCTACTACTATAACTATAAGTCCTAATATAACTGTTGCTTCTACTACTATAAGTATAAGTTCTACTACTATAACTATAAGTCCTACTGTAACTATTGCTTCTACTACTATAACTATAAGTCCTACTACTATAACTATTGCTTCTACTACTATAACTATTACTTCTACTACTTAAACTACAAGTCCTACTACTATAACTATTGCTTCTACTACTATAACTATTACTTCTACTACTAAAACTACTATAAGTATAAGTTCTACTACTACAACTATAAGTCCTACTACTATAACTATTGCTTCTACTACTATAACTATTACTTCTACTACTAAAACTACAAGTCCTACTACTAGAACTATAAGTCCTACTACTATAACTATAAGTCCTAATATAACTGTTGCTTCTACTACTATAAGTATAAGTTCTACTACTATAACTATAAGTCCTACTGTAACTATTGCTTCTACTACTATAACTAGAAGTCCTACTACTATAACTATTGCTTCTACTACTATAACTATTACTTCTACTACTAAAACTACAAGTCCTACTACTATAACTAAAAGTTCTAATACTAGGCTATAATTATGATAAGCACTGTAGAATACAGCAAAAACTACAACTCTTACTGAGTGGGAAAGAGAGAGAGAGAGAGAGAAACAGGAAGCTAGGCAGAGAATTATCCCAATTTCAGTTAAAAATCAAGCTGAAGCATTTCAAAACTATTTTATTTATAGAATCTAAAATGTCCATCTACCCACAGCATTCCATATACAGGGTAGCCAAAGGCTTACACGTTGTATATTTATTGTAATTTTGTATGTATGTGTGTGTGTGTGTGTGTGTGTGCTGCTTTGTTTAGTCGTTTTTAGCCGCAAAGCAGCCATACAACAACAGCAGGAGCAGCGCCAGAGCAGGAGTTGCAGCAGTGGCAGGAGACGGGCCATGCTCTAAAGTTGTTGCATTTATATTGGACGGCAGCTGAGCGTGTCAAGTGTTTTGCGGTCACTGTAAAGTTGCAGCTTATTTTGTTTGCCTCATTGTTGTTGTTGTTGTCGAAATTGAATCAAAGCATTTGTTAGCAATTTATTTGGAAATTTGTCTTTTTCCCTCGCTGTATATAAATAAATACATGTATAAATATATATATATATATATATATGTATGTATTTGTATATAACATCAGTAAATTGCATTTGGCTCTGGCTCCGGACTACAATTTATTCGCCATGGCAAAGTGCTTTTCGAGTCATTTGATTTATTTACAAGAGATAAGTTGCAGGTGCTTGAAAAGCTGACTGAATTTTAAGTGAGTTTTTCTTTGAAATATTATGTAACAAGTAAAATGCAATAATTGAAAAACCAGCAAGAGAAAGAGAGCAAGAGATTTGCTCCAGCTTTTATTTGATTGTTTATTGTTTTTTCTTTAAGCTGAACAAATATAAATAAGGCTTAAGAAGAGAAAAAAAATATATAAAAAAAAAATACCCTGTGCATATTGCAGAGCAGCAAATAGAAATAAAATTGAATATGTATTTTTTAGGTCAGATATAAATCAGATTAAATGCAAACAGTGTTGCCAGTTTGGCCTTTTGCAGGCCAGATCTAGCCTGTTTCCAGAGGGTCAGTCGTGCAGTGCAGTAAAAGTGGAGAATAGTTAGAGGAAATACTTATAAGAAATACTTAGAGCTCAACAGCTCTGAATGCAAAGGCTATGCCAACTAAAAACTGCAAATTATACTAAAATATTTTGGAAAAATCTTTAATTTTAACTTTGATAAATATAAATTAAATTAAATTTTAAAAAATCATATATATTTATAGATACATCATACATATTTAGATATACCATACAATATCCTATCAAACTTTTTACAGGGTATTCGCTAGTCAAGTGTATCAACCTATTTTTTTTGCAATTTTTCTTTCCACTTCAGTAGTTTTTACGCCATTTGCACATTGGCAACCCTTAATACCCTGCCAATGAAAAATGCAATGTATATATGTATATGTATATATTTTTCAATAATCAAACATCCCAAAACCATCTCCAACTGCTGCCGTCAGGGCACACATGTGGTATACGAAATTATTTCCATTGCATGCGCATTTCTTTTTTTTTCCAAATTGATTTTCACAATGCCAATTTCATGCATATTCAAATATGAAACACACCGACAAATATCTCCTACACAATGTATACTAAAAAAAATTGTAAATGATTCCAAATGCCGGTCTCTATAAGGGGTCGTAGCGTGGGCGTGGCAAAAGAGGAGCACAAGAGGCTTGGAGGCTTGGAGGAGCTGCCAAAAGCGCAGCCGTGCGCAATGAGCCGTATGCACAGGTACGACAGAGCGTTACGAATGGCCCAGGCCCAACCAAAAAAGAAACAACAAGATGAAACTGACTCTGAAGCACGAAACATAATTGAAAATCATTTTCCTCAGAAAAAAACAAAAAAAAAAAACAACAACGCTTAATGCACACTAAATGTGTCAAATCCGTTGGCAAGGACAAAGTGGAAAAACACGACGACGGTGATTAAGTGCCTGACTAAAAGATACCCCCACTTTTCAGTGTGTGTATATAAAATAAATGCCCTTTTAAGAGAATGACTTAGATAATTTATGGTCTTGTTTACGGCATTTAGAATTGATGAATTGAAATAGTTTTTTACTCTAAATGTTAAATATGTATTTATATGTATATATTTTAGGACACTTTTTTATAGGTATTCTGTAGCCTACATTATTAAAGGATGGCAATATGTATTTAGTTTGAAAAATTGATTGAAATTAAAATTCAGAAAGAATAAACAACGAATGACATATGCAATAATGATTCACTTTAAAATAAAATATTTTGAAAATGAAAAATAAATATAATAGTAATAGTAATTATAAAAAAATATATATAAATTTTTATTTTAATTGAGAAGAATGCAATAAAAATTAAGTATAGGTTTAAACATTTACAAGAATACATAATATAGGATTCAATTAAAAATTAGACACTGTCATTATTATTATAAATAAGTACTTCAAATTTTATATATATTTTGTAATTTAAATTGTTCTTATATTTTATAATATTTATTTATTATTTATGTTAAATAAAATGTAAAAAATATTTTTATTTTATTTTTTATCTTTATATATATTTTAAGCCTAACTATTTGTTATAGACACTTTTCCATTTAATATATATTTTTACATATATTTGTTTATCATATATTATAAACTTCACTTTTATTTTTATTATATATTTTTAAATATATTTGTTTCTTATATATTAAAAAACTTAACTTTTATTTATATATTTATATTTTTAAATATATTTATTTACCATATATTTTAAACTTAACTCTTTATAGATATTTTGTCACTTGTCATATATTTTAAAATATTGCACCTACTACATATTTATTTATTATAATCATCTATACATACACAGTAGCATCTCATCAAAATACGAATATACCCCTTTGCATTTTAGCCAGAGCAAGTCAGCATAAATTTTCATGGCTAAAGCCGATTGGGCGCTTTACGATTTCAGTTGCGCAAACCACGAACGTATACCGACTACATTTAGGACCAATTACAATTATGATGCCTATGGACCGCAACTATATTTTAGCATTTGGCACTTCATTAAAAGGCCAGCGGAACGTGGCGTGGCGACACGGCCAGCCAAAGGACGTTTGGGGGCCAAAAAAACGCCAAGTTGGCCAATTTGCCGGCACATTTTTTCACTGTTTCTGTTGCTTTTTGGACTGACATTGAGTGCGGCTTTATCGCATTGTATACACTCGATTACATTGTTATGGCTCTGCCAAAAGGTCTAAATGAGCCAATGGCGAGCACCTAACTTAGATGCGGCAACCTTGCAACAACAACAAAAGTAAAGAAAAAAGAAAGTAGGAATACATAGAGTTTTAGCTCTTCGCTACCAGCAACTGCCATCACCTGCGTAGCCAAAGGAAAAAAGCTCAAGTAAATTGGTAATGCTACAAGGTGGGTGTAACCGAATGCATAATACTTGTTCACAAAAGCTGAATTAAGTCAAGTCTTCATAACTACTTTATTTTATTTTATTTTGTTTATTTATTTTTTTGTTTGTAAATCTACAAATTCATATTTTATTATATTTAAATTGTTTGTAGTCTTATTTTTTAAATTTAAGTCCCAACTTTTTTCTAAATATTTATTTAGATATAAATATCTGATAGTTCTAAAAATACATTTCACATTTATTTTGTGTCATCATAAATGCTTGTCAATGTTCTACAGAAAATTTAAAATTAAGTACTTTAGAGTATTATTACAAATAATATTTTAGATACAAAACTTGTACTTTCCACTAAAACCTATCCACTCTCTTTTATCTCAATGAACAGACCATGAAAAAAAGGAAATGAAAAAGAAAACAAGTAAGAAAGCTCTAATCGAGACTGCTCGACTAGGAAATACTCTGAACTCTTCGCAGAGCTGATATTTCAATAATTCATACACACATAGGCACGCATGCATACAGTACTTGAGTAAAATTAAAAGCAAGCAGAGAAGTAAGAGAAGAAAGATCATTAAAGTTAGCTATGTGCATGCAGCAGTTCTCATTTGGTATTTGTATTTAGGTAAATCGAAGCTAGAATGCTCAGCAGCAGCAGAGAGCGTTCCCATTGCTCACTTGAAGCTCGACTGCTACGAGCTCTACCTGCTGTCGCGCTCAACATTTGAGAGAGACAGTGCTTGAGTAAAAGTGGACCTATATAAAGGGCAGCAGCTGCAGCATTTCTTCAGTCAGTCTTCAGTGGTCCAGGCCTGGTGGGGGTCAGCGCAATAGAGAGAAGTAGAGTGTGTAAAGGCGTAGAGGCATTACGTAGAGGAAATACGTAAAGGAAATACGTAGAGGGAACACTTAGAAGAAATAGACAGAGGAATAGTACTAAATCGACTCAAATCGTCACTCTTAAGAATATATATATTTTGTGGGGTCTGCCATGCTTCCTTCTGCCTGTTACATATGTTTCAACAAAACCATTATACCCTGATTTTCCATTTTCAATGGGTTCAGGGTATAAATAGGGGCGAAATACCCTGACTTTGATCATTAGCCATCAAATAGCAAGGGATGCGCCGCACTGCGCTGCACAGATAAAGAAGAACGCAAACACAAAGAGCACGAAGCGATAGCGGAGTGGAATAGCTAGTCTTAACAAAGGCTTAGACAGCCCCAGCAGGAAACACCACCCACGGGGATTAGCTGTGTAAGTAAGGCAGATCAAGACATTTGCGCCATCATCCACAACTCTGACGTCTTAAGTCGCATCAACATTTTCGTTTTAATGCTTTTACTTTCACCTTTCTTTCTTCTTTTTGTGTACATATATGAATGTATGCATATATATTTAAAATACTTTACTCAAATTTTATTTTATATGCTCTTAAAGGTTTTTTTTTTTTGTTGCAAGAATTCATTTGAATATAGATTATATTTTTGTATTTCAAGTGAAATTTAAATTTAGAATTTTAGCATTTATTTTAGAGAAAATGTTGCTTCTGAATAAGTTTTTTTTTTTTTTAATTTAAAGCAGAAACATCTTTTATGTATTTTTATTTACTCAAAATTACGAACATTTTAATTTATTTTATGTAATTTAATGAATATTAAAAAAATCAACAAATAACTTTGGTTTGCTTTAATGAAAGGAAATTAAATATTTATTAGTTCCCACATATTCGGCTTTATTTTGCATATTTTTTAAAAATATATTTTTAGCATTAATGTAAAGCACAGAAAAAAAAAACTGAATATTTAATTCAATAATGAATTACAAGTTATTTAAAAATTATATTTTTGTCAGCAGAAATGCGATTTATTTGCGATTTATTCTTATTTATTTGTTGTTTGGGTTTTTGTGTGCTTTGGTTGACCTAAAAATGCGCCCAAAATGCGGTTCAATTGCGCATTAGTGTGTATTTTAGACACACACACACACACAGACTCTCACACACACATATATATATATATATTTATAAAATAAGTGCATCACACTTAACCCAATATATATTTGAAGTGCCTATCAATGCGACTGAGGCAGCTCTGTGTCAGCATTAGGCGTTCAATTCTCTTCTTCACGTCTCTCCACTTGGCTAACAAGCCACAGCTGGCTATGCCACCCGGCTCTAACCACAGCCAAATAGTTTACAGCTAATGCGCAATTTTCTAACCTCATTTTGATCGATTGAATCAAAAATTTATGTGATGCATGGCGCATAAATTTCGCATTCAACTTTAAACAAGCATCGAAAACTTTAATATTTAGGTAAAAAAATAAAATAAAATAAAATAAATAAATCAACGAAAATTTAAAAATTTTAACAAAAAAAAAATAATAATAAAAATAAAAATTGAAGAAAATAAATAAATAAAATAATTATAAAAAATATATATTTACTTATATTTTATATTTTTGAACACTTTTTTTTATAAATATATAATATAATTTTAAGTATATGTAAACAAATAGATTTTAAATTTAATAATAGATTTTAATTAACCAAACAAAAATAAATAAATAAATAAAAATAAAAATAAAATAAAATAAAATAAATAAATAAATAAATAAAATAAAAGAAAAGAAATATATAATATATATGTACAATAATAATACAAAATATATATTTATTTTTATATTATATTTTTGAACACAAATTATTTACAAATATATAAAATAATTGTAAATATATGTAAACAAGTAAATTTTAAATTTCAATTTCCATATATAAAAACAAAAATATATATGGAGGAAGAAAAAATAAAAATTAATATTTATAGCATATGAAATATACTTGCATAAAAAAAAAGAAAAATTAAAATAAAAATAAAATAAAAAAATAGTTTAAACAGTATAAAAAAAATTTAATAAAATATTACATATTTTATATTAATGTAAAATTTTTATATAAAATTATTTAACATTTATCTCTTATTGTGTATAATATATAATAAAAACTTATTCTTAAAATTTGTAAATTCAAACAATTGAGAATATGGTTTTCCTCACATATTCAATAACAAGTGAAAAATCAATATACTCTCTTCGTCGCCTCGCTTTAGGGTATATAAATGCGACACAACGAGGTGGCACTAAGTAAGTGCTAGCTGGAAAAGTAGATGGCGACGCGAAGCTGATGAATTTTGATGCCATTGGGAAATGTAAACGCAAAATGCAACGATGTAGTCTTTGAGTTTTTCTTGCTTCGAACACCCGCACGTTGTTGTTGTTGTTGTTCTTGTTGTTGCTGTAGTTTTTTGCAGGCTTTGTAGATGTTTACACATGTCGCAAATGCACGCGCCATTTGACGGATGCGGATGCGGAAATGTGAACAAAGCGAAAGTGAAGGACGCATTGGTATAGAGAGAGTGTGGATGCGTTGCACAGAGTAGATATATGTATGTATGTATGTATGTATGTAATACTATGACAGCGCCATTTTGGGGGGTGGGGTTGATTGCTGCTGGCTGTGCTGCGGGGCCGACAGGCTAGACGCCCAGAACAGCCCTGATGCTGTTGGGCTTGGCTCTTGGCTATTAACTGTGGCAAATATTTACATAGGCAGCCGCGCAGCACCAGACACTGGCAAACAGCAAACAACACAAAAGCAAACACAAGACAAACAAATGCGGCGGCATGCAGTAGCGGCAGCAGTAACCAGGCAACCAGGCAACCATGCAACGTGCAACGTGCAACGTGCAACAACAGCAACAACAAAACAAAAGCAGCAACTGTAGCAACTGTAGCAACAGCAGCAACATGACTCTATATGAGAAGCACTCAAGGCACACGTAGTATTAACCATCTTTTTGAATTCAGACACTTAGCAATATGAACAAGAGAACGATAAAGCTGAAGAGTAACCGACTGAGAAATATCCATTATTTTTATAAAAAATTAATAATTAATAGAACTTAAAAAATATAGAAAATATATATTAATACAAAAATGAATATTTAAATTAAAATGCATATATATATTTTTTTCTAAATATTAAAAATTCATAAAAATGTTTAGCTTTTGCTTATAATTATAATTTCATTATTTAATTTAATTTAAAAAGTCCGAAAAATAGCATACATTTAAAATTTAAATTATTAAATGTATTTCAAACTGTAAATTTTTATATTTTTACTGTTTTTTTTTTAATTTTTAATATTCAGAAAAAATATACATACATATTTTAATTTATATATATTTTATTATAATTATTTTTACGATTTCTCCGAGTTTGTAATATTTAGAAATAAATATATATATGAATTTTAATTTATATATATTTTATTTATTTCTATTTCTATTAAATAATATTAAACAAAAAATATTATATTATGTATATTATATTTTTTATAAAAAATTTCAAATAATTTTAATATTTATTATTATTATTATTATTATTATTATTATTATTATATTAATTTATTAGTACCAAATAAAAATAATTAATTAACTTGTTTATAAATTTTGCGAAAATAATATAATATTTGCTTTTTATTAAGCTTTTTTCTGCAACTTCACAACACACAAATACTATAACATTAGTGCCACCCCTTTTCGTGCCTACCATGCTTACAGGGTATCTGAAAAAAAATACACACGTTGTATACAAGCTGCCAACAGGTGATAAACTTGACTGCACAGCGAATGAAATATGATGATGGGACCTAGTCTTGTATGGCAGCTGTTTCTTTCCTCTTCACGTACTTATTTTTCCTCTTTTCCGCGTTTCCTTCTTTTTTCCTTTTTTTTAATTTAGCTATTCTCTTTGATTTCCCCCAAAAAGAAAAAAACACAAGCGCCCGATATGCTCGTATGTATGCATTATGGGATTATCCAAAGCTTTTTAGATAAGTACTGGAAGTAGGTATATTATTAATTTTTAACTGAAGTGCACAAACAGCCAATTCTATTACTCTCAAAGAAGTGAACTAAATTTTAGCAGACTTTATTTTTAGTCTGCTTCAAGTTTGTATATGAATTTGAAGTAAAAAATTAAAAATACTGAAAGTATGTAGGTTTTTTGCTAAAGAGCAGAACTTTTTAATAGAAATGAATATCATTTGTTTCTTTGTAAATTAAAAAATTTAAATGAATTAATTAACTAACAATTTGTAAATTTATATTTTGGACGAAAATTTGTAGTTTATAATATAGTTTTTGATAGCTAGTCAAAAAAATAATAATATGTATATAATAAAATAATAAACTGGCATATTTTACTATTTTATTAATTAACTTAATGAAATATATCTTTATAAAAAATTATTATTTGTAAATTAAAAAGAAAAGAAAAAATAATATACATTCATTAATATGTTATTAATTAACTTAATAAAATATATCTATGTAAAAAATGTATATGTAAATTAAAAAGAAAATAAAAAATATACATTCATAAAATTAGTGTTAATAATAGTATTATTATTTTTATTATTAAAATTATTTTATTTTATTTTTTTTTAATGTTTGTGTTTTTCAAAATTGACTTGATAGGTATAATAAAAAAATTTAGAAAGTAAACACAAGAATAATGCAATTTTCTCTACATTTTTCTAAAGTTTTTATATACATAATATAACTAGAAAACAGTGTTGGATACAAATAATACAAGCTAACACAGTTTTTTCACTTTTATTTGCGCGTCACTCATTTGAATTTCTATTTTAAAGAAAACGCAGTTTTTTCTGCTCAAAATTGAAGCTGCACTGATAAAGTGCTTGAAAATTATAGCTGTTGTCTTTTGACACGTAAGCTTTATGTTCCAGTTGTTAGTCGAGCTGAGATTTCCCACATAAAGGCCCATTGAAATGCAAAGGAATATAAAACACATACATATTCAGGTATATGTACAAAAGAAACTTCCTATGCGGGAACCCTTTTTAATTAACTGCGCGAACAGCACCAAAAAAAAAAAAAAAAAAAATCATCAAATATAACAACAAACGGGCCAAAAAGTACATTTTTTAAGCCATTTTATTTGGCTGTTGGCATGGTTAAAAAACTGCCCCCAGCGCCTCCAGCCCCCAAAAGATTCTGCGTAAATTTCTTCGGGGATTTTTTCCTTTTGCTCTTCTGTTGGCTTGTATATATGTATGTATGTATGTGTATGTCGGTTCTTTTTTTTCGTGCTTTGCTTTACAAATTGTATTTCAACGGTTTTGCGCTTCATTAAAATTGCTGTTAAAATAACACACGCACAACGAACACCGAAGGGGGTTGGCCTGAAAGAGCCGTGGGTGTGGCATATGGCATTGAGGCACAACTTGGTGAATGTTGCGCTGTTCTTCTCCTACTTGGCACAAGGCCGTTGGATACATGGAGACATGGAGACATGGAGACATGTGAGTGTGCCAGCTGACAAGGCTTACAACATGATTTTGTGGCTGTGTATCCTTTGTTATTTGCCTTTGTGCGTGCAACAGCAACGAATATAAATAAAAGGAAACAACAACAACAGCAGCAACAACAAAATGGAAACATGGCCAACACAACAACAGCCACGCCCGCTAGCAATCAACAAAAAAAAAAAGCGAAAAGCAAAAAAAAAAAACATTACCAACAATACGCCTGTTAACCCAAAGTATTGTATAACGGAAGCTGGCGCACGTATGTGCTCCTACATGTTTTTATATATATAAACAGATTCTTTTTTTTTTCAGACTGCATCAAAAGAAACAAAACATATTTGAAAGCAACAATCCCACGCTTTTTTATTTATATATATTTTTTTTTTAAAATCTAAAATTATGTGCATATGTGCTTTAAAATTTAACGTACTAAGCCACTAAATTTAAAATGCCTTGCGGAATATTTTTACTTTTTATACTTTATGAAATTTTGTTGGTAGAAAAAATTATTAAAAACGTTCGACTACAAAAAAAAAATATATATATAATTATATGCAGTCGCAGTATTTATTTATTATATATTAATAACTGTTTCTTGTTCATTTCTATAACAACATTGAATTTTTTATTTTATTTATTTGTTAAATTTGTTATTTTCATTAAATTGCAATGTCGCCCAAACCTTGAAATATTTATTTTTTTATTTCTGATTACGTGTCGCCCTAAGACCTAAATATTTATTTTTATTTCCGATTATTTGATATATTAAAAATAATTTAATCATTTATTTTATCAAAATCTGTATTTTCATTATTTTTTATTTACGTATTTTCTTTATTTACGTATTTTCTTTATTTCGATATTTCTAAATATATTTTATTTATATTTTTATTCAATTTTCATTAATTTACCATTTTTGTGTAGATGTAAAATCATTATAATTTGATATCATATTTTTGTTATAATATTTTCTTTTCTTTTAGAATTGAATTTTTAAAAAAGTTAAAAAAATGAAAAGTTAAATAAAGAAACAGAAATTCACTGAAGTGAATAGCACATGCCAAAAAAAAAAAAAAATGTCAACTGCCTATTCGGACAACTAAAGTTGAGTTTGCTAACACCAAAGGATATTAAAGGACTTTATTTGTTGTGAGACCCTTTTTTTTCTCGTATTTGCTGGCAAACTTGTTCTTCTCTTTTTCAATTTCCACCACAAATATTTTATCATAGACCCGAAATTCATCTATGTGTGCATACTTGCCGCAGGACTTTTGGACATTTCAGGAATCTCTGGATAGACTGACAACAGGCCGGAAAATACGCAACGGAAATTCGAAAGGAAAGTGTATTAAATAACAAGAAGTTAATGAAGCGTAGTGCCAAACACATTGACAGCCATACGGAAGGGCAAGGGGCGGACAGAGGCCGAGTAGCCAGCCCATTGTGAACAGCTAAAACGCTAAAAAGGAAACCACAGTAAAGCAAAGCCTTAGGAGAGAATAAAAAACAATTCAAGTAGCAGCCAAGTTATTTATTACTCATATTCGCGCCTACACATTGTTTTTGTTTCATTTTGAAATACCCTGTAGGCCACCTTACTTGGACTACTGTGGGGAACTTTTATCATTTAAAAAATAGGGAATTAGAAATTCTAATAATTCCAGAAGTGCTTGAATTTTATTATTATTTAATATTACACTCAAATCACAGTTCGATCAACTCATGCAGGGTATTCTGCTAGTCTATCCACTTGCTGTTCATTATGTTAGCTCCTTTCTATTGTTAGAGTTCTGTAGAATGAAATGCGCAGCTGTTGTTTTTAAATTGTGCCCCTTGTTGCCTGCGGTTTTGTCAGCTCGCTGTGACTGTTCCTGTACCGTGCCTCCTCCTAATAGAGAACCTCTTTGTTGTTGTTGCAATTGTTGCTGTTGCTGGCTTTTGGGCATTGTCTTTGGAGCCATTGTCTCTGACACTTGGCTCTAAGCGACTGCTTCAGCGCTTAAAATGCCACGAATTTCCTATGTCTTCTTCTTGATTTTTGTTTTTGTTTTCTTTTTGTTGCAATGGTGTACATTTTTTTTTACCGCAAGATCCTTGTCAGCAATTTTACTCGCCGTTTTGTTAGGCGAACAAAACTTGATAGGGTAATTGGAGTAAGTGAATTATGTGAGTCAGTTGGTTAAACATGAAATATAAAAATCAAATTTATTTAAGAATAAATGTAATTTTTTTTCTTTGCATGGGTTTCAATTAAAAAATTAAAAAATAAAAAAATGTATATATATATATAATATAGAAAAAACACCAATGAATAAAAATAAAATATTTGTTATTCTATGTAATAAATTATATAATATATTTAATATATTATATATAATAATTATATATTAAATATATTATATATATTTAATATTTTACATATTAATATATTAAATATATTATATATAATATATTAAATATATTATATATATTTAGTATGTATAATAACAACTATTTTATTTTTACTTATTGTTATTTATATAAATTATTTAATATTTTTGTTTTTAATTTTGTAATTGAAACCAATGCAAAAAAAGGAATACATTTATTTTAAAATAAAATAGTGTTTTTTTTTCTATGTATCTGAACAAACTCAAAATAAAATAAATGTATATGAGAATTATTTTTAGTATTCATTTAATTTCTATTTAAAATGTTTTTTAATAAAGTTTGGCCAAAATTTTAATTATTACAAAATATTTTTTGCTTATTCGAATTCAAATATCTTGAATTAAAATTGAGCTCAATCGATAGCAAATAAAATGTAAGCAATATTTTTATAAAATAAAAAGAAATTCCTATGGTGAGTTACAAATATTATATGAAATATGAAAACCAATCAAATTTTTATTGATTGCACAATAAAAAGGAATGAACAGAAATTAAAGTTTAAATCAACATAATACGAAACCGAACAAGAATTTAAAATATGCAAATTAAATTGATGAATGAGATAAAAAGTGTGAAAAGTATTTAGTTGAATTCCATATAAATTGAATTTAAGTGCGCAACTAGACTTTAAATTGAATTCGCATTGAATTCATATAGTAAAATCAACACACGCAGAATCATTTATATATACATATATGTGTGTGTGTGTATGCTTATATATATATTTTTTAAGGCTATAGACAACTGTCTGTGGTCGCCCACTTTGTGCTATTCGTGTATGCTCCCTCTTTTATTTATTGACTGTTAAACTTTTCATTAGCCATTTCGTTTAATTCGCACACAATATCAAAGATTCAAAGGCAAAGCCAGGACTGGCAGCAACGCCAGCAGCGGCAGCGGCAGAGGCAGAGGCAGCATAGACGCTAGAAAAGCAAAGGCCAACGGAAACCGAAAAGAAAAACAACAACAACAAAAATAGCAATGGCGACAACGAATGGCAGAGCACAAGCAACAACAACAACAACAACAGCAACTAACGGCACTAAGTATAATGTATTTGTGTTGAAAGCAACCACAGCAGAAACTTTATTGCCTGCATGAGTGAGTGTGTGTGAGTGTGTGAGTATCGGTGTATATGTGTGTGTGTGTGTCTGCTGTATCACAGATACAATCAGAGCGCAATTGTCTGCGTTGATGAGCGAAGCAATGGAGCGCCCATCATGTATGCCATTTCAACCTTCTACCAACAGCCACCTCAGCCGCCACCCATTGCCGCTCCCACTCCAGTGCACGCCCACAAAGCAACCGCCCATTGACTGTGCGCTTTTTTTTTTTATGACAAAGAGAGCATCACGTAATCACAATGATAAGAATCACGCATCCCAACACAGAGACTTACTGACAGCCACATTCCGAATGACAAAAACCAGAATTATTTTTGTTCGGCACAAAAAAAAAAAAGAAAAGAAAAAAGAGAGGAAACCGTGCAGTGCAAAAGAAGGAAAAGAATTATTTTCGTATAATGATTAAGTGAAAGTTTGCAGACACAAACCACAAAATAAAAAATAAAAATAAAAAAGAGATGATTAAATACGCTTTTACTGCCCATAGCTAAGCGATTAAGTGCTCTGAATTGAAACAAGGTCTATGGCAGCTTGGCAAATGATTAAAATGAAGCTTTAAATACAAATATAAATTGAAATAAATAAATTCCTATTTATTTATAGACGTTATAAATAATTACTGTACTCACTGCCAGGGCCTTCGGCTTGAAATAAATATATATAAATATAAACACATATAAACGGAAGAGATTAGGCCAAGGACAACAGAGTCCTGAGGGCATAAGGAATGTATATTGCATAAAATATTACTGTGTTAATGGAAAAAGAATCTTAAGCTAAATTAAATACTGTTTTGGATATAAAATATGTTTTCTTGGTTTTTAATATTGGAAAATAATATTTTTTTTATTTTTTATATTATTTATAAAATATATTCTATAATATCAAAAAATTGTTAAATAAATTTTTAGCAATTTATTTGATTAAGATTCAAATTATTCTTCAACTATATTTTTAGTGCCAATTTCTCTGATTATATACAATCAAGTTCTCTTGCAATAGGTCCCACTGGAAACCGTCCTATTGTGAATTAGTATGTGTAGAGATCATTCAGAAAGAAATTAAAGTAGAACGCTGAGCAGCTTATTAATTGAAAAATTGAAAAAACTGCTAAAATAATGATAGGCCTTTTCTGCGAGTCTCTAGCAAAGGAAAAGTAAGTCAAAAATTCATACTGTTTTCATAAGAGCATAATCAGCTACACACACACACACACACACACACAGTTGTCACATTAGTTGTGACTGCCCTTGCCTTTAGGTTAAAGCGAAAACTTTTATTCAATGTGAAACTTTAACAAATAGCAAACAATATTTAGCGAAAAATATACACACACACACGCACAGAAGAACTAGCTCGGCCATGTAACTGAGTTGCTCTGTACACGTGTGTGTGTGTATGTGTGTGTGCGTATTTGTGTTTGTGCTAAAAACATCTGCGATGTGACAGCATGATGCCATGCAGCTAAGGCAAAAGAGTCGGGCAGCTCTGACCCGCATAAGTATGCTACAAAAAGCATGCGGCTCACCTCCTACCCTCATGTCACGGTGTAACAGCCAGAAGTCCCAGACACGTATATATACACATACATACATACACTTACACAAATAGATTCTCGCCCTATGCAGTCGCAAAGTTGCGCACAATGCTTGAACAAACATTCGAGTAGTGTGACATATACATATTGCAGCACTTACCCCCCCCCTTCTACTCATACATTGAGTACTTAGTACTTCCCAGCATGTTCCACTTGGGCCGGAAAAAAGAAACGCAACGTGAAACGATTTTCATGTGTAAATCAATATTGCAATAAAAAAAAAAGTGTACCATACATATAAAAATATATATACACTGCGCGTCATCAGGTTAGCGCCCCCTTCACACTCATCTTCTTTTGCTTTTTTCTCTTTTCCTATTGCACGCAACTTCGTAGTTTTTTTTTTGATTTTGTTGTCAACATATGAGATGTCTCTCATAATAAAATCAAGCGCGAGAGAAGAACCGTTATATTTTATTTTCTATTCTTCTTTATTTTCGCAAAGAATGCGTGCACTTATTTTGCGTCATCAGATTAGCGCCCCCAAATGCAATTTTAGTTATCTTGCTTATTTTGCCAAGTACAGTCACCAAATTTTTTGGGAAGCTCAAAGTATTCAATATCTTTAAATAAATGTACAGTATGGGTAAAAAAACAGTTTTATCTTTTGATGAAAAATCAAAGATTGAGGCATACTTTGATTCTGGATTATCCTTCCATAAAATTGCTGAAAAAACAGGAAGACACAGGAAAACAATTGGCAATTTTCTTAAAAATAAGAAAAACTATGGAAAAAACTATAAAGGCGGCAATAATCAAGTGATTTCACAAGCAGATAGAAGAGCAATAGTTCGGGAAGCTTCGAATTCCCATGACTCAACCACTAAGATTAGGGAAAAAACCGGTGTTAAGGCGAGCTTATCAACGGTCCAAAGAGTAATTAAGAAAGCTAATAACATAAAGAGACTGAAATTAAAAAAAAAACCACCACTCAATATGCTGAGAAAAGAAATGCGCATTAGTTTTGCCAGAGCGCACATGACGTGGTCTACCCAATGGCAGTATGTTGTTTTTTCAGATGAAAAAAAAATTTAATTTGGAAGGACCTGATGGCTATAATTATTATTTCCATGACCTACGCAAAGAAGAACATCACTTGGACCGGTTACACAGCCGGGTGGGGGGGGTTATGGTCTGGGGAGCAATATCTTACTACGACACATGCAAGCTTCAATTTTTGACATCGCGTATGAACGCACAGGACTATAACATCGTTTTAAAAACTGCTTTTCCACATTTCCAAAACATTTTTCAAAACATGCAGTGGACGAATTTTTGAAGTAATTTTAAACAAGGGCGGCACTACGCACTACTAATATTACTTAAAAATAACAATAGCTTAAAATACCGGTGTTATTTTTGGTCATTAGCTTAAATAAATTGAATTTAATGCAGGGGGCGCTAATCTGATGACCAAATTTTTGTTACATATTTTTTGTACATTTTACAAAAAAAAATATTAAAAAATAAGCCTTATTGTTACAGTAGCCATTCTTTTTGTATTTTAAAGAGAAATAAATGGAGTATAATATAAAAAAATTTCAAAGATGGAGCTCTGATGGTTTAGATTTTATTTAGCTTTGAGGTTGAGTGTAAAGGGGGGCGCTAACCTGATGACGCGCAGTGTATGTATGTATATTATATATGTATGTGAAAGCTGAGTTGAGTTAAGACACTTTGGGACGAGGCCTAAAGCTAAAGCATTTTAGCCAGAGCATAGCTGAAGTAGTCTTCAAGCTCGTGCAAAACTTTAGAAGATAAAATTTTATGCTCTGCTTGTGTTTGTGCAGAAGCGAGTATGTTGTTCATATTATTTTACTGTATTATGTTCATGTGCGTATATAGTTTATATGTTTATATATCATTTTATTAATATCTGTAAAGTCCACTTTTTATGTTGCGAATATTTATTGATTTATGAAATTGATGATATATATATCAAAAGCTCTTATAAAATTAATATATGTATGTAGAAATACTAAATTTTAAATACGTATAATTTTTAAATTTTGTTTTGTATTTATTATTGATTATTATTTGATTTATTTATTATTTATTTATTTATTGTTATTTTATTTATTATTTGAAATTATTTTCATTTATTATTTATTATTATTTTATTTACTTAATTTTTAATATTTTAACTTATTTATATTTATTATTTATTATTATTTTATGTACTTATTATTTATTTATTTATTTATTTATTTTCATTTTTTATTTATTATTTGAAATTATTTTTATTTATTATTATTTTATTTATTTTGTATTATTTAATTATTTATTTTTTATTTTATTTTGTATTATTTAATTATTTATTTTTATTTTATTTATTACCTTAAACTATTTTCATTTATTTTATTATTATTTATTTATTTATTTATTTATTTATTTATTTATTTATTTATTTATTTATTTATTTATTTTATTTTATTTTATTTTATTTTATTTTATTTTTATTTTTATTTTTTGCTATTAAAATTGTTGGTCGATAAAATATGGAATAGCATTATATACTATTATATAGTCTCAAAAATCAAATTCATATGCTGAAAATATATAATAAATATATTTGATAAACAAAGTTTTATATTCGCTTATTTAATTGCAAATTTATCCAAATATTATATACATGTAAATATATTTCTGCTCTACCAGAACTACAATCCGATTTACATATTGCAGTTAATTTTTTTGTAGCGATTTGTGGTTTGCTATTTTCTCAGCTATAAAAAAAAAAAATATGCAAATATGCGCAAAATCAATGTAGTTCATTTTACAATGCGGTTGGCAGAAAAAAAAAAAAAAACATGCACCAAGTGACATGTATATTGGTAGCAATAAAAATTAATATGCTTTACGTAACCGCATTGCGAAAATTACCAAATAAAAATTGTAGATGTTTAATATATATCGCCCTTTCTCTCTCGTGTAAATATCCAAATATATTATTAAATATATAAAATATTATTAAATGTAAACTATATAGTTTCTAGTTTTTTTTAGCTGCAACAATTTTGTTTCTCATTTGAACATATTTCAAATATTCTTGAAGCATTTGTTTAAATAAATATGATAAAAAATATAAGAATGTATTATTTGTGTACTCACCTAATTCCACCCACATTCAATATAATCCGATTTTCGCCATCCATGTTGCATGCAACAGTTGTGGTAACAGCAGCCGCATGCCCCAAAATTATAAACACTTGGCCAAGCACTATTTAAGGAGTAGAAGTCACAAATTCCTTAATCATATGAAACACTTAAACACATTGTTGAATTAATGTTAATTTGTTATTAAAATTAATTATTTATAATATTTCTATATATATTTTTTTTTCTATTTTTCTATTATTTATTATTTAATTCAAGGACACAAACGCGAAATGCTTTTTAATTAGAGTTAAGTCCTCTAAAGCCCGCTGGCTGCAGCTGCTTCACGTTCTTTTGATTTGCTTTGCATATCCTTTGACTGCAAAAAAAAAGAGAGAGAGAGAATAAATGTGAAATGCTGCATTAGTTGGGGCTCTTTTTTCTCCATTTTTGTAAAGTGATGCGCAAACCCAAATTGGGTTTTGCCTAGAGTGATATGTGTGGGTGTGTGTGTGTGCAATGCATAAAATATGTGGGTCAAGAGCTCTTGCCATACTCTTGCAGTGGACATTATCATTTATGTACTTAAATTGTTAAGCTCAGCGTAAAATTGTACTACGTCAATGAGACTGTAGGTGATAAAGGTTTAAATAGATAAAAAATGAATTTGAAATCAAATTAGGCTTTAGCAAATATTGTATAATAAACTGAATAATTAGGTATTTAAAATGAAACTGTTTCCATAAAAAAATATGCACAAAAGGTAAGCTTTTTTTATAGAAAATATGTAAAAGGACTTTTTATTGAGGACAAAATTTCAATATTTGGAATAAGTAAAAAATATTAAAGTGATAATAAAAGATAAACGAAAAAAAAAACATTATTTAGTTTTAGTATAGTTTTCATAGCATACTTTTTGGATCTTCAAGAAAAAAAAAACTGTCTAAGACAAAATGTGTAAGACAAGAAGCCGCTATAAAAAAATTAAAAAAAAAAAAACAAAAAAAATTTAAAAAAAGTGAAAAAACTAAAGCCACTCGTGCTCTAATGAAAAACTAATGCTCCTGCTAAATATAAATATTTATGCCTGCAAGTGTATTTAAGTTTCGACATACGAAAATAAATGCTCTTCCCCTCACAAAAATATGTGCATTATACAGATTATATTAAAATAACATATGAAATTTTTGAATATAATTTCGATAATGCACATATATTTTTTTCTCTCTTCGCAATTCTTTTTAAGCCCATGAGAGTTGATTTGTATTATTTCATTTTAATAATCATATAAATATTACAAATAAAAAGGGAAATAAAGCTAAAACTTATAGAGTTATTGTGCATAAATTATAAAAATAAAAAACTGTATGATTTTATACCAAAATTGTTCCTTAAATAAAAAATAAAATAAAAATTGTTTTGTATTATTAAAATGAGCACAATTTAAGTAAAATTCTATACAAATACTTAAATTTGTCGCAAAAGAAAAAAATATATAGCTATATATTAGCAAACAGTGTTATTTCAAGTAATATTAAAAAAAAAAATAAATTAATTAATTAATAAATATAAAATTAAAAAAAAAATGTTAGTTTAATTAATTAAAGTAAAATATAGGTAAAAACAAAATTAATAATATATTAATGTATATATTATTAATACAAAAAACTCATTAATAATTTAAAAATAAAACAATAATGATTTAAATAAATTCTAATTCTAATAATATAAAAATAAAATTCAAATGCAGATATTTCTAAACATTTTTTATATTTTGCACATTTAATTTCGTATATAAGATGTCAATTTCAACACTCCTGCTTCGCAATTCATATTTAAATTCGATTTGAAAATTCAATCCATGTAGAGGTCTATCAAGGTCTTTGGGGGCCACAGCTTTGGCAACAACTGTCCTCAGCCGAGTGTGAGATGTCATAGATTCAATAAACGGCAAAGTAAAGTCACATAAACGGCATCGACTTCCCCATCGACATTCCATTAATTTAATATATACAAGCGGGCATTGTCAGTATCAAATGCCAAATAATGTGAGAGACACCACAGATATGTAAATATGACAGCTGCTTCGACAGCTACGTCCCATGTTCTTTGGCCTGAATTTAAAAGAAATTCCACAGTCAGCCCACATTAAACATGAGCGAATGTTTATTGCTTGCAGAGAAGTTGGGGATCGTTGGGACCCGTCGGGGACTGTGGGAGGGTGGCAAAAACTTTTGTTGTCTTAGATTGTGCTGATTGATAGTCGGTGAAACATGAGCAAAACTTGTGGTACAAATAAATGGCAGTCAGCCATAGATGCAAAACTGACAAATGGTTCTTTGAAAGACAAAGAGAGAAATGCTTTGCACTTTCTATTGTCAAAGTTTTAGATTTTCGCGTAATTTGAAATAATAAATAGTTGCGAAAGAAATAATTTATGTCTTTTGATTGTGATGATAAATTATATTCAAATTTATCTACGAGAGTTTTTGTTTCTGAAAAAAAGTATAGGTAGGGAGAGCGAGGAAAATAATATGATCGATAAGGAGAGAGAGAGAGGGATTGAGAGAAATATATAACATCGAGTAGAGTAAACTGAGAAAGAGAGAGAAAGAGCGGATAAAGATAATAGAGAGAAATACAAACAGAATGATAGAGAAGTGCCAAAAGACTTGGAGAAATAGTTGCTGTAAAAAAGTGAAAAAGCGACTGCAATTTGTGCTTAAACCTGATAAATTGCAGCTCCCAGCTTCACTTTTGCCGCATGACAATAAAATTGCCTAAGCACGAGGTCAATCCGGATGAAAATTACAAAACCAAGAGAATTAATTTCAAAGAAATTGCTCGAGTAAAAAAAAAATAAAAGAAAGTACAAGAAAAATGCCTCGCTGGGGGAAAAAGCTTTCAGCGGAGAAGCACACCCATACATACATACATATATATAAAGATATAAATATGTATATAATCAGGAGGGTATATATCACGTCGTTGAGGCATTTTATGGCCAACAGTCGAATGGGCATCGTTGCCACTTGCAGAGCATTTAACGATGAGCATTTTTCGTTGGCTGCTTTTATTCGCTTCATTTTTTTTTTTATTTTTTGTCAACCACTTTGCTTGGTATGCAAATTTTTTACTTGGCCGCACTTGTGCACATTCCGGTAATAACATTCAAGCCAAGTTAGGCAACAACAACATAGCCATGTGCTCGATGTCAAAATAACAAAATGCTGGTTAAGTGCGATGCACAGCGGACAAAGTCTGGGTAAAAGGCCATTCAGCTGCTGATGGTTAATCAACTCGCAAGGAGTGAAGCACTCACTGGCCATATATCTAGACTAGACAGACTAACTGAATATATGTATAAACGAGTGGGGTAGTACGAGTACAAGTACAAGTAATCGAATCTAGACAGCAGCAGCTGCAGCTGGACCAGAAACTAGAGCTGGAGCTGGAGCTGGAGCTGATGCTGATGCTCTCGTGGCATCGTTTCAAGTGCGTCATCAATCTCTGCTGCGTAGGAAATTTTCATTCATTGACTTGAGAAGAGAACGACGAACAACGACGAGGCGAGTGTGGGTGCTTGAGTGCTGAGTGGTGAGTGCTTTCCATTGGCGCTTTGTCTTAGCCGCATTGTGCGCCGCCTGTCGCTGGCACTTTTGGCCTCAGCATTCAGTCAATCAACAGCTCGTTGAGGCTTTCATGGATTGCCACTTTAAGGAGTGAATAATTTTCACTTGAACCTCCATTCAATACCAATCGTATTCACATGTGATCCTTCTGAATAACCAAGAGCTCACTAAAGCCAAATATGTGATATTCAAATAAAACGAGAGTCAAGAGTTTTCAGAGAAATGCATGAAATATGTTACATTGACTATAAAAAACAACAATTTGCTGCATAAGAGTAAGTAAGTAATACATCTGGATTGTATAGGTAAAGATTCAATCCAATTCAACAATTTTTTTTGACTGTAAAATCAGAAAATGTTAATTGATATTTATCGATAAGTATTATTATCGATGACTTATAATTTTTTAGATTTTTAATATCAGATTTATGCTGTTTTCACTCTAAAATATATCAGACATATACTCTCATATAGATGTTCTTTTTATGAACATATTTACATATATCTTTGCTTTCAGACAGCAAAATTTAAAATATCTAATGCTTGCTTTCAAATTTGTTCTCGTTAAAGAAATTTCAATTTCTACATCATTAATAGTAATACAAATTTTTAAACTTACTATATTCTTTAAGAAACGCTAGACATTTAGTGGATTGTCTTGTATTACTATCGATATTTATTGATTATGGATTAGTGAGTTATCAACCACATATGAATTTTATTAAAATAAATCCTTAAATTTCTTGCACTCTACACATAACCATAAATCCCCAATAGCTCAATTTATTTCTTGTTATTTTAATCAATTCTACTTGTTATTTTCCCATAGAGAGAAATACTGAAATCTGTATATAAAGTTGTGTTAAAGCAGTTTTTAGCCAGAGGCGATTCAAATCAACAAAATTGCTGCTGCTGACAGTAAATAAGTAACTGAGTAACTGTGCAACTGTGCAACTGACTATCTATTCAAAGAGTTACATATTTATGTAGATACATATCTTAATAATCATGTTGTGTGTGTATTCTTGCCTTCTGGCAGCAAATAAAAAAAAAAAAACATTTCGCAAAACAATGCAACGAATGCCAGATGCCTGCCTAAAAGTTTGGCATTACGCAAAAAAAAAAAACAACTAAAAAAAAAACTAAAAAGCATTGTACAACAAGTTAAACAAGAAACTAAAAAGAAACAACAAATATCCAAAACAACACAAACGAAACAAAATAATGGCAAAAGCGGAAAAGTGGAAAGTGGAAAAGGGGGGAAAGTGCACTGGCAACTGATCAGACTGAATAGACATAAATATACGAGTTTGCATCTCGCTTTGTTTGACTACCAAATTACAGCCAAAATCAATGGCGACTTTTGGTTGTTATTGTTGTGTGTCAGTTAGCCACAACTGCAGAACAAGGTCAAAACGCCACGGCATGGCCATAACCAAAATAAGCAAATCAATTTATCTGTCGATATCAAAAGGGCAGCAATATAAGAAATGAATTTTTCCCAATGACTTTATTAGCACTGCATGAATTACCAAGCATGTTATGTAAGCCAAATTCATAATGATTGTTAGTTTTATATGTATATTAAGAATTTCTTTCATGTATTTAACTTGCCTAATTGACAAAGTCTGATTTAATCTTTGTCAAATTACATTTCATCCATACACAAATTGAGTTTGCTCTTAGTGCTTCACTTCAAACTTATATAACTTCGTTAGAGCTGCTTGTATTTTTGTGTTGAACATTTTCTTATTGGCTTTTTAGATAGATTGATTGACTTTTCCATTTTGGCTGTCATAATTGGCATAAAAAGAATAATCAATGGGATTTTCTGCTATATTCATTATGCAATTTTCATGTTGAACTTAGTTTTTGATCTTTTAATTCAAGATAATCGAAACAAAAATATTTTCTGTTTTTTGCATATATTGAATTGTATATTTTTCATGAATATATTAAACTAATCTTAAGGATTATTAAAGTGTCTAATACCTCAAAGTATGCCGAGTTGAGCTGAGTTTCATAATCAATCGCATTTGCCTAACAGTCTGCCTTATAGATATATACTATTCTTACTATAAATTCATACAATATATTTACTATAAACTTTCGATATAGATAGAGCAGACCATCTGACCCTACCTCTCCTCATTTTTCCCACTAATGTATACACACTCTATCATAATATTTTCATAAAAATTCAAACGAACTTTCGTCAAGTTTATTTATATAAATACTTTCAAGACTTACTAAAAAAAAATAATAAAAATAAAGATAACAACAATAAGCTCTGTCAAAAGCGTTGCACGACAAACTTTTCTACGGCCCTCAAATCTCAAGAGGCAAAACATTTTAGCCATGATAATGGCAGGAAATCCATAATTCATGTCTCTGTCCTCCTTTAAACAGAGACAGCACAAAAAGAGAGAAGCAGCAAAGATATTGCTGTAGTCCATCACTGTAGCACTACGGTCGGCTACTAAGCAAATGCCAAGCCTAAGCAAAGGAATCAAAAAATCTAATTATGAATACAATACAAAAGAGAGCAAGCAGTCCAATTGATGTACAGGCAGATATCCTTGAAAATAAGTTAAAAGTTTTAATAGTTCTTATGAATAGTTTTTAATATTTTTGTATTAATATTTTCAGTAGTGGAAACTTTTTTCATTTATTTTATTTTTGTTATTTTTATTTATTTATTATTTATTTTTATTTTATTTTTTTTTTTTTTGTTATTCATATATTATTAATTTTGAACCTATTTAAATCTACTTTTCTCAATTTAAATCGATTTGAAAGGAGTAGTGGAAACTTTTTTCATTTATTTTATTTTTGTTATTTTTATTTATTTATTATTTATTTTTATTTTATTTTTTTTTTTGTTATTCATATATTATTAATTTTGAACCTATTTAAATCTACTTTTCTCAATTTAAATCGATTTGAAAGGAGTTTCATGAAACTTTCTAGATCTTCTTGTATCTCAGATAGACAATCAAGGCCTTTACATCTGTACAAACCTCATACACCCCAAATTCTCATTTTCAATACAATACAAAAAAAAGTACCTAATACTCTGAGAAATCATTGGACGTTGCCAAAATGTGATTATGTATATAGGTATTTATAAGTATTATAGAGATTTTTGTTTTGTTTTTTCTTTCTTCTTTTTTCTCTACTTCTTCCTTCTTTTGATTACTACTTGGCAGCTGTTGCAACTTTATGGCTCTGGGCGTCTCCCTCTGCGTTGGGCATAAAATTAGGAATATCAGAAATCGAATTGTGTTTTATGCGATTTATTACGAAATTGTAATGCACTAGGCTGGGCATTCGCATAAATATGTCTTCAATATATGAATAATAGGCGATAAACTGATGAGTTATGTTTATGTGTGGCATGCATAATAGAGCTTCAACATATACAATTTGATTGAAGAACATCTTATTGCCATAAATCTTGTGCGTAATATGTAATTCAGTCGGTGAATAAATGAGTCTAATTTGTGGAATATATATAAAGAGTATTATTTGTGTTTTGATTGCTGACAAGATTCTTCATTCAAACTAATTTTTGTTTGATTTGTGGTAGATTTTTTGGGATAATATTAAACCTTGTACTTGATTTAAGTAGTGTATTCTAGTCGGTAGTGTCGGATTACTGCCCGACTACTGCGTGGCGCTGCTATTGGTATCATGCTAATGCTTCTGTATGTGTAATACATGGTAAACATGCACACACACACACACACATGCACATAAACACGCACTCTGCTTGTAGCGCAATTTCGCATTTTGATCGATGCCAATGGAATTTCATTATTGAATAACTTTTCTTTAAAGTAGAATTTCTTAATGAACTTTTCAGAGCTGTGGTCAATACGTACAGCTGGGTGTGAATTGACCACAGCTACGTTGACTACAGTTTAAAATGAGTATATTATATTAAATAAGCATGAAAGAGATTTCAGCAATTAAAAATATTTAAAAAATTTATATTCGTGAAAGAAAGAAATTTATACAGTATATTTTAAGTCTGCCTATTTTATGATATTCAGGTAACTATTTAAATGATTAATTTGTAAATGGAACAAAATATATATAAAAAAATATAAATAAATAAATAAATAAGTAAATAAAAATATAAACAAATACAAATTAAAACAAAAAAATAAAAATAATTGACAAATAAAATAAAAAACTAAAAATTATAGACAAATAAAAAAATAAATAAAAAAAATAATAGACAAATAAAATAAAAAGTAAATAAAAATAATAAACAAATAACATAAAATATAAAAATAATAGATAAATAAAATAAAATAAATATAAATGGAAATAATAAACGAATAAAATAAAATAAATATAAATGAGAATGATAAACAAATAAAATACAAAAATATATAAATGTCTTTTTAACAGGATAGAAATTTTAGATTCAGAATATAAATAAAATATAAATATAAATAAAAATATAAATATAAATAAAAATATAAATATAAATAAAAATATAAATAAATAAAAATTTAAAAAATAAAATAAAAATAAAAACAATACACAAATACAATTTTTTTAAATTAAAATAATAAACAAACAAAATTAAAAAAATATAAATGAATATAATAAACAAATAAAATTAAATCAATATAAAAATAAATATAAATATAATGACAGGATAAAATTTCTAGATTTAAGACCAGCTTAAATATTCACTAAACTCATCAGTTTCTTTGCTTAAATTACATATAGTCGCATAATGGTCTCCTGTTTCTCTCCCAGTACTAGATTCGAGCCCAGTTTACCCTCAATATATTCAGCTTACTCTTTTGCATATGCTGTTCATTTTTATTAAATGCCATCAAATTTTCTTGTTGGCCTGTATTATCGTCATTTGTTTTAGCCACACAGCACAGCTCATACCAATATGCTAACATCAAATTTATAGTACATCTCAGCCCATAGTTAACTGGTTGTTAACTTTAACAGCCAGTCATAACTAATTATGCTTAAAATGAAAACAAGTGAAGCGTAAGTTTTATGCCCACAGCTCTTTTCAGTCGATGTGAAAATTTAACGCTTTCATAAACTTGTTAAGCCTTATGTAGTTGGCATGTCTGTTATATTATCCACTATAAAATGTACATGAAAATTATGTAAACGAAATTACAACAACAAATTTACCACAACAACGACAACAACAACAACAACAAGATGAAGAACAAACAATATATTAGAAAATTGACGTTAGGCTCGAATGCTTCATCAGGTAAACATTTTAGTGCCACGCCTACGCCTCCTCCACCTATTCCATATGGGTTTGCATCAAAACTAAGCAAACATTTTGTGGCCAGGAAGGTGGTTTTTGACTAACGTAAAACCTGGCCATGAAATGTTTGTGTGGTTTTCCTAACTTAAAAGCAAATATATTTGCTTTTAATTAAAATCCCCAGCGAGGTATACTAAACCAAATGGCGTTGCCCAACTTCCAAACATGACATCGAATTCAACTGGAAATGGAACTGAAAGTGCAACTATACAAATATTTCGATATGCGACTAAATTAGTTAGTTTCCAATATGCACACAACATCTAGGGGCCGGCCATCCATAGGTGTTTGCATATACCATATTGATGCAATAAACATAAATAATCAATTAAGCGGAAATTGTTTGCAGCTGAAGGACAGCAAATAGATAGGAATATTAGACGACTGATATGAGAGATACGATGAGGTACATACACACACACACACATATATATACATGTATATGCTTCAGTGCATAATCAGAGGGGAATTCGCTCTCTTCAGTTTTTACTATTTTACTGCCAATTTACTCAAGCGACCCGATTCTGCTGAAGAGGCATATATAAGTATGACGATATGTAAGAAAGGAGATAAGGAGTGCATAAATATTATATAAATTGCCTACAAATGAAATAAAACATTGGTACAAGGGTGTACATAATATATATTCTATATTTTTCTTTCCTTTTTTAAAAATCCATCAAATTTTTTAATTTAAATTTAAATTTAATTAAGTAGTAATTTATTTTTATATTTTATTTATTTTTTATAATTAGTTTTTTTTTAATGTTATTTATTTTTATATTTATTTATTTTATTATTATTAGAATTTTTTATTACTTAAGAACTTTAAAAACAGATATTTATATTTGTTCGTAATTTTTTTTTATTTTTATATTTTATTTATATTTATTTTTTATAATTTATCCTATTTTTTTTTATAATATATTTATTATTTATTATTCGAATTTTTTATTTACTTAAGAACTTTAAAAACAAATATTTATATTTTCTCTTTTATATTTTATATTTTATTTATTTTTATATACATATTTGTATTTTTTATAATTTATTCATTCTTTATTATTCGCATTTTTTTCATTAAATAACTTCAAAAGAAAACAAGTATGAAAGCTCAAGTCGAGTCCGCTCGACTAGCAAATCCTCTGAACAAATTATTGAGCAGCAGAGAGCGTCACCTGAAGCTCGACTGTAACGAGAGAGACAGTACTTGAGTAAAAGTAAAAGCAAGGAGAGAAGCAGTGCAGCTGTCTACATGTATGCAGCAGTTCTCATTTGGTATTTGTATTTAGGTAAAACAAAGCTAGAGTGCTCACAGCAGCAGAGAGCGTTCCAATTGCTCACTTGAAGCTCGACTGCAAAGAGTTCTACCTGCCGTCGGGCTTCACATTTGAGAGAGACAGTGCACTGCAGTGCTTGAGTAAAAGCTAAAGCAAGGAGAGAAAAAGAGCAAAAGATCATTAGAGTTGTCTATGTGTAGGCAGCAGCTCTCTTTTGGTATGTGTATGTGTAAAACGAAGCTAGAATGCTCACAGCAGCAGAGAGCGTTCCCATAGCTCACTGGAAGGTCAACTGAAACGAGCGCTACCTGCCGTCGGGCTTCACATTTGAGAGAGAGAGAGAGAGACAGAGCTTGAGTAAAAGTGGCTTCACGTATATAAAAGGCTGCAGCTGCAGCATTTCTTCAGTCGTCCACGCCTGGTGGGGGTCAGCGCAATAAAGTGAAGCAGAGCGTGTGATCGATCAGCTAAGCATTAAAGACGTAGAGGAACTACGTAGACGAATACGTGGATGAATTACGTAGAAAAAAATAAGTCGAGTTAGAAGAACGAGGAAATACTTAACGGAAATACATAGCGGGAATACTTGGAAGAAATACTTCGAAATACGTAGAAGGAATATTTAGAAGAAACGGACAGACAAATAGTGATAAATCATCAAGAATATATGTATATACTTTGTGGGGTCTGCTACGCCTCTTTTGCCTGTTACAGACATTTCAACAAAACCATTATACCCTGATTTCCCATTTTCAATGGGTTCAGGGTATAAAAAAATTAGATATAGACGTTGTATGCTTAAAAATACACACTAATACAAAAATTAAAAAATGGTAAAAAAAATAAAAAATAATAGAACAAATACAAAACTTGCAAAGAAAATCGAAAAACTTTTTATGAAGCTTAAGTTTTCTACAAATACAAAATAAATATAAATAAAATAAGAAAAAAATTCAAGTACTTTAGATATTTCCTTTCCATGACAAAAAAGACTTGTTAAATAACTTAAATATTGCAATATAACAGTAAACCGAATTTAAAACAAACATAGCAAAACGCATATGAACAACTATTTTATGGATATTTGAGAGCTGAACAAAAGTACAAAACGCGCAACTAAAATGCAATTTTTACTTGCCATATATTAGGCGGGCAAATATATATATATATTATTATATATATAAATATATTCATATATATATGCATACATATACCATTAAATGTCACAAGTGCTTGTCGGCAATGCCTTTGCTGTGGGAAATGAAAAGAAAATATGTAGTTTCTTAGAGTTTCTTGGCCCAGCCTGGCAATGCCAAAAAGCAAATACCTACACTCACTTTATGTGCCCCTCCCCCAGCCCACTTTGCCGCCCATATAGTTCAAATAACTTTCTTTTTTCTTTCCATGACAAATGTTGAGAAAAATTTTCCACTTTGTCCGTGGCAGAGACGAAGCGAAGAGGGGCGTGGCCGGGACTGTGCTGGCAGTGAGTAAAGCAATTTCTGATTTATGTTGCATTTGACGAAGAAATAGCTGAATAAGTTATATAAGTAGTTGTATGTGTGTGTGTGTGTGTGTGTGCATATGTATGTATGCAAATCCCTAAGTCTATTGCAGTTAAATGTGCTATTCGACCCACTCACTCACAGTTCAAGCGATTTCATAGCTGTAAAATATGAATGTGATAGATAGCTGTAGATATATACATACATATACACATATGTATATATATATCTGCAGTTGAAGAGACCACAGAACTGTCAATGAATGGTTGGCAAAATGTCAGTTTGATATTGGTTTAAGCAGTCCATCATGCTGACAGCGTTGCCCACAAATAATAGAAAGGAATCTTTGGAAATGTTTCAGCATGCAACATTTAGACAGAATGAAGACATTTTAAACTGTTTTTCCCAGTAATAGCTATCAATTCCTACACTGACAAATAACTCCGCTTTAGATTCAAATTTCAATTGCTTGTCTTTTGTTTGATATCGAATTCTTGGTAGCTCTTACTCTAGCTATTCCTCTGTTGATAATAAACTCGCATTGAAGATAACTTTCAATAGAGTTACCGTTCATATTGTTTCAAAATACCTATCTTTAGAATTTCAACTCAAACAACTGAGAAAAAGTTAATTTCGTCGCCTGCAGACTTTATCAACGCGTTAATATCGGAGTCGTCAAAGTAATTATCAAGCAACATCGGCAAACAATCAATCACAACATCAACACAATTACACCGTGGAAAAAAGTTGTGAGTGCGTATGGTTGATCGACATTTAGCTACCCTATATATGTATATATATTATTATTAAATTTTTTGTAGATTTGATTTTGATTCAATTATTTTACTTGATGAAATATACATTTATTTTTTAAAGAATATACAAAATTTGTTTTATAAAATTAATTCTTATTAATTTATTATTAATAATTTATTATTTATCTGTCATTTTGTATATATATAAATATACATATATATTTATATTTTATAGACTCAAAATATTTAAGAAAAAAAAAAAATACAATTAAATATATTTAAATTGTAGAATTAAATAATGGATAAATATTTTATTCTAAATAGTTATTTTTATGTTAACTACTACAAATGTAAAAAAAATAATACAAACTATTTTTATTTATAATTCAGTTATTTCATAAACTAAAAAGACTTTATAAATAAATAAATACAGCTTTAATATTTCTAATTTTTAAATTAAATATTTTCATTTTTTTTTAAATTTTTATTAAGAAGCACCAGAGCATCTTTTTCAAATTAAATAATAATTCAAATTATTATCATAAATATATGTTTTATATAAATTAATAAAACCTTAATAATTTATGATTCTATTATTATGTTAAATTATACAACAATTTTGTAAAAAAATTAAATAATTCAATGTGATTATAAATAAGTAAATAAATGAATAATTAATAAATAATTACGACAATTTTAATATAGATTATTTAAATATTATCTATATTAAAATTGATAATAATTAAAAAATCTATATTAAAATTGTTTACATTATTTATTTTTGATTTATTTATTTATTTTATTATAATCAAATTTAATTATGTATTTTTATTGTTAATTATTAAATGAAAATGTTTTTTTCTATTTGATGTTAAATGATGAAGCAAATATGTAAATTGAGCTGACAGCTCGAAAGGTAGCATTACAATTGATAGCTAAATGAATAATGAATAAAACCTTCGTCCAAAAAGAGAATTGAGAGGTATAAGAAGCTGTAATCAAGAGCTGCCCATATGGAGAACATATCAATTGATGGCCGTCGGCCATGTGGGGGGATGCTGACTGACGTCAATTGGGGCGCTGCAGGAGCTCCAAGGTGCAAGCTGCAAGCTGCAAGCGACGCAGCTTGTATAATTAAATTTGCAAAGTATTTTTCTTGCAGTTAATTCTGTCAACAGCGCAGCAGCAGAGGCGCCGAGTGAATGAGCAGTGAGTGAAGATGAGGCACAGCTCGAGGCAGCTCTGAGGCAAGTCTAGCAATGCGGATGCGAACGAGTATGAGCAGGAGGAGGCTGGCAAGATGAGTTGCAGCAGCCAGGACAAGCCAGGACATGGCCATCGGCGCAGTTTCCGCACGCTTGGTGCCAGGTACTTGGTGCCGCGGGCGCCGGAAAGTAGGCTACACGGGAGTCAGTAGGTCACACAGCAGCAGCGGCAGCAGCAGCAGCAGCAGCGGCAGCTGTAAATGCTGTCAATGGCTATATGCCTGGCAGGTAGCTCCAGGTAGTCAGCATAGCGGAAAAGTCCCGCATCCGCAGCGCTCGCTACACCCACGAGAATGCGAGCTCTAGTCAAGCCTGTTGCCCCAGGCAGTCGCTATGTTCACGTTGTTGTTGTTGTTGTTGCTATCATTTTTTTTTTAAATCCTTGAGTTTTCTTGGAATTTTCATAATTTGGTTGGCTTTTACCTGCCTTTCCTTTTTTTTTTGTCTAACACAATTTTTAGCAACAACAAAATGTTTATCAAAAATATTTTGTTTTATCTTTGAGCACAAAGTTTGCAGCAAAACTTTTTTTTTTAGACAACTTTATTAATTATAATTAATTTCCAAGCAAATTAAAAGAATTCCAGCAAATATTTTCTTTTTTTTTAGATTTTTACTTAAAAAAAAAATTTTGTTTGATGGCAGCTCTAATGGAAATCATAGAGCTTACTTGCTTCTTAAATTTAACTTGGTCAATCCATCGTAATCTAATCTATAACATTCTAAGTTGACTTGGGTCAAACTAAAGTGAGGTCAGGTTAAGCTAAAGTGAGGTCAGGTTAAGTTAAAGCGAAGTTCGCTCAACTTTAACAGTTTCAGTGAAAGGTAAAAGTTAAGTTCAGGTTAAGCAAAGTTGGGACAGCTAGTCGAAAGGTTCATAGAAGTTCACATGGATTGGCATGTGCGTAAATTCATCAAATTTGAATAAACAAAAGCTCCATGTAAGACAGAGTTAGTAAAAGTTTATTAAATATGGTTTAACATAGGTAAATACATGTGAGGTAAAAGTTGTGGGAATGATTTTAGCTATAATGAAGTCAGTAAGTTTCTAAGAATTTGATAAGCATAGGATTGAATAGTATGTAGTAAAATTTGAATAATGTTTGAGTAAAGAAATGTCGAATTAGGTTTTTTTTTTTTTTTTTTTTTTTTTTGAATAGAGGTAAATGTGAAATTGTTCAAAAATTTGCAAGGGATTATATAAAAGTTTGGTAAGGTTACATGGGGGTTAAGCGAAAATGAAAATGGAAATTCAGGGTTGAATGAATGAATGAATAGAATATTAGGAAATGTATTTAATAGATTTAAATAGAGGTATATAGAAGTGGTATATATTCAATACACAAAAATTAGTATATATTTCTTATCAGTATGGCAAAGTGAGTCGATAGAGTCATGGCTTAATAATACCAAACAAGTTGACTTATAGGCACATTGTAGTAGGTAGAATCTGAGTTAAACTAGACTATAAAAATAATAGACTATAAAAATAAATACAAATTTCATTGTAATTCAATGTTTAATACAAAAAAAGTTTATACTTCAGCCCATTCAATCTAGCCAGCTGCTTTAGATATGTAGCTAAAAAGTTCATCCACATCTCTCATACCCAACAATCTTTGAAAATTGCCCGTCCATATGTTTGAAGTGTCAGCTGCATTTGTTATATTAAAATTGTCGAGCAAATGATGTATGCAATGATGTGATTATAATTCAACGATTGCCGACAGATTGTAGTTGAGTTGAGTTCAGTTCTTAGTGAAATTATCAGATAAAATATTCATATTGCGTATACGCCTCGTTGCACCAAAGAGAACGAACAATGGGAACGCATTTTGATTACCAATTCCAGCAAATGCTTAACTATGCGCTCTATTAGAAATTTCTGTGTTTTTTTTTTTTTTTTTTGCCTTCTGCTTTTTATGAAATTACACACCACAACGAGCTGAGCAAATTACAGACACACACACACACACACACATAGTTGCAGCACAAGTAAGACCCATTAGAGACGTCTAGCCACAGTCCTCATGCATATGTGGGTATATATATATATATAATTTTTTTTTTTTTTTTGCTGGGTCGTAAACCTCAGGACGTGCACAATTGTAGTTTATGCTTTAATTCCTGTTGGCCAACATTGGCGCCAAAGTTAACTGTTGGCTCTTGGCTTGGTCTTTCTCTGTTTTATGGGCGGCACACACACACACACACTTACACACACACACACGTTGTGGCTACGGAGCGAAACCTTAATTACATTGCTCGTTTCAATCAGTCCGCAATGCCCACAGACACTCAATATGACGGCAAAAGTGCAGCATTTGGTGTGTGTGTCTGGGGCCGTTTAACTTACGCTCTGGCATCTTCGTCGCCTTCAGATGCACACGCTCGTAACTCAATTACGGCCAAAACGGATTTCGGCCAAAGAAAAGGCCAAAAATCAAAAACCAAAAAATGAAAAAAAAAAAAAAAAAACGAAGGCAGCCTTCAAATCGCGCACGCGTCAACCGTAAAACAACAATTTTTTTGATAAATGCATGCCGCCCACCCCTCTCGCCTCTCCTACTCCCTACTCCCTTCTCCCATCTCGTTTCATGTCGAGTGTCCTTTGCAGTTGGCACACTTGACTATTTTCTATGTTTATGTGTCTCAGTGTCGCGCATAAAAAGCTAACAAAAGTTGACAAAACCAAAAAGTTTCTTGTCCCATTGGGTTAGGCCAGAATGAATGGTTAGGCAACTCCCCAGCCAATCTATGCTCCCATAAATTAAACCTTTTTCCTTTCTTCTTTTTTGTTTTCTACACACACTACGGCTACACCAAATATATATCAACACATTAAAAACAAACTAACAACTTTTCGTTTCTTTTTATTCGTTCTTTTTTTTTTTTTTTTTTTTGCTTGTGATCAAACGGCAAACTAATAAAAAACATTTGGCAAACAATAAAATACGAAGTAAAAATACGCTTCTTCGACTTTAAATAACTTTGTCAACGCAACTTAAATTTAGATTGTGAAAAAACAAGTAAGAAGGCTCTAGTCGAGACTGCTCGACTAGGGGATACCCTGAACCCTCCAAGCTGATATTCTAATCATTCCGCACTTCTTTTATGCACACATACATATATACACATGCATCCACACGCACGCATAAGCCCGCGCTCTGCTTACTGCGCAGTAAGCAGCGACTGCGCTTGGGCTGCGCTGCTGTGTGGGCAATATTATAAGAATTTATTTGTTGAATAATTTCTTTTGTAGACGTATGATCTTAATTAAATTTTTAGAGCGTAATCATAATGTATAAATGTGTGTACATTCTAAGGCACAAGTCTCTAGTATTTGAAATACGTTTTTTACAAATTGGGGGCGAAGGGGGCGTGGTATCCAAAATCTGTAAATGACAAAATGTGTAAATCCATCTAATGGGTATACACAGTAAATCTGAAGTCTCTATCTATAAAAGTGTTCAAATTAGACTGAAAGAACAATATAAATTTATCGAATATCCTCGATAAAAAAGATATCGAATGAGTTATCGAAAAAATTTGATAAACTTGTACTGCGTATGGTATACACGAGTCTACATACAAAATTTCAGCTCTCTAGCTCTTATAACTTCTGAGATCTAGGCGTTCATACGGACGGACGGACGGACGGACGGACGGACGGACGGACGGACGGACGGACGGACGGACAGACGGACAGGGCTATATCAACTCAGCTCGTCACCCTGATCAAGAATATATATACTTTATGGGGTCTGCCACGCCTCCTTCTGCCTGTTACATACTTTTCACAAAACCATTATACCCTGATTTCCCATTTTCAATGGGTTCAGGGTATAAAAAAATAGAAAAACACAAGACAAAGAAAATAACAAAAAGGTTTGGAGTATATTTTGCCAGCTAAAGTTTGAGCTAACAGCTTAAACTTTGGAAACTTCTAGATAAAATATGAAAATAATTCTAAAATATAAAATAATATACATATTTATAATATGATGATAATATTTTATTATTATTTTTCAATTATTTCTAGAAGTTTGCAAAGCGTTTAGCCTAATATCTAATCTAATATTTTAATATTTATAGAAAATAAATACTCAATATATCAATATGTATATATTTTTTACAGATCTATTTATATTTTTTTAAAATAAATAAATAAATAAAAATATTGTTATGCATAAATTTAAATTTTGCCCCCTCAATTTTACTTTTAAATATTTCACATGAAAAATGTTTATTCGCTTAGTAGAAAGATTATTGGATTATATATGCAATACTTTCAAGCCTAAGAGATAAAAAAAAAAAAAAAAACTAATATACTCATTTCAGTTTCGTGAATGACAATAAAAATGGAATACAAATACTGCTAAAATTTACTATTAAACCATGTACAATATTTCTGAATTTAATGAGTTATTAAACAAATTAAGGTATCGTTTTTAAACAAATTTTATGGGTCACTCAGGTTTTCAGAAATGAATATTTAAACACGTTGGGTATTTGAGTATTTTATTTATGAATAATTGGAAAGAAAAAAATGCTTGTTTAACTTTAACGAATTTCCATAAGATTTCACGAAGAACATGACTAAAGTTTTTATGAATAATTAAAATAACAATAATTTCTGTCATAATTCCTGTCATTTCTCGTTAGATTTTCCCCTAGACAACAGATAGATATTCACAATTAATGTTTGTGAATAATAATAAAGATAAGTTTGTCTCGACTGGCAGCCCCACAGAACAAAAGGCGACCAAATATGTAGTTAAATCATTAATATCCTTAAAAGCCATTTCAAGCCATATGTTATCTTGGTCGGAACCAATTCAGAGTAACATTTTCTTGAGTCCGGTTATAAAGGGCATCGGAAGCCCGATATAAATTGACGCTGACATAGGGGAGGACTAGATACCGTTGAGCTGGTTTATTTTATAGCTCCCTAGGCGGAACACACAACGGCTCACACACACATTTAGCAAAAACAAAAGAAGAAGGGGAAGGAGAGCAAGGAGACAGCTAGCCACATTAAAGTTTGGCCGAAACAAAACACAAGCAACAACACAAAAGCAAGCCACAAAATGAAGTTACAAAAGTTTGGCCAAACAGAAGCTGGCTGAATGCAAAGATAGATCTGCGTTACCTCGTCCAACTACTGCTCCGGATACTTTAATCCTTTAGGCAAAGTTTCGTTAGCTGCGTGAAGCACTTGTAAGTATTTCGTAAATAATATCTTGCTCACACCTTAACACTTACGCGGGCACACACATACACGCACATACACAGAGAGGAACACTCGACCCGCTGTCGTCCAGTTGTCCAAGCCACTTTGGCACCTGAACGTATTTCGCGCACAACACGGCCACAGCGAATGCCACATTCGCTGGCTTATTAACACTCTTCTTGTAGGCAATTGGCCACTGTGAGAGAGGTTAGCTTGGCGCTGGCAGAGCCCTCAAGTGGCGAGCTGTTCCTGCCGCACGCACGTCTTAACACGAACTGAACGCAGCCTGCCAAAAGGACATGCCATCAACAATTATCGCTGCTGGCGCTGGGCTCTGGCTCTGGCTCAGTCGCTGTCGCTGGCTCTGTCGTCGCATTACTCCAGCCGAATAACGGGATGCTGCAACTTCACGCTGCTGCTCATACGGCGACAAATTGAGAGCGCCATAGAGAGCGTGCGAAAGTGAGCGCGAGAGTGAAAGCGGCAGAGCGAAAGCTCTCAGCATCTGTATGCGTGTGTGGTGAATAACGTTTGATTCTACACTGAGCATTATTTGAAGTAACTTTCAAAAAGAAAAAATAGCTAAATAAAAACAAAATGAAAAAGGTAAATTAAATAATAAATTAATTAATTAAAATTGTATTTATAAAGAAAAATAATAATTATTAAAAATAAAAAAAGGAGATTTAAGCCATAATATACAAATATAAAAACAAAAACAAAATAAATAATAAATAAATTAATGTAATATGAAATTCAAGCAATCTATTAAAATATATAAGCATTTAAAAAAATATATATTTATTAGCTTATTATTAGTTTTGCAACAGTAAAAATATATTCTTTTTTAAATTGAATAAAATGTAAGTTTATTTCAAAATTATAAAAAAAAAAAAACTAAATTATGCCAACAAAAATAAAAGAAGATGAAAATATTAATACGTAAACATATAAAATAATATAATAAAATGTAACATATGTATTTCAAGTCTTTTTCAACAATTAATAAATATTAAATAAAAAACTTTCAACAATTTTAATTAAATATAATTATTTGCTTAAAAAATTGTATTACTCAACTTATGTGAAGCAAATAAAAGCTAATTATAAAACGCATCATCAGACTGACTGCTAATGAATCAACCTTAAAAAAAAAACAAAAAAAAAAACATGAACAAATATGTAAAGAGACAGAAGAAGGAAATGGCAGTTATGTAAACAAGCATGCGTACTTTACATAGAGCTGTAAAAGCAAAACCAATCAGAAAAGAACAGCGCATACATGTGATATGCAACCTGGTTTTATTAGCAGTGCGACAACTTTTAATAAATGCGAACAAACGGAGCAGACATCACACACTCACACACATGTAGAAACACTATGCGATTGCAATCAAATATGTTGGCACGGAAGCGTTGCGTTGAATCGGCGGCGTCTCATAAGATGTTTAACATAGTACCAATCAGAATAGATAAACAGAGCACTGTTAAGCGTTAACAGTACTAGCTGGCCAACAAGCGCATGTAATTAAAGCAACAGACCGGTTGGAACGTAACAGAAATGATCCAACCAATGCTCTCACGCTCTCACGTTAGCACTGCTGCTCGCGCTCTTTCGGACAATGGAGCGGCGATCGTCGTGCGTCGTAACTGGAACTGTTATCAGCGGCAGCAGCGACGCCAACGTCGACGGAGAGTGCGAACGCTATAATAAAAAAGGCTAAAAAAGTAAATTTTAGTTTTAGCGCGTTTTGGAATCTTCAAAAACGCCTTTGTTGCATTCAAATTGAGTTAGTTGCGATTTTAACGGCGACTCGCGCGCATACAACGCGGTTTTGGCAGTGAAGTTCAAGTGGTATATACACCTCCTTGTTAGCTGGTCGCCAACCAGTGCTTGCCAAACTGTATCTGCCATAATTATAACGAAGCAGAAAAAGCTCTAATCTAATGCGATCAAACCGTTACGAAATAGTAATATTGTGTTTATAATTATTATTGTTATGTACAACTTTTTAATACGCGATAAGTAAAAGTTGTATAATTCGTTTATATGAGGATGTATAATATATTTTATCTGTGAATTGCAAAGATTTTTGGATTTGTTCAAGAGAAACAGGTAAGCATATTTTGAGCAGAGTTTTTTTTTCTTTTCATTTTCGAATAAGTGAAATACGGCAACATTTCCTTAAAGTATTTAGTCATGCGTCCGAATTGCTTACGGCTCTGCCTCTCTATATGCCTGTTGAGTTTTTATTATCTTATTGCCATGATAAAAAATAAGAACAAAAATGACCTGATTATCAACAAAAAAAAAAAAAAAAAAAAAAAAAGAATTATAAAGTCGGCTATAAAAAAAAAAAAAAAAAAAAAACAAATCATTTCACAATTTTTTTAAGATTTTTTCTTAAGCTTTGACTCAATTCAAAATATTCAGAAAATAATATAAACATTTGAATTCATATTCTTTTAGTTCTCAAAATATTCACATTTACAAAGTTCAATTTGAATAAATATAAACAAAAATTTAAGCTCAATAATAATAATTAGAAAAAGAAAAAAAAACAGGTATAAAACCAATTATTAGCAACCTGCAGCTTGGCACGTCGTAACTTGTCTTACAATTTGTTGGCCTTCAGCATAATGCTCAGCGCTTCGGATTATTATTATTATTATTTATTTAGCTTGTTTTGTTTTGATCTTGAATTTTCGTTTGGCCGGCCGTAACAGAGCTAGTCCTCCTCTTTGTTGTGTAACCGGATTTGATGGGAAACGGTGTTTCCCCGCTCAGCGTGAACCAAATGAACTAGCTCCAATAATGGGTCACTGATCAATACGGATTTTCCAAGAATAAACATGGAGTAAATGTATATTAAAGCTGCAGAAGATTAGACTAGTATATACCCTGTTTTCAGCGCGAGCTCATGATATATACATATTAAATGGGTTAATGAATCGATAAGTTTTCAAAATATTAATAAATTAGCAGTTGACAAGGTTAGATAATACCCTGTAATATATGTTTGTAATTATGGAAAAATATTTAAATCAAGAAAATGTTTTTTCTGTATGATAAAATATATGTATATACCAGACTAACAGATGCCCAGTTATAAATTCTGTATAAACATATATATTCAAAGTGATGTCAGACTAAATGATACTTCGTCTAAAAATATAAAAATTTTGATATAATCACAAAATTCTCGGAACTTTGAAGAGAGCTTAGCAAACTTTGAAGTGCTTTAAACACATCTTAAAGTTCAGGCAACATCAACTAATTTCAATTACCCTCCATAAATCAAGCCTAATTGAAAATAAATCGTATTCTCTTTAAAGTGCGCTGACAGATAATATGCATTTAAATACGCCTGACGACGTTCCTTGCCTATCTCTAAATAATTAATATGCATGTCATTAAAAGAGTTGCTGGGCAGATAGAAGGCGTACGCTTTTATGGGACTCTCCCAACGGCCAAGCCGGACCAAGCGACCAACTCCTAAAAATAGCCAACTTTACATGCATTTAAAGGCACACAAAGCTATTTTTATATACATATACATATGTATGTATATCGTTAAGCAGCTTAAAATCTTCCACTCTGCGTCTTTATTTATTTTTTTCTCAACGAGAAATGCGGCCAAGAGTGACGTATCTGAATAATTGAAATGCCATCTTGTACAAGTTAACGAGGCAAAAAATAGATAAAAGTAAAAATAAATACAAATACGTCAATAAATCAAAAGTAAAACTGCAATCAACTCTCTCACACACACGCACACAATAAACACATAATGACATGTCAACAAATAGATACATTTATAACATCCATAGAAACTGGTGATAAATGTGAAGCTAAAAGATGCTGACAAATTGTGTTATGCAAGCTGATTCGATTATAAGTCGCATACCGGGAAGTGAGGTAGCTGCTACATTGAAATTAGCATAAGCTTTTGTCATTTAAAAACCCAACGAATATAAAACAAGTGGAAATCCATTCAAACTAATTTCAATGCAATGTGGCTCAAAGATCGGGACAAACACAGGCTAAGCAAAAAAATTTATTAAAAGAAATAAGCAGAGATAATTGCAGTTTAAATGCTTGTCTAATTTGTGGGAATTCTATTTATATTATTTATTTATTATTATATTATTATTTATTTTTCTTTTATTTGTATTTTATTTCATTTGTATTTTATTTATTTATATATTTTTTGTTTATAGTGTTTTTTCAAGTTTTTTAATTTTGTTTTTATTATAAATTAATTTTATTTTTATTTATTTATTTATTTTTTTTAATTCCATTTTATTTACATTTTTTTATTTATAGTACTTTCTAATTTATTGTATTTTTCATTTCTTTTTTATTTCTTTATTTTTTAGTCATTAATTTACAAATCAATTAATAAATTATAGGTTTAAAATGCATAGCTAATTGAGATAATTATATATGAGTATATCACAGCTTCTAGAGTTATAATCGTTCTGGCATATCAAGATAACAAATCAAAACTTAAATATTAAAATTTTTATTTCTAATAAAAACAAAAGTTAGGCGGCCTATTTATATACATTTACATATATACAACAAATTTTAGTATCTGTATTACTTGGGTTTAACGTTAATGTCTACTTGCTAGAAGCTATAAATTATGACTTAAAAAAAAAAAAGTATATAACGTATATATAGCTAAACAAATAATTTACGTAAATTATATAGTGTTAACATATAAATTTTGGGGTTTTTTTTTTTTTTTTTTGTTAAGGTAAACAATGTACAGAGCAAAAGTTATTTTTTAAAATAAGAAAACAGTAGGATATCATTTAAAGAATAGAAATATCAAAAATGAATGAAACTATGGACAGAATATAAAGAAATGAAAGTAAGAGCTATAACGAGAGCAGTAATAAATTAAAATTGGTCTTATTTAATTAAAATATACAAAAATTAGAGATGTTAACTTCAATTGATGATATCATAAAAATAATATAAATATATATATATATATATATATATATATATATATAACGAATATATGTGTATATATAAACGCCATAGACTTCTTTCACTCAATCCACTAAGCACGCAAATAATTTAGCACATAATTAACGTGATAATATCTGCTCGCTTACTGAACGCATTCCCAACCACAGGTGAACGATTTTTTCCCCCATTTAACCTTCAGCTGCGTCATTTCGTATTAATTAAAAGGGAATTTTCACATGTGCGGTCAGACGAGACATTCACCAAATAGGCGATAGAGCTTAATCAATTTTTATGGGATTTGTGATTTCCAAAAAGGGAGCTCAGCACAGGCACATGAGCAGGTGTGAATTACAGGTGAAGTGCCCATTTTGCATATTAAGTTAATTTTTAGCTTGTTATTCCTTTTGTTTATCTTCGTTGTTTAATTTCGTCTAATATTTAACTTGTGAACTCATCCATCAACGTGACTTTTAAGGTACATTTTTTAGAAAATGTTAATTAAATTGATTTACTGTCACTTCAATTAATAATTAAAAGTACTTAATTATGCGATTAGTCATGGTTGAAAGGAAAAAATCGCATTCACAGTTCACGGAGATGAACACCGATAATCGATTAGAAGCGTAGATGAAAGTGTGAGAGCTTAAATACCCTGTACTAGGCGGAGATGAAATGGAAATTATAAATGGAATGAGTGAAGTTGTTGCACGTTTTTAATTGATAATTATTTAAATATACTCTAACTACAATATGGATTAAATACTCGACTTACCTTTATAAGATTTTGCTATACAAAAATATTCTATATTATTTTCTCCCTTTCAATTTCCTTCTCTTTCTTCAAATTTTATTTTCTTTTAATCTATTTCCTTTCCTGTCTCTATAGAAGGCATATTAGAATCATATAGCTTAACCTTCATACCCATACAACTACAGTACAGAGTATTTGTCGCTCATCCAACCTGTCCTTCTCCACTTCTGTTCTCTTTGGATGACGAATGAACATTCAACATTTTGATGTCTCTGTCAGCACTTCAAGCCTCGTTTATAATGTTCCAGTTCCGGGTATGAGACGAAGACAGCAAATCGTTTACTTAATTTATTACCCGATGTCGTTAAAGGCAGCAATAATACCTTTACAGCAGTTTCAGGCAAAGATTTTCACATATAATTGAATCTGGTTTAATAAATTCCAGCTGTGTCAAGAGGTGAACTGATTAAAGCCCAAACAGACAATCGCAATATAATTTGTAGTTCTACATGGCTCAATTGATATTTAATTACCATTAATTAACATTCATTATCTTTAATAATCTAGACACTCACTCATCCAGAACCGGACATACATACATATATCTATGTGTATGATGGAATATGTATATTCGAATAATATGTATCTAAACAATAATTTTAGTCAGTTTTCTTTACAACAAATTTGCATCATAATTCAAGGCATTAATTTTAATTTACATGTTAATTAATGTGCTTGAATATTCACAAAAAGTTAGCAATATTTGCCTTTTATAAAAATTTTGTATGAAGTATGTAAATTTCTTGAATAAATTTGCAGTAAAATTATAATATTATAATATTGTATTAAAAGTTGGCCTGGATCGAAAATAATTATAATTCAGAATGTTGCATTGGGGTGACAACGACTGCGTAATACTTGTTCACTGTACGCTGTTTACTGATAGAAATTTATGAGTAATTCGATTGTAAATGGTGGAAGAGACGTAAGGACAACAATATTGTATATAAACCATATATTCTTGTCACTTCTTAAAGGAATATGATTATGAATATAGAACAAATATGTTGTGTATCCTATTTAAGATTGGCTAAACTGGACAGTTGGGTATTTAGTTATACCTATAAAAAATTTAGTGAAATAAATTAAATTCAGTGAAAGAAATTAGATCTTCTCAGTTAAGGTTAAGTCTTAAGCTACAACTCTTGAGCTCTTCTCCAGTTTGAGTCACATTTGTCAACTGAATAAGAGATGAATTTGCAATAGCTCCTGTATTTAATGTTGATCTTCATTAATCTCCCCGTCTACACTTCTCTCTTGAACAAAGCTAAATCGATTGATATCAAAGCAAAATAATTCGGTTGCCACTTTTATAAAATTTGTTGGGAATGTTCATAAATACATTAAGTACATGCCCTTTTGGGCTTAAATGAAGTGCCACTTAATTGTTAATTAACGGAAGTGCGTTAGCAGTGCAGACAGCGGCCGTCGAGCCTCAGCTCGGGGCATAAATCTTTAAGTAGCTTTAAGCCCAGACTAAACTATGTGCCAGTGTGACCCCAAGAAAGCAAGCAACAGTAGCACAAAAAAAAAAAAAAGAAAAAAAAAAAAAAAGAAAATCGTATACAATTTTTATGTTTACTCGACGTCTCTTTCTTTTCACTCTCTCTCTCATTCTTTTGCTCTTGTTGTTGTCTGTTTTCCTTTTCATAATTTATGCGCAGTTTTCTTGATATGCTTTGTGTGCTTCCAGCTGGGAGGAGCTGGGTCATCATCTAGTTAGTGGGGCCAATGCCTGGTCCACCACCAGTTGCCATTTGCAGCTCCATCTTTGGTCTTACAGACGTACGTGACTGGTGCGATTCGTCAGTGTAAGTGAGTGTATGCCTGTGTGTGTGTGTGTGAGAGGACTTGCTTCTATATGTATGTGTGTGTGTGTGTGTGTGTGTGTTTTGAAGAACAGAGTGCTAATTAATTAAATTTGTACGTGCCAACTTGGCTTGGCTGACCAAATGCTGATAGAGCCCACAATTGCCTAGCATCTAACTGGGCACACACACACACACACACCCTCACACACACATACACAGACACAGACATATATATTCGCATTAACTGCCAGCCGTAAATCATACTTAAATAAAAATACAATCTATGTCTGTTTCGTCTAAGGCGCGTACCCTACTCAGTCAATATTAAATATTTGATCAATTGTCTTTAATCGCATGTTGCTGGCTAAGAAAACAAATTCCACCAAGGCCAAAACAAAATAAACTGACAATTCACATTTGTGAACAAAATTTGATAATAATTTTGGTGTTTATCATAAATGCTTTATGTATGATGGAGACCTTAAAGATAAACTGTCCTATAAATGTGCAAGCTTTAAATAGCATACAGAAATAATCTAATTATTATTTTACAATTTGTTTTCCTGAACCTTTAGATATTAAACTGATAAAAATCTATATAACTTAATCTTTACCTTAAAAAAATATTAAAAATTTTAATATAGAATTATTAAGTAATTAAGCGATATTATGAAATAATTACAAAATTCTATAATAATATTTATCAGTAATTAAAATTTTTTTTTCATTTACAGCAAAAAGAAATCAACTGCCAAAGCAATAATTTCCGCAACAATTTAAAGTACACAATAAACAGCGGCAACAGCACAAACACCAAAAATCCCAAGTAAAACAACAAAACAGAAAAACAAAATCAAGAGCAACAACCGCAAGCGAAATAATCGTACATCATAATTATGACAAAATGAGTGCAACAACAACGTGCAGCAGACAAAATAACTTTATGAAGAGCTATTACAGTCGGAGCAACACAATGCACCACAGTAACAGACTACACACATTAACAGTCCAGCTGTTGTTAACTTGTGGACTGCTGCTATGGGAATGCGGCCTGACTGAAGCGGCCAGCGGCTTGGCAAGTACTAAAGAAAGTAGGGGTGAGTTGGTATTTATATAGAAATTATTAGCGAAATGTTAACTGGCGAAACTATTCAAGAGCAGAGCAGCAGGCTATAAATAAGTGCAAGTGTAAGAGACGATGAATAGCAACGACAGATCTTGTTTCTGTTATTTTCTCAGAGTTAGCAGTTGAACTCTTCTTATGCTATCAAAATTTGTTTTAGCAGCGGCTCTAAAACTGTACGTCCGCGAGTAAATTTATATGTATGTACATTTTTTGATTCCATAACAGATTCTTTAATTATTCTTGTTCAAAATGAAAAATTTAATAACATTCAACTCTGAATTTAACTGTAAATTATAAGATAAATAAAACCTTTAGTGGTTATCAGTGCAAACCAAACTGTTGCCAAACAACATTTCACCTTTTAGCTTAAGAGCATTCTGCTGTTAACTCAGAAACCTGTTGCTCTTATAATGCTAAGAGTGGCTTACGGCTTATGATGCCGAGCTGTTAGCTCTGCAGCCTGTTGCTGTTAATGCAACTCATATTTTAAGAGTGACCTAAGAACTGTATAAGAAGTAGAGCTGCTTACCTGAAACGTCCATGCTAATGGGAATTTCAGCTTAACAGTGCGCCTGCATTAAGTCTGCAATGGGAATTCGACTCTTGACTTAACAGCTCAACTGCTGTTAACTTTGAGGCCTGTTGCTTCTACATTAAAGACTCAAATCACGCATTTACTTGCAAAGTCTATGACAAGCAACAACTGGTGTCTATAGAAATATTTAATTAACATCTCAATTAAAAGCCAAACAATCATAAACAAATGCTCGTCGTGTGAAAACAGCAAAATGGCAACAAATAATTAACAGTTTTTAGCCACTGACCTTGGCCAATATTGAGGGACTTAGCATAAATGTAAATGGTAAACAATGCAAAATAATGTTTAGCAGACCGAGAGTCGAAGGGGCTTCTCGGGCGTGCCATGCAAATTTGCGCAAGTAATTCCACGCTTACATATCAAATATATATGAAGTGTTAAAGCATCATAATGGCCATAACGAGCCATTGAATGTGTTAACATGGCCAGTCAATAAAATGCGGACAGCACTGACAGAATAAGTGCGGTAATAATCGCATTTATGTTAATGCCTATAAATGTACATATACATATGTATGTATGTGAGTGTAGTTTATTTATATGGCAAACGGCGAGTAATCTTGTTATTTAATATTTCGCATGATTGAAGAGAAACTTGAAGAAATTGATTTCAATTAGCCTGGCTAAAATGTTTCGCTGACCCGCCAGCCATATGCAAACAAATTCTAATTTACATAAAATAACAATTAAAAGTCAACAAAAATTAATTTAAAAATAATATAAATTATATATGAAAATTTTTACAATTTATACAAGCAGATACCCTATAAATGCAGTTATATTATGAAACTTAATCTAACAAAAATTATTTAATCACAACTTTTGCTTATAAATTCAACTAGAGATATCCAGGCTTTTCTATTATTAATTATGAAATATTGTATAAAATAGAAGGTCAACAAAGTTAATTAAAAAAAATAAATAAATAAATATATATGCGATGTAAACGAGAAAATACCCCGTATAAAAAAAAAATAAATTAATAAAAAAAAATTGTTATTGACAAAATTGAAGAAAGTCAGAAACTATTTTCTTAAAAACAAATAAAATATATTAAAAGCTGACAAAAGTTTACATTAAACAATATTAAAAAAATTGCAACTAAAACTTATTAAGTTATTGCAATATTAGCACAAAGTGCCAAACTAAAAGATACCCTATCATTCATTTTAAAATTGAAGTCCATAAACAATGAAGCTATTACCAAATAAATAATTGAAAAACAAATCCAAAGTCTTTAGCTCTTATACTTCATGTGATATGCCTATAAACAAAAGCAACTTGCCTAATCAATAATACATACACTTCTGTTCGTTCTACACATTTCATATGAGGCCATAAAAATCTATACAATGCCAACACATTCTGACAAACAGTTCTGCTTTACAATGCCCAAAATGAGCTGAAAGTTAAAGAGGATTTGTTCTATCAAGTGCGTGCTTATCACGTTGTGAATTATTAAATCCTGATATCATACGTATGTATGTTGGTGTGTGTACACAGTCAGTCATAAACCTAACGATGCTTTAATGTATAAATATTTTTATAGCTTTGCAGGTTGCGAAATTGATTTTCCAATTAACAGATTACTTTGTGGTTGACCATAAACGACTGGCGAATACTCTATGGGCAAAGTTTGACTCATAAATAATGCATGAATTTTATATTCATGCATTACAGGGTATGCCAAAGTGCAAAATGACGTTTGCACTGCCCATAGTAATAATTGTTAATTGTTTTGTTTTGTTTTGTTTGCTTAAATTAAGTCATTTTTATAGCTTGGCTTTTATTGGCTCAACTGCGGCTTCTTTGTATATTTCGTGCGACAAAAACTGCTTTTTCCACCAGACACAAAACCAACCAAAAAAAAATATATATGTATATGTTTATATGTATATTATATGTATAGGAGCAGTTGAAAAATTGCATTCATAGTGAGCAAGCATATACAATAGAATACAATAAAATAATTAAAGAACAAAAAATATAAAAAATTTTTAATATAGTTCTTTAAAAAATAATCACTCTTACCAAAAACAAAAATTGGATTTAAATAATTTGTATACATTATATAATGCCTATATTTGAAGCTTTCTAATCACAGGGTATTTCTGAAATTAAAAACAAAATAAACTAATGCGAATTATTCACATTACAGTTAAGCAAATTACGTTTTGGTTCAAAAACCTTAGCTAATAATAATACACATTAAATAATATGTAATAAAATACGTACATGGAAAATTACACTTAAATATGTATACATATGTATGTATATAAACATATATATTAATTAATGAATTACAAACAAACAACAACAAAAAGCTATGCGCGTGATTCGAACAACAAAAAGTAGCGCAAACAGCACAAAACGTTTTTTTGTTTACATTTTATTTGCGTTACTATTTTTTTGTTTTTGTTACTCAGTTTTATCAAACATTTATTGTCGTACGATAAACAAATAAACAATTCATGCTCAACACGTGTACAGACAGACATTTATGTGAGCAGACAGAAAGCTAAGTGATATGACACTCAATGAGCAGCTTGGTTTACTCTGCCCAAGCAACGGACGAAGAGAAACTCTTTGCCCAAGCAAGAGACAAATAAGAACTACAGAAGGTCATTTAAGTTGTTGTCTATGTATGCAGCAGCATTTGGTATTTATATTCGAGTAAACCGACGCTAGAAAGCTCAAAGCAGCAGAGAGTGCTCTCATTGGTCCCTTGAAGATCGACTGGAGCAGGTAGGCGTCGCGCCTTAACATTTGAGAGCGACTTCGTGTTTGAGTGAAAGTCGACCTATATAAAGGGCAGCAGCTGCAGCATTTCTTCAGTCGCCCAGGCCTGGTGGAGGTCAATTGTTCAGTGCAGTAAAGTGAAATGAAGTGAAGTGAAGTGTGTGGTTGTCCAGCTAAGCATTTTAGACTTGGAAGAAATACGTAAAGGCAAATACGTAAGGGCAAACACATATATTTCAAAATGAAATAATAATTACTAATAATAAAGTATTAATAAATAATTGTATGCCCCTTATAAGTAAAACCAGATTGAATGTTGAACTGTTAGCAGAAAACTCGTCACATAACAAATATTTATAAATATATGTATATAAAAGAAATGGATATTATGACTGCTGCTCTGCTCTGCTTTCAAAGTCGTTAATCCACGCCTGGATTCCTCTCTCATTATATTTGATTGTTTACATTTTGATTGTTTTTTATTTACATCAGCTTATTTTCGTCACTCTAACTAATATGAATTTCCCTACCTTCCCTTTTAGCTGCCGGTAGCACCTACTGTGAGTACACGGAATACAATGTAACCCATCAGAAGGAACAAGGTGCCGTCTGGTTTGATGCGCAAAACAATTGCCTGGTTTACACGTGCGCCGCAGGAGTTGGCACTGAGCCGCAGGCTCACATCGTCGTCACTCAAATTGATTGTAATGAATTTTACTGTGATGTGGTTAGTATTTAATTAAATTTTACATCACAATATTTATATTTATGAAAATATGTATATGTTAAACTTAAAATGACATAAGCAGCTAATCAGCGAAATTTGTATGAAATTTATGTGGGGAAATATTTTTACTGAAGTCTTTATTTTCTTTTATATGTATGTTTGACTGGCAGGCAGAAAAAATTGTGCATGAAAAAATGATATTGTAATTATCTTAAAATTAGATTGAATTTGCAATGTGATTGGCAATTTGATTTTCTTCAGTAATATTTTAATTTGTCTTAGTTTTTCTCTAGAAATATTAGAAGAAAAATTCAGAAAGGATTTTTTTTTTTTAATTTGACAGCTTAGCAGTTCGTTAGAAATAACATCAAAATAAGCAATGGGAAAATGTTAGGTATGAACATGGGAAATTTTAATAGAAAATAAAAATTATATTAATAATAATAAATATAATATAATAAGATATTAAGAGAACAACATTTTTAACAAGAATGAAGTATACAAAAATTTATATTATATAAATATAAATATATAAAATATATTATTTATTATTATTAATATAATTTTTATTTAGAAACCCATACCTTAATATATAATTTTTATAATAATAAGAATGAAGCATACAAAATATAAATATATTATATAAATGTATAAAATACAATATATATTTTATAGAAATCCATGCTCTAATAGAATAGTTTAATAATAATTAAAATAATATTAATAACAAAGCCATTATACCCTGATTTCCCATTTTAAACGAGTTATTATAATTAATTTGGCATAACAAATATCAATATATCAAATATATATGTTTTAGAAATCCATATATATGTATATATCTCTAATATAATATCCTCTTCTAATATATATCCCATTTATAGACTTTTGCATTAATATCTGCTTTGATTTTTGCAGGGCACTGAGCTGCGGAAGACGACGAGCAGCTGCTGTGGGGAGTGCGTGCGCACGCATTGCCAGCACAACAATACCCTGTACGCGGTGGGCGAGTCGTGGCACAATGATGCCGACTGCACGCTGCTCGAGTGTGCGCGTCGGGAGAATGGCGAGATAACAATCAATAGCTATAGGCGCAGCTGTCCGCCGATTGATCCGAGCTGTCCGGCCGAACGCATCTACAGGAATAGCTGTTGCTTCGTCTGCCGTCCGTTGGCCACGTCGCGGGTGGAGCAGCTGGACGATGTCGAGGTGACGTCAGATATCTGGACACCCGAATGGTATCGCCAGCATCCGTGCCTGCGCGACTGTCAGGCGGGTGCGCCGCCCATGACGTGCCACTACACCTTCGTGGTCGAATGGTATCAGACCTTCTCGAAGGCCTGCTACGACTGTCCACTCAATCTGACCGATTGCGCGCGGCCGCACTGCATCATGGGCGATGGACTGCAGCGTAGCATCACCGTGGTCAATCGCATGATGCCCGGCCCAGCGATAGAGGTGTGCGAGGGCGATCAGATTGTCGTCGATGTCAAGAATAATCTGCTGGGCGAGAGCACCACGATCCATTGGCACGGCTTGCACCAGAAGAAGACGCCCTATATGGATGGCGTGCCGCACATCACTCAGTGCCCCATCTCGCCGCATGCCACATTCCGCTACAGCTTTCCGGCTGACAATGCCGGCACACATTTCTGGCATTCGCACACGGGCATGCAGCGTGGCGACGGCGTCTTCGGGCCACTCATCATACGCCGGCCCAAGCAGACGGAGCCACACGGCGGCCTCTACGACTTTGATCTCAGCGAACATGTGCTGGTGGTGCAGGACTGGATACACGATACGGGCGCCAGCATCTTTGCCTTTCATCATCATTCCAGCGGCGACAATAAGCCGCACAATATACTCATCAATGGGCGTGGCAGGTACTACAATCGCATCTGGGCGGACATGAAGCGACAGCATCGTATGGCGACGCAGGCAGCGGCAACAGAGAAGCCAGAGGCTGGCAGAGATGAGCTTACAGCTAAGGGCTCAGCTTCTGGTTGGGATGCGGGCGCAGCTTCAACTTCCGCTCCAGCTTCAGATCTGCCTCAGCTCAAATCAGCTAGCTTTAACGTAAAATCTGTTGATGCAGTCAATAATAATGAGAAGATGTTAACGGAGGATTCGGATAATCAAGGTATGTAGCCCTTTTTGGGCGCTACAAAATGTTTCTTCTTGTTGTCTTCTTCTCTCTATATAATATCTCTTTTCATATCATCAACCTTACAATATGCTCCCTCTCTCTCTCTTTCTCTTTTCATACAATCATCTTCTAATCTTCTCCTCTCATCCTACTCTCATTTCTCCTCAGCAACAGCAACAACCACAGCTCCTCCAGCAGCAACGCCACCAAATCTCATCCAGCTGCTCTCCAATGAACCGTTGCAGCCGCCGAGCAACAGCAGCGAGTCGCCGGCCGCACCGATTGTTCATTCGCGTCCACGTCGTGGCAATCTGCAAGAGATCCCATTGGAACTGATACCACATCAGGTGTATCATGTGAAGCGCGGCTTTCGTTATCGCTTTCGCATTGTGAACGCCGAGTATTTGAACTGCCCAATTGTGGTGTCTGTGGATGATCACATGCTGACCGCCATCAATTCGGATGGCTATGACATCGAGGCCATGGAGGTGGGCTCCATTGTCACCTATTCGGGCGAACGTTTCGACTTTGTGCTGAATGCCAATCAGGCGGTGAACAACTATTGGTTGCGTCTCAAGGGTCTGATGGACTGCAGCGAGCGATTTACGTCCGCCTTTCAGGTGGCCATACTGCGCTATGAAGGTGCACCCGAGGCGGAGCCAAGCGCCGAGCTGCGCTACGATCACAATGCGACGGGCATTGAGCTGAATGTGATGAATCGCGGACCGGGTTATCCGGATACCAAGACGGTGGCCGAGATGCGAGCCTTGCCCATATACGATTCCGTCTCGGGCATCGATGATGACACCCTGAAGCCGGAGGCCGATTACAAATTCTTTGTCTATTACGATTTCTATCGCAAAGACAATCCGGAATTCCATCACGGCGACTACTACAGCATGGCCGACAATGTGACCAAGGAGAATATGCTGTATACGCCGCAGCTGAATCACATCTCGCTCAAGTTTCCATCGGTGGCTCTCCTGCCGCAACGTCATCAGCTGAGCGACGAGCTCTTCTGCAATGAGACGACGCTCGCCCAGCAGGGCATCGATTGTCGCGAGCAGTTCTGCAAGTGCCACCATGTGCTGCAGGTGCCACTGAATGCGGTCGTCGAGCTGATCATTGTCGACGAGGGCTTCACGTTCTATGCCAATCATCCGTTCCATCTGCATGGGAATGCGTTTCGCGTCATCGGGCTGGAGCGTCTGGGCGAGAATGTGACAATTGAAATGGTGAGTGAATAATTCCAATAAATTCAAAATAATCCAATCAAATTTTACCAAATATTATTCCCATTGCAGATCAAGCAATTGGATCAGTTTAAGCTGCTCAAGCGCAACCTGATCAATCCTCCGGTCAAGGACACGGTCACCGTACCCGATGGCGGCTACACAATCATACGCTTCGAGGCCTACAATCCTGGCTATTGGCTCTTCCACTGTCACATTGAGTTCCATGCGGAAATCGGTATGGCTCTGGTGCTCAAAGTGGGCGACGATGATAAAATGGTGCCGGTGCCGCATAATTTTCCCACCTGCGGTGATTATATGCCCGATGGACGGGAGGAGACTTCGTCAACAGTTGATGCATCCGAAAACCCACCGACTCGAGTGCCACCAACAAAGGACATATCGGCTAGGCATTTGGCAACGGCTCTGCCCCTAATTGCCCTCATCTTACACCACCTATAGGGGATATCCATTCACTAACCCAATGCTATCATGACACTGGTTCTGTTCTTTTAGGTCACTTTAAATCACAATTTCAAACTAAATGCCATTCAGATTAGTACCGATTGCCTGTTAAATTTAACAGGCAGTTAACATTTACTTTACTTATATGTCTGAATTTCATATTTATTATATTTAAGCTTCGGATTAGTCTACCATCTTCAAAAACTATAAAAGTTGCCTATTAAGTTTAACAGTCATTTAACATTCGGTTTATCTACAAGTCAGAATTTCATATGTATTCTATTTTAACATCAGACTAGGCTATCTTCTTGAACAGCAATACTATTTCAAATTGCTGTTAAATTTAACAGTCATTTAACATTCACTTTAATCACATATAATTCCATAGAATATGTTATATTTTAACTGAAATATTTGTTAAACATATGTTTACATTACCAACTACATAGTCTTAGCAAAATTTTCCGAGTATTTTCCAAGCCAGTATTCATTATCTGTTCAAAGAATTTGTGAAATACTCATCTGACATGGCCGTAACTACTATTAACGTAAATCTATGCTAAACGAAATCTTGATTTGATGTGACTCAAAAGATTTACTTGGTTTCATTTTAACATCAACATCTGTGATTGTCTAAAAACATTTCATTAGCTTGTAAGCGTAAAAATGTTCAGCATTTTGTAAATAAATTATTAAAAATATTTAATTTAAATGAAGATAATTTATCTTTGCTTATTTTTAACTTATTTGTGAAGATTTGGCTTTTAGGATTTATGGAATTTATTGAGAATACTATATAATAAATGAATATAAAAAAATAATATAACTTCTTTTCTCTATATATTATTATAAATACATATATAAAAAATATACATATTCTTATCATCGCTCTGCTAAAATATTTGGGAGCAAGCAGAATTACTTGTATGTAGAAAACGAGAAATATCTTACAGGAGAGAGACGCGGGATAATATAAATTAGCTTTCTACATACTTTCATCGTGGACTTTCTGTTAAGATTGGAATGCACGAAATAGACTTTTAACAAAAATTTCTGTTTTCGCATAATTAAGAATTTTGTTAATCTTAATCTCAAACATAAACCTTTAAAACTCTGATTATACATACATTCATTTAACAATAAATATTTAGAAGTATAAATAGACTCTAATTCTTCATGATGCAAATTGTCTTTATATGACATAATCTCAAAACGAATTCTAGAAAATAATAGATTTAGGATTTATGCATTTCTAAGCTGCGCAAAAGCTAAATAAATCAAGAAATTCTCCTCTTACGGACTTTGATAAGAAATGAGCAAAAACAAACAGACGAAAAAAAAAAGTCATCAAACCCTGCAATTTGAGCTTATCTGAGGTATTGTCGAAAAGCAAACATCTGGTCGCATGACCAATGCAACTGACCCCTGACCGTACACCCCATGCAGGTTAATCAGCATTATAATAATATATATGCTCGTGATATAGCAGACGATCGGCCTATAAAAGGCGCAACCCGGATTGCATTTGGCATAGCAATCTAGCAACATGTACGACTGGTCGGGCAAGAATGTGGTTTACGTCGGTGGTTTCACGGGCATTGGATTCCAGCTGATGCATCAGCTGATGCAAAGGCAGATGAAGATGAAAATGCTGGGCATCATGCATCGCATGGAGAACGTGGAGATGATGAAGAAACTGCAGGCGGAAAATCCCAGCGTGAAGGTCGTCTTCATGCAGGTGAATCTAATGGACAAATCATCCATTGAGCAGGCGATGATGAAAATGGGATAAATGATGGGCAACATCGATGTGCTGCTCAACTGTGAGGATGTGCTGCTCGACAAGGATGTGGAGACTACGATGGGCGTCAATTTGGTAAGCAAACTAAATCGGATTATGCACCATAAACTAACTGTCTCTATCTCTCTCTCTCTCTCGCTCGGCAGATGGGCATGATTCACATGACCATGAAGGCCATGCCTTATATGGACAAGACACAAAAGGGCAAGGGCGGCATGGTTATCAACATGTCCTCGGTCTATGGCCTGGAGCCGGCACCAGCCTTTGCCGTCTATGCAGCGGCCAAGCATGGCGTCATTGGATTCACCCGTTCGATGGCCGATAAGCATATCTATCAGATGACCGGAGTTATGTTTATGGCCATGTGCCCAGGCCTAACCAGCACCGAGATGATGATGAATCTGCGCGACAATGTCACCTGGAGCCATTCCGAGTCGATGGTGGAGGCCATCGAGAGTGCCAAGCACCAGACGCCCGAACAGGCGGCCACTCAAATCATGAAGGCCATCGAAATGATGAAAAATGGCAGCATGTGGATCGTCAGCATGGGACAGCTGAAGGAGGTGAATCCACAAATGTACTGGCAAATGTAAGCCACATCGAGATATCAAGATATCGAATAATAAAGAAACAGTTTTTGATTTGTTGTAACAAAATCTGAGGGTATTTTGTGAATTAGGGATGAATAAGGAATGATGGTATGGAATAATCTGAGACTACTTGAACAGTAAAATTCAATTTGAATATCAAATTCTAATGATTTTTAAGGTATTAATTGCTAATTTGCATTCCAGATAGGCACTAATATGAGTGAGATATATATATAGGTATAATGATATCATTTATAAAATAATTTACAATCTACTTAACGTATATTGTATCGATAGATAAAACTGTCAGCCAAGCAGCTTAGCCCAATTACTCAAAACCCTTAAAACATTGAATACCTAACATTAATATAATGTAAATTAAATAAATAAATCAAATAACTCACATGAAATCTGCGCAGCTTACAATATAAAATGCTCAAAAATTAAATTCTATAATGCATTTTTATCAGGAGCTGTAATTGTAAAATGCAATGTTTAAATTTATAAATAATAACAAAATTTAAAACTATATATAAGTTTTAAAATATAAATTTGAAATTTATATATATTTAGACATACAAATATAATTTAAAGCAATACTTACACATATATGGAATGTTGTATGTATATGATGATCAAGATGATTCATTATAGCTAATTATAATATACTTTGGCATTATTGTATTAATATATGTTTATCACTAAGGCACGCGTATCAAAAGCAACAGTTGGTTGCAAAAAATGGCATATAAAATATGTTTAACTATAAACCAAAGTATATATATACACAGATTGTGTATTAATATTACGGTCATCACATATTTATATATAGCTTGCATTAAATGCGGATCAGTTACACATATAGACTAACTACTGTGTAGTACATATATTGCTTATCAGATTACAAAATGAAGGTAGTTGAGTTCTTTGTTTGCGTCGTTTGTCTTTTCTAATTGCACAATTCTTGTTGCACCATGCGTTTGAGTCCTTTTTGAAAGTCCACAGACGTGAAGCTGTAATTTGTCCGAAAGAATTTGTCCAGCAGCTGTGCCTGACAGCGGCCCACATTCATCATGGAGCGCCAATCGCTAGCGTATTTGGGCTCCTTATGTTGCTGCAGTGGCGCATAAACCGGGGGCAGTGGACAGCTGTAATGCTTCTCATTAGCCGACTGCGATTGCTGCGTGGAGCTGGCATACTCGCACATAAGGCACTCAAACTTATGAAACAGCGATAGCTCCTCTTTCTGCGGCTCAGCCTGATAGCGACGCGTTAGCAGATGCCGCAAAAGCATCGAATTAGCAATGGGATTGGTGCGATTCAGCTTGTGACTGCGATACGAATCGTAAGCCGTTGCATTAGCATTCAAAAATTGCAAATGCGCAGCCAGCGCGGAGGCATTGGCGAAATCATCCACATACACGGCGGAGTTAGGGTGCGGCTCCCAGTCCTAAAAAGAAATACAGAATTTAAATAGTTGGTATAAACAGTTAATGGAATTTTGTAGGCAATGCCAACATACGCGTATGCTGGGCGAACCAAAGTAAATGGGTATAATGCCAGCAATGAGTGGACGCCAATATTTCTCCGTAATATAATCCTCGCAGACGCCATTCTCGATGGCAATCATGAATTTATACGGTGACAGGAAGCGCATCAGTTCATCCGAATACAAATTGTTTAAATAGTCATGTTGTAGGCTGGAAGATAATACATACATATAGATAAGCAATATACATATATAGATAAAATTTTGCAACTCCTGCTCACTTGGTGGGCAAATCCCGATTTCGTAGACATCCGCCATATGAGTCCACCTTTATGTACTTCATTAGCTCCTGCACGTAATCCTCTCGCCCGGACATTGTATTGCAATCGGTTTGCAGAAAGACCACCGAACCCAGTCGATCATTAAACTGCAACACTTGCTTATCATCAAAGGAGCGAAAGAATTCCAGCGAACTCAAATCGCTGGCATAGGGCAGATATTGTGTGGTCAAAGGTAAATTGCTGTGCCTGCTGAATGTGGACGTATAATTGAAATGCTGCAGGAATTCGGGGTAGGGCGCGAAGGGCACATTCCGTGGCGACTCCTCGTGCAGCAGACCCCATTGATGATTTCGTCGACGTGGCAGTGGATAGTCAAAGGTTTTCAAATTGGAGCCATAGAAGAGAATGCCCTGTAAAAAGAGAAAATACACAAAATTTAATATATGTACATATGTATGTAGAACTAATATTACTCTAGCGTTGCTAATTCTATTGTTTTGCTTAATTTGCATCTGACTTCAACAAACAAAACAACCATTATACCTCGATTTCCCATTTTCAGGGTATCAAAAGCAATAATGTGAAAAAAACTGTATTAAACATTTTTGTTTATCAGCTAAAAGCCGGATGCTAAGACATTGCCCCTCTTGCTCACTCTCCCTATGCATTTATTTCTCACCCTGGCTTCCAGCAGTTTGTTGTGATTGTTCGTGACACGACATGTCCGCGCGCCGCAGCGACGCAACTCGTTGTACGGCCAGCTCACATCGTTCGTCCACCAGAGCAGCAACGGCACACCATCTCGGATGTTTTCCTTCTCGCGGTTGACCACATACCAATAGATGATACCCACGCTCCACAGCCAGAGAAAGCAGACGGTGATGATCAGCAATTGGCGCTTGCGCCACAGTAGCATTGTTAATTTATCTAGGTAATTTGTGTGGGCAACGTCCGAGTGACATGCCACCAATTTAAAGAACGCGCGCGCGTAAAACTGTCGAAAATTTTGCAGCAGCTCGTCTTCTTATTGTAACTGTTTCGTTCAGTGCTGCAAAACACTTGGAAGGCAGTGGCAGAAATTTACAATAGGTACGATGTGCACAGTATAACAAAAAGCAGGGCCAACTATGCTTCTACTAAATTTGGTAAAGTATTAAATAAGTTTACCAACTGTTAAATATTTTGTTATTTTAAGTATTAATCGCTTCACCAGCTTACTATTACAAACATTACTTCAATTTTATATAGTAGCTCTCTTGGAATGTCACACGTATTCGAAAATGTGACGTCACACTTTCGATGGCCTCTCGGTTACTTAACAGACCGCCTTCTGTTACCATCAGCTGTTCTGTGCAGTGCTGTCAAACGCTGTTGGTTATACAGCAGCTGCAGCATGTTACAATATGTGTGATGTGCAATTGTGCCAAGCAAATAGTTGAATAATAGCTCGATTTACTCCAACGCGACATAGAAGCGATGTTTATTAAATAAGAAGCTCTATATATACAGTTTTAATACATAAAATGAGAATTACTGACGGCATTTTAAATGTCACTTCATAATAAGAGAAAATATGCATTTACTCAAACGGGTAATGCACTCACGACCATCATACATGTTTGAACGTGCGCTGCTCTGACCCACAGCCTCCAACGCTGCCCAGCACTGGATCACGTCATCATAATATTGTTCCATTATACATTTTAAGCTCAAAACGAATCAACAACAAAAATCTTTTAAACTACAGAAACTTTGCTGGTAGCAGCTTTTTAAATAGTAAGGAAAACCACAAACAATGGCCAAGCGACAAAATGCAACGTAAAGAGTCGAACGCTGGACGCAACGAGAGTCAAAATCAAATATTGACATAACACGTCAACGTTTGCGGCATGATTTCGGCAATAAAAAAGGAGAACTAAATAAGGAAATATAATATATACATATATGCAAATATACAGAAAACAATAAAATCGGGTCCAAGCTAGAATAAGCATGTGTTATGGCCACAGCTCAGTACAATACGAAAACAACAACAACACCAGCAACAACAGCGGCAATAACAGCTGCAACAACTGCAACAACAGCAACAACAACAACAACAACAGCGGCTGAACATGTTGAACGCAAACATTCTGTCGCCTCGAATTCGAATTCGAATTTCAATTTGCCTGGCGTAAATGCGCCCAGCTGGCAGAACTGTTATTACTGCACACGCGAGCACTTCAAGAGCGTGGCAGAGTTTATCAAGTGAGTGAAGCTGAAATATCCTTTATACTACTCTCTACATGCTCTCTCTCCCTTCATCGCCCTCACACAGTCATCTTCGCACTCGCCATTGCACTCGTGAAGGTGGCTCATTTGTCTGCCGCTATGGCTTCAATGGCGTCTGTGCATCTCTCCCACTAGATGGCGTCTCGGATCGTGACTATGATGCCCATGTGGCCAAATATCATGTGAATCAGCAGACGCGTGAGCTGCCGCCCGAATGGGGCGTCTATTCGGCGGCACAGAATCTGCCGGCTGTCCTCAATGATCCGCAGCGTGGCAAGCAGAGCAATTTGTTTACCAAAAAATGGGGCGAACAGTTTGTGGATCGTGTCCAAATACCGGGCAATCCTCGGCTGCCGGACATCACACATGCGGATTTCGCTGTCTATTTGGGCAGCATTGGGAAACGATATCGCTGGCACGAGAGGCGCCAGCAGCAACAGCAGCAGCAGCAACAACAATTGCCTTCCACGACGACGCCGGAACACTTGGGCCCTGTGCCCGTGCCAGAGATATTTCTGAAATCCCAGCTGCAGCTGCATAATCCGGCCACCTTTGCCCAGGTCTTTCCCGGCTATATGCAAAGCGCTAAAGACGGCGCCGGCACGCCAGTGGAACGCCAGCAGCTCGGTCGCCAGCTGCAGGAACAGCTCTCCCATTACCTGGACATAGTGGAGGTGCGCATTGCCCAGCAGGTAGCCCAGAAATCGGCTGCGTTCTTTCATGCCATGACCACACAGCATGCAATCCTGGCGGAAATGCAGCAGGCGGCCGAGCAAGTGCGTCAACTGCGCTCGGCGCTGGCGCAGCTTCATGGCAGCGCCGTCACGGACAGTTTCCGGGTGATGCGTTATGCTCAGCGCCGGCAACACTATCAGACGACGCTGGACAAGCTTCGGCTCATGGCCACCGTACACAAGACGCAGCCCATGCTGCAATTGCTCCTGGGCACACAGGATTATGTGGCCGCCTTAGATTTGATTAGCACCACGCAGGAGATCCTCGCAGCCGAGCTGCTGGGCGTCCACTGCTTCAAGCATCTGCCCATGCAGCTGGGCGAAATGGAGAAGCTAATTGATAAAATGTTGACTACGGAATTCGAGCGTTATGCAGCCAACGATCTGAATCGTCCGCTGTCCGATGCGGATCTGGAGTCGGACAGCGTCTGTGCCGAGGAGGACAAACTGGTGGCCATTGTGATGGGGCTGTTGCGCAAGCAGAACTTCAGCTTTGTGCAGAGCTATCAGCAGGAGGCGATCGCCACTATTCGGGCGATCATTAAGCAGCTGCTCATTGAGCTACTTTCTCGTGGAGATCAGGAGCTCTGTCTGACTGGAGCGGGCGAGCAGGCCCTGGACTTAACTCTGCCCGAGTGGCTGGCCATGCTGCAGCGAGCCAGCCACGCCCTAATTGCTGTGCTGGAGCGGATCAAGGCGGTGGTTTCGATTATGCAACAAACGGCTGATGCTGCCGCCGGTGGCCTCGATCCGCACGAGCATGCCGTCAACCTCATCGACGCCGAGGCCTTTCTCAGTGCTGCCCACCATGAGCAGCTCAGCGCGCAGCTCCAGCAGCTGCTTCAGGCCGTCTGTCACTATTGCCACGAGCGTTGCGCCAATATTGTCTCACCACAAAGCCTGGAGCGCTGTGTGGCCACGGAGCAGGAGCTGTTGCAGCTGTCCCAGGTGGTGCAGGAGTTTGGCGATGCCACGCTCAGCATTTGTGGAGCGGCGAGTGTGCCGCTCCAGCTGGCGTTGAAGGTGCAGGCCTCGCGGTACGCACAACGCTTCCATGCGGAGCGCAAACAAAAATTGGCCCTGCTGCTGGATCAGGAGCGCTGGCGTCAGGTGGACATACCACACGAGTTCCAGCGAATAATTGAGCGAATGTCCGCGGGCGACTATTCCAAGCAGGCGCCACTGGATGGCAGCAGCCACATCACCGGCATTGGCGGCATCGTGGCCGGCAATCCGGTGCTCCTCGTCGAGGGCAAACAGCCCTTCGCTCTGGTCAGCGTGGCGCTGCTCCTCATCCAGATGCTGTACGAGTACGGGGGCAGTGCTCAACGTTTGCCTTTGCTCGCCGGTTATCACTCCAGGAACGTCATAGATCTCTTGCGCTGCTTCAATTCGCGCAGCTGTCAGCTGATCATTGGCGCCGGAGCGATGCGCGTGGCCGGACTGAAGACGATCACGAGCACGAATCTGGCGCTGGTGTCGCGGGCGCTCCAGCTGGTGCTCTATTTGCTGCCACGGCTGCGGGAGCACTTCGAGAGCATGAGCGGATATGAGGCGATCGAGCGAGACTATCAGGGTCATATCAAGGAGATCGAGCATAAGATCCATGGCATCGTATCGGAACGGATTGCGGCACAGCTGGAGGCATGGGATGCTCGGCCGCCGATTCCATCGCAGACATTTCGTCATATTTCCAGGCATTTGGTCAAGCTGCACGAGGCGATCGCTGGTGTGCTGCCGGAGGCACAAATCCATGAGATCTACGGTGTGGTACATCGCAATTTCAAGGACAAGCTGCGGGAGCAGCTGCTCAAGCTGAATGTCTACAATAATGGGGGGCCGCAGCATGGAGTTGTCACCTCGGAGCTGACTTTCTACATGGAGACGTTGCGTACGCTCAAGGCGCTGCCCGCCGATCAGCTCGATAACGGCATACTCGAGCACATCTGGGTGTATTGAGAGACTCACTCTTGAGAGGGCGTGGCACTATGACCGATTGCTGTCGGATTTATGAAATCTATAGCAATTCAATGTTCGATCCGTTCCGTTAGTCTCTATTTTATTGTCCTGTTTTTGTTGTGTAATCGTCTTTGTTTTTATTTATATAAGCATTTAACACCTCTTGTAATATTTCCAGTATCTGAACATTTTTGTATTTTTGCAAGTGTATATTTATGCAAATCCTTAAGTTAAAGAACTCTTAACTAATTAAATTAAGCGAAACGTTTTGTTTTCTGATTTAAGCGGAGTCCATGAACCTAAGCAAATACAAATTATATAAATAATATTATAAATTTATATGTTTAACTAATGGATAATATGTTTGGAATATAAATTCCATTCCAATTGAACTAGAATAAAATGGAAATAGCTAAAAATATAATGAAATTTAAATATATTTTATTGATATTATATTATATGAAATTATTACAGTTGGGTATATAGTGCATAAATGTTTTGTGTACTGGATATGTGAATACAACCTTGATAGACAGATAATTACGATATCAGAGATAAGATTGTATTCATACATGATATCTATTTCTCAAGTTTGCTTCAGACAGGAAAGTTTATAAATCTTAGTTTAATTCAAATGATTTCAGATTTCAGGAGACTCTGATATAAAGAGCTTGTCAGTTTAGTTAAACATTTATTAATAGAAATTACAAACAAATTACGTTATATAAGTAAACATTTTGGTTCGCATTGAAATCAAATGAAACTAAGTTCAAAATTCTTGTTAATAATGGATAATACAAAATTTGAATTATTGTTACATAAATATATATAGCTTTGTCAAATTGAAGAACTATATCGTAGAACAGAAATTTTTCGTACAGCTAACAACAAATTTTCGTCTTTTCATTGCTTAAATATAGAGATTGTGTCTAAAACAAAATGTACTCTAACATATTTTATGAGATTGTTCTCCTAAAGCTCCCGCTCGAAATCTGTGTAATAAGCTGGCAACGGAGGATTGAATATATCATCTTTGGGCTGTTCGATTTCATGCGATTTATATGTTATTGGTTGGCAGGCTATATCGTCAGCATCAAAATCGGGACGATTAGGGATTTCCTCCACAATTTCCTCATCCATTTCCACTGTGTTCAGTAATTTAGATATGAGCTCCTCATTGAGCATGGGTTCATAATTCTTAAATGTGATGGCTGAAAGACAGAGAGAGATGTATGAACAGAGAAGGCAAGAAGGAAATAGAAGAATGTATTAATTTAACTCACGTTTCTGACAATTATTCAAGCATTTCGCTGAGGGGAAGTCCATAAAGTCGAATAAATCGAAATCATTTGTGGGGTCGGCGCTTTTGGCATAAAGATCGTTCGCCACATTCGTCACCGACTGCGGCGCCTTGAACTGCGCCTCCAGCAGCTGCTTGGATGGCGCTGCCTTCTGGGGCAGCTTGCGATGCTGTTTCTGCAGCGTTTCTTTGCAAAGGGAAATTTTTGGCGCGCAGCTAGCGGGAAATTTCGTGTTGGCGCCTTTGAAGGGCGTCAGATGCGGTTTATTGTTTAACATGTTGTCCAATTTGCTGAGCACGCTCTTCTTGGCGGACTGCTGCAGTGGATTGTCTCCCATAGCCTTGCGCGCCGAACGGGGCAACACTAAAAATATATAAATTATTAAATTTTCAATTTCAAGAAATTTCAATGAAAAAGAAAATTCCAGAGGTTTATTTGTTCTTTACTTACTGTGTGCACCCGAATTTTCGTTGTCCATCCAGATTTGAGCCATTTCGTAAATAGTCTATTTTGCTGTTTAAATAAACAAGTCAGGTGTTTTGCTTATATGTATATTTTTAATAAATTTTATTTACGACGCCAAGATGCCCAAATTTATTGTTTAATATGAAAACAGAGTTGCTCGACAATTGCAGTGTGGTCGTAGCTGGCTATGCAGAAAATACCAAAGATTTGATACAAAATGTTCCACCATTTGTCGTATAAGTGTCCAAGTAATGTTAAACTTTTTTAAGTATTTTGCGAAATAATAATTAAATCTATCAAAATAATATATTAACTGTTTCTCTCTTTATCATAAAAACACAATTTATAAATTGCCCGCCTTAGCAATGTTCATTAACATTAGAGCGGGCGAACATGCTGTTATACTCAAAAAGGCTAATGTTTACTAACATAAAATGAGGGTAAACTGTTTATGTTCTGGTGGCGCTCTTGAGTTCAAAAAAGACCATTGGACGGGTAGGTCGTGCGTCGGGTGCGTAGTAAAATCTCGGGAAAAGCCGTTGATGAATCGTCGCTGCGTCGCGCGTGTTTCTGTGTTTGTGCGGGTTCTTGGATTAACAAATTAATGCAAGATCTAAAAAATCCAATAACATGAATATGCGGTGGCTATTGTAGCGATTCGTGTGCTTGCGATTAAACCAATAAATAATACACAAAATCGCAACAGCCGAACGTGTGTGTGAGTGCCAATTGCAAGACAAAATGGCTGCATTTCAACGCATTTAATGCGCGCACAAAAACAACAACATAAGAGAACAACATACACAAAGCATAAGCAAACATGTAAGTATGCTCGGCTCTGTGTGTGTGCGTGTGTGTATATAAATATGACTGAGTGAGTGATTGACTGAGTGAATGTGCGTGCTTTTGTGTGTAACAGGCAATGAGTAACGCGGCATAACAATATTTAATTAGCACCACAAAACTGTGAAATGTAAATCTTTTTAGAATAATGCAAATATCTAAAATCACACCCAAATATGTGAAAATATAAATACAAAAATGTTTGTTTATAGCGGCTGCTGTTTGAACAGAACCTTATATTTGTATCGCAAAAGAAAATCAGAAATATTAACATAAATTGCTATAGAATTCTAATGAGTATTTCTTTAATTCTGTTTATATTTGTTATAGTTCGATGTTTTATTTTTAAATAAGTCATTTGTTTATGCCGTAGCAACAATAACAAAATAAACGCGCACAATCAACAATAACATAAAAATTCTATGCAATTGCAATGAGTGTGCGCTCTCTTTTGATTAACTGCACTCTCTCTCTCGGACTCTGTTTTGCTGGCGTCTCTCTATTGTGCGCGTACTCAATTGGTTATGTTGAGTGAAATTTATTTTGAGTCATGTTTGTGAGTGATTTGTTTTCTAGTTTTTGTGTTTAGTATTTTAGTTTAGAAGAGGGTGGGAGGAAGGTGTATGTAATATATTATTTTTGCTGTAGATATTAAAAAATATTAAACCAGTCGCAATTAAATCTAAAGCATAAATTCAGATATTTGACTCTGTGTGTGTGTACGTGTGTGTGACTTATTTCACCACTCAATACTTATATTGTCTATCTCTCTCACGCCGACGACTTGAGGCAGCTAAGAACTCGAAAGACACTCACGCAAGCAACAGCTGCTGCATTCACATTGCTCCCCACTTACCTCCTTCTTATCTTCTTATTTTACAGCTCTGCTACAATAACCGCAAAAACATCACCACCAACAACAACGGCAACAACTTTGTTGAGAATTTAAAACTGTAAATTTCGTTTCGAACGCGTTGCGTTGTTTCTTTCTCTTCTTGGTTTTTCGTTTTCTTTTCCATTGATTTTTACGGGCAAAAATTAAAAAAAAAGAGAAAGAAAATATAATAATAATAGCAAAAAAGTGAAAAGTGATGTATAAAAATCATAAATCATTACATATAAAATTGTTGCAGTGTACGTGACGGGTGTTCAAATAAGATCGCATTAAATAAAGAATCATAAAACCCAAATAGAAGAAGGAGAAAGAAAGGAAAATAATAATAGTAAACAAAACGTCGTGCGTGCAAAAAGTGGTGTAAAATTTGATGGTGCTCTTATATGTGTGCGTGCGTGGATATGTGCGAAAATAGTAAATTTTAAATGGAAATCAAGTTGAAGTGGAAATTTGTTGCAGTTAGTTGAGATTCGATCAAAACGCTCACAACCAAAATCAAATTAAACTACTGCCAAAAGAAGTGAATAAAAATACATAATAATATACAAAATTTAAGAAAACTTAAGGATTTCACATCTTTCAACACGTTGGATACCATTTGCATATAATGTCATCAACATGTGGATTAAATATAGTTTTCATGTCGATCATTTTCATTATCATCGTAAATGGTAAGTGGGATTAAATAATTATGCATATAACAAATATAATTTGTATACATTTTGTTTATTATTATTATTTTGCGCTGTGAATAAGTAATACTATATTCGAAGCTAAATAATACAATTATTTTTTCAAATTAAAACAGAAAAAAACGGAATATTATAATAATTTGTACTTATTGACAGTTTTATACAGAAATCTTCTAAGTAAATATATTTTAATAATTTTAAAATGTCTGTTTGCTGCTAATTTATCGATTATATGTATAACCAAACGTTATTTAAATCGAATCGTACTCAATGATATTTAAAGATTTACATTTTGCTCATTCTTCAAAAGCCATAAGAATACGTGATCCATATATATATTCAGTTTCTCAAATGATTTCCGTACACATAACTCTCGTATGACTCAACTCGAGCGTTATTTAACATAAGCTTTGTTCGGATCTCAGTTTCACACAGTCAAGTCGTTAATATATGCCGGAATGTATAGATATATCTGTGTATTTATATTGGTATATATAGGTATATAGGTATATAGATATATCTGCATGAGACAACTGGCTGCTATTGTGAAGACCTTGACACCTGCGGGCTGAGCAAAGCGTATCTATTGTTTCACCTGCAAAGACGACTGCTGCCATGGTAGCTCCCGCTGTCGCTGTCGCTGTCGTTGCTAAAACCTTGATTGTGAGGCACGTTTTGTAGAAGCTGTAAAATTTTGTAGCTGTTACAAAGTTCTATGGCCTTAAAAGTAAAGTATTTCGCTTTTATTTTGTTGAAAGTTTACAAAGAAAATTGTTAAGAGCCTTAGAACATGACGCACAAATGGGCCTAGAAAAGAAATACTATTTTTTAGCAGGCATTACATTAAAATAAAAGAGAAAGAAGAGAAGAGAAAAGAGAAATGCAAAAAAAAAAAAAAAAATAATAAATAAAATAAAATAAAATAAAATAGATAAATACAAATAAATAAATAATAATAAATACAAAATTAAAAAACAAATAAATATGCTAAAGAAATAAATATGGAGATTATAGAAATATAACTTATTTCTTGAAAAAAATTAATAAATAAAGTATATAAATTTGCAAATATGTACAAATATTTTTATTTAAATTTAATATATAACAAAATAAACAAAATGCTAATAAAACCTTATGCAAAATAATATTTAGTAAATATGTTTATATGATTGAAAATATCAAATAAAACAGTACAGAGTTAAATTAAATAAAGCCTTCATATATGTTCTTAAATAATTTATTTTTAATTTTAAACAAATTTAATAAAACTAATATATATATATAATTATATGAATAAAATAATATTAAATAATTAATAAGACTAATATATTTAATAATATTATTAAACAAATAAAGTATATCTCGAATACGCCTAAAAAAATAATAATAACAATATTCCATTAGTATTATTTAAATTATTTTTTTGGCATGTAAAAAAAAAGAAGTAATATACGAATCAATATATATAAAAGCCAATAAGTATTCCTCTTGAGCTTACAGCATAAAACATGAGAAATAAACTCTCAAATTAGAAGGCAAATTAAATTCAATAGAATTCTGAAGAAAAACCCATTTGAGCAAAGCTAACCATAAATTTCATCTGTAGACACACACACACACACACACATACAGAAATACATTCACACAGAGGCACATAACAGACGCACATAAATAAGCAAAGCGATTAAATGCAGTCGTCGTTTGTGAAATAAGAGTAATACAAAGAACAATGCCAAGTAATTAGGAAAGTGGGTACTAAAATTATAAGAGTACAAAACAGAATCGTATGCCAACCCCCCCACCCACATCCCTTTGCACATGCCACCCCCAAAACACCCACACACAGAGCGTAATTATTTGTGTGCTTTTATGAAAATGTTAACTTAATTTCTGCATGATTGAGCATTTATTTCAATGTTATTGTCTATGGGTCTTGGGCATTCGTAACGCCCTCAGCTCTCTACTCTTTTGCGCCCCACGCCGAGTTCTATCTGTATTATTGTGGCTTTTGTATGACTCTAATTATTGTTGTGTTCACAGTCAAGTGCTATTTGCGTGAAGGGTTTATTAAACAAGTGTACGTATGTATATAAATGTATATATATACATATAAAATATGTATTTGCATATATAATTTACATTGATCAAAATAAATCCTATTGATATTAAAAAGAATCAAAAATTAAAATTTAAAAAAATATAAATAAAACTAAATAAATATAAATAAAATTATATTAATCGAAAATGAAATTCTAAAAAAGCAAATAAATATATAACAGAAATAATAAAGATATATTAAAGTATTTCGGCTATTAACAACCAAAATTGATGTGAAATATTCGTTAAATAAATTTCAAGCTTCATCTAAAAATAACACACGAAACAATAAATAATGTAGTATGGCAATTAGAAGCCACTTGCCTTAATTTGCTGGTCAAGCATTACAAAATACGGGCGGGCTGCTCTCTAAGCCAACAGACACACAGCAACAACTACTCAGCTAATTAGCTGTGTGAAGCAACCAAAAACAAACAACAGCAACAACAACAAGAGCAACGTCAACAGAGACAACAATAAACCAAGTGAAAACCGGTTAATCCACTCGTTTTTGCCGGCTAATCGAAAAAAATAAAATAAATAAAGAAAGAAAGAAAAGAAGAAGACAAAGGGGCCGAAAGAAAATTTCGCATTGAGTACGAAATGTTTATCGTACGTATAGAGCGTTAGGGTCAACGTCTTGTATATTGAATGATAAACAAATACAAAATTTATGCTACTATAGATAAAGTTAAAATCGAAAGCTTATAGATACATATAAATAGGCAAAGATACAGATACAGATACAGATACAGATACAGATACAGATACAGATACAGATACAGATACAGATACAGATACAGATACAGATACAGATACAGATACAGATACAGATACAGATACATATACAGATACAGATACAGATACAGATACAGATACAGATACAGATACAGATACAGATACAGATACAGATACAGATACAGATACAGATACAGATACAGATACAGATACAGATACAGATACAGATACAACTTAACATAAATAATACAAATACAGATAAATATACAAATATAGATACAGATACAGATACATATTTGTTGCGTCTGGCTGCTTTGGCTCACACGGTAGCAACTGCCTTTGCCTTTGGCTTTTATCTTCGTCTTCTGCTTCCTCTTAGTCTGTGGTTATTTGCCCTTCCCACTCCCCCCGCACGCTCGCTTGACCAAGTGACCAGCCACAGCGGAAGCGCAACAACTACAACACACATAAATACAGCAAGAGCAACAGTCTCAGATACAGATACAGATACTGATACAGATACAGATTCAGTCCGACAGCAACTACTGAGCACAAATACTCGTTTTACTTATCTTCTTTGGTGGCACTTATTGCGTGTCGCTTTGTATCGTTTTCTTATTATTATTTTTTTTTTCCATTCTTGTGCCTCTCTACTCTTGTTGTTAATGTTTTTCGAGCGCTGGCAGAGTTTGATAAATATTCTATAATGAATCATTGTTGTTTACTGATTGTATGTGAGATGCAAAGATAAGCTTTGAAATATAAATAACTTTTACTAACTATTATTATTCTAATAGCTATATGTAAAACTGAAATTCTATATAGTTTCATAATTTCAATTTTTTGTTATATATATAATTTGGTTATTTCTAATGTCATTGAAATTCAAATTGAATTATTCAATCAGAATAAACAGCAAAAGGGGAAAAATGCATTGCCCCATTATTTACCTAAGAGGAATGCAAACAAATTGCTGTAAACGATTGCATTTATTAATAACAAAAACCGCATTTATTTTTGTTAATTACAATTAAAGGCAAATAATTCAAAGCAAAGCAAACAAAACTAAAAAAAAAAGAGAGCATATTTGAAAACATTTTGTTGTAATCAAACGCCTGAATACATAAATACACAAGCGTAATGAAATATATAGTATTTTTTTTTTTGGCTCACATAATTACAATTATAATAATACAATTAAAAATGAATAAAAAACCAACGAAATAAAGGCATTTGTTTTTTCTGTTATATATAATCCGTTTTTTATTTATTTATATTTTTTTTTTCAATAAATACGTTAGGGAAATCAAACTGGAAATACAAATTGTAAAAATAGAAATGAATTTATGTGAACACGGATCAAAGTTGAATGACTAATTGAACCAGGATTAGTATGCTGTTAAATTCAGCCAAATAAATATAAAGTTATAAATATATTAAATAAAAATATATATTAAATAAATATAAAGTTATATATATTATGTGAAATTACATAATTAATAATTTATTTAAATAATAATTTATTATCATAATAATTTTTTTTCTTTTTTCAAATCACAAATCTTATATTGCTTATATTAAAAAAAAAAAAACATAATAATAATATGTATATTTATAAAATTTACAAATTGAAAAAAAAATTAAACTTTATAAGTAAATACAGTTCTTAGCTCATTCACATTTTGCTTTACTTGCTGCATACTCGCCTGAAAAAATAAACTTGAATCAATAATAATAATAAAATAATAATTGATAAACCTCAACCTCAACCTGAGTTCAGAAGTTAGTTTAGAATGCTAACGAATTGACAATGCGTCATGCAACCGCATATAAAGCTTATACACTAATTGCCATAAGTCTATGCACATACACACATACATTAACATATACACATACACACATACACGCACACAATTATCAGTGCTGCCGTTTTAAAATGTGGCAAACCGCAAGGGAAATCTCGAAGCGCAGCTGCCGTTGTGTGCACACATACATACATACATACACACATACATAAATATTTTATTTGATAAGCAGCTGCTGACTGCCGTTTAAAAAATGTTGTATATATGTACATATATATAAATGGAATATATATACATATATATATATGTTATATGTTATATTTCCGATATGGCAAAGGCGTTGGCAATTTGTCATAAATCACAAATGAGCGCAGGATGGGCAAAAGCCGGGCTGAAATAAAGACAATGAAAATTGAGACAAACTTTACACATTTTAAGAAAGCTTTTAATACACTAACTTCAAGTGCTTTGATTCTGTTATAAGGCTTGTGTACGGAGAGTGTGAAACGTAATTTTAATATATATATTTAATGGAAATAATTGTTGCATAATTTAAAGAAATTATTTAATACATAAAATACAAATTGTTGATCGAATATTAAGATAAATATATTAAATGTTTTATTTATAAACGTATTAAATTTCTTTAGTATATGTGTATAGTATAAATTATAAATATTTATAGTAAAAATATTATATTCCTTATATAAAAAACTTTATACAAAAATTTCTATTGTGTATAAATTAAATTCTTAATGTATAAATTAAATATATTTATAGCAAAAATATTATATTCCTTATATAAAAACCGTTATACAAAAATTTCTTTTGTATGTATAAAGTATAAATTAAATATATTTATAGCAAAAATATAATTCCTTATATAAAAAACTTTATACAAAAATTTCTTTGGTATGCATAAAGTATAAATTATAAATATTTATAGCAAAAATATTATATTCCTTATATAAAAAACTTTATACAAAAATTTCTTTATAAATAATATATATTCATAGCAAAAATATTTTTCCTTATATACAAAAAAATTCTATACCAATTTTTGCAAGGGTATAACATATTCAGCTTCAGCCAAAGCGAGCAAAACTTTCTTGTTTTTATTTGCGGTACGTGTCAAGTGCAATAGGCAAACAAAAAGAAGATATACACAGCCATAACCCATGACCTATCAAGCACCGCTCACCGCTCACCGAGCACCACCCACCGGCCGCCCATTTCTAGCTGCTCGGAATGTGGCCCCATTTCCTCAATTCGTTTTTGGTGTTCTCTCTCTTTTTTCGATTTCCCACATATGATTGACTGCTGGCCCAATATATCTGCAGCTATTTGTTTTGTATCTGACAGATACATGCGGTAGCTATGCTGCAAATGTGTTACAGTCACCACTCGAAATGCAATGCAATGCCAGATGACGTTTATTGTCACGCACATATTACATAGATATAGAATTGTATATATCCTATATACATGTATATACACACATATACACATATACATATATATTTGAATACGTTGCTGATAAATCCTTTAAGCTGGCTGCATATGTCAAGCGCTTTGGCTGCTGCTTCAAAATTGATGAGTGGCTTTAATAAAAGGGCGTGACTTGCCAAACGCCTGACAAGCCCTGAATGTAAACGAAGCTGGTTTGGGTAAAAGGGTGCGCAGCACACCTTACACGTGTGCGTCGTTACCTGTGACAGGTAACAGGATAAAACCAGCGACTCACAATTGCAATATTCCGCCACCAAAAAAAAAAAAGCAAAAATAAAATAAAAACGAAAACAGAAATTTGATATTTTTGCTTTTCCCCTCTTTGTTTTTTTTTTAATGGTTTGTGCGTTGCTTTGGTTATTCTGGCAATTGGATTTGAATTAAGTGCCACAGGATGCGTAAATGTGGTTACTAAGTCAACGACAGCAATGCCAAAAAGCAAGTAGATATATATTAATATAAAGTCGCTTTCGAATCCGGGCATAAATCCTCTATAAGTCTGTCTGAATCACAGCTGGATATTTGTGTTGTATCTCTGACATTAACAAACGACTTTAAGGCAGCTGTCACTGACATCTTTTATGATAAACTTTAAATGCATTTGCTTGTGATATATAAAATGAATTTTTAAGTAAAATAATAAATGCTGAATTTATAAATTTTAGTTTCGGATTTAATAAATCCATTGTACTGTAAAGTTTTCATGTAGAAATTTGGTATAGACATAAAAAATATGTTTAGCATATAAAAATGTAATGTTTAGCAATTTAAAAAATATAATAAATTCAGGCAGCAGCCTGACAAAAGCTGAATGCTATATCACTCAATAATATATATTATATAATTTCGTTTGTAGACGTACAATCTTAATGAAACTTTTAGAATGTAATAATAATGTGTAAATGTGTGAACACTCCAAAGCACAAGTCTCTCCCGCCCAGGGATTTCCCCGCCTAGGGGATTTCCGCGCGCAGGGGATTTCCCCTAGGCAGCAGCCTGACAAAAGCTGAATGCTATATCACTCAATAATATATATTATATAATTTCGTTTGTAGATGTACGATCTTAATGAAACTTTCAGAGCGTAATCATAATGTGTAAATGTGTGTACACTCCAAAGCACAAGTCTCTCCCGCCCAGGGATTTCCCCGCCTAGCGGATTTCCGCGCCCAGGGGATTTCCCCTAGGCAGCAGCCTGACAAAAGCTGAATGCTATATCACTCAATAATATATATTATATAATTTCGTTTGTAGACGTACGATCTTAATGAAACTTTCAGAGCGTAATAATAATGTGTAAATGTGTGAACACTCCAAAGCACAAGTCTCTCCCGCCCAGGGATTTCCCCGCCTAGGGGATTTCCGCGCGCAGGGGATTTCCCCTAGGCAGCAGCCTGACAAAAGCTGAATGCTATATCACTCAATAATATATATTATATAATTTCGTTTGTAGACGTACGATCTTAATGAAACTTTCAGAGCGTAATCATAATGTGTACATGTGTATATATTTCAAAGCACAAGTCTCTCCCGCCCAGGGATTTCCCCGCCTAGGGGATTTCCCCTAGGCAGCAGCCTGACAAAAGCTGAATGCTATATCACTCAATAATATATATTATATAATTTCGTTTGTAGACGTACGATCTTAATGAAACTTTCAGAGCGTAATTATAATGTGTAAATGTGTGTATATTTCAAAGCACAAGTCTCTAGTACTTGATACGCGTTTTTTACGAATTGGGGGCGAAGGGGGCGTGGTATCCAAAATATGTAAGTGACAAAATGAAAATCTGAAGTCTCTATGTATAAAAGTGTTCAAATTAGACTGAAAAAACAATATCAATTTATCGAATATCCTCGATAAAAAAGATATCGAATGAGTTATCGAAAAAATTTGATAAACTTGTACTGCGTATGGTATACACGAGTCTACATACAAAATTTCAGCTCTCTAGCTCTTATAACTTCTGAGATCTAGGCGTTCATACAGACGGACGGACGGACGGACAGACAGACAGGGCTATATCGACTCAGCTCGTCACCCTGATCAAGAATATATATACTTTATGGGGTCTACCACGCCTCCTTCTGCCTGTTACATACTTTTCACAAAACCATTATACCCTGATTTCCCATTTTCAATGGGTTCAGGGTATAAAAAGCAAAAACATTTCTATTTAATTAAATTTCTTGAGAACATCTATTAAAGCAGAACAGAAATAGATTGTATATATGTATATGTATTCGATTTTCACTGACAACTCAAATCGCGGCATTTCAATCTCGTATCGATTATTAAGCCCCATTTGCATTTTGCGAACGAAGTTGATGTTTTGGCATTTGATTAGCTCAAGGCGTGAAATAAATTATTTGAGATACAGATTGCCATGACAAGAACGGCAGACGCCAGGTGTTTGTTCGATGGGTTATTTCAGAGCCTGTGGCACTACTTGCGATATTTGAATATTACTCAATTTGCCCCAGGAGCTGTGGCAAAGGTTTTAGCTAATCCCGACGAGGGCACTTTACTACGGTTATTGTTCTGTGTGTGTGTGCGTATGCGTGTGTATCTGTGTTAACGCAATGTAATTCAATAAGGAAGCTGCCAACTAAAAATGCGCCTAAATTAGCTTTTATGTGCAAATTATGCTGCCTCATTATGCCAAATGGCCGAAATAACAATCAAAGTGCCTCACATAGAGAATGCGGTAGCACAAAAAAAAAGAAAAAAATTTAATTAAATTATTAAAGCAACGCGGTAAGCCACATACCACAGGCAGATAAACAAATAAACAAACAGACAGCAGACAAAGGGAAAACAAAAATACAAAATAATAAAAAGAAACGGTAAGAGAGAGAGAAAGAGAAGAAAAGTTTGCCCGTTGGCGTAAAGGGAACGGCCTAAGGGAGTAAATAATGAAAGTCAAGTCAAGTTACGAGCGAGAAAAACACAAACAAACATTGGACATTGCGCAGATACAGATACATTATGCACAGACTCTCAACCATAGATACGAATGCGAAATGTGACTGAGAATACCCAAAAAAAAAAAAAAAGAAAAGGCCAAAGCCCAAAAACAGAAAGATGAAACTGTTTCATGGCCTTGGGCTGCACGACTAACTAATGCGCTCCGATTATGTATAAAAATGTATACAATACATTAAGAAAAAAATATTAATATAAAAAAATTAAAAATATATATAACAAAATAATAATTTACAAACTATATATAAAAACAAAATAATAATTTAAAAATATATATAACAAAAAAATAATTAAAAAATATATAACAAAATAATAATTAAAAAAAATATATACAAACAAATAATTTATTAAAAAATTTAAATAACAAAATAATAATTTTATAATATATATAACAAAAAAATAATTTACAAATATATATAACAAAATAATAATTTTAAAAACAAATTAATAATTAAAAATTTATATATATATAAAAATTTATATAAAAAATTAATACTTTAATAATATAAACAATTAATAATTTAAAAATGTATATAACAAAATAATAATTTAAAAATATATATAACAAAATAATAATGTAAAAAAAAATATACAAATTAATATAAAAATAAAAAGAATATTAAAAAGTATTATAAATAATATAGTAATAAATATTTGTTTATATATTTAGTAATTTACAAAACTTAAACTATAATTGACTTTTATTTGAAATAAGATTTAAATATTTATTAATGATAAAGGAAATCAATCTGGATTAGCTTCACATTCAATCTTACTTTTATTTTCTATATATTATGAGTACTGATAGAGAGATAACCCATTTTTACAGGGTATCAAACTAGAAGCTCGAAGCTAGAAGTCACATTATCACAACTCTCACACGCAGTAGCTGAGTGCAGACAGCTGTTTAGCGACTTTCATTTAACACACGGCAAATTATGTGCATCTATTTTGTTTTTGTCTATTTGTTATTCACACACACACACACGCACGCAGATACATTTTGTTGAACCAAAACAGAGATACATACAACAAGGTGCAGAGCGCAAGGCTGGCTTGTACCTTTTGTTTCCTTCGCCGTTTCCTAGGTGTTTTTCGTTTTGGCTGGGATGGCACATTAATAAATGTATTTCATTTTCATTTTAAGTAAACTGGCGCCAAATAGTTTCACGTGGAGTCAGCAAAACTTTTGCTCCATCAACCAAATGCGAGGCAACAACAAAAATTACTTTTCAATGTATCTTGTGCTGCTGTTTCTGCTGCTGCTGCTGTTCGTCTTCTGTATATATCTTTAACTTTACGCCAAAGCTTTTAGCCAGAAATACTCTTTTTAAGCGACAGATACTGGGAGTCTGTGGTTGATTTTGATAATGTTGAGGGATCATTAATTTATTGTCAGTTTGGTATGTCAAATAGTTATTAAAGTAAAGTTAAAGGAATTTTGAATTTCATGTGAAAAAAAAATTTGTCACATTATTAATAAATATTACAAATAATTATTAAATACATATATATATTAAAAAAAAAAATGTATTTCTTTTTATTTATTTATTTATTATTTTAATATGTTTTGCATATTTTCACATCGTTTAAAAATTAGTCTTGAAGACTGAACTTTATATGATTGAACAGCTGTATGAATGAAAATGTAAAAATAGTTTCATAGTTTCAATAGTTTTCAATAACAAAATTATTATTATTATTATTATTTTTTTTATTTATACATATTTCATATTTAATATTTTTATTATACTAATTCGTTTAAAAATTAGTCTTAAAGACTGAAGTTTATAGGTTTGAACTGCGGTATAAATAAAAATAGTTTCATATATTATTAATATTAATACAAATATTTTAGATTCAACCGAACCGAAAATTTTAAATATATGTATATATCATATATAAAATAATTTAATTTTTAAATCAAACTGATATCAATTGATTTTTAAATTTATTTGTTGAATTGACTAATTGATCAATTTTTTTTTTAATTTTTTTTTTTTTATATTATATATTTATATAGTTTTTAAATGTAATAAAGTTTACTTAAAAATTTGAAATTCTCTTTATAAAGTAATTTGTATTGCACAATAAATAGATATTGTATGATGAAACAAACACTTCTAGCAGCTCATCATTGTCGATTTGTATATATTTTTAAATAATAATATTAAATATCTGATATGTATTCTCAAATATCATTACATATTTTATAATTCTATGCCGATTTGTATACATTTTTAAATGTTAAATATTACTATATATATATATTATTATTATGTATATAAACTTTTTCTATATATGTATAGGACATCACAAATTCGTACATCTATAGCTTGCCCAATTTGTTTGCTGTTGTTGTCTGCCTGGCACTTCATTGTTCTGGCTGCCGCCTTCGTCTTTATGCGTTTTTCCCATTTCAGTTTGTCTCGCAATTTTCTTATTCTTGGGGTTATGCCTTCTGTGGGCATACATATATATACACATATATCTTGAGAGAGAGAGAGAGACACAGAGAGAGAGAGAGAGACACAGAGAGAAAAAGGTATTGGGGTTGCTTTTATTTTTATTGTGTCTGCTGCTGTTGCTACTTCTGCTGCTGCTGCTGAGGACTCGAGTCGAGTTTTTGTGCTGCGCGCTTTTTTGGGCATTGTGCGGCAACGGCTTCTTCAACTGCTTCAGCTGTGCTGCGTTGTCTGCAGCTGCTGTGTGGCAAAGTTTATTTTCATTAGTTTTAATGCTGCTCATTATGCTCATAGCCAGCGTCTCGGATGTCTGCCGATGCGGCGGCGGTACTGTTTGTAACTGTAGCTATGTATATCTCTATCTCTAGCTGTATCTGGGTCTGTATCGGTGTCTGTATCTGTATCTGTATCGGTGTCTGGCTGTCGCTTCCTTTATGCCTTTGGGGCACACATTGTGTACATAGCACGGCACAACTGATTGCTGTTAATAATAATTGTTGTTGTTGTTGTTGTTGCTGCTGTTGCTGCTGCGGTTGTGGCTGCTGTGTCAAAGTCAAACACAGACCCAGACCCAGACTCAGACTCAGACCGAGACCCAGATCCACAACCAACCCCAACCGTGAATTGTGGCAAAATATTTTGGAATGTTTGGCCCATCGATAACGAAATTTGTGTGTATGTGTGTGCCTGCTATTTACCTATGCAAAGTTCAAGGCATTTTCCAGCCAAAAAGGTAAAAGCATTATTAATAGCCAAGCCAAAGGCCCATTTCATAGTCATAGAGTCATGGATAAGGTTGTCTTGCAACCCTTTCACATCTCATTTTGAACTTCAAATATATATTATCTATCTTTTATAAATTGTTCTGTTATTCTTCAACATTGAATTATATACTTTTTATGTGCTCGCTTATCAATCAATCAGCTGTGGAAATTTGCTTTGCTTTTTCATTCACTTCCGCTTAATTTTGGCTAAATAATTTCCCATTAGCAAGGCGATGCGCTGCCACCCACCCAAAAAAAGAAGCATTTTAACCCATCGAGAAATGTTTCATTTGATTTGCATAAAATTGATTAACGAGCAGCAATCAACCAGAGACCAGAGCCCATAAAAAGGGTTCAAGTGAGGGAAATTTATTAAGTTTCGTGTTCCTTTGAAAAATATTTCACGAAATTCCATGGATTTTGTTCACTGCCCGCCGAAAGGGTTGTCTGAGTTTGTCAGGCGGAATGCTGAAAGTAGTGAAATGCATGTTATATATGGGAATGTACATGAAATGTTTATAACTATACATACATGTATATACATATGTATATATTGTTGTTCGCAGACAGAGCGAACTTGAGTTTCAATAGAAATATGTAAACTATTTTTGCAACAGACATTTTTGTATAAGAGTTGAAAGAGAATTTTGTTGCATATTATTATGAAGATTTGAGCTTATATTACAAACTAGCTGCGAGGGAATGAAAAAAAAAAAACATGATCGACTATTACTATAGTCATCCAAGTACATAATGAAGATAATGAAGAGTAATATTTAAAAAAACTAATCAAGCAAAAGTTAGCTAAAGAGCTTTAAAGTTTTTTGTTAATTAATAAATATTTGTATTAATTGTATAATAAAGTTTTGTGGTTTTGTTTAGAAACAGATTTTTGTATACATATCTTTTTATTATTATTTTCACTTTTTTTATTCTAATGATATTGTTTTTAAATATGCATTAAACTTATGTGTATTTTTATTTAATTCTTTAACATTCATTTTTATTTTTAAATTATTAACTTAATTATTTTTATGTATTCTAATTTTTTATTAGAATTGTGATTTTCATTTTTTAATTAGTTTTATTATTTTGTTTAAATATTAATATTAATTGTATAAGGAAGTAACTTATGTTTTACTTAGAAACAGAATTTGTATATATATTTTTATTATTTTTAAATTTTTTTTATTGATATTTTTATTAATATATATTAAAAATTATAAATATTTTTGTTTAATTTTTCATTCGTTTTTTTATTAATTTTATATATTAAATTTTTATTAAAATTGTCATTTTAATTTTTTAATTATTTTTTATTATTTTGATTAAATGTTATTATTAATTGTATAATAAAATTATTTTTGTTTTACTTAAAAACTGAATTTTTATACATATTCTTATTATTTTTCCTTTTTTTATTATTCTAATAATATTTTTATTAATATATGTATATTATAATTTATTTACATTTTTATTTAATTGTTTTACAAATATTTTTTATTTTTGAATTATTCACTTAATTATTTTAATATATTATATTTTTATTAAAATTGTATTTTTTTATTTTTATTTTTAATTATAACTATTATGGTATTTTTTATCTTTTTTATAAAAAAACTTAAATTTTTTAAACTTCAAGTACGATTAACTATAATAATAAAGTTTAAGCTCCAACAAATATCTGCTTCTAATAAATCGCATTTAGAGTGTATCGAAACTTCGTTTACTATTCCATTTAGGTTTTATTTTCATTTTCTAACTGATTTAATCAGCTGTTCCAGCAAATTGAGCACGAGACCGAGACCGAGACAACGGCTAAAATTTCATTCTTATGAAATTACGCTTGGCTGGCAATTCGCGCTGACCAAGTTATAATAAATTTCTGTTGGTGTTGAGAATTGTAATTCGAGAGCGCGACGCGACGCGACGGGTCGCATGTGTCTTGAGGCGGTCGTGTTGTATGGCTTAAATGCTTGGCTCAGTGCGAACGCACATGTTTGCCGATGGCTGTGGCAAGGCCATGGTGGAAACGCGCTGCTTAACACAATTTTTGCTACCCTTCGCAGCAAGGTTTTTTGTTTTTCAATTTTGTTTTCTGACTTTTTTTTTCATATAGACATTTATCTGCTTTGCGTTTCGAATTTCCGGTTTTTGTGGAAAATCCAAGTCAATGACAGCGGCGCGGCACAGTTGACGCACAGGCAATTAGTGGCACAGTGGCTGCGATAAATGCCCAAACGGCAGAAATTTATTTGAGTTATTTGCTTTTACACGAAAATAGAAAATAAATTTGAGCGAGGATTTAAGGCAGAGTTTTGTTTTGTTTTCTTTTTATTTTCTTTTATTTTTTAAAAATATGTATATATATATACATATATGGTATTTATTTTGCACAATAAACAACCGTAGCTGCAGTTATTTGCAGATATATATCTGTATATTTGAATATGTATGTATGCAAATAAATTTATGTATATTTATACCCTGAAACCATTGAAAATGGAAATGTTAAAATATGAGTTAAACGGGCCCAATATATAAATTCTTGATCAGCTCTTGATCGAGTTTGCTTTAAAAACTTTTAACTGCTGCCATTTTAGTGCTATCATTTAAAAGCCTAATCAAAGGCCATTAGAAATGTAGAATGTCAGAAATTTCTGTACTTCGTAGTGTTCTTCAGGGTATCTCATAGTCGTGCAGTCTCGACTATATCATGCTTACATGTTATTTCATGCTTTTTCAATAACTTTTGGCACTCTTATTTATTTATTGTATTTGCCTGTGGATTAAAACAAAATGCTTCAAGCTGGCAGCAACTATTTGTTTACGCAGTACGCAAAATACACATAAAGTTACTATATATGAAAAAAAACAAAAAATGGAAAAAATATATAAATGAAAATATATTAAAAAATTTATATATACATATATAAATAATACATAAATAAATATAAAACAAAATTAAACAAATATGAACCAAAAGCGAAATATATTTCGATTTTATGATCAAGCATTAAATATATACACATAAAAAAAAAATATAAATAAATAAAACTTGTAACCTTTATTCACTAATATTTATCCGAACTATAACTAAAGAGAAAATTATTTAGTTTTTGTGCCTCTATTTTAAAAGTCCTTAGGGATTTTGGTTGACTTGCCAAAGTCGACATTTAAATGTAAATCCGTTAAAAGCGGATTTCAGCTTTATGCTGTTCAATCTCAATTTCTCTCTTTTGTCGCTGTCGCTCGCAACGCTTTTTTATTTGAGCTGCGCAAACAGTCCTGTATTAAAAAAAAAAAAAAGGAAAAGGAAAGAGTCGAAATTGAATTAAATAGGCGTAGGAAAATAAAAGAGAAAAACGGAATAAACAATGGAATAAAAAGCAAGCACTCGCTCAATTGCAGCCGGCAAAGCAGTTTACTTCATTTTTACCCTTTTTTATTTGAAATGTACATATACATATATATATATGTATGTATATAATATTTGGTCAAAACAATTACCAAACAATTGCTGTTGCGGGCCGCAGAGACAGCGCCTGGCAGCCAAACGCACGCTTCAGTTCATTTGAATGTGATTTATGCACAGCGGTCCAAAACGAAGCGTAGTAGTCCCCAGACTGACGAACTGACGAACTGACTAGCTGACTAACTGACTAACTGACTTACTTGACTGACATTTCCTCTGAAAATAAGTGGCATCATCATAATAAACCATATTTTATTTTTGTACATTAGTGAAAAATTGCGAAGGAATCAAGATTAATGCAGGGCCAGCATATAAAATGTTGGGTTAGGTTAAGAAACTTATTTTGTAATAGGCTCCTATTCGTGTTTCGCAATTACGGCTGCCCTAACTGAAATGATATAATCTAAATATAGTCTAAAATATATCGGAGAATATTGTTCAGATTTTAGCAAATAAAAAAGTATAAGCTTTTGTGAATATGTTTTAATATTAAACTTATGATTGTCTGATTTGATTGATGAATTAATTTTGTAGAATGTATTTTGTGAGTTCCTAATTAAGTTTGTCATAGGTAATAGCAGTTCAGTTTTTTATTTTATTTATTTATTTATTTTCTTTATATATGCGCTTTCTTAATTATTTATTTTTGTTGTTGTTTATTTTCTTATTCATTTAATTGTTTTTATTTTATTTTTTAATAGAGCGAATTGAGTTTAGATTATTTTAGATTGAAGTCAATTAATTAATTATTATTATTTTTTCCATTTTTTAAATATATATATATGTTTTTTTTATATAAATTTTAAATTATTATTTTTATGCTTAAAAGGTAAATATTATTATAATTTTAGTTAGATCTACTTTTCATTTATTTTTATTTTTATTGTTTGTTATTTTATACAGTTTAAAAATATTTATTTCCTGTATATTATTTTATATCATATATATTATTTTATATCATATATATTATTTTATATATATTTCTAAATTATTTGAATTAGATTTTTTTTTTTTTCATTTATTTATTCTTAGTTTTTTTTTTTTTAATATTGAATTTTCATTATTTTTTTTCATTTGTTCATTCTAAAAATATTTCAAAATATTGAATTTGCATTCATTTTTTCATTTATTTATTCTATAAATATTTAAAAATATTCAATTTGCAATTTAAAATTAAATAAGAAAATTCAAAAATGCATAGATTAAATTAAAATAACTTAAAAAATTATATAATTATTTTAAATAAATACATTTTAAAAATGGTTTACTTACTCTATAATTAATATAATATTTATTCATTAATTTTAGTTAAATTAAAAGCAAATTCTTATAGTTTATTAAAAAAAAAAAAAAAAAAAAAAAACTATAAGCAATGGCAATTTAAATTGCACTGAAACGTGTTTTTAGTTAAATGAAAAATAAATATTTTTCAGGTTTCCATAGCTTAAATTTCAATTAGAAATTTCATTTCCAGTTTTTGTGGCACATGTGGGTCAATCTTTTTGAGAGTTTCAGTCAAGGGGTTTCATTTTTGTTGTATTCATTATAAACTTTTACATAGCTGATGACCCACAATGACCCACAATGTAAGTCAAGCCTAAAAAAAAAAAATGATTATAAATCTGAATTGTGATTTCATTTTTCGCTCTGCTCGAGCGCCCGCCTATGAGTTAAACAAATAATTAAAACTATCGTTTTGTTTGCCATTAAACGTAGTTTCTTCTTATTCTTTTCATTTTTGTTATATATATACATATACATTTTTTTTTTCTTTTGCATTATACAGCAATTGTTTTGTGTGGGGCTGTCGGCGTGGCTTGGGTCTGATGGTGATACTTAATTGAATTATGCTTTTGTTTTATGAGACTAAACGAGACCCAAGCTCAAGCACTGAAGTGCTCTCCAAAAATTGTTTCACTGTGCCAGTCATGTTCGGGCTGCTGCTGCTGCGGCTGCGGCTGTTGGGGCACATTTACATTACAAGAGGGCTGTTATTAATATATTATTTATGTGGTCTACTTAGGGGTTAAATTGTAGGGTAGATTGCCCTACCCTACCAATCCTCCCTCCCTTCCTTCCCTGCCTGCTCCCATCTCTTTCTCTTTCTCTCTGTCTGTCTCTGGTGACGGGTTTCATACAGCCCAAGGGGTTGCAATTGATTTATAATCCATCTCTCTGCGGTCTCAAATTACACCAAAAGCAACCAAATTGCTGAAAATGAATGCCACTCCACAGTAGCGAGTAGAGACTTGAAACCGCAGCAAACGATTAGCTATGCATTTGACTAACAATAATTAAGTTGCTTATCGAATAGTTTAACCATATTTTATGTTAATTAGTTTGGATTGATATAAATTTTATTATTTAATAAAGATGCAACAAATCTTTAAACAAAATATAATAATCAATAAAGTGAATTTTATGCATTTTTTTTTTTTTTTATAATTTACGAATTTTCTCAATGTTTTTAATTATTAACATTAACATTTAAAAAAAAAATTGTATATGAGTATAGTAATTATTAAAAAATTACAAAATAAAAATGTGAAATTTGCTGAAATGAAATTTTAATTAAAACTGTATAATTATTTGTCAAGCATATATTTGAATTATATTTATTTAATATTTATTTGATATTTATTTGAGATTTATTTTTATTTTATATTTATTTTTATTTTATATATATTTTTATTTTATATATATTTTTATTTTATATATATTTTCATTTTATATTTTATTTCTATTTTATTTTTATTTTATGTTTTATATTTATTTTATAAATATTTTTTATATATATTTTTTTAAAATATATTTTTTTTATATATTTTAAATGCGTATTATATATTTATTTCTTTATTTCTTCTTTGATAATTGATTTTTCGTACTTAAATATTTTTAATTTTTACTTTAATGTATTTTATAATTTTAATAATATTAGTTCTACCACATTTCAATATTTACATTAAAATTCTGGTTTACTTAAGAACCTACAAATGCAAGTAGCTAAATAAACATTTCGTTTTGATATCTAAAGCTAAAAAAAATACCTCTTGAAAGGCTGCGTGCGTGCACAATAGAAAATATTCTCCATTTGCTTCTCTACAGCTGCTCGACTTGGTCTTCAACAAAGCCAAATTGTTGCCTTGGCCCTAATAGCCTTAAGCTAAACGCCTTGAGCAGCTTGCAAACAGATTGCACAGTGATTGCAAAATAAATAAATAGAATAATAAAACTTAAAAAAAAAAAAAATGATAATAAAACCAAGAAATATAAATCGAAAGTATTGTGCTTACTTATTTAATTGCTATTAAGTAGTTTAATAATTATTTAGGCTGTATAAGATAAGAGTCTAGTTGAAATTATTGTGTCCAATTATCAATTATATTTATGGTAGTCATAATTGAATGAAAATCAAATTCTTATCAAAATACTATACAGCTGATAAGAAAAATCACAAAAGGCTTGATAAGTAAACAAAATGTGTAGATAATTAACAAGCAGCTAAAAATTGATATATGTGATAATATGATATATAGTTAGTATATATTGGGATATTTATATGTTTAAAACATTTTCAAAATATTTTAACTTTACATTAAAAATCATATTCCACTCACTTTCATCTCTAATTTGACCCACTGTGCGGCAAGGCAGCAGCTGCAGCTGCAGCTGCATCTACTTTCCTTCTAGCCCGCCCTGTAAACTCAATAAACATTAACATTGCACAATGCACAAGCTTTAAACATTTATTACTTAATACAATTTAATTTCCACACCATTTGTGCAATGTGCAGGCGGTTGCCATTGTGGCAGCGATGACAACAGCAACAACAACAGCAACAACAACAACAACAGCAATAATAATTGCAATGGGAACAACAATAACATATAGCATGTAAAGGCAACTACAACACACAGCTGCTCGCAGACGATATGCAGCGACCACAACACGGCGACAGCGCCAATTTTATTTTTTTTTTTTTCGGTTTCGCCTATATTTTGATACCCTATATAGCATTTAATGTATGCAAAGTGGAAGTAATAAATGTGCGAAAATTTTAACTGAAAGTTAGCGGAATTTTATTTAGGCTATTTAATTTTAGTTGACTCTCCTAATGTCAATATCTTTAAGTAAATAAATAAATTTATAATGTAAATAAAATATAAATAAATGCATATAAATTAGTATTGAGTTTACAAAAATTAGTTGTTATAGCTTTATAGTAGATTATTTTTTAACTTTTTTCCTTGCTAAGCTATATCAACTTTTTGCTAATTTTTCTAAAAAAAAAAAAAAAATATATAAAATAAAATAAATAATAATAAATATAATAAAAAAATAAAAAAATAATAATACGACAAAAAAAAAATAAATAAAAAAATAAAAATAAAAAAAAATTAAAAAAATAAAAAAATAAAAATTAATAAAAAATAAATAGACAAAATAATAAATAAATAAGATATATTATTAAACTATACAAATATGTACAGGGTGTCTTCTATTCTAAAAAGATTATGCAGGTTAATTTCCGATGCATCATTTTTATCTCTACCGATCAAGTTCAAAACGAATTTTAATAGATTTTATGCCTGTAAAAATGAAAAATATGTAAAACTACAAAATTTGAATAAAATAATAAATAAATTTAATTATTTTAAATAGCTTTGAGCTCTATTCAAATTCAAATCGATTTTGCAACTAAAAAGCTAAAAATATATAATTATATAGGATAACAGCAAGTCGTTCACATTTAACATCTCTATCAATTTACATAAATTGAATTTCGATTGTTTCAAAGCCAAATCAAATATTCCAGATCAAAGTGCCTGTCAAACAGTTTACAGGGTAACTCATAGTCGCTCACTTCTCCATCTTCTTCATTCAGCTCGCCAAATATCGATTTTCAAACAAAGCTTTTGTAAGAGAAATCCAATATTTAGCAAGCTCTAGCAATTATGCAGGGTATCAAATAATCGCACATTTTCATCTCAATTACATTGGATTTTACTTTATTTTATTTTATAATTTTCACAGCATTTGCTGCACGGATTTTTGCCAGGGCAAAAGCTGACCAAATGGCCTGGCAAAAGCCACCAAAGGCCCCCCTTTCAGCCGCTCCACTGTGTATAATAATTATTAAACATGATTATGGAATTTCAACAATTATTATTAATGAAGAACTGAATGCATGCTACTGCCAATTCAGACAGAGAAAGGGGGAGGGGGAGAGGGAAACATATTCCATATATTTCCTTGTAAATTGTAATTAAACCAACATCAGCTTTCACAGCGCACATTGCGTATACGCATTGTGGTAGCCAGACTCATGCATATATACACAGTTATATATATGTATATATACATATATATATATAGTATGTGGATTGCCACACTATCTTTTCGTTTGCCTTGCACGATTAGTCAAATTGCATTGGAAATGATGTTGGCAGCTGTTGAACTTTTGCATCTCGTCTTCGTCTTCTAATTTAAATATGCTCAACGAAGCCTGAAAGTTGAAGAGAGAAAATCGTGAAATGATGTAGGAAATTGTTTGCTAAATGAAAACATTATGCAATTTTGCTGGCTTTTTGGGAATTATTTCTATGGCTCGTGTTGACTGCAGAAGTAAACCCAATTGTGAAAGGCCTAGATAATATTTCTTAACTACTTAACTGCAGTTTAGTGCAATCTGCCTTGGTCTGCAGATGGTGTGAAAAATGTTGTTAATTAATCAAAAACAAATGTTGTGATTGAATCTGATTGAATGTGATTGAATAATTTATATTATTTAATGATTTCAAATGCTATGCAAGTAGGTCGACTGCACACGAATGATGCCGTTTAAGATAAATGCAAACAGTTCCATAAATTATTATTTATCCATATATTCTTGCGTGACATTTGAGTGTGAATCAAACATGTGAGAAATTTGCTAAAATTGTTGATAAAAGTGGGAGTGTTGTTCAAAGGTTGATTAATTCTATTCTCAATTTGTCAATTGTTGACATTGTAGTAGAAAAAGGAGTAGTTAGAAAAGCATAGTAATATAGTAGTATAGTATAGTAGTAATATAGTAGTAGTATAGTAGTAATATAGTAGTAATATAGTAGTAATATAGTAGTAGCTTAGTAGCATAGTAGCATAATAGCATAGTAGCATTGTAGCATAGTAGCATAGTAGCATAGTAGCATAGTAGCATAGTAGTAGGCACAGTAGTAGAATTAGTAGTAGGCACAGTAGTAGAATTAGTAGTAGACACATTAGTAAAATGAGTAGGTACTATGTCTACTAATAAATAAACTTAGTAGTAGATGCAGTAGTATATATAGTTGTAGTTAGAGAAGAAATAGGAAGATATAGTGTATGCAGAGTAGTAGGCATAGTAGTAGAAGTAGCAAACATAGAAATAGAGTAGTAGGAATTGATAAGTAGTAGATATCGTAAAAGTAGCAGATATCGTAGTAGACATAGTAGTAGAAATGAATAAGTAGCAGACATCGTACAAGACATAATAGATAGATAGTAGATAGAGTAGTAGATATCGTAGTGACATAGTAGTTGATATCGTAGTAGACATAATAGTTGATAGAGTAGTAGAAATGAATAAGTAGCAGACATCGTAAAAGACATAATAGTAGATATAGTAGCAGATAGAGTAGTAGATATCGTAGTAGACATAGTAGTAGATAGAGTAGTAAAAATGAATAAGTAGCAGACATCGTAAAAGACGTAATAGTAGATATAGTATAGATCGAGTAGTAGATATCGCAGTAAAAATAGTAGTAGATAGAGTAGTAGACACCTTGTCTGCTAATAATATATAAAAATAGTATTCGACATAGGAGTAAAGATAGTAATTGACATATTACTAGACAGAGCAGCAGACATTAGGTCTACTCACGATTTAAATAAGTAGTAGATAAGGGAGTTGGCATCATAGTAGAAAGAGTATGATGCATAGTACTGAATAGAGTAGTAGGCAAGTAAAAGCCATAGTATTGGAAATATTTTACATTGCTTCATTGTTTCATATTAAAATGAAACCCAATATATAAAATTAATGGTCTTATCAAAAAAGTAACCGGAATACGATAGATAACGATAGTGAATTAACCTGAGCAAGAATTAACATGAGCAAGATGACCTATTTAAATCATCTACGATTTCATGCACAATGGCATAATATCACATCCCCAATAATTTCTAATTTATTGCCATGCCACATACTATTATCTATATTTGCTTGGGCTACATAATAAAATATTATAATAATTTGATTTTTAGTAGAATTTAAACACATTTACCATAGATCTACAGTTAGTTGAGAGATCGTGTGCCTGCAATTAATTCGAGAAATGTTTTCATTTTTAAATGAGCTTTGTTTTCATTATTTGTGGCAATTGTCACATAACTCTTTGAAGTTACGCCGTTTTTGTTTTTATTTTTGTTTTTATTAAATTTTTTTTTTTCCACTTCTTTTTCTTTTTGTGCTGAAAGTGAGCTCGAGAGAAACTTGATTCAATTACTTAGCGACTGACTGTGGAAATAAATGGTAGCTTGAGTGCACATGCTGGATTTACTAGTAATTTACTGCGCAGACACACACACACATATAAATATTCATATATATGTATGTGTGTGTGTGTGTGTCTATAATAAAACGCATACCATGGCAGCTTTTGCATACCACTTTGACATTCTACTGCAGCTTTTGTATGCAGTTTGTCGGCATCATTTTTATTTTAAAGAGTTGTGGGTGGAAGAGAGGGAGTGGGAGAGGGAGAGATAGGTTGGAGTTGCTGACATTGCCCGCAGCTAAAATGCCATCAAGACTATGCGAGACAAAAGAGCGTCGTCGCTCTCTCCTGGCAGCAGCCATTAAAAAAAAAAAAAAAAGAAAAAATCTAATGAATTAAAATCTGAAATGAATTAGTTTTTCAGCTACAGATTTTATGGCCTTTGGCAGTCTGTGCGCGACACAGAGCGAGAGAAAGAGAGAGAGAGACAGATGGAGTGTGTGTGCCAGAGAGGAAGGACATTAATGATGAGTGGAAATGGCATCTTGTGCTGTGTGTGTGTGTAATCAAAGGATCAAAGAAAATGCACATGTGCAAGGCAAAATGTGAAAATATATATAAAAAAATATTTTAATGGAATATAAAATATATATAAATATATACATACGCAATAGAGAGTCAATTCATTTGCAAACTATTGATGACATCTTAACAATGCATTGATTATAATTAACAACAAATAACTTTTAGTCATTTTTAACACTCGTAAATTGCAATTTGGCGAAATTTATAATTGGCCAACGGTGGCTGGCTGCAATAAAATATTTAAACTCAATTAACGTGCAATGCATTTAATTGCGCGCGTCTGTGTGTGTGTGTGTGATTGTGTGTGCATGAATCACGCCTAGCCAAATAAATTATCATAGCGCACACACATTTGCATAATAACTAATAATTATAAATAATAATTCATGTGCATTTTGCTAGTGTTGCAGCAACAACAACAACAACAACAACAACAACAACAATCGAGTAGCTACTACATTTACAGCACGCACAACTAACAAATAATCCAGCTCAGTTCAGGCAATTTGTGCAGTACGCCCATGACTCCACCTCCATCTCCACCTCTGACTTTTTCCCAGTCAACTGAAAATTCTGTAAAACAAGCTTTTTATTTTGATTTTTTTTTTTTTTTTGCCCTATTGCAATTAAAGCAAAATTTTATTCGAATTCTCTATTGTCCAAACTATGTTAATGCAAATGTCAATTTAGCGTTAATTAGATGTGCAAAGAATAAACAAAGTGCAAATTTTTTAATGAATAATATGTATGTAGATATACATGAAAATAAAATAATGAATTAAAGGTTACTAAATAAAAATAAAAAGAAGATTAAAAAAAAGAGAATAAATAACCCTAAAATTGCTTTTATATACATAATATTAGTATATTGTATAAAGTATAAAGAATTTTTAATGCAAAAAATGGTATTAAGCAATAATAAAATGTTAATATACAAAATTACAAAAAATATACAATATATAATATATACATATAATAATAAACCACAAAAAGAGAATAGAAGTATTATTACATAAATTAAATAAAAAGAAGGGAAACTGATGATAAACAAAAAGACAGAAAATAATAAAAACATAATGAAAATAATAAAAAAAATAAAGAAAAAAAAAAAAAAGAAAAAAAAAATAATCAAACAAAAATAAAGAAAATAATAAAACAAAAATAAAGAAAATAATAAAAAAAATAAAGAAAATAATAAAAAAAAATTAAGAAAATAATCACAAAATAAAGAAAAATAATAAAAAAATAAAGAAAAATAATAAAAAAATAAATAAAATAATATTAAAAAAAAAAATAAAGGAAAATAATAAAAAATAAAGAAAATAATAAAAAAATAAAGAAAATAATACAAAATAAAAAAATAATAAATAAATAATGGAAAGAATACAAAAAAGTAAAGAAAATAAAAACAATTTAACAAATAATTTAACAAAAAAAAAAAAAAAAAAAAAAAAAAAAACAGAAAATAAAGACAATAATAAAAAAACCAATTCTTTATTTTATTTAATAATACGAAAATTAAATAATGCAATAATAAATAAATACAAATAAGATCATATAAAACATAGAATATATAAAAAGTAGAAATTAATAATAAAAAAATAATACTAAATAAATTGATAATATAAAGAAAAGAAAATAAAAAAATAAAAAAAATATAGATTCAATGAGTTAAAAAATAAAAAACAACAACTTTTGTAAGACATCACTATTTTTTATTTTAAATCGGCGCCCTCCCAATACTCCATCCAATGAAGTCGCGGTTTGTAAGTTTTGTCTGTGTTGTAGGGGCTTTCATCCATTTGTTTTGTATAACGAAAAATATAGCCTAACTGATGCAATGGATATTTGGGTATCATATATTCCATGCGTTGATTGCGTAGCAATGCGCACTCCAGATACAATCGCCATGTATCTCGATCTGTAGTATGACATTCTTCTGATCTGCCCACAGTATAGAGATAAAATCTCAGATCGTACCAAACGGGCCGAACGTTTGTGATTGTACCAACTCTTTCATACGTTACATTGACATACATATTACGGCCCAGCCAATCCATCACTTTGGGCACATTGTACACTGTCGATTTCGATGCACAGACTGCTGCATGTGTGCCGCTATAATTAGAGAAAAAAAAAAGAATATATATATTATTATATAGAAAAGTAGGAAATCTGCAATTTGAGTACACACACGGGATAATATCGTGGAGCGGCACGGGGCTCAATTTTGAAATTATCATTGATGCGACTACGTGGTCTGAGCGGTATATCTAATTTCATTTTATCATCTGTTTTCAAATTATTTGGAGATTCATAGGATTGGTGCTGTGATAGCCCAGGATACGCCGTAGTCGAACGAAAAGTTGTGGCTGCATCGATTCGTTCGCTTTGGGCTAATGATCTCCAGACATTCATTTGATTTGCTGTTGTCCAGAAATCTCTCTCGATTGTCTGCTGTTCCCATGATAACTGAAATGACTTGAATCCTTTGGTTTATATAAATTATTGTAATTCATAATGCTAATTAAACTTACGCTAATTATGCCAACAATAATGGCTAACAAAGCTAGTTTTACCATTAATAAAAAAATTATATAAATACATAAAAATATCTGTGTAAATTGTTTGAAGTTTGAATGAATACTAATGCGTGAAATCAAATTTTATTTTAAATATATAACTATAAATGTCTTATATTTAATTTATTTAGCATATAAATTTCACATGTCAATGAACTATTTTCTTAAAAATGCATATACAATTTAAAATAGCATAAATATTACATAAAATACGTAAATAGTAAGCAGAAATATATTCCATAAATGAAAGGAAAGGAACGTCACTTGAATGCTAAGGTCTGCTCACTCTAGCTGTTCACTTAAAGTTTCCCAGTTGAGTCTGAATTCTTAAGTTAGGGTGTGCGACCTGTTTTTTATTTATTTTTTATTTTCTTAGTATTTTTTTTTGCTCCAGCGGGAAGGAAATATTTTTGCCTGCTGCTACACTTTGCGTACTCAAGTAGTTTTTAATTTGAATACTTTGCACACTCTTGAACCTTGTCGGTCGTACAAGGTGAAGTCAGTCCCTTGGACCCTTTTTGCCGAGCCCTTTTTTTCGGAGTGATTTGCATATTTGTGTGTGCGTTAAATATATTAAGAAATACCACAATTATTATTTTTTTAACTTTAATTTTTTTTCTTTCTACTTGCAGGCTACGCAAAAGATATTTACAGAGTTGAAAGAGGTAAGCAAAATAAATATTTTTACTTTAAAATTATTTTAAATTTTAATAGAAATATTTAGGTATTTTTAAAACATTATGGACAAACCGACTTAACTTGTGAATTTTTTAACAAATTTGAAAGACTTCAATATTCATTCTGCATTATAAACTTAATTAACTCTTTCATAACTCAGCCAATGCCCTATCTAAAATTGTGTTTAAATTTGCAAATACATTTGTTTCGTGTCAAATTTCATGAAAATATAAATAAATAAACAATTTTACAAATTGCCTCGAACTCTGATTTAAATTAACATAATTCACATAAGGCAACAAAAAGTCTGGTCTAAAAAAAAAAAAAAAAGACAAACAGAAAATAGATACACATTTTCTAATGTCTGCCAAAAATTGCACAACAACAACTTTTGTGTATGTTGCGTTTGGGTCATAAACTAGCTAAAAAACGAATAAAAATCCGAAAGACCGCCAAATGTTAGCCGGGAAAAAACTCCAAGTGCAGCTTTTTACTGCGCTCTTGGACCATTCACACGCCGGCACTTCTCTAACCAAAACTACGAGTGCTCCCCATTGTGCAATTTATTACGCGTATGTGCCGACTAAAAATTGAGGCGAAACAAAAAATTCAGCACAGTGGAACAATTGCGTAAGCTGAGATATGAAAATGAAAATGTAAAAATAAATATATAAAAATTAAATATATAAAAATATAAAAAATAAATATATAAAATATAATTATATTAAATATAAATGTATAAAAAATAAATTTATAAAAAATATGAAAAATAAATATATAAAAATATGAAAAATAAATATATAAAAATTCAATATATAAAAATATAAAAAAATAAATATATAAAATATAAATATATAAAAATTCAATATATAAAAATATGAAAAAATAAATATATAAAAAAGAAATGCATAAAAAATAAATGTATAAAAAATAATTTTGTTGTTTAATTTCAAATATAATATGCTTTATTAAGTAGTAAAAAATTGAATAAAGCATATTATATTTGAAATTATAAAAAATATATATTTTTTATATATTTATTTATATATATATTTATTTTATTATATATTTATTTTATTATATATTTATTTTTTTATATATTTATTTTTTTATATATTAATTTTTTATATATTTACTTTTTATATATTTATTTTAATAAAAATATTCTACTTTAATATTTAGTTATAGCCATAAAATTTTTGTCTTGGTTCCACTGTGCTTGTGTTAGGGCCAACTTTGCAATCGTCTGAGTCGGTTTTAAGTCCCGCTAGTCCATGCAGGTTGCGCTGTCGACTTCTTGTCTGTCTGCTGTCTGGCTGACTGCAATGGAATGGATTAAAGGAGTTGCTGGCGTGCATGCAAATGCTGGGCGTGGCATACACATACACTTACACTAATCTAACACAAGTGTGGGTTTTTGGCTTGTGTTTGTTTTTAATACACTCGTTTTTTTTTTTTTTTATGTCATGCCATTTTATGATTTGGTGTCGCGTCGCCAGTTCTCTAGACGTCGAGTAGCTGCTTGATATTGGCGAAATCAATGGAGCTGTTAGCTGAAGCACAAACAGACTGTCGGGCAAAGTCTCTGCTCTCTGTCTGCCGCTAACCGCTGCTGGCTTGGCTGCGCATTGTCATTATTTATTGAAAATATAGTTTGATGAGTTTTTACTTGGCTCAGCGCGCCAAACAGTGAACTGGCTTAACACTAGCCATGCCCACAGCCCACAGGCCACAGCCCGCAGCCCTCAACTCTTAGCTTCAGCTTCAGTTAGCATGCCAGGAGCAGCTGCTGTTCGTTTGGCATTTGTTGTTCCTGTCCCGTTGCGGTCAATGTAATGGTTTTTGTGGGCTGCTACTGCTGAAAATTGGTTAAATCGGTAAACTTTTTTGGGCCACCCACTTGTTTTACTCAACAAAACTATGTGGGCATTGGCCCAACGGGTTCAACGAAATTGCCAACGAAATTTGCCTAGGTCGTATTGATTTTGTTAGTTTTTAAAGTTTATGAGACTACTAGACTACTTTTTGATGTATCCATTTTTTGTTTAGTTTTTATAATATATATTTTCATAGTAAAAAGTATAATTTTCATAGAAGAAATTATATTTTTTATACATTTTTATAATGTTAAGAAATTCACTTATTTTGTGGAAAATAATTTATACTATAAAACTGAAATTGTAAACAATTATGAATAAAATTGATAAATAAAAAAATAATAATAAATAAATAAATAAATAAAAAAAAAATAAATAACAAAATAAATAAAAAAAAAAATAAATTAAAAAAATAAATAAAAAATAAATTTAAAAAAATAAATAAAAAAAAAATAAATTAAAAAAAATAAATTTAAAAAAATAAATAAAAAAATATAAAAAAATAAATGTTTAAGTAATTATTTAAATTTAAAAAAAAAATATATGTAAAAAATGTATATACAAAAATTATTAAAAATAAATAAATAATAAATGTAAAAAATACATATACAAAAAATATTAAAAATAAAGAAATAAATAAATAAACAAATAAATAAATAATAAAAATTAATTTAATAAATAAGATAAAAAAAATTAATAAAAAAGTAAATAAATAGAAAATCAAATAAGTAAAAAATTAATAAAAAATCAAATAAATAAAAAATTAAATTATTAAAAAATTAATAATTAATTAGTTATTAAAATTAAGATAAATAATACAAAAGTAAAATAAATAATACAAATAATAAAAGTGAATAAGAACGAAAAACAACAAAATTAAAAAGACAAAACAACATACATATATGAATAAATAAAAAAATAAGATATTTATTTTTATAAGAGATAAAAAAGGTATCGCAAAAATATATAGACTTATTTTGTAAGCTGAATAATATTATTATAAATTTGACATTTAGTTTCTGTAGTCTAGAAAGAATTATGCTTCAGCAGTTATTTACATATATATTTTAAACACTAATATCAAATGTAATTTATAGCTTTTATTAAAAAAAAGGTGTTTGTGTAATATTATATAATCAGAAAAAAAAAGAATTCTTTTTTTGTTTGCTACATTCAAATATTGTAGAAATGATCCTACAATAATGATATTGCATAAGCACTTTCGCCCTTTCCAATTGAGTAGTTCGAGCACATGATATTAAGAGAGCAGCGAACCGCAAATTTTTCTGAACCGTTCCATGATTTTGCCGTGTAGAAGGAAATATAGCTCGACGACTGCGATATATGTTGCTGAGCCGAGGCTGAAAGTGGTTTTGCCCTTTGGCAGCATCACAACAAGTTGGCCAACTGCAGCATAGCCATGTCTCGCTGTGTTTATGTCTTGTTGCTGTCTTTTTGCATGGGGCGAAAAGTATCTCGACAAACGTAAAAAATGTTTCCACTGATTGCGTGGGCGTAGACGGGCAATGCTATTAACTGGTCGCGGCGGTATCATAGACCCCGCCCCCCCTGCTGGCCCACCACCAACTTTGAGTACCAATAGTCTGCACTTTACTCTTTTCACTCGCATTTTTTTTTTTTTTATGTTCATTTTCTCTCTGTTTTATGGTACATATATCAGTGCTTGTACCGCTTCAGGGCATACGAATTCACTTCATACTCTTCTTCATTTTTTTTTATTTTTTATTTATTTTGCTTGGTTTTTTTTTTCTGCCGTCTCTCGCCTATAATCGCATCAGCCGTAGATTTGTAATATGAAGCGGAAGAAATGGTTACGGTCCTGTCACAGCCCACAGATAAATGAAAGTCATTGGGTAGCGATTGCCAGAGCAATTTATTGGTATGAAGCGGTATTATAGCAACCCTAACCCGGTGCACAGACTGTTGAGCATTTCGTTCTGAAAGAGAGAGAGACAGACATTATCAGTATTGAGTGTCCTAGACCACATAAAAGTCGTTTTTTAAAGTATTTACTTAATATACCTGAAGTCGAGACAATAAAAGTCCATTTTATGACTACTGACGGCTTCATAAATATGCAATCCTATATAGATTTGGGAAAGGGATGAAAATGAGAGTGAGGGAGGGAGAGAGATGACGAGAGAGAATGTAAAATATAAAGAAATCCTGTGACTTAGGGATAGAAAGATTTAAAGTTGAATGGCAAAATGAGAGAGAGAGAGGGAGAGAGACAAAAAAAGGAAAGAGAGGAAAAGAACTAACTAAAAGAAAGACTGATAATAAGAAAGGAAAGAGACAGATGAATAAAGTGAGAGAGACTGAGAAGAAAAAACATAAAAATAGATAGAGATATAAACTCACACGGAGAAGAAAAGAAAGAGAGCGAGAGAGAGATGACCTCAGACTGAGAAGAAAAGAAAGAGAGAGAGAGAGAGAGACAGTCAGTAAAATGGCTACAGAATAAAGGAGTGCTCTATCTAAGTGATATGACTGCAGAGTGGAAAAAAAAACAGAGATGATTACAAATAAGAAAGAAAGAAAGAGAGAGAGAGAGAGAGAGAGAGAGAGAGAGAGAGAGAGAGAGAGATGAATACAGATAGAAAGAGACGGACAATGAGCGTTACTGAAGCTGAATTACAAGGAAAGACAAAAAGGCAAGCTGATTAAAATAGAAGAGAAACAGAGACAGAAAATATTCGAGATTATGATTAAATTGCATAATAGAACAGCAAGAAAAATGAGAAACTCACCATGATATCAAAAAGCTACCTAAGAGAGAACAAGATGAACAGATGTCAGAAGGTCCCAAATATTTCTATATATTTAAATGTGAAATGTGAAATGTGACGAAGTGAGTGTGCAAGAAAAAAAAAAATAAAATAAAAGAGTTAGGGAACTAAAACCAGAGAAGTGCAAAAGCAACAGCTTAGATGATTTTTAAGCACTCAGATTATATGTTAGATGTTATCAAATATGGGCTTATATTGAGCTTGAACAACATTTTCTATGCAAAATTGTTAAAATCTAATGTCACGCTGGAGTTTTTAGTTTGGAGAGTGTGTTGAATGTAAGAACATCATCATCATCATCATTGCATCAATGTATTGTCATCATGAAGCAGCAGAAATGGCAAAGCAACAGCCAGGGAAAAACTTTGCGCAGCTCTCTAAACTGTGCTCTGTGGGTGGGTATATCTATTTGTGTGTGTGTGTGTGTGTCTCTGTGGGTGGGTGTTTATAGGTTAGAGTTTGTACTTTTAACGCCCAAACAGATTTACCCGTATCAGTGGCAAAGCAGACGCTGTGGCTAACATGAATCGGTCGATACGGTGCCTGGAGGGGGGCGACGATGATATGAAGAGCTGCCATTTAGCCACGTTTTGTTTGTCTTTTAAGCGCATCTTGTGCTTTGCTTTGTCTATATATATAGATGGGAATATATACGTATATATATATATATATATATCTATATATACTGAAGCAATTTCCATGTACATTCTATGCTCATTTATGCTGTCTGATAGCCATGGGGCATATTCATATCCCGTTGTCTTTTTAGCTAACTGCAACGGCGACTTGAATTTGAAAATTATGCGGCACGCTCCTTGTTGCACTGCACTTTGTTTGTTGATCAACTTGATTATACTGCAGACCGAGTCCTGCCAAAGTCTGTGCAATGTTTATCCATGTCTGGAAATAAAGCAAAGTCTATGTTGTCTATATATATGTATATGTATATGTACAGTTAGTGGAATTGCAATCGCGACTTGTGCTTGAATTTTGCATTTGCCTTCCGTTTGACCCTTTTATCATTCATTGATTGTCCTTTTTAATGGCCTGCATCGCACCTGAATGGGTTTCCATTGTACGACTTTTTCATTCATATCTACTCATTTTTTCTTTCTAAACCATTTTTTATTGTATTTTCATTTAGTTTTATGGTTGTCCGCAATCTATTCTTATATTTACTAATTGTTTGGCATTCTCCTCTTATTTTTGCTCTTTTCATTTTTATAAAATAGTTTGTTTGTTTAGAATTCATATTATTGTAATAAATTATAGTACCATAAAAAAATCTGAAATAATATTTTCGTTACTTAAAAATTCAAGAAACTTCATAATTAAAATTTAAAATTTAAAATATTATAAATTAACATTTTAGTACTAGACTGTCATATGAAATATGATCTACGTCTTTTTTAATTTAATTAAAATTTGTTTAGCAACTTTTCGCTTGCCAAACTTTGGCCAAGATTCATCTTAAAGTTTTCTTTCCGAATTATGCATTATCATCCGGGGCTAATGACATGCAACGTAGTGCAACGAACATTGAATGCTTCAGCGAACCGAAGCAACGCGAACACGAGAAACAAACATAAAACTAAGTAAAGTTTCATTAAAAAACATAAAATAAATTTAGAAAAAAATTTTTATTTTCAATTTATGCTTAATGATATTCAGCAATTACTGTAAACTAAACAAACAAGTAAGAAAATATAAATAGATAAAGTAAATAAAACTTAGTAAAATAAAAAGTAAGTAAAATAAAAGGGAATAAATAATAATAAAATAAATAAAAAAAGAAAACTAAATAAATAAAAAATAGAAAAAATAAATAAATAAATAAATAATCAAATATAATTAAATAAAAAAATAAATAAATAAATAAATAAAAAAAATAAAAAATAAAAATAAATAAATAAATAAAAAAGAAAGATTAACAAATAAAAATAAAAAAAAAATAAATAAAAAAGAAAGATTAACAAATATAAATATAAAAAAATAAAGAAAAAAGAATAATAAATAAATAAATAAATAAAACATTAATATAAGTGAAATAATGAATAATGTTATTTATTTATTTTTATTTTTTACTTTTCTTATTTATTTTTATTTTTTAAATAAAAACAAAATAAACTACAATTTTATATTATTTTTATTGTTCATTCATTTTCATTGCCATATATTTATTTATTCTAATTTTATTTGCTTTTCTTTTAAATGCTTTTTTTTTTCTTTTTTTAAAATTTTATTATATGAGTAATTTTTTTTATTAGTATATAAAAAATTTTTTTATTCGTCAACAAATTAGTTTCCCATTATTTTCTTGTTTCATTTTAGTTTCGGAATACAGAGAACAAACAACTATTTTATTTGCCAATTTATTTATTTTTATTCATTTAGTTTTTATTGTATTGTCGACTCTAGCTAATTTTCTGCCACTTTTTTTGTTAGCCAATGCAATTTGTTTTGCAAAGCCAATGGAAATTGGAAATGAAAACGCCAAACGAAAACACCCAGAAAAGTCACGGTAATACCTCGGCAATTTCCAATTTGTGTGTTACGTATTCGTAGAATTCAATTTTTTATCGCTTCTCCTTTTGCTTTTGGTTTTTTGTTTTCCTATTTTGCCTGACACCGAGCGCAAAAACTGTTGTCGCGCCAAATGCAATCAAATGCTAAAAATCTATTATTCAAGACATCCCCCTCCATTGTTTGTTCTGTTGCTTATACATACATACATATATAGATTTATTTATAAAGATAAATATATATATCAAGTTTAGTTTTAACATCAAACATTTACAGTTATACGTATTGTGTCAACATTTATATATCTGAAAATCATCAATATCAAAGCACAATTTTATTTGTTAGTATATAAAACAGAATAATATATCTGCACGATAGAAAACATTTATGATGTTATGTGATGAAATATGAAAATTTAGGAACATAAAAAAAGAAGAAAATTCTATTGATTGTGAGTTGAGTGCAAATAAAAACTTGTTTTTGGGTTATTTAGCTTAGAAGCTTGAATAAATATTTATTTATTTTTTATTTAAATATATATATTTTTTATTTAAATATATATTATATATTTTAATATATATTTTTTATTTTAATATGTATATATATTTTTTATTTAAATATATATTTTTTATTTTAATAATTTTTATTTTTATATATCTTTGATTTTTATATATGTACATTTAGTTTTTCTATTTTTATTATATTTCATTAATTAGTTTCTATTTATTTCTGTTTATTTTATTTTATATTTATTTTGTTAATGTTTTATTTATTATTTATTTTGTTACATTTTTATTTATTATTTATTTTCTTATTTTTTTTATTTTGTTAATTTTTTATTTATTAATTTTATTATTACTATTTTTTTTATTAATTATAATTATTTATTTATTTCTGTTTATTTTATTTTTATTTTTTAAATCTTATTCATTACTATAAATAGAATAATACTAATAATATTATATATAATACCGTATAAACAAAAATTGTACGCGTTGTAGTTAAGTGTATAAAACCCAGCAGAAGTTTTCTTGTAGCGCAACGCAACAAATTTCTCAACGCCTTTGTAAGTTGCAGAAGTGTTGCTGTTGTGGTAGAGTAGGGGCGTGACAGCGACGGGGGCCAGGGTAGAGGTTCTGTGAGAAGGGGTCTGAATACTCAATGTGTCAGATGTAGGAGTCAAGGATTTCTTTTTAAATGCTCGCTCATAACTTAAAAGAGAGCATATTGGCTAAAGACATGAAACTTTGGAGTACAAAATAATTTTAAAATGTATAATTAAATATATATATCATTATATATTGTATAGTAAAATTCTATTTTATAATATTTTTCTATACCTGCCTTAAACTGTGTGACTCAATACTGAACGAGTATGAATCAGTCAATATGACATCGTTTTGTTATATATTTATTTTCTTTTTCAATACTTTTCGCTCAGTATTCTTGTTGTAGCTTTGCTCTTTGTCATTTCTCGACGACAACGACGACGACGACGACGACGACGCGTATGAATCGTTTGCTGCCAGTTGTGACAACAACTGAAATTGGAAAAAAGCGAACGAAATGAAGTCTGAAACATGAAATAAAGATGAAGCGACTGTGTCGAACAGTTGAATCAGCCGAGTCGCCAACAGAATTGAGACATGACAATATGTTAGGGGAGCACTGCTTGGGGGGGTTTCTTTTAGTTTTTCTTCAACTTCCCCTCTCTCTTTGTTTTTTTCATTTTTGTTTTCAGTAAGCGTATAGGAGGAATTAAAATTTGTTTGTCTGTTTGAATTGGAAGTTTTCGATATGCGGATTTTTGTTTTTTTCACATATGCGCAGCAGCAAAGCAATTACACTGTGCGAAAATTAAATGTATTATTTTCGATATGCGGATTTTTGTTTTTTTTTTTTTCACATATGCGCAGCAGCAAAGCAATTACACTGTGCGAAAATTAAATGTATTATTAAATGTATTATTATCTATCAAGTGAAAATATTATTAAAGAACTATTTTTTGAATATATTTTATAAAATAAATATTTATTATTTTTAGTATTGATTTTATTATAATTTTGTTTTTATTTTATTATAATTTTTTAAATAAATAAATTATTTTCGTCAGACTGTATTCTATTTTATAATTATTGGATATTTTAATTATATATACATATGTTTATTATTTTTATATTTTTTACTATTGTTACATAATTAGTTTGGTGCATTTATTAATATTTTTTTATAATTTTAATTTTTTCATTTATTTATTTATTTAAATTTTTTTTATATTTAATTTAATTTTTTTATATTTATTTTATTTTTTTTTTTTATATTTATTTAAAATTTTTTTTTGTTTATTTATTTTTATTTTTATTTATTTATTTTTTTTATATTTATATTTTATATTTATTTAAAATTTTTTTTTATTTATTTATTTTTTTTTGTATTTATTTATTTTTCTTTTGTTCTTTATTTATTTTTTTATTTCTTCATTTCATTTCTATTTATATTTTTTAAATTGTTTTTTAATTTCTTTAAATTTAATTTTATTACTCTATTAATTTTTATTATTTTTAGTTGTATATAATTGGATTTTTTTAATTTACAACAAATATATATTTTTCCATACCATAACTAATTATTCTCCCTAATATATTTCGTTTTTTTTCAATTTCTTCAATTGCTTGCAGTGCAGACGCAGTAAGTCGTTTTTATGACTTATCTCCTGCTGTGCCGTTGTCTTTAGGTTGTCTGCTGCCAGGGGCCTACTGTTGCTGTTGCTGTTGCAGTCGACTATTTGTCTCCTTCAATTCGTAATCATTTAAATTGATTTTTCTTGTCTATGACGTCGTTCAACCTTCCAATCAACTCAAAGCCATTGAGCCCGACTCTCGCTTGCTCTCTTTCTCCTTGCGTCGTCTTAATTGATGAATTTCTGACTGTCGACTACTGCTGCAGCTGGCTGATAGCTATCTTAGCCAATCTATCTACGCTCGCCCACACAACAACAGCAGCAGGAGCAGCAGGAGCAGCAGCAGAGTCTACGTTTCATGCTGGCTCTATTTCTAAAATTTCTTATCTGTATTTTTGCTTCTTCGTTATTCTTTTGTATTTATTTCTTTCTCCTTTTTTATTAGCAATTGACCCAAACTTGTCCTTCAGTTTGTGGTCACTGAACTTTGACTTGGTCGTTAAATCGAGTCGACTCGAGTGGAAGATGCAAATAAATGCGTAGCTTACCTGCAGAAATTTTGCTCAGTTTTGAGTTGCAGCAGGTTTAAAGCAATTACCTAAATAAAAATCATTATTAGTATTGCATGTCACACAAGGCGAAGTGAGCACAGAGGAAAGGGTTTGTTTGGTCCGATTGCCCTCGAGCCCTCTATAATTGAGATTGATGCAATTGCATATAAAATTCATATGAATTACTTGAGAGTCTGACTCCCCGAGTGCTTCGTATAACACACACACACACACACACACACACACTCACATACACAGCTGCGAGTCTGTTTGCATTTTCGGTTAACCCTAACCGGTTTGTGCCGTTGCAATTGAGCCCAAATGACTCATAAACAGACTGAGCAGGCCACAGCTCAGAGTGAAGTAATAACAGGGTGGACCATGTGCTTTAAATTTGAGCATTGTTGAGGATTATTGTTGCTTAAATGATTATTATTTAATAAATAAATAAATAAAATTAAATTAAATGAATATCTCTAAGACATTCTTAAAATAGTTTAAATTCAGATATTTTAAATTATTGTTGCTTATCATTAAATAATTTAAAAATATATATAATTTAATTTTTATTAAAATAAAATATTGCATATTAATGTTAATTTTTTACAAACACAAATTTATAAATAAATTTAAATTCTCTTTGAATAACAAGGTCCACTCTAAAATTGAAGCTGCATTGGGCTCAGGCTACAGTTCAAACAACGTCAGCTGCAGTTGATTAGAAGCAGCAACATATACATACATATATTCCTAGATGTGCACATATACATACATATTAATGCATGTGTGTAAGTCTAGAAAGAGTGTGTATGTGTATAGAAAAATGCGTGAAACGAAATGACATTTGAAACATGTGTCAAGTTCCACTGCACTTGCGTTGCCTACGGTTCAGTCCAAACTCGAGTATCACATGCATATGTATGGCATATGTCTTCTACTCTCTGTGTGTGTGTGTGTGTGTGAGCATTGTGAAATTGCGGACTGTGCTGTGTGTGTGCCGTCGCTTGGCCAGCATTTAGCTTCCTTTTGGCAGCTGAGCGCAGCTGAGGCCACTCATGAAACGTGTTTGTTGATAAACACGGCCATGAATCATTTCGCCCACTCCCCTCTTCCTAGAATCCGCTCCTCCTCAACGCTTTTGTTTCGCTTGATTTGCATAAACATATGTATGTATGTTTGTTTGTTCGTATGTATAAATGTTTATGTTCTACACTACTCTGCTTAAAGTGAGTCGTGTTTCTTCTTGTTGCTCTTTTTTTATGATTTGTTTGTGATTTTCACGCCTCGTTTGCGCCTGTTCGTTTTTGAGCTTTGCTTCAGTGAAGCACACACACACGCAAACATAAACACAAACACAAACGCCCATGCACTTGCTCGCTCTCTAATTTGTGCTCGTGCCATACGCTCTCAGCTCTTACTCATGCTCTCACTTAAGCTGTTACTCACACTCTTATGCTATTACTCCCACTCCCACTCGTTTCTTACTCACGCGCTTACTCTCTCCCGTTCTTGTGCTTTCTCCCTCTTTTTTTTGGCATGCTTTGAGCGTTGAGCTTGTTGCTCGGTCACTCGATTTGCCTACACGTTCTATCACAAACAATTGTTGTTGGCATCGCTCTTGTTGTTGCTGCTGCTGCTGTTGGTACTCGGACCAGGCCCAGCGGCATGTTTTGCTGATAAACACGCATGAAATTCATAAATTCATGCCGCTTGGAATTAGCTTGCATGTTTCGTCTTCCTCTCCTCTTCCACTTCTTGTTCTTTAAGCTGTTGAAATATATCACCATTTTGGGGGCACATTTGTTGAATGCCAAATGAATCGGAAATGTTGCGAAAATATGTTAAAATAGTTCTAAGAGAAAGCCATGTTTTTACACCGAACTTTTCATTCTTATCATTGGGCATTTTGTGTGCAATAAAATCAAACTTGACTTGCGGATTTGCTTGAAGACAACACGTTACAATTTTCTGCTTTACATTTTTTAAAAGCATTTTATCAAATGCAATTAATCGTAATTGCGCGCATCTCAAACACCCACACATACATACATGCATCCATATGCTTGGTGTAAGCAGAAGTTATAGGCACAAACACATACAGCCACAAATACACATGCACATATTCGCAGCTCACTCCCGTTTGCTCCCGAATATATTCCCTCCATCTCTTTTGCGCTTTTCTCTTCGCATAGCAGCGCACTTAAAGCGACCCCAGCGGAAAAAGAATAAGTTGCCTCTCGTCTGGCACATTAACATTTTACAATTTCACGTACAAAGCAACGTGACAAATGTCTAAAAAAAAAAAAGTTACAAAATTACACTTAAATGGGAAAAGCAAAAAACGTAAAAAAATGAGCAAAAAAAGAAGTGCAGTAGGCTGCAGCGGTTTTAAAATACCCTGTAGAACGATATGTTTTGTGTGTGAAAAATAAATGAAATTTTTAATACAGTCAATATGAATTAATTAATATATAAATAAATAAAAACACTTAAATAATAGTAGTATAAAGTTTCGCTTTAGTAACATGTTTCACAGCATTATATAGTGCTCATAGTTAGGGTATAAATATTACAAATGTTAAACGCCTACAGAGAACAACACTCAACTGAAGAGAAGAATAGAAGAAAGAGAGAATGTGCAAGGGGAATTGGAACGGCAACGGACTTGCTCGCACACATCAAATAATATATGGAAAGTAAAAATTGTTGCATCCCTGCCCACTCATTCCTCTCTTGCACTCACTCTCTTTTGCTGTGTGCGTGTGTGTGTGTGTGAGTGTGTTTGTGCTTTATGAGGTCAATTACCTGTCATTTGCATGAGTGACAGTCGCACAGGGCGTTTGTGGCTGCAGATAGAGGTAGAGGCACACGGGTAGGTGGATGGGTGGTCTTGTTTGATAGGGTGTCAGTTACCAGTTACCTGGTCTTTGCTGCTCTTCTTCTTCTTCTTCTTCCACTCTTTACTCAGTATTTTCTTTCACACGCCCCCTCCCTGCGCAGTTGCATAAATCGCAGCTGGCACTGAACCTTAAACGAAGGTCATCAACGTCAACTTCATTTGGATTGCTTTTTTTGCATTGCCTTTTGATCTTGTTGTTGTTGTTTTTGTTTTCTTTTTTTTTTTTAACTTTTTACTTTTTGCCTGACAAGCTTTCTGTGCTGGTCAGGCAATGAACTCGATTAATTACGGCCTTTGACATGTGCTTTTAATTTGTTTCTTCTTCGCCTTTTTAAGTGTTTAATCAGTTCAAATGTCAAACTGCAAACTGATACGAATTTAAGATTTGCTTTAACGAAATTTAGTCAGGGCCTAACTAATCTTCCAAATGAGTGAAAGTCATTTGTAAAGTCGTATCATCTTGTTTTATATTATTAATTAACTGCAAAATGTCTGATAACTTTTTCTAATCTCACAGAGATAAACAAAGCATGTTCTATTTTTAGAATGCCAAACTAAACAGTGCTATAAGCCTTGTACTTAATTATATCTTGGTAAATACGTTGTTTGGAAATACATGTTTGCATATCTTATTTCAACAAAATTGTTCTAAGAATATTAAAATTTATATTTTATATATACATATATATTTTTTTAATATATGTATTTTTTTTAAATATATTTTTATATATAGTTTTTTATAATTTATTTATATTTTTTTATATATTTTATTTTTAAATATTTTATATATATATTTTTTTTATATATTTTAGTTTTATATGTTTTAATTTCATTTAATTAAAATTATTTATAATTTAAATGATAAGCTAAAATATTTTAAATATTGAGGGTTATTTACATATGTAAATAAATTAAATTTTGTCTCTAATGTTTTTATTTATTTATTTTTTCTTTTATTTGTGTATATATTTTAAAATTTAAAAATTTAAATTTAAAAATTCCTTTATAATATATAAATATGTTTTTTTTTTTAATTCTATTTTATTTTTAATAATAATCAAATTCGAATTCTAAAATGTTATTACAAATATTTGCACTTGGTTCTGTAATTAGATTCTGATTTCATAGCAGCGGCCGGCTGGCTATGGTTTTATTGATATCAGCACACACATACATACATACACTTACTCTCAGACATACCCACACACACGCACATACTCTCATTCACACACATATACACATAGATTTTCGTGCACGTCTCTCGGAGCTCATAAAATTGATAAGAAATCCCCATGCACCAACCAGTTGCTAATGAAATTTCTATAAAAAGTTCTAAGAAAAAATGCAAGAAGAATAAAAAACATGCAATATTATTATGTACATGTGCATATACATACATATATCAGCTATGATCGAATATTAGATGCCCTAAATAAAAATAATATTGATATTACAAAATTAAAGGAAATCTTTAAGAATTTATTTAAGCTAGATACCAGTTACTAAAAATTTGTAAATAGTATTTAAACTAATATTTATAATTTTAAAAATCTAAAATATATTAATGAATATATTTAAGATAAAAATAGATCAATAATTTCTTGAAACAGCCTAACCAAAATAAACAAATAAATTTATTTTGTTTCCAATTATTTTTTGATTCAAAACAAATATTTCTTAAAATTATGAACAAATGTCAAAAGTAGAAATAGCCATAAGCCTCAAATACCCACAAGTCCGTGGAATCTATTCCATATTTTATGCTTTCGCCTCAATCGTATCAACCTGCCACACACAGGGAATAATACAAAATGAAAACGAACAAAAACCCCTAAAAGTCGGATAGAAAAAAAAAAAAAGAAAAACACCTAGATGTTATATAGAAATACAAGAGCAACAACGGCCAAGGCAAAAGCAATGAAATCAAATAGAAATGGCAGCAAAAGAGAAGCAGAAAAATAAAAAAGAATAAAGATGAATGAAACAGAATAAAATCAAATAAAATAAAAGCAAAGCGCAGCAGACAGAGCGAAGAATGCAAAATGAACTTTTGAGAAAGACGACATGGCAATGGAACAAAAGTGCGAGTGAGATGAAAGAGAAGACAAGATGAGACGTAACGAGACGATATGCAGCTTGACTGGACTCGACGCTACTCGATTCGCCTCGACTGGACTCGACCAATTTTGGACGCTGCACGTAGCTGAATTACTCCCTCACTCCCACAGCTACACATATTCAACTGCGATCCCATGCTCCCAGCTCCCCACTCCCGGCGCTCGTAATGCTCCCACTCCGCCCACTAATGGAAGTCAAGCGGCTGTGGGGGATTCCATGCTGGACGCTCTGGCACATTAACATGTTGAGCAGGTTGCTTCAGTATATGTACATATATATGTATTATATATATATGTGTGTGTGTATACATACGTACGTGCACACCGGAAGTTGAGTACAGCATCTGTCCACTGCACAGTGGTTCGAGATGTGCATGGAAACTTTATGAAATTTCCATAATAAATAAATAATAAATAAATAAAAATAATAATATATATTAGTTAGTTAGTTAGTTTAGTTATTTTTTAAATTAAATTTAATTTATATATTTTTGTTGTTTGTTTTTTCTTTCGTTTGTTATTATTTAATACTTCTAATATATTTCAATAATTAATTATAAAATTTTCAAATAATTAATTATATTTCGTACGTTTATTTTTTATTTTTTTTTTAATTTTTTTTTTTTATTTTTTAATTTTGTTTATTTTTTATTACTTTTATTTATTTTTACTTATTTTATTTTTTTTTCTATTATTATTATTTTTTTTTTTATGTATTTTATTCATTTCTTTTATTTAATTCTCTTTTTATGTTATTTTTAATTTAATTTTATTTTTATTTGATTTTACTTTACTTTATTTTTTAATTTTTATTTTGTTTATTTTGTATTAGTTCTATTTATTTTTTTTTTATTTTATTTTTTTTTTTTCTATTATTATTATTATTTTTTATGTATTTTATTCATTTCTTTTATTTAATTCTCTTTTTATGTTATTTTTAATTTAATTTTATTTTTATTTTATTTTATTTAACTTTATTTTTATTTTATTTGTATTTTTTTGATTTATTTGTATTTATTTATTTTGCATTTACTTCTTTTCTATTTTTTAAATATTTAAAGTTTTTGCAATTTGTATATTGATTTCCATTTTTAACTTTGTCCGCTGCACATTTGGCACCACTGTGCGCAGGCGGTAGCTACAAGCTGAGCATTGGGGCCGCTGTACGTTCTTTGAATGTCCTGTGCTTCGCTAATGCACACGCACAATGCACAATTCACAATGGACGTGCACAATTCACAATTCACAGTGCACAATGCGGAATGCAGTTGCAATCGCCATGGCCATGGCCAATGCTATTTCAGTTGCAGTTGCATTTACTGCAATTGCAGTAGCCATTCCCATTGCCGTTGTCATTGAAGTAAATGAAATGCAGCAGAGAGCGTCGCCATTTTAGTTGGGCCGTGGCACAGCTTGTGCCGTGGTCCGGTTATGGCCACGTAGCGCAATCAGTAGCTGCAGCTGCCCCAATGGCAGGCAACACCAGCGTTAACTAGCACACACACACACATACATGTATCGCTGGAGTTTTGAGTTTAGTTGAGTTGGTTCTGGTTAGCGGGTTGAGCTAAGCTGGCAACTGCCGGCACGTCCTTATACCCAGTCCTGTTCCGCTTTGGCTCCTGCTGGCTGCTGTTAGCTGCTGCCAGCTATCTGACATTTGCGGTCGCGCATGGCTTTAATTACCAGGTTGATGCAACATTTGGCTAAATGGCCGCTGCTGCCCAAGACACGCATATGATTGCACCCCTGTACAGGTACGTGAGCGTGACTGGCCGACAGCGGCCAGCCGCCAGGTGGGCGGGTACTGGGTGAGTTCTGTGGTATGGGTGGGCGTGGCACTAGGCCGCATGACAGCTGCCCAATGCCCAATGTCCAATGCCCTGCAAATGACATTTGTAAAAACATTGCTACAGTGAAAATTCCTGCATTTGATCACAATTTGCTGAAAATTTGACAAATCGATTTTTGAAACAGAAATTTACAGCGTAGAAATTCCTACATTATGTTTAATTATTTATATTATGTATAAAGACAAATTTATGTTATATATAAATATAAATAAAATGATGTAAAAAGTTTATTTAGAGAAAAAAAGTTCAATATTAATTCAAAAGTTTATTTCAAAAGTTTATTTCGAGAAAATAACTTAATATTCGTGTAATAATTTAACTATAAATTAGCAAAAAAAAAAAAAAAAAAAAATTGTATTTTTTTATACTATAATTAGGGTTTTAAAAAATTAAAAAAAATTAAATATATAGTTTTTAAAATTTATTTAGTATTTATGATTATTATTAAAACACATAGTAAAAAAATTTAAAATTATTTTGGTTTGTGGTTTTTTGTTTACTCATATATTAAATAAAATAATAATAATACAAAAATAAAATTTGAAATACATATAAGTTACATATTATTTAAAAATAAATGTAACTTAATAATAATGATATTTAAAAAATAAAATAAATTGTTTTTATCTGGCATGCATATATTAAATATTCAGTCATTTTATTTATTAAATTTTATTAAATACAAATTTAAATGATTTTTGTAGCATTTATTACATTGCATAATTTAAATCTATATTATATATATTATATATTTAAAATATAAAATTTGAAATACATATAAGTTACATATTATTTAAAAATAAACGTAACTTAATAATAATAAAATTTAATAATAAATTGGTTTAATCTGACATGCATATTAAATATATATACTTCTGGAATTTTATTCATTTAATAAATTGTTTTTATCTGACATGCATATATTAAATATATGTATATATGTTTCAGGAATTTTATTCATTTAATTTTATTAAAAAAAAATTTAAATAAATTGTGTAGCATTTATTTCATTGCATTATTTAAATCAATATTATATATAAATATTATATATTTGAAAATAAATGTAACTTAATAATAATGATATTTTAAAAATAAAACAAATTGTTTTTATCTGACATGCATATAGTAAATATATATACTTCTGGAATTTTATTCATTTAATTTTATTAAATACAAATTTAAATAATTTCTGTATTATTTAATTCATTGCAATTCAATTAATATTCACTTTTTAATTTAATTTAATTGTTTCCTTGTTTTAAATTTGTGTACCAAAAAATATTTTTTAAAAGAGAAATTTATATACAATATATATTTTTAATAACTGATTCTTAATTATGTTCAATTTCAATTTAATTCATATTTATTCAGTATATTTATTACTTCTCTCTGATTACTTTATATTTATATACCAAAAGTATTTCGTTAAACAAGAAATATATCTATATACATATATCAATTGCTCATTATTATGCGTAAATTCTTGTTGCTTGCCCTTCATGCATAATTTGTTATGACACCAACATAATTTCCCATTTGTTATGCTAATCCATTGCCCAGAATCACAATTTAAGCCACTTACACAGGCAGTGTAGCCAGGCAGACTTACTTGACTGACACCAAATAGTTGTAGTTGGCCAAGGGCTATTATAACGCATTGCTAGCACCGCTAATACCCATTGCTTCAATTATTTTAAACTTATTACAAGCAGATTTAGCGCAGATTACAAGCAATGGGAGAAGGGTTTAGTTGAGGGGTGTGTTGGGGAGGTAAATTTGGTAAGGGTGTTTGCTTGACGACTTGAGGGGCGCTAATTTATGCAACTGCAACAACAAAGCCACACTATATTATCCCAAGCTGTGTGGGCTAATTTGTTTATAATTTTCATAATTCAACGTGTGCGAGGGGCGTAACTTCCTTTCCTTCCTGTGTGTGCCGGGGCTCTACTCACTGAGTGTGTGTGTGTGTGTGTATTTTGGCCACTGGCAACAGCTCGCACAACCACGCGTTCGCGTGTGTGAGTGTGTTGAAAACTTGGCTCGGGCATGGTCCAACACTTGGCAACGTGACACAAAATAGATTCAGCTAGCCTCGCCCATGAATATTGAATGCAAGGGAAGTGAAGAGGAATAAAAATAAGTTTTTGCCTTATGCTAAATACTTTTAGCTATTTTATATTATATATTTATATTTTTTCTGGAATATCTATGTGTTAAAGTAATGCGATTAATAATAAAGAAGTAGACTTGGCTAGTAGATATCCAGAATTTTTGGTTGTTGTAGCTACCTTAAAAATTTTGGCGTACTCGTTAAAAGTTGAAGTAGGATCTGTTTTCAAATATATGTTTATATATGCTATATTAATATTAAATATTATTATATTAATTAACATATAAAATTTATTTGGGAGTAGAATAATATAGGTTATTTGTTTTTATTTAAAAGTTTTTAGTTTTATTCTGATAGTTTATTTTATATATATATTTTTTTATGTTGTTTAGTCAAATAAATGATTTATTAAATAACATATAAATTTTATTTAGGATTAGAATACTTTTGATTATTTGTTTTTTTTTTTTTATTTATTTATTTATTT